>OZ023263.1:180757590-181472590 GCA_964006375.1 Tillus elongatus
GTGGGTGCTTCAAACGTTCTCGGAATTTGAAACAACATAAATCCGATACTTTGTTTGGTTCAGCATTATTATTAATTCCACAGTCAGAATAGTTCGAGTCTTCATGTGAAAACTCTATTTTTATACATGCGACGAATGCATATAAATAATATTAATGAATATGCAGTTAGTTTTATGTCACAGCAATAAAAGGTTAATGCCTGTCTCATAAAATTCGATATTAATTTCATATAATTAACGTGTTTAATTATGTGACATAAAAATAAAGTAAACAGGTAAATTAAACACATATGTTCTGCTGAGGTGCATTACAATATTATTTTAGGTATCACACAACTTCGTTAGTCCGGACAGAAAACATTTCCGTTTCCTCAGAATTGGCGAATTTTAAGGATTCTCTAAGTACAAATATATACAAATAATGCAGGAAAAACGTTTTTAATGGACTACAACCATCTTATTGATGAAACAGAATGTAGTAGTTATAGCTACATTTTTAAAATAATGACCAATTTTTTGCTGTTTTCTAAATTATGTTTACTAGCTTTGTCTTTTAACCCTCTCAATGAAAAGGCTAGACGCAGCAAGTTCGTTATGGAAGTGAATTTTCGTAAAAATGTTTTTAATAGCAAATATGTCTCTTTAATGCAAGCAGGCATCAATTTGGTTACCGGTATAAACTATATAGGGTGGCGCATTGAAAACGAAACAGACCGATTTGCGTCCAGAGAATCGTTTTTAGGAAACGCTGAAACACGTCAATTTTAATATTGAGGGGGACATGTTTTGACATAAAACTCAACTTTGTCACATTAATCCCTTACGGGTGGTGATAACAACCCTTATATTTTAAATATGGAAGATGGGTCTAGTGTTACATCATTTGAAAGATCTTTCTTTTCCGAATTCAGCACACAAATTTTTTTGGAAGTTTCATCAACTCGTTAAAAATTATTCACAGTTGAAGATGCAAAAACGCATTTCACTCATTCCGATAATAAATGTGCTGATAGTCAATGTTTTGTTGGTTTCTAAACAAAAAATTGACTATCAGAACATTTCTTATCGGAATGAGAGAAATTCGGTTTATTATTTCAGTTTATCGGTCGGTTTGATACTTGATAGTACTACCGAAAATTAGTTTCACAATGGTATATTCTGTGAAAGAAAGAGTTGAAATAATTACTTTTTTTTTTCAAAAACGATGACTGTGCCAACCGTACCGCAAATTTGTTTCATGAACGACATCGGAACAGACATGCTAACAGAAAATACATTTTGGAGTTAGTTGCGAAGTTTCGACAAAGTGGTTCAGTAGTCAACAAAAAACGGGATCCTGAACGTGAATTTCTGGTTAGAGATGAGACTACTGAGATTGAAGTTTTAGGACAAATTGCTGCAGACCCAACTTTGAGCACGAGAAAATTGGCCACTGTTTCAAACATTAAAACACAACAACTGAATGAAGATGATTTTGATCGGAGGCTGGAGTTTTGTGAATTTATGACTGCACGAATATCTGATAATGGGAACTTTCTGTTCAATATCTGTTTTTCAGAGGAGTCTACGTTTTTATTAAACTCTACAGTCACTCGTCATAATTGTCGTTATTGGGCAGATAATAATCCAAGAAATTTTCACGAAGTCCACACTCAAACTACACAGAAATTGAATGTCTGGACTGGCATTTTTGGAGACCGTTTAATCGGAACAATTTTTCTTGATGGCAATTTGAGTCGCGAAACGTATTTGGAGTTACTAGAAGATATCGTTTACCCTCTACTAATTAATATTGTTGAAAATGATGATCGCTATCAAGAAAATCAATTAGTGTTTCAACAAGATGGACCTCCTCCGCATTTTTCACAGCGTATTAGGGAGTTTTTAAACAGATAGTTTTTAGAGCAATGAATTGGGCGTAGAGGTGCTATTGGGTGGCCCCCTAGATCACCGGATTTAACTCTTTAGACTTCTTTCTAGGGGGCCGTTTAAATAGTAGAATCTACGCAACGTAACCTGGAAGAATAACGACGACGCATTGTTGAAGAATGCCGTCTATTAACTCCACAAATGCTTCAGAATGTCAAAGCTTGTTTTGAACAAAATTTGTACTTTTGTATCGAAGCTGGTGGTCAACAATTTGAATACTTACTTAACTAAATAAACATTTTTAAACGCTTGGTTTTGTTTTTTAGTTTTTTAACGAAAAATTGACTAATTAGTGCATTTCTTATCACAATGAATGAAATACGTTCTTGCAACTCCAACTGTGAATAATTTTTAAACGAGTCGATAAAACTTCCAAAAAAATTAGTGTGCTGAATTCAGAAAAGAAAGAGCTTTCAAATGATCTAACACTAGATCCATGTTCCCTATTTAAAATATAAGGGTTGTTATCACCACCCTTAAGAAGTTAATGTGACAAAGTTGAGTTTTATGTCAAAATATGTCCCACACAATATGAAAATTGATGTGTTTCTCTGGACGCAAATCGGTCTGTTTCGTTTTCAATGCGCCATCCTGTATAGTAGAAACAATGTACCAGATTCAATCAAAATAACGTATCGTTTGAAAATGTACAACAATTTTCCGAAAATGAAATTAAAATATTTCGTAGCCAACGAACCTTAGGTTAATAGGGAATTAGTTATTGAAATTTGAAGCATTTAATGAAAATTCGGTACCAAAACGCACATACTGCGTCTTAATTTTTTTAATTACAAACATGCATGATATTTTGATTAAAAAAAAATTAAATAATACAAGGGATGTTCGAAAAAAAATTGTGCACATCACCAACGACTTATGGGCCACTGTGATTGTCAAAATAATTTTATAAGATGCAGCTCAAGGCACCCTATAATCAACGTATAAAATTTTTTCTCGTATCTTGTATAATAACAATTATATTTAGTAAGAGAAGTTTGGAACCTGTGATCAGCACTGATAAGTACACTTGGAAAACCCAAATCACCATAACACATTATTAAATACCTGACGATCGCTTCACTAACAAAGTTTGTGTCATCAGAAGATGAAAAATCTAACTACTTACTACTAAAACATCACTTTTTATACTGAGTCTTAGGTAAAGAACGATACCGAGAGGGAGATTAAATCGCAGGCAAATTTTCTGTGTACTGTACTTTAATTCCCGGACGAGTTCTTTGAACCTCCTTTATCACCCACCTGGCAGGTTCTAGAATGTTTATTTGCAGCAAAGGCAGAGCACAAACAAAGCACTGCAAACCAGTGGCGGGGCTCGGTTTAAGGAACTTTTGTTTTTTATAGCCCTAGAAATATAAATACATACGTACGCATCTAGCTTCTCTGGCTGTCTAATATTTTTGATAAGTTTCAGATTTTCTTTATAAATGTGGTGCTTATTATCCCAAATATACACCGTATCTCAGCTGTTTCAGATGTTCACGAAATCTAGTCGCAATGGTTCTCTTAGTCTGCCCAACGTATTTAAGATCACAATCTTTACAACCTATTTCATAGATAACCGACATTTCAGTGACTTTATCTTTATCTTTCGTATTACCTAACAAATTTCTTAAATTATTTTTTGTCGAAAAAGTTAGCAGCAAATTGACTTTCTTAAAAATTACGCGGTTAGTTGTGAAACGATGGTCGGGTCTTTAAAAAGATGTTTTGTGGTGATTTGGGTTTGCCAAGTGTACAAACAATTTTATTTAGCTTTACCGTAGAATTTCGTCACCCTGTACATATGTAAACAGATAAAAATTAAAACTAAACTCGAACATGGGTTTTTGGGGAACTATAGTTTACACTCATTTGAAGAAATCTTTTTAAATTTCAAATGGCACGGTCTCCTCATTAACGAATTTTTCCTACGAAAATTAGCTAAAAATTATAGACTGTTAAACCATAAACTTACTTAAACTACTGCCAAATCATCAGGGAAAGAGTTTATTTTAAGTGAATTTTCTGGAAATATTTTAGTAAAATGAACGAAAATGACGGTTAGGGCTGAAACTTAAGGGTTTGCAGAACACTCTTCTTGCGTCATTTTTTACATAACCCGTATTGGTTTCAAGTTCATTGCCTAAATGTTGCCAGTTTTGACGTTTTGAAGAAAACCCTTTTTTTTTTAATGCCTATAACTCTTTTGTCTTTAAACTTATCAACCTAAATTTTGGACACAGCTCACTTTTTCTAATACCAATAAGCTTACCAAATTTGGTTGCCCTTATTTTGTTATTTCCGAAGATACAATTTTTTTTCCAAAAGGAAACACAAGATGTTCCGGGAAAACCTGGGCCGATTATCTTGGCTAACGAACTTATCCAAGCCACTTGCAAAAGGAGGGTATTTACCCAATTTGAACAAAATCAGCGCATTATATGTATAATGGTGTTTATATATACATATTAAAATTGAAACTGACCTTGGTTATGAGTTCTAGGGGGCCTAGTTCACGCTTATTTGGAGAATTTTTTTCAGAACTCAAAGGTCAGGATCTCCATATAAGTAAGATAGATTTTTAAAAAGAAAATTCACTAAAAAAATATTTTAGTGAAACTATTTGCTTCGGCTCTTTAAGTGCATTGATTGAATTATTCGAGGGCATTTCTGCACTAAATGCTGAGGTACAGACTGCTTCCCTAGCTTCACAAGTGTTTGTTTTCTTCTCTGTAACCCATTTCGCTGCTTGTCGGCATTATCAGACAGGAGAAAATTAAATTTATTAATATGATGCATTCATGACAATTATAAATAGAAAGTCATTGCTACGTACTGATCTTTTGAGCTTTTAGGCAAAAAATTCTCTAGAAGAAAACATATATAATAAAAAACTCTGGACGCAGCAAGTGCGTTATGGTAGTGAATTTTCACAAAAATGTTTTTTATAACAAATATGTCTTTTTTTTTAAGAAAAGCAGGCATCAAATTTGGTTACCAGTATAACCTCTATAGTGGAAACAATGTACCACATTTTATCAAAATAACTTTGTTGTTGGAAAAAGGGCAAATATTTTTCGAAAACTAACTTAAAATATCCCCCAAAAACTGGCCCGATTTTCCTGGCCAACGAACTTCCTCAAGGTATTTAGCCCCTACCAAGATATAATTATTTACAAAAAGCTTTTCGACAAAACTTACAAAAAAAATTGTAACAACTTTTTTGCGAAAGTCCAAAAAAAAATTTTTTACAATAACTTATTAAACATTAGGTACTAATTACCAAAATTTCACAAACAATGATTTCTACATAAACAAATAAAGTGCGCTACCATAACGCACTTGCTGCGTCCAGAATTTTTTTCTTACAAACATGCATTATATTTCGATGGAAAATGCAAAAATGCAATAACATAAGGCGTGTTTGATTAAAAAAAAAAAAGAAAATTTGTATCACCAACGACTTATGGGCCACCCTGTGATTGTAGAAATATTTTTTTAAGATGTAGCTCAAGACACCCTATAATTAATATATACAAGTTTTTTTCATATCTTGTATAATAACGGATATTTCTGATTTTTTACGAAAATTCGACAAAAATTATATACCATTAAACGATAAACTATAGCTAAGACTACTGCCAAGCAACAGAGAAAGGGTCTATTTGAAATGAATTTTCTGGAAATATTTTGGTAAAATGAAGGACAATGACGGTTGAAACTAAGACTTCAGGGTTTGTAAAACATCTTTCTTGAGACATTTTATTTCCATAGCCCGTATTAGATTCAAGTTCTTTGCCTAAATGTTGCCAATTTTGACATTTTAAATCGCAACTTTGACGTTTTGAGGAAAACCCTAATTTATTTTTTTTAATTGCCTATAACTTTTTTGTCTTTTGAGCTACAGGGCTAAATTTTGGTGGGTAACTTACGCATAAGAACGTAAACCCGTGTACCAAATTTGGTTGCCCTTACTTTTTCAATTCCGGAGATATAAATTTTTTTCGAAAGAAAATACAAAATTTTCCGGGAAAACCTTGGCAGATTTTCCTGGCTAACGAACTCGTCCAAGCCATTTGCAAAAGGAATTTATTCACCAAATTTAATCAACATCGGTCAATTATTTTTTGAGTTATCGGTGTGATATATATATATATATATATATATATATATATATATATATATATATATATATATATATATATATATAAACATATAAAAATTATAACTGACCCCGGATATGTGTTCTGGGGGGCCTAATTAGCGCTCATTTGAAGAATTTTTTTTAAGAAAATTCACTAAAATCACAGGTGATGTCTTTAAAATGTTTGCGTGACATCCAATATCTAATAAGATTCCTCCACAAATTCATATTCAAAATCGCTGATGTTAAGCTTATTATCGTCAGCTTTTAAAGGTAAAGCGTCTGTATTTAAGTCTCCATCTGTCAAATTGGTGTTGCCATTTTATCCGGTTGCCCAATTAAAAACTTCACTAGAACTTACTTGTAGATAAACGAAATGTAACATTTGGGTAATGGCATTTAAATTTGTATTTACCGATTTAGATATTTAACAACAAATTTGACTGCCATATTAAGTTGATAGATAGAAAACATTCAGATGCTTTTAACTGAATTGTAAAAGAAATCAGCTGCTTCAATTTAGCATGTGTGTGTGCGCTGTGAGAGGGATGGCATTGTGAGGTTATCTTTTCATCATACATAGACTAAATTTATCATAAATGAGTTTAAAGAGGTCCAGCTGAGTTGCGTTATTAATTGCAAAACTTACGAAAATTCGCTAATATACCGCAATTGCTGCGTCCAGACCTTTTAAATTTAAAAACTAAATTCATATTGTTTTAAATGAAATGGTTGCCAACTTTATAAAATGTTACACGTTAAGCTTAACTTATTGCCGGAATGAGACAGGGAGAAATAAGATTGTGTCCACAGGCATGGGCAAACGTAATAACATACTAGCTTAGTACAACGTTACATATTTTATAGCCTTTTGTCTGGTGGGTTTACACTAATCAATAGAAGAGAAAACGTCCCAGAACAGCAAAAACCATTGGCAAATTAAAATACCACGCTAGAATATACCACGCAGGTTAGGTCAAGGTAGATAAATAATATATTGGCTGACGTCATTTACAATCAATAAAACAAGTAATAGAACGCACCAAGTCTGCATTGACTGTTGTAACTACAAGTCCCATAGTGTGTTTTATTGCCAGGCTACAGATTACATTATGCGAAATTTCCTTTTTAGATTATATTGCCGGTGTCGGGATATGGTTTCGTAAAAACCATATTTTATATAAGGAGGTAATAATTGGCAACTAGTCGTAAATTGACTTGAAAAGACACGAGCCCTAAACAAACATGTACATGATAACATACATAATTGTATCCCCATAGTTACCAGGTAGCACCCTCAAAGCTAAATTTACATTCTGAAGTCAACGCAAAATTATATATATATATATATATATATATATATATATATATATATATATATATATATATATATATATATATATATATATATATATATATGCACAGGGTGTAAAAAAGAGTGGAATTTTGCCAATATTTCGAAAACTACTAAACATTTTTTTTGACACTTGGCATATTGATGTACTTCAATCTTATACTCTGTTGACAAGTAATAAAGTATGTTTAACCATACAGGGTGGCTCAGAAATAATACCAACATTTTTATTTCAAATGAAACACCTGTATGTTTTTGCGTTTTCTGAATTTAGATCTAATTTAAGGTCTAACTATATTTGCAGTTTTAGTGAATTTTTAGTGAAAAAATTCACTAATAGAGAGGTATCGACTTTGCAAAAAATTTTTCAAATGTGCGCGAACTAGGACTTCTATAACCCATATCCGGGGTCAGTTTCAATTTTTATACGTTCGATGAAACTCGGCAATTTTATTAATGGCTTGGATGAGTTCGTTAGTCACGTTTTCCGGGAAAATTTTGAGTTTTGTTTCAAAAAAAATCATTTTACCCAAAAATTGTAAAGGACCTTACTACACACTAAAATTCAACTTTCTACATTTTTCTAAAATTGAGATATTCAAATTTTGAGTTTTCTTTTAAAAAAAAAATTTTCTCTAAAAATTACAAAGTTATTTTGATGAAATTTGGTAAGTATATGGCCCTGGGTACGACACTACTATACACCAAAATTCAACTTTATGGGTTTGTAAAAACTTGAGTTATTCAAATTTGAAGCATTTAATAAAAATTTACTACCATAACGCACTTGCTGCGTCCCGAACTTTTTTTTCTTGCGCACCCCCAATGCATTAAGGTACGAGCCGCTACTGTATTAAAATTACTTCAAAGTCCGTAACTTACAAGAAACCAAATTGGGAAAAGTTTGGTTCAATTTTACCTATAAATATACTTAAATATAATTTTGAGTTTCAATTCCACAATTGGTAATTTTTAGGTCGATGTGTCCCCTAAATTGGACTGAAAACTGACTACTGAGTCCATATACCTAAAGTACCTATTTTAAGCTAATTTATTATCTAATATTACCTTGCAATACCTCTCTATGGTATAGTAAATTGGAGGTCTTCTTATGAAGTCCAGATTACATATATATTACCAATGTAGCATCTAAGGTCAAATTGACGTAAAATCGCCTTAATTTGTTGCTTGGGAATTGTCATTTGTACTTTGTATTTTATACAGTTTATTGGCTTTCAGGGGTCATGTTCTCTTTGGCCCACTTGATTTTCTAACGACTGCATTGACTCATTTATTATATTATATATATATATATATATATATATATATATATATATATATATATATATATATACATACATACATACATACATATGCATACATACATATACAACTTGGTTTGCGAAGCTACTATGCCACCCAAAGGCTTTTTCAATCACACTGGTTAGTTTGTTCCGCAGGCAAGGTTCGTTGAACAGTTCTGAGACTTAAGTTTTTCCATGGAAAATTGCAAATTTTCTTGTCGAAAATGCTATATCTCTAAAACTCGTGAATTTATTTTTAGAAAACTTAACTCATATCTCACCTATAAACTACAGATTCAATATGCTAAGATTTGGGTTATTTGAATAATTGTTATCTAAATTTTTCCGGAATTAAATTTAACATAATTTTAAAACGGCCACGTCATATATTCCCTATTCTTAAAAAGGAGGTTATAAAGTTAAATAAAATAAATAAGCATGTAGATATAGTCAGAGTATGTCAATCTTCCTAGAGAAGAGGTAATTTTGTGTTTTTGGGGATTAAACATAAACAGATTTTCAGAAGCCTAGCTGAGATTGTTAGACAGGCATCATTTCGACAGTTGGTTACTTCAACTCTCATTGATAAGGAGCTAGAGGAGGATACAAAAAATTATGTTACAAAGGCAGCCATACTAAACTAATTTTGCACTATCCTTTTTAATTATGCTAGAAAATTAAAGGCCATTTTTTGTTGAATGTACCGCAATCAAATTTTTGAAAAAAGATAAAACAACGCTTGTATACATTAAGGATATTATAGTTTTGTGTTGTTAACGTCACAAGATAAGTTCTTTAGGCAGGAAAATCGGCCGAGGTTTTACCGGAATTTTTTTGGTTTCCTTTCGAAAAAAATTTATATCTTCGGAAATAACAAAGTGAGGGCAACCAAATTTGGTACACAGGTTTATATTATTGGTAAATTACCTACAAAAATTTAGCTCTGTAAGTTAAAAGACAAAAAAGTTAGAGGCATTTAAAGAAAAATAAATTGGAGTTTTCCTCCAAACGTCAAAGTCGCGATTTAAAACGTCAAAATTGCGAACCTTTAGGCAAAGAACTTGAAACTAATACGGGCTATGGAAAGAAAATGTGTCAAGAAGAATGTTTTACAAACCCTGAAGTCTCAGCTTCAACCGTCATTGTTCTTCATTTTACCAAAATGTTTCCAGAAAATTCATCCCAAATAGACCCTTTCTCTGATCCTTTGGCAGTGGTCTTCGCTATAGAGTTTGTCGTTTAATGGTATATAATTTTTGTAAAAAAAATAAAGCTCAATATATCCCTTATACAAGATATGAAAAAACTTGTATACATTGGTTATACGGTGTCTTGAGCTACATCTAAAAAAATTATTTCTACAATCACAGGGTGGCCCATAAGTCGTTGGTGATACAAATTTTCTTTTTTGTTAATCGAACACGCCTTAAGTTATTACATTTTTGCATTTTCCATCGAAATATAATGCATGTTTGTAAGAAAAGAAATTCTGGACGCAGCAAGTGCATTATGGTTGCGAATTTTTATTAAATGCTTCAAATTTGAATAGCTCAATTTGCTATTAACCTATAATGTAGACCAAGAAATCAGGTTTTTCGGAAGCACTTTAAGTTTGCTTTCGGAAATTTCTGTACATCTTCAAACAATAAAGTTATTTTGATGAAAGATGGCACATTGTTTCTATTGTATAGGTTATACTGGTAACCAAATTTGATGCCTGCTTTCTTAAAAGAACACACATATTTGCTATTAAAAAACATTTTTATGAAAGTTCACTACCATAACGCACTTGCTGCATCCAGACTTTTTTTGTAATTATGCAGTTCTATTCACTTTTTAAAATGCCAAAGTAAGGAGGTAAAAGTGCAAATGTTTGTTTATGTTTGCAAAGGTGAAGAAGAAGTTTATTTAATTTCGGATTATCGTAGTTATTGCTTTAATTATGAACAAAAGTGATGGAAGATTCTTTAATTATTTCTATTACCTATATGAGTCTGCCTAATTGTGTCAACTCTTGATGAGTATGTTATGCCAAAGTAAAACATATTCAATAAAACTATTTTGAATCTAAAAGAATGACTGACCTCTGACAACTGTTTCCCGCTTTTTTAGGCACGTCTCGAATTTTAATTGTAAATTTATATATATATATATATATATATATATATATATATATATATATATATATATATATATATATATATATATATATATATATATATATATATATATATATATATTAAAATCTGTCGACGCTGTTTCATCAAGGACGCGAAAGGCTTGAACGTTGCGGAAAAAAATATTTTTACTACCCCACATTTAGATGGCGCTGCCGTGCAAAGAAACTTTTCAATCCCCATATCATTGAAATAGGCTGCGTTTCATTAAGAATAAAATTTTGATTTAATTTGTTTCCATTAAAAGTTCCTAAAATCAACCGTTTTTTAGATATTTGAGGTTAAGTGTAGCATTGCATACAAGATAAAAACCTTCACAACTTTTTCAACCCAAATACTGGACACTAGTTTCTCAGCCCACTGTATAACATATAGTTTTGCAGGAAAATACTATATATTTTTTTAAATTTTAAATAGGACAACCTGTACGTTATTTTACAGTCAGAAAGATCATACATTTTAGGCAATTGTTTAAATACAACTGTATAATAGATATTGAGATTGTATATAGATAATTTAACAACACTGTATGTATAATGGAAGGTAAGTAACATTAGGGACAATTAGATTGTTTTGAGAAATGACGTTTGCATTAGATTCACTTTTTGATTAATATTGCAGGCATGCGTGTACAAATAAATTTAATAATAGGTTTTGCATATTCATAAATTTTTATTTTTTAATGTAATCACTTAAACAAACTATGCAAACGAATAGTGAACGACAATAAAACAGCTTCTCTAAACGTTTGTGTATTAAAAGTAATTTCTCAAATTAAATCTTAATTCTGGCCTCCTGAATTTATGTGCCATGCCATTCTGTTCAATAAATCATTATTGCAAGCTTTTGATAAAATATCTCGAATAATAGCCATCGCACCAGCATATATTTCATTGTAAAAATCTGCCAAATCTTCTATGACATTTTCGTAAACAACGTTTTTTAGGGAGTAGTAGCAGTAGTAGTAGCAGTGGTGGGGAGACCAACGCCAAGCAAGTAGACCACAATGCGCCCGTTTTTCCAACCCCAGCAAACCAGCAACCATGCTCTACTCTCCCTCGGTTCCGTCGACAAACCGCCTCGACCTCGAAATGAAGGCCGTGACGGTCTTCAATAGGACGGTACTTACCTGTCTTCTCTGCAGAGTCCTCGATCCGAACAGTTCTGCTCGAAGACTCCCAAAAGCCTCGCATTCACAAAGGTAGTGGTAGGACGTTTCTTCATCCTCGTCGCATTCCTGGCAAATGGGATCCCTCTCTACGCCTATCAATGTGAGGTGTCTTCTAAGGGCGCGGTGGCCTGTCAGCACCGCAAGGATGCGGCGAAGCGTAGGTCGATTCATTTCGAGTAACCAGACAGCTTTATCTCTGTCCGGCTCCTCCACGAAGTCCCTCGCCTGCCTACAGCCACCAACCGACCCCCAGAGCCTCTCCATTGCTTCCTCGGTCCACCTGTCTAAGGCGACAAAGACCGTCTTCCTGCTTATACCTATCTTTAGGTAACCCCAAAGAAAAAAATCCATTGCGGTTAAGTTATGAGACCGAGCTGGCCGCCAAATAACTTCATTAATACCCAAACACCTTCCAGAAAAATTCTGGTTTAACTAATTTTGTACCGTGATTGTATTATGGAGAGGTGCCCCATCTTGTTAAAACCATAAGTCATCTGCTCTAGCACATATTAGGTAAGCAATGTGTGGCTCCTAGGTGGAAATACATTTCATCATAAATACAGTATTTTTCTATTATCTGTATACAGTTTCAGTTTTTATCACATTATGGTATTTAAAAATTTCCACACATATGTGATCTTCCTGACTGTGAAATTAAGTACAGGCTGTCCTATTTGAAACAAAAAAATATATATTCCGACAAAACCGGAAGTTGTACAATAAGCTGACTACCATGCTTCAATAGTATCTATTTTAGTTTCCAAAATGTTCTAAAGAAACTAGTGTTCAGTATTTGTATTGAAAAATTTGTTAAGGTTTTTATCTTCCCTGCAAAGCTACACTTAACCTCAAATAACGGTTGGTTTAATGAAACTTTAATGAAACTTATGAATAGAAACAAATTTAATCGACATATGAATTTAATCGAAAAGTTTCATTGCACACCAGCGCCTTCTACATGTGTGGTATTGTGTGTGTGTGTGTGTTGTCTTGGTTCCTGGCTGCGGTCGTCAGACCATTCGCACATTTTTTCCGGCTTCTTGGTTTGGATCCCATCTGTATCCTACTTTTCTTTTGATGTGTGGTATTAAAAATATTGTTTTTAAGCTTTTCGTGTCCTTAATTAAATAGAATTGACAGATTTAAAATATCCTATTTAGTTTTGAAGTAGATGGCCTATGGAGTTTTAAATGCCATATATATATATATATATATATATATATATATATATATATATATATATATATATATATATATATATATATATATATATACATTTATCAGTCATCTTCGTGGAAGCCATGTAAATATTTACTGGGTCATTTATGCTACGATAATTTCTCAAGAAAACCTAGAAACTTAATTAGGATAACAATAAAATAAATTAGTACTATTGATTATAAATAATCTTTATTGCCCACCGCTAACCACATACCTACTTTAGCAATAAACAAAAAATGCAGTAGAAAAAACACCAACATAAGGAAATAATAGATTTACTCATTTGTTTTTCATCAGCTTTCATATAAAACTAATGCAAATATATTCTCATGTTATAATACTTTGCAGATGCAAGTAACTTAGTTTTTAAGAACCGTTAGCTTAATACCTAATAAAGCTATTATATTCTATATATATTTTAATTAAATCATAACAAGACGTTTATTATGTGTGTTTTTATAAAAGAAAAGATTTAATTATATAAATACGGGTCTTCTTAATGTTTAGTAATATCGCCTTTACATATAGTTCCCATGTAATACTTCCTCCTAGTGGCAGAAGCTTCTTTAACCGCGTGAGTACGCTGCTGCCACTGTTAAACGAAAGAAAAAACAAGAACGTTATCTTAATTGAATCTAGAAAAAGTTGTTAAAACAATTTCAATGGCTTATTTTTCATCACCTTGAAGTTCACAAAAGTTTCTACCTGCCCATTCTTGACAAGCCATCTTAATTATAAATACAGGTGTCCCAGAAACAAAAACGATAAAAACCCAAGCAAACACATGAAGCGACAGGAATGTATTATGAAACTCCAATTTTTTTGTGAGGCACTTTATCATTATTAGGGAATTTTGAAATTTTGATTAAGAAAAACAGAGAGGTAATGTTGGTGAAACTTTCGGAAATTTTTTTGAGATGAGCGCGAATTAGGGCCTCTAGAACCCATATCCAAAGTCCGTTTGAATTTTGATATATTTATACATACACACAAACAAACACACACACAAATATATATATATATATATATATATATATATATATATATATATATATATATATATATATATATATATATATATATATATATATATATATATATATATATATATATATATATATATATATATATATATATATACATATATACAGGGTAGCGCACTGAAAACGAAACAGACCGATTTGCGTCCAAAGAATTTTTTTAAGGAAACGCTGAAACAAGCAATTTTAATATTGAGGGGAACATGTTTTGACATAAAACTCAAGTTTTTCACATCAACCCCTTAAGGGTGGTGATAACAACCCTTATATTTTGAATAGGGAACATGGGCCGAATGTTACATCATTTGAAAGCTCTTTCTTTTCTGAATTCAGCACACTAATTTTTTGGAAGTTTAATCAACTTGTTTAAAAATTACTATAAATACTAAACACTATATATAATATATATATATATATATATATATATATATATATATATATATATATATATATATATATATATATATATATATATATATACGTGCGATAACTTAAAATATACTCAACTGATTTGAGCGAAATTTGGTACATGTCTCCATTTCGTTAAAGGTGCGGACAAGTTCGTAAATGAGCTATAACAGATATTTTCCCCAAAAAATATACAAAAATATTTCCGAATACACTACACTTTTGAAAGTGTTAAAGTAATTGGAATAAGACTTTACATGTAGTTAGAAATGAAGAAAATAAACCTCTCTTCTCCTTCAATAATCAGATATTCCTGCAGAAAGATGGCCTTCCCATGGGTAACCTTTTGTCCCCCCTCTGTGCAGAGGTCTTCATGACCTTCTTCGAGAAGGATCTTATTTTCAAGGATTATAATCCGTTTAAAGACTTTATCTCATCCTGGACACGTTACGTAGATGATATACTTGTTGTCTGGTCGGGTCCCACAGAGCAGCTACATCATTTCTTGACTTGGCTAAACAGATTACATGTCAACATGAACTTTACTATGGAGTGGAGGAGAATGGTTCCATTAGTTTTTGGACCTGAAATTGACGAGATCAAACAACAACATTGAATTCGAAATTTACAGAAAACCAACCCAAACAGACCACTTAATTCCATTCAGATAATGTCATCACGTTTCTCATAAACTAGGTCCTTGAGGTTTTGAAAGACAGATTTTTTAGAATCCCTATGTCACAGATAAAGTTTGATAATGAGCTAAATATTATCAAGCAATTAGCCACCAACATTGATTATCCTATCAGCATTGTCGATAGACTGATCAGGAATAAAAGTCGCCAAATTCTAAAAGAAGACAGCTCAGTCATCCCAGCATCTCAGGCTGGCAACACTTGCTACTTTCCGTTGACATATTGTGGACCCCTTACCAATGCCATCACAAAACTCTTGAAGAGAGAAAATTTTAAATTTGCTTACAAATATAAGAACACCCTGAACAAGATGTTAGTTCACAATAAAGACGACATCCCCCTCTTGAAGAAGTCAGGAGTTTATTGCCTTAGCTGTGGAGATCCTGATTGCAACACTGTGTACATTGTCAGAACTGGGAGAACCTTAAACACGAGAATTTCAGAACATCTCAGGAGCAGAAACAATGCTGATAACGTCACTTCAGCTTTTGGTTGCCACATCAGAGAGACTGGTCATGTCTTTGATAGGGAAAACAATGTTAAAATCCTTCACCCATCCACATTTGGTACTGAGCAGTTCGTCCTTGAAGAGATATAAATCTACAGATACACTTACAACTCCAACAACACTGTTCTAAATGCTTCTAATACCAGTGAAATTAACTTTCCACCAATTTATAGAAATATGCTTAACCAGTGCCATCTACAGTGAAAAACCTAAGTATTCTGTGGAGCCAAGGAGCCCGGAAATGTTACGAGTTCTGTGCTGCTCGGCACGGCTGGGTAAATGTCAGGTGTCACTTGTCTGTCACTTGTCACTTTTATCTAAAAGTCGCAGCTCATTTGTTTGCCCCTTCCCGTTGTGTTCAGATATTCGGCTTTTAACTGTCCTCCATTTCAAATGCGAAATTTTATTTGTATCGCTGTTGTCCATTGCTGTGATTTGAGCTTTTAATGCTTCTAATTCTGCCTTAACCCATATAGTGCAAGGAAACAAAAGCGACAGTCGATGAAAATAGCCACTATGATAGATTTCTTGTAAAGTTCAGTTCCTGTTATATAAAAAACAGAACATAAGTATTTTGGCCATTTTGGTTTTACTTTTAGTAGGTATCATTGGTTTAACTTAGTATTTTCTCTGTAAGTTCGGCTCTGGTTGTGCAGCCTGCCTTTGCAGCTTCTTTATCTATTTGTTTAGAGACCTTAGATTGTAGTGTGTCAGTGCATTTTTTTAATCTTAATTTACACGGGTTTCAACCTGTTTTAGCAACTTTTGCTGCTTATGCATTGCTGTTTTTGCTGCTTGGAGGTGCCTCGACTGAGCTTTGGACATTTTTATGTTTTTAATTTCTCAACTTTTAGCTTTGATTTTATTAGTGTAATTGTTGTAGAGCATGTTAGCTTTGACTTTAGTTTGTGTTTTAGACTTTGCTTGTAAGACTGTTTAGAATTTTGTAACAGCGGGTATCGTGTGATACTTGCCGACCTACCAGAAACTTTGTTTCTGACACAACCACCTTTTGTAATGTTTCAGGATTCCCCTGAAGATGGCCAGATATATGGGCCGAAACGCGGAGGGCTTTTACTAAATAAATTCAGTTTGGAGTATAGCCTTGTTCTGTCCTTTTTTACTTCTGTTGTGAATTTTAAGTAGTTTGGTTCACACAATTTTGAGTTTTTGCCAAATTACAAATAAAATCTGAAAGGCATGAATTAAGTCAACTTAAGTGGGTCAACTATGATGCCAGACAAAGACAGAGTAGTCACCTGCCACGGGTAGATTGACACATACACCACAGGCATACATCTTAATGCAGCGATAACCAAACAAAATGACACACGTAAGGCGGGATCGCCACAACATCCTAATGTGCAACGAACGTTCACACCCAAACTATAGTGATCCCACCCCATCTATGGTGATCCCACCCCAGTGATCTGGGTGATCGGGTATCTTCGGATGCGCGGATTTGTAAAATGTTAAAAAATATCCTAATCTGAAAGTGATAGGGAAAAATAAGGAAGTTTTATACCAGCTACTTGAGGTAAAAATCAGATGGGATAGTGTGTTTTGTTAATTTATTATGGTTTGACAGTTATGTTTTGAGGTTAAGCCAATAATTTTATATGCGTTTAAAATTGGAAACTAAAGAATACTAAGTTGTTTTCTTTATTTATTATGGTTTGACAGTTCTCTTTTGAGGTTAAGTAGTAAGTGATTGTCATTGAAATAGATATTACAATTTGTGTATGCTTCCAAAATTGGAAACCAAAGAATAATAACGTGTTTTGTTTATTTATCATGATTTCAGAGTTCTGTTTTGAGGTTAAATAGTAAATGATGTTATAATATCTTTCTAAAAGTGGAAATCAAAGAATAAATATATTAACGTTAATATTCGTTGATTAATTTTTCAGGTAGGTAAGTTATTTGAGTAATGAATTGACTTATGGATTGGGGAGTAGGAAAATGATTTGTAGAAGACATCAAGGTTTAGTTTACCATAATGGATTCTTATATAAAATGAGGCTCTTAGAAAATAACACAAGTTAGATAAAGTAACCATTTCAGCAAACATTTTAAATTATTAATGTTAGTAGGTTTTTACTAAGAAAATTCACTAACAGGATTTGTTTTAAAAAAACTTTTTTGCTCTTGGAAAAACTGGTTCGATTAGGTGGACTAAAACGAAATCATTACATTACAGTACCTAGATTGAGCTTGTATTAGGACCTGTAAACCTGATCTTCGACGTCTGTTTAAATTAAAAGTATCACTTTTAGTAATATGCCGTGCTAATAGTGTAAAATTCTTATGAAAATTCACCATTATAACGCACTTGCTGCGTCCCGGCATTTTTTAATGCCCAGATTTTTGCCCGCTACTGACGGCTATGACAACGGCAATAAGCCACAAATACTTCTGAAGTAGTGTGCGCAGGAGCGTAGATTGAAACCTGTGATGAGCACTGATAAGTACAATTTGGAGAACATAATTCATCACAATACAGTTTTCAGACCTAACTATCGTTTCGCTAACAAAGTTGGCGTCTTTAGAGGGATGAAGATACCTAATTAGATAAATGTAAAAAACTTTTTGGAATTGTCACACCCAATTTTGTTATAATTCAAGCTTCTGTAGATGCTTCTACATGACAAGTACCGCTGCAAACTGATTTTCCTACAAATTTCATTTTTGTTTACTTTTCTCTACTTGCGGTCACTTATTAGGAAACTTATGAAAATTCGCTACTCTCGACTTTTTGTTTGTAAAATGTATAACATATTTGCGGAATAAACGCATTTTCTAAGTCTATATCGTATTTCTTGGGTAAGGTTGGTGAAAAGATATTAATTTTACATCCAATGTTCTTTCAAATAAAAGTTAAGTTGAAAATATTTACAAAACGTTAGTTTTAATAATATTTATAAACATTACCGCCCCTGAAACCTTTCCGACTATAGTTTATTGTATTTAAGAACAACGTGTACGCGGCGCTTAGAAAATTTGCTTTGACATACTTTAAAATGGTTCTTAGTGAATTTTCTTAACAAAAATTCAATAATGAGAAGATCTGTGTTATATATATATATATATATATATATATATATATATATATATATATATATATATATATATATATACATACATACATACATACATACATACATACATACATACATAGGGTGGCGCATTGAAAACGAAACAGACCGATTTGCGTCCAGAGAAATTTTTTTTAAGAAACGCTGAAACATTTCAATTTTAATATTGAGGGGGACATGTTCTGACATAAAACTCAACTTTGCCACATCAACCCCTTAAGGGTGGTGATAACAACCCTTATATTTTAAATAGGGAACATGGGTCGAGTGTTACATCATTTGAAAGCCCTCTCTTTTCTGAATTCAGCACACTAATTTTTTTGGAAGTTTTATTAACTCGTTTAAAAATTATTCACAGTTGGAGTTGCAAGAACGTATTTCATTCATTGTGATAAGAAATGCACTACTTAGTCAATTTTTCGTTGCTGAGTAGATCAAGTAAGAAAGAAAACTTATGAAAATTTGCTACTATAACGCACTTACTACTTCCAGGCTTTTATCGAATTTTCATTAAGAAAAATTCGCTAATAGAGAGGTCACGATGAAAAGCCTTCGGAAACATTTCTTCAAATGAGCGCGAATTTGGGTCCCTAAAATTTTTATATGTTCAAATGAATATATATATATATATATATATATATATATATATATATATATATATATATATATATATATATATACACATATCTAATTTCAATCAAACTTGGCAAAAATCTTGTTTGTCCGAAAACCGAGATCGAGTTCGTTAATCAGCCTTTATACTCAAGTTTTTTCGGTGGAATATCAGGAAAAACTGTTATATATATAAAACGCTATATTTTTGTAAGTATCATAGTAACTGGAATGAGAATTTACATGTGGCTATAAATAGTGCAAATAAACCTATGTTGTGAGTTTTAAGTAATTTGGTACTCAATATTTAGAGTTTTTTCCAAATTAAACATAAAACACCCAAGGTCATGCGTTGAAACGACTTAGTGGTTAAAGTCCAATGCCTGACAGACAGAGTAGTTAACTGCCACGTGTAGATTGCTTTATACAACCGGTATAAACCATACATCAACGGTAACCAAACTAAATATATACCAGGCATAAAACATAATAACCGAACCAACAAACGTAAAATCTCGTCCGCAATTATGGAAAATGACAGACGACATGAAATTAAAAATTTGCGAAGTAATTGTTATTTAGCTGGGGGATTCAATTAATTATTAGAAGACACTATATTTTTAGCTTTATGTGGAGCCAGATATAACCGACAACGAAGATGACGATTACTCTCTGGAAATTGCATTTGAGCAATCTGAAGATGAAAACGATGACGAGCAAGAGTAACATTTATTAAATTGACATATAAGTGTATTATTTTGTAATTTATTTAGAAAAACATCTTCTGCTTAAAATAAATAAAAAAAGTTCGGAGCGCAGCAAGTGCGTTATGGTAGTGAATTTTTATTAAATTCTTTAAATTTGAATAACTCAACTTTCTATAAACTTATAAAGTTGAATTTTGGTTTGTGGTAAGACTTTTCCCAAGTAAATATATTCACCAAATTTCATTAAAATAACTTTGTAATTTTCGGAGATTATCTTTATATATCTTTGTATATTATCAAATACAGTTTTAGGGCAGCATAGATATATTATGCTGTATAATATACTAGAAATGTAAACAAAATCAAGCGAAGTCTCTATAAAAATGATTCAAAAATAGTTCATTTTACCTTTAAACTTAAACATAGGTTCATATAATACCGAGACAGTCGTAGGATGTGTTTCAATGGTAATTCTACTAATTTTGCAATTAATTACGTATAATATCGCGGGCGTGAAGCCGATCTAAGGTATCACGCAAATAAAACATTAGTTGAAGTATACTTAGATGACGCCGGGGACAGCGTCGTTGCCTCCCCACCAGAAGGTTATGCGATCGAATCCAGCTCGATGAATATATGTTTTTGTATGTTTAATTTTGACATTTGGAGAAAAATGGTGCACAGATTTCATACGTTTTCAACAAGATCTCATTTTTGTTTAAAACGCCTGAATAAGTATGTCACCTTTGAGTCTGTAATTATAATTTTGCTATTGTTAATATTGAAAAAAACGGTTTGCTTAGGTTGACTAAAACAAAATCCTACTGGCGATTAATAAGTAAAAATAACTGCTACGTTTATAATTTGGCAGATACTTTACTTCTCTAAATAGCATCTAACTTTCCTTCTGGAAATCTTTTGTATAACTTTAATGAAATTTGTAATACAAGTTTCTTTTAAAGAGACTTACACTATCTACAAATATAGCAAAATTTAATTCTTTAGCTTTATAGAAAATTGATTTTGGGCATTTAGGACGCAAGATTTTTTTGATAATAGAGAGATCTCGATAGTAACACCTTCCAAATAATTCTTCAAATGTGCCCGTACTAGGACCTCTAAAATCGATCTTCAAGGTGTGTGTAAGTTTAAAATATTAACTTTACTGATATGCCGTGTAATAATATAATAATAAGTCGCTACTATAACGCACTTGCTACGTCCCGAAATTTTATTTTTTTAATGCTTTAAAACGTCAACTGCCAAACCCTGTTGTATTCATAAAATAGATGGCCGCGCCTAAAAAAAAGTATTTAATAATTTATTGGTGCTTTGTTAATTAAAATTGTACAATATCCTTAATACAAAGAAGTCAGACGACATGCATAGTATATATTGGCATAATTTCGATGAGGTTTATTTCCATAATATTTTTTATGTAGGACTAATTTCAATGCATAACGAGTCTTTCACTTTTTTTGTATATATAAATGATAGCCCTAGTCATGTATAAAACTAAAATTATGTACTTTGGTAACAAATTTTGCTTGTAAAATATCCTAGAAACCCACCTGTTAGCAAAACCATCTAGTAAAAGTTGCTGCAAACAGCAGTAACATCATTGACTTAATATACACACGTCGCTGGTGATCACGAAAGCGTTCTCTTTCCTTGTACATAGCAAACTTGGCGGGCACTCCGGTAGATGGCGCCTACTCTTGCATTTGAATTAATTAAATATTTTTATAAAATCCTAATTACACTCAATGTTAGGTTTCTTAACTACTTTATTTTCAGTACGAAACGTTAACTATAGAGCTCTAACGTTACTTAAATCTTATTTTAAAATGTGCATTAACACACAGATATCCTAAAAAAGTAGGGCTTACTGTCAAAAAATATTTGGATATACAGCCTGAAATTTCCCATTAAATCATTGGTCGTTAAAAAATAATCTTACTTAGATATTACTTCCACGTATGCTGAAAGTGGCTACATCTATCTTTGTTATTATTACAGCTATGTTAGCAATAGCTATGGATATTTTTAAGGCAATTCTAGATCTAAATCAATGCAATCCGAACAGTCAAAATTATAAAAAAAACTATTTTCCATATTATCTTAAACTTCCTGTTTTTCATATTCTTTTACAGCAAAATTTGCATAAAAACATAGGAAAAATAGACTAGTCGTATAGATTTTGCAAAATATTTTTATTTGAAGTGAACGATTGTGAACTGTTTTTCTTATGTACACCATATTGATTACTTATGTATTCTAATTAATTTTTTTTTGAAAATACTTAATTACCCTTCTATTTCTAAAATATATAATTAATCGCAGATGTTTACCTTGCAGTTAACTTTTTGCGCTGAAAACCATTTATACTCAATGGATTTTCATGAGATTTGTTTAACTAAACTTCTATTTATAACAATTTTAATATTATACTTTAAAAATACTGCTGAAATTATTTAATTATTTGAACAAGTAATAAAATACTGCTGAAAATATTTAATTATTTGAACAAATAATTCTAAATTATCCATCAGTCTATATATTTTTTTGCGCGAGCACATTGAAAAAAAATATATTAAAATTTTTATTTAATTTGCTGAAAGAAAAGCAATAGAATACACTTATAATAGGATTGTGTTAGTACTGCACCTTGTATTTAATAATTAACTCATCAGTATTTAATTAAAAACAACATTAATAAATTTTAGTGACTCCCTTGGGCCTGTCTTGCAGAGTAATGTTGTTAGAAGGTTTAATATTAGAAATCGACAGTCCTAGTTTTTTTCTATATTTATCTGAGATATATATTTTGTCTTCAACGAAGCCACCGCAGAAAATCCGGTTTTGCTAAGGTCGGATCAAATACTATATAATGACAATACGGGACACTTCTATGCTTTAGCATTGGTGATATTTGTGACAAGTACACTAACGCCACCTCGCGTGAAGTACTGACAACTGAGCGGGTAATTTGAATTGTATATTTACCTGCATATTCTTAATTTAGACAATTGGTTTATTATAGATGAATATAAAAACTTGTACATGACAGAACAGTGAACATTTTCTGATTATATAATTATAAATAGAATTTGTATCAACAATGAGCTTGAAACCTAAATAATTTCAGCATGAATAATTCTGCAAATTTCTCTTACCCATAATCTTATTTCATCATAATTGAAAGTACTACATGGAAACCGTCGTTAAACTACTATTTCAAGGGTATGTACTGGAATATACTGAAAGCTGTTTCTGAGGATATTAAGTTACAATCTGTACTTACCTATAAATAATTGTTCTAGGTATAAATAGTAGCACAGTACTTAATATGCTATATCTATAGATTAAAACTGTCTTATTAATCTAATATTAAAATATGTAACTGATATACTTAGTACATAATTAAGAAATTGTGCAGATGAAAGGTGAGACTAACTCTTACTTCCGTAAATAAATCTATTATAGGGCTGAATCTGCTATTTTCACTTGTCTCCTTAAAAACTTGTCTTGGGAAGGTAATTAAAAGCCTTTACCAAGTAAAATAATCTTAAATGTGAAAGAATGTGGCAATTTAATTTAATAAAAAAGGACAGAGAAGAATATAAAAAACAGTTTTCTTATATCATTTATTATTAATGCAAAACTTTTTTGCCTTCATATTTCTTTTTTTTTATGCACTGGAAGACAAGTTATGATTGAAGCCTTTCAACATAACATAACATAACATAACATTTATTTAACCATCAACATTTACATGGTTCGTCGCACATAAAATAATAAAATAATTGTATACTGGACTTACACATGACAAATAGTGGGTGACAATATACAAAAAATAAAACAAAATATAAAATGAGCTGACAAAAACACACAACAGTTAATTAAAAATTAAATTCTTCAATTGAATATATAGGTCTCTCTATTAATTTTCTTTTTATCACAGATGCAAACTGTCTTCTAGGCAATTCCCTGACCACTGCTGGAAGTGAATTAAACAACCTAACTCCAGTATACCCATGGATCCTCTGCGTGCGGCTTATCCTGTGATGAGGAATCACAAACTGACTTTTACCTCTAGTTTCGTAACTGTGAACCTGTTCATGGGAGATAAAACTGGCCTGATGGTCATAAATGTAAAGAAGGCAAGTAATTATATAACTTGCTGGTAGGGTAAGTATTTTATACCTCTGGAATAGTTCTCTACAACTGTGGTCCTGAGGAACGTTAGCAATCGCCCTAATTGCTCTTTTCTGTTGTATAAAGACACGTTCTGCATGTGGCGAGGATCCCCATAGCAAGATCCCATAGGTTGCAATGCTTTGAAAGTGAGCATAGTAAGCAACCCTTGCGGCGCTTTCATCTATGATGTATCTTATTCTACGGATTGAGTAGATGGCTGAAGATAATTTCCTACACATATGGTCTATGTGGGGTTTCCAGCTTAAACAACCATCAATATGAAAGCCTAAAACTTTAATACTTTCGCCTGAGTTCTGTAGATAGTCCCTGGTAGTTATGACAAGTCTTGATGTTTTTTCTGCATTAAGCAATAACTTGTTTGCCTTAACCCATGCTTCCACCTGCTGGATGGATTGGTCACCTAACCTATATCTGGATACTGTTCGTTCGGAACCATCCGTTTACGAAGTTTATCTATGAATAGGTACATGGTGGTAAATATTACACAATAAATTATCTTCTGCGAACTGTACATATTAGCATAAAAGTGATTCTGCTTCAAATCATGTTTACCTTTCGCCATCCTTTGGAAACCTACGAAATGTCTTTGATAGATTTAGCACGTTATAATTCGAACAATTATGAATTGCACACACCCAACCACTAACATTCATTGTAAAAAACACAGCTCAAACTTAATTATACACAGTTAAACACCAGCAATTGCTAGTGTTACACGTTCTCGAATGACGTAACATCAGTACTATACGCTAGGGGTGCTGAAATCAGCCGGAGTGTCCTGTATTGTCATTATATAGTATTTAGTCCGATGTTGAAAGTGGTAATAGTATACGAAATGTCATTGTTTTCAGTACCGAAAACTCATCATGCAACCCTGCCCAAAATTCAACTGCTTCATGATGAGAACGTTCTAATAACGGACCACTGACTGGCGGCCAAACAGCTAGAAGTTATCAGCATAGTCGCTGCCACGTTCTAGTGACCAAAATTGTGCTAGCTGGGTAGTTTTTCTTATGGTAGCCAGAATCACCTTTTTTCTCCCTTGGGGCTCGTCCGCGGCGTTGCCGCCCCGATACCACTGTAAAGAATCACTTTTAGTAACTATTTAGTTTTCGCTAAGGGCGGCCATTTTAGAAAGTAATAATAATTAATTAAATATACATATTCGCTGTTACTGTAGCAATTGTTGAACGTAACAATTAAACTCTTCAGATGCCCTCATAGCACAGGTTTATATGTTATAGCCTGCAAATTGAGAGGTCCTGGGTTCGACTCCCAACCGGGCCAACGAGATGTTGACTTTTTTTTGGAAATTTGTTAAATGAATAAATAAAGATCGAAGACTCGTGCTAATAGCACACATGCCACAGTCATTAAAGTGCTATAAAAGATACAGCTCTTTGCAGAGGTAACAAAAACTATAATCACTTATGAAAATTAAATTCATTTTATTACCAATTCACTTAACCATAAGCCCCATTGTTTTACCTACAATCAACGTCCCGACTTTACATGCTTCACATGAGGTTAGGTCATGATTTCTAATAGTCAATAAATCATTACCATTGTTTTTAAACGGATAACGTTAATGCAATTCCTGCATTACATTACCAATGTAATTAATCACCACAATTACATTGACATGTACAAATAATAACTAGAACTTAATAGAGGTGCTTAAGCACGGTTAAGATATACTGTCTGTGACGTAACAAAATCCTCGTCATGTCGTGTCAAAGGGTATTTATCTCTTTATAAATAAAACTAGGTGTGGTGTGGATGTTAATGTATTTAATGCATTACAGTGGTTTACTGCTAGATGTATTATTATTACGCCATGTTCTTAGGTCGCCCTGTCATTTGAGTCAGCTTATTTCTAAAGCAGATAAAAAGGAAGGGAAATGTAGATGAAATTTCTGTTTGTCTACTGATCACTTATCACTGGTTAATGAAAATGTAGTTAAAGCAGCCTCAATGAGCTATTGGTGGGAACGTAAGCTCTTAAGACAAGTATCGTGTGTTCGATTTCCAGAAAAACATAATTTTGATTTTTCGATACATATAGTAAAATTAACGACATCCATCGTTATGATATTGTATTCGAATGTCTGTAGATTTCGCCCTTCGAAGGGCCGTCGGAAACAAAATACATATCGTCCCTTTTTTGGTTTCTTCAGTATGGCGTACCTGCGCTCGAACAAGTTGGCCTTAAGACAAGCATTGCAATCTAATTCAGTGGAGAATATCACGTATTTTTTACGGCTCTAGGCTTCCACAGCAGCTTCCAGGTGCACACAGTACAACAAGAAGGATTCCGTGGGAGAAAACTATAGAGCGAAAACAACTACTCACCTGGTTAGTACCACAATGGGCATTAAATTATATTACTCGCTAGCCACCACCACTTCAAAGCGAAACCGGTGTCTCCTGCTATACATTTTACCGCAAGTTCCGGCAGCAGGATAAAATAATGGGCCCATTTTGATGGCATTTGAAAAGTATCTTGCTTTTGTAATTGACTCGTTAGTCAGAGAAGTTTTTCTGAGAAAATTTTGGGTTTTCCTTCTAAAAAGATATATATTTTTTGATTTTTGTCAAAAACTTTTTGTGAATAATTATGTCTTGGCACGTGTAGTTTTTGTGTAAATTGCTTTAACATGTTCTTAGGCCAGAAAAATAGGATCAGTTTTTTTCAGGAAAATTTTTGTACTTTTTCAAATAATAATTTTTTTGCAGAAATATGGCACATTGTTTCTACTACACATAAAGGTTATACCTACTATCTACTAAGTTTGATGTATTTTATTCGAAAAAAGATATATCTGACATTCGGTACCATAACGCACTTGCGGCGTCCAAACTGTTTTCCAGTTCCGTCTTCTAGTTTTGGATTTTAGAAACCACCGTGGACATTTTGGTCTTGATAACAGCTGCTCTAAAGATTTGGTGTGACGGTAATCCAAGCTAGTTCCTTAAGTTCATGAACCCAAAATGTTCATCTTCTTTTGTGACTCCCTTTTTCTTTTTATGTTTCCTTTTATTGTGTTTTACACCAAATTATTTGATTTTTTTTCTTAGGACTGTTGATTATTTCTTCGTGTTTCTGAATTCTACGTCGCAGTTATACGGTTGTGAATCTGTCACTTCATGAAATATTCAGCATGCGTCGATAATATCATCTTTAAATGCTTCCAAGTCTATCTATTGCGTCCAGCCTTCCGATCCATATATTTATTTTTGAAAGACGTAACATTCTAGCCTTCTTATTCTAAGCTTTAAGCTAATGTCTCTGCTATATATTTTTTATGTTTACGAATGCTGCTCTTCCTATCCCTGGACAATCTCGGCTTTCTGGTAATTACTTCTCTATCGGTGTATCTATCACAAGATTATGTTGGATATTTTCTCTTTTTGTGTTTACCATATCTTTGTTTGTTTTATCCTAGCTTTATTTTTTATTCATAAATGTTACAAAACTCTTTAAATATAGAGACGTATTATATTATTATTACAACACATTAATTATACATCCTATTGTACAAGGGAGGCCCAGGTTTGTCCTTGTGGCGGTAATACATTTCAAAATACATATACAGAAGTTTTGACAGTCCAGGATTTAGGTTCACTGAGAGATGCCAATTCTGACATTTTCCCTCCTTCAATAAATGTAATATTTTTTGCTAGCTGGGATCAACTCTCAATTATTAATTTTACTTTCACGTCGTCAATATGTGTGGAAGTATGACATCGGTGACAAAAATTTCAAAGAAATTGGTTCGCTTAAACCTCGTAAAAAGTTTCAACATATATGGAAAACATGATTTGGGTATGAAAATTTGTTTCTACTGTCGGTCTGTATGTCTGTTAGTAGCCACGACAACTTTCGATCGAATTGAAATATCGTTTTTAAATTTAACATACAGTTTGCACCTGACAAACGAACGGTTCAGAATGTTTTTTGGGTAAAATCGCGCCAGGGGGTAGGGAGCGAATGGGGGTGATTTTGTGAAGATTGACATTTTTTCGCTCGTCGGTCGGTTTGTACCTCTCTGTTAGTAGGCGCAATAACTTTCTAACGAATTAATAAGATATCGTCTCCAAATTTAGCATACAGCCTGTAAAAAATTTTGGAATATTGCCAATATTTCGAAAACTACTAAACATAGGTTTTTGACACTTCCTATCTTCTTTCACTACTCAAAAAATGGTTGTTAAAAACAATTTTCAAAAATTGTAAATATTTAGAAAACTACCAAACATATTTTTTGACACTTGGTATATTGATGTATTTAAGTTCAATACACTTTTAACAATTAAAAAAGTATGTGTAGCAGGGTGGCTGAGAAATAATACCAACTTTGTTATTTTAAATGGAACAACCTGTATATTTTGCAGATTTTAATAAGCACTTGAGAGATAAATTCGATGATGTAATTTTTAAATTGTTTATTCGTCTACTTAAACGGAATTATGGTATTCATATTACAATTTCAAAATGTGCATATAATATCACATAACACACAAAAATTAACGATAATAAACAAGTAAAAATTAGATTTAGCTCATTAATTTGGCGACGGAACCGAGGAGGAGTAGAGCATGGTTGCTGGGTTGCTGGGGTTGGCAAAAAGGGCCCATGGTGGCCTACTTGCTTGGCGTTGGCCTCCCCACCACTGCTACTACTACTAGCTAATTAATGAGATGTTCAAAATCTTGACCATTAGTTGCTAAACAATATCGAAGTATGTGTCTAAATTCGCAAGACGTTATCAAGTATTCCAATTAATTTCATGAAGTTTATTCCTAATTCTACTCTGAAAATGTTCAACATCATCCGGCCTATGTTTGTAAACTTTACTCTTTAGATCACCGCACAAATAAAATTCCAGAGCTGTGAAGTCTGGGGATCTTACGGGCCACCCAATTGCACCTCTTCTTCCTATCCATCCGTTTGGAAATGTCTCAAAAAATGTGCGTATGGTCTGACGATTGCAGCCATATAACACAACACACACACTGGCAATGTCTGTTTCAAAAATTGATGAACTTGTAAACCAAAATGTGTAGGAGCACCTGACCTGACCTGCAGAAACCAAATATCTTTTCGGTTTGGGTACAGAGTTTCTAATTGTAGCATAATCTCTTTACGCAACAACTGCAAATAAAGTTCTTACGTAAGGTTTCCATTAATGAAAAATGGTCTAATGATATTATGGCCTATGATACATCTCCAAGCGTTGACTTTTTGTGGTCTTTGTGTGTGTGTGGTTCAGCCACCCACCGCTGATTGTCTGCTGACCAATATCTACCTGCCTATTGACGGTACCAATGAGAATACATGTAGCGTCATCGGAAAAGAGAATATTATTTACAAAATTGGAATCAACATTGCACCTCTCCTTCATAATTTCACAAAACTGGGTTCTTCTATCAAAGCATCCTCTATAAGTTCTTAAACTAGGTGCAACTGAGGGGGCGTATCTTTTCTCATTTGAATACGTTTTTAACTGACATGTAAGGCATAGTGTGTTGTTTGCCCATCTGTCGAAGTGATTGATTGGGGTTGTCCTGATCAACTAAAACATTTATATCCACATTATCACTAGTAGTTGTTTTCGGTCTATCTGTTTTTGGTCTCCCTTGTAAACTTGCTGTTTCATTGACTTGCTTTAGAAGTTTGCTTACACAAGATTGGGTATTCGCAGACCAATTAGGGTAAGCTTGATTAAATAAATCGACAGCATTCGCTTCGATTATGTTGCGGTCACTATATCCAACCATCATTAACACTTAATTTTTTTCTTTTTCAGTTAGAGCTACCATGTCAATTTTAACTGCTTAGGAATATTGGGCAAAAACTGTCAAATTTATCATTGCAGATAAGGCACCTAGCAACGTTACAAATGAGACGACGTATCTTCATAGTTTTAGTGTATTCATGTGACTCAATTAAGTTTGAGTGCATGGATGTCTCATTGTGACGAATAAACAACTTAAAACTTACATTATTGAATTTGTCTCTTAAATGTTTATTAGAACCTGCAAAATATACAGGGTACTCCATTAAAAATAACACAGTTGGTAATATTGCTATTATTTCTGAGCCACTCTGTGTAGTTACATTGCGTTTCTTACTGGTCAACAGAGTACTGAATCTAAGTACATGAATATACCAAGTGTCAAAACTCTAGTAAACGTTTCAGGGTTTTTGTATTAGAAAACGTTCAATTCCATCACTCGGCTAGTATTTTGTGAGGAAATTGAAGTAGGGGTTGAATGTGAGGGGGTGAATGTGAATTTAGTTTTGAAAGATTATTACATCAGATTATTAAGTATAGGTAGAGTTTAGTTCCTCCTCTTATTTCTTTATCTAGAAATTCACATTTAACCATAAAATTAGTTGGGGTGATGGCCTGAATTTAGCATACGTATGTTGCCACAAAAGTAACAGAATAGCAGAATAACTCTGAAAGTTCAAGTCGCGGAGAAAAAATATCCAGACCAGGATTTTTTCCTGGCTATCTGACGGAGATCTAGGATTTGATCTTGGCGATGAGTTCCAAGGCCAACTCAAGGTCAATTTATATTTTAAATGAGATTCAAGTAGGGGTTGATCATGTAAAGGTAAAATATTAAACTGTTTTGTAATTTAACAATCGACATCAAATTTGGTGCACAGGTAGCTGTTCCCAACCTCATAGTCTAGATTATTTTTGAGTAAGATCGCTTCACAAGAAAGGGAAGAAATAGTGTGTTGATTGGAGAAACTGACCCTTTATTATTAAAAGTAGAGTAATATATCGTTTCAGAAGTTTATAGGTACAGGAATAAGAATATTTTCTTTGTGGTCGAGTTATGTACCCTAAATTAATTTCATGAGAAAGTCTTTCTGCGGAGAGTAAATTATCACGGCTAAGTGGAAGTTATGATTAAATTTGCAGCACTATTTCTTTTAGTAGTGACATATAGATCTAAAACTCGCAGTTTTGAAACATTCAAACCAGTGATATTTAAAATTTCAATATGTTAGCAATAAAACTATATATTTTCAATCAAGTTTTCAATATTTGTTCATTTCAACGGAACCGTGGATTTCAGATTTTATAGCAATTCTTATTTATATATCTAAACTTATTTAAGTTAAATAATCTTTTTTTTTTTTAATTTCAACAACACACCACGAGGGCTTACAGCCTAAATACTATCGTACCGTGGGTGTTGACAAGGAGGAAAGAGGCAGCTTGTTAATTCTGGACTTGAAGGTTTGGAGGTTCGGAGGAGAAGGAAAAACATGTGCCGGCAATGAATTCCACAACTTAGGAGTCCTCGGGACAAAAGAGCGGGCATAACAAGATGTTCTAAGTCTGGTGACCTGGACAGTAAAAGGGTGCATTCGCTCTGTTCCCCTGGTAGATCTGTTGGGGGCAGCAGGTGGGGGCACTATGGAGGAAAGCTCCTCTGAGCAGTGCCCGTGCAGATATCTATAAAAGAGAGAGAGGTCACCAACGGCACGTCGGTGGGCAAGGGATGGCAGCCTTTGGGTGAGGGTAGGGTCACCGAGACGTATAGCTCTCTTTTGAATGGAGTCCAGGATAGCGAGTGTAGAAGCGGCAGCGGCACCCCAGATGTGGGAGCAGTATTCGAGGTTTGGCCTTATTTGTGAAGTATATAAGGTATAGAGATTAGCTGGTGAAAAGTATTTGCGAGCCCGGAAGAGGAAACCTAATTTCTTAGCAGCCGCTTCTGCAATTGATGTGACATGTTGGTGTCAGTTAAGATTTCGATCCACAGAAATGCCAACAAGAGAAAAGGACTCATTACTATGAATCACTTGGTTGTTCATTGTGATGGGTCTAGGGCTGGTGTATCTCTTGTGAGAAAGAAAGCAAGACTTAGTTTTGGTGGGGTTGAATTGTACAAAATTTCTACTTCCCCAGTCTAATATTTTTTAGAGATCCACGGAGACAGGAACCTCCATGAGTCTGCGATCCTCATCTAATTGGGCTAAAGAGACAGGCTTAGAATATTGTATATTTGAATGAAGGGTCTGAGAAAAGATGCCCATTATGTTTTAAATTTTGTTTGATGTATTTTGGGATCACAGGTTGCTTTGCACTTGCATTACGGAAATGTTCTTTTGCCATAAGTAGACCAAATTGCGTCCCAAAATCAAAGGTTGATTTGATTTGAATCGGATATAAACTGAATCTTCATTTGTTAAAAATATATAAATAGTAATTTATATTTCTTAATGTTTACCTAATAGATTTATATTATTTAGTAATTAATCTTTATTTTCTATTTATTTCAGGTAAGTTTGCCCACCTGTGTACTTTTGTTTTTATCACGGTGAGTAATCTCATTAATAAGTAGATACAAAATGATAATAATTCAACAGTTTGTATCAACAGATCACTGTAGCTTAAAAGATACTCCTTGATAGCAGTTACTTATACAGTGTGTCCCAAAGTGTATGGGAATGTATTGCTATCTCCGTTCTTATTAGAGATAGGGAGACGGTTAAATTAGTAGTAGCAGTAGTGAATTGTAGAATTTCATGCTCGTTCCAAATATGACTTGTATTTTGACCTGCCTCTTTGCCTTTTTGAGTTATTTTGAAATAACAAAAATTTGCCGATTTCTTTTTTCTTCATTATCTAAGTTGGCGTTGATCTGACATGTCTAAGACTTGAACATTATCAGGACACTTTTTACAGAGTAATCTTTTTGTGCTATTCTCAACTTTGGATTGCCATTTGTTTTTGAGCTTCAGGTATCATCGCTTGTTTTTATTATGGCAGCCATATTCGATTTTTTCTCATGTGATAGCCTTTGAAAAGGGATTTCCAATGATGTACAATATGCTTGAGAAATCTTGTAATTGCACTGACAATTTTGAGAAAAATCGTTTTGATGATAGTAGGCTATAAAATCCAATACCAGAAAACAAATGACAAAAAAAGTGTTCAAAAAGCAGTAGGCCATGGAGTCTAGCAATAGACTTGTACTTTTAACATAATTTTCCGTAACGATTCACGATAAAAAATATGAACTTTGAGCACACCAATGAATCGACCCATTGTTACAAATGATATTTTACATTACAACATTATCTTAAAAAATTGTTATAATTTAATTAAATAAGTAAACCTAGTAAATAACTAAATCTACTAACCTAACTCAATAAAAAGCAGATTAGTGACTTACGAAGACGCCTTTGCAAATTGTTTGATTTTTAAACGTAAGTAAACTGAAAAACAACAGAAGAAAGGTTGATATGGATATAACACTATCGCGACAATTAAGTATACTGTCACTCTTAATTATCTGAACAATTTAAGGTGTATTTAACATGTTGCTCAAAATTTTGTACTAAATAGTTTGCTTCCTGTTTATTTTAAATATTATTCAACAATATCTTCAGTAATGAAGAATATTTTGACATGTTGGAATGTTATATTCGTTCTAACCGAAATACTGAGGCAGCTACAAATTCATATCAAAACAACTACGCAGAAAGACGACAACGAAACACTCAAATATTTTGCAGGATAGTGACCAATCTATTGAACGACGGTAGCGTCCACGCAAAGAAACTACCAATGCCTAGAAATGAAGAAACAAATAATGCCATCTTACAGATTTCAAACGAAAACCCCGCAATCTGTTCGGTTTTATAGTGAACAAATTGACGTTCCAAATTATTTCCGGGTTTCGTTATTATACTGTTTCACATAATATTACCTAGCATTATTACCTAATTAAGGATTGTAAATTAAATCACAATATTTTTTTATCGTGATTCATTAAGGAAAATTATGTTAAAAGTAGAAGTCTGTTGTTAGACTCCATGGCCTACTGCTTTTTGAACACTTTTTTCTATCATTTGTTTTCTGGTATTGGATTCCATAGCCTACTATCCTCAAAACGGTTTATCTCAAAATTGTCAGTGCAATTACAAGATTTCGCAAGCATGTTGTACATCACTGTAAAGCTCTTTTCACAGACTATAACATGAGCGAAAAATCCAATATGGCTGCTATAATAAAAACAAACGTTGATACCTGTAGCTCAAAAACAAATGAGAATCCAAAATTGAGAATAGCACAAAAAGATTACTCTGTAAAAAGTATCCTGATAATGTGCAAGTCTTAGATTGTCAGATCAACGCCTACTTAGATATTGTAGAAAAAAGAAATCGACAAATGTTGTTTTTTTTTTCAAAATAACTCAAATCGATAAGTATCCCTTCCAAACGTGCTGGTCAGTCGACCAAGAGATGAAACATTAGAAAATAAATTGTTTAGAGAACTGGCAAACACAAACAGATAACTGGACGCCCATTCTGCCTACTACCAAACTTAGAAAGCATTTATTATAAACATGTGTCCAGAACAAGAATAATATCAGATGAGGACAAATTGAAACAAGACCTTAAACACTTAATGAATAGTCCTCTTTTACTTTGCGTTGCTAACAATTTTTCTTTTATTTTTTTGCCTACTGGTTGGTTTAAGTTAATTATATATATATATATATATATATATATATATATATATATATATATATATATATATATATATATATATATATAATTTATTTATTTATTTACTTATTATCAAAAATCGTACAACATGTCTACACAATAAGCCGGAGGTTTGTGCTGTATATTAACATAATTTAATAAAACTCCACCAAAAACTGCTTGAAAACTCCATCCAAATGAAACATACTTCTAATTTTGACATTCCAGATTTGTTGGGCTTCTACTTGTTCCATCTAATGAACCAGTCTTTGCTTTCACTCTTCATTGATTTTAATGCTTTCCCAATATCTTCCAAACTAGAACTCTTTGTTTATAGCCGATATTTTTTTCCAAATTGTTAATTTTGAATGTAACTATATATATATATATATATATATATATATATATATATATATATATATATATATATATATATATATAGGGTGATTAGTAACGCAATCAACACATAATATATGCATGTAGAGGACCTCAAAACATGCCGATTTTTTTATATAAGGTTTTTCTCTGACGCCCATGGTTGGCGAGATATTGACCTAGGTAGATTATTTAATAATTACAAGAAACATCTGTATTGCAGCAATGCTCCAACATAGAACAACCAAATTTGGTACATGGTTCTCTTTTATCAAGGTCGTGAGATGAGCTTAAAACTAATTAGATCGGCCAAAAGAAATTATGTTACTGATAAAGTCACTTAAAGTCTTTAACAGCGTTTGTTAAATTTCAGATACGTTTTCAACAGACATAATTTCGTTTCGCCGTTTTTGAGAAAATTTAAACTCTTAGAGTGCAGATCGAACGAAATTATGTCTGTTGAAAAACGTATCTGAAATTTATTTTTCTATCAAACGTTGGTTGGGAAAAAGTCCAGTCCATTTAAGTTAGGGTTGGAAAAAGTCATGTCATTTAAAGGGTGACCCACCCCTATCTCACCCTTTTTGAATTTACATCTAATTCAAATTTCTGTTAAACAACGACTTGGATAAAAGAAAACCATCTACCAAATTTGGTTGTTCTATGTTGGATTATTGCTTCAATACAGCTGTTTCTTGTAATTATTAAAGAATCTTCCGAGGTCAATATCTCACCACCCATGGGCGTCAGAGAAAAATTTTATATAAAAAATCGGCATGTTTTGAAGTTATCTACACCTATACAATCAGCGTCCATTGCGTTGTGCGCTATATATATATATATATATATATATATATATATATATATATATATATATATATATATATATATATATATATATATATATATATACAAAAAATAATACGCCGATTTCGATAGAATTTTGCATGTGCCTTCCCTTTGCAAATGGCTTGCAAGTAGTTTGTTAGACCGGAAAATCGGCGTGGGTTTTCTCGGTAAATGTTGTGTTTTCTTTTGGAAAATTAATTTTTATGTTTCCGGGAATAACACAGTTAGGGAAACTAATTCGGTACGCAAATCTATGTCACAAAAAACAAATTATGTACCAAAATTTGGATCTATAGGTTAAAAGACAAAAAGTTATAGGCATTTAAAAAAAATGAGTGCCACTGATGACCAGATAAACGTCCAAAAGCAAAATATGTTGTGTGAGTAACCAAATGTATTGTATGTTACAAACAGAGACTAAGTTTTTTGTCGCAAAAAGTTCAAGAAATGCCAGAAAAATTACTTTGAAAATTGATCACTTTTCACGTCAAAGTGCGATTTGAAACGTCATAATTGTAAACTTTTAGAAAAAGGACATAAAGCAAATACGGACTATGTAGAGAAAACGTCGCAAGAAGTGTATTTTACAAGTCCTAAGGTTTCAGCTTCAATGGTCATGGTCCTTCATTTCACTAAAATGTTTCCAGAAAATTTATTTTAAGTATACCCCTTCTCTGATGCTTTAGCAGTTATTTTTTTTTTTTTTTAGAAAAAACTGGTCCAATAGGACTGGGTAACGAACACATCCAATCTATTAATGAATGAAAGATTCTTGCCAAGTTTCATTAAAATTGGTTAATAAAGTCGACGTTTCGGCTCCTGGTTTGGAGCCATTTTCAACCCGAGAACAAAGTACGTCTCACACTAAAGACCGCCGAAATCTTTCCGAACATATATATATATATATATATATATATATATATATATATATATATATATATATATATATATATATATATATATATATATATATATATATATATATATATATTTATATACATATATATATATATATATATATATATATATATATATATATATATATATATATATATATATATATGTATATATATATATGTATATATATATATATATATATATATATATATATATGTATGTATGTATTTATTTATGTATACAGGGTCGCTGATAAGTCTGGAAACGGTCGATTATCCGGGAAAATATACAAGGTGTCGAAAAAAGTTTTATACAAAAGTTTTTGGGTTCTTCAATGTCTACTAGGCGGTGATAATTTCATTTATACAGGGTTGGTCATACAGGCGTGGCACACCAATATTAATTTTTTTTAATGGAACACCCTATATATTATTCGATATTTCAATCCTTCTCTTAATTTTGAGCAACATTTATGAGAAGCATAATGTACCTAAACTCAATCGTTTCCGGGTAAAAAAATAAATAAAAATAAACGCTACTGTTTTTAAAATCTATTGGATGAAGAACAAAAATAAATGAAAAGTAGAATATCTCTTGAAAACAATCTGTGAGTGTGAAAAGAACCGGTTGCGATGTTTTTAACATTGTTTGAAATCCTATTTTATAAGATGTTCAAAGTGTTCTCCATTGACCTCCTGACAATAATGAATTCGCTTAACAAAACATTGCACTGCATTTACAAGAGCGTTTTGAGGAATGTTATTAATTTCATGCACAATCCTTGCTTGCAACTCTTCAATATTCTGCGGTCTATTTTGGTAAATTAAATTTTTTACATGACCCCACAAAAAAAGTCAAGCGGCGTCATGTCGGGAGACCTAGCTGGCCATTCAATAGTTCCCTGCGCCCTATCCATCTGCCAGGAAAGGTTTGATTCAGATATTCCCGTACCTCAATTCCAAAATGAGGGGGTGCCCCATCCTGCTGAAACCATATTTCTTCCGCTGCTGGATTTGGGTCGTTATTGTTCGGAAATAATCGACTAACGTCTGGAACAATTGATTCTTGCAAAAGTGTCAAATATCGAGCAGAGTTCAAATTACCGTGTATAAAATAAGGTCCTATGATATGTCCACCAATAATAGCACACCAAACATTTACTTTTTGCGGTCTTTGGGTGTGAATTTGTTCCATCCAATGTGGGTTTTCGTCTGACCAGTACCTACAGTTGTGTCGGTTGACTTGTCCATTCAAACAAAATGTAGATTCGTCGGAAAACAAAATGTGGTTGGCAAAGTTAAAATTTTGGCATAACTTCTCCATAATAAGTTCACAGAACTCGATTCTGCGATCAAAATCGTCTTCACTCAGTTCTTGCAATAAATGAATTTTATATGGACGGAACTTTTCCCGCTTCGTAATCTTTTGAATTGAATATCGACTCATATTGTGATTTAAAGCCAATTGCTGTGCCGAAGTTTTCGGATTTTCCACCACATCCAATATTACATTCAAAGAATTTTCTTCATTTGTAACGGTTACTGGCCTTCCAGTTCTAGGTTTATCCTTGATACCGCCAGTTTCGTGAAAACGATGCAAAGTTTTCGAAACTGTGGATTTGGAGATCGATTCCCGCTCAGGATGCAACTCATTGAACATAATCACCACTTGAGCAAAACTTCGTGTTCTATCACCGTACCCTATCCTCATTAAAATTTCGATACGTTCGGTTTCACTTAAACTTGCCATTTTGCACAAAAACTGTTGACACTAAATTACTAATGTTTCAAAACTGTTGACACTGAATGAATGTTTGACATTCGTTGTCCTGGAAACATTTTAAAACAAAAGAATAATACTGCGTTTCTTATGGGCATCTTATCTTATCTTGGGATTCCAAACAATGTTAAAAACATCGCAACCGGTTCTTTTCACACTCACAGATTGTTTTCAAGAGATATTCTACTTTTCATTTATTTTTGTTCTTCATCCAATAGATTTTAAAAACAGTAGCGTTTATTTTTATTTATTTTTTTACCCGGAAACGATTGAGTTTAGGTACATTATGCTTCTCATAAATGTTGCTCAAAATTAAGAGAAGGATTGAAATATCGAATAATATATAGGGTGTTCCATTAAAAAAAAATTAATATTGGTGTGCCACGCCTGTATGACCAACCCTGTATAAATAAAATTATCACCGCCTAGCAGACATTGAAGAACCCAAAAACTTTTGTATAAAACTTTTTTCGACACCTTGTATATTTTTCCGGATAATCGACCGTTTCCAGACTTATCAGCGACCCTGTATGTATATGTATAGGTATATATATATATATATATATATATATATATATATATATATATATATATATAAACATATAAATATTCAAACGGACCTTGGTTTCGGGTTCTAAGGACACAAATTCGCGCTCATTTGAAATAAGTTTTGGAATGTCGAACCATCGCTACCTATCTATAAAAGAGTTTCTTTTAAATAAAAATTCGCTAATAAGGAAAGGTAACAAAACAGGTTTAGTGGGCTGAGGGCTCTAGAGTGCATACCTTTTTTAGTGAATTTTCTTAAAAAAAATTCACTAATGAGGAGATCCCGACTTTCGAATTTTGAAAAAATTTCTTCAAATGAGCGCTATTTAGGACCCCCGGAACCCAAATCCGAGGTCAGTTTCAGACTTTATATGTTTATATATATATATATATATATATATATATATATATATATATATATATATATATATATATATATATATATATATATATATATATATATATGTGTCACACCTATAACTTAAAAAATAATGGACCGATTTTGATAAAATTTGGCACATACCTTCCTTTCGCAAGTCGCTTGGATAAGTTCGTTATCCAGGAAAATCCGCCGAGGTTTTCCCGGAAAATTTTGTGTTTTCTTTCGAAAAAAATCAAAAAAAAATTATGTCTCCAAAATTAACAAAGTAAGGGCAACCAAATTTCATACGCGGGTTTATATCATTAGGAGCAAGTTACCTACCAAAATTTAGCTCCGTAGGTTAAAGGACAAAAAAGTTACAGGCATTCAAAGAAAAATAAATTTGGGTTCTCCTCAAAACGTCAAAATCGCGATTTTAAACGTCAAAATTGGTGAGTACCTTCCTTTTGCAAGTGGCTTGGATACGTTCGTTATCCAGGAAAATCCGACGAGGTTTTCCAGGAAAATTTTGTATTTTCTTTCGAAAAAAAATTATATCTCCAAAATTAACAAAGTAAGGGCAACCAAATTTTATACGCGGGTTTATATCATTATTGGCAAGTTATCTACCAAAATTTAGCTCTGTAGGTCAAAAGACAAAAAAGTTATAGGCATTTAAACAAAAATAAATTGAAATTTTTCACAAAACGTCAAAGTTGCGATTTAAACGTCAAAATTGGCAACATTTAGGAAAAAAACTTGAATCTAATACGGGCTATGGAAATAAAATGTCTCAAGAAGAATGTTTTACAAACCCTGAAGTCTTAGTTTCAACCGTCATTGTCCTTCATTTTAATAAAATGTTTCCAGAAAATTCATTTCAAATAGACCCTTTCTCTGATGCGTGGCAGTAGCCTTAGCTATAGAGTTTATCGTTAATAGTATATAATTTTTGTAGAATTTTCGTAAAAAAAATCAATAAAGCTCAATATATCTGTTATTATACCAGATATGAAAAAAAATTGTATATATTAATTATAGGGTGTCTTGAGCTACATCTTAAAAAAGTATTTCTACAATTACAGGGTGGCCCATAAGTCGTTGTTGATACAATTTTTTTTTTAATCAAACACGCCTTATGTTATTGCATTTTTGCATTTTCCATCGAAATATGATGCATGTTTGTAAGAACAAAAATTCTGGACGCAGTAAGTGCGTTATGGTAGCGAATTTTGATCAAATGCTTAATATTTGAATAGCTCAATTTGCTATTAACCTATAAGGTTGACCAAAAAAACGAGTTTTTTCGGGAACACTAAGTTTACTTTCGGAAATTTTTGTACATTTTCAAACAATAAAGTTATTTTGATGAAACATGGCACATTGTTTTTACTATATAGATTATACTGGTAACCAAATTTGATGCCTGCATTCTTAAAAAAAAACACACATTATTGCTATTAAAAAATAGTTTTATGAAAATTCACTACCATAACGCACTTGCTGCGTCCCGAGATTTTTATCATTTTACGAACCCGCTGAATGATGTGAGTTAACCTTATACAACTGCAGATATTTTTTTATTATACTCTAATAAAATGGTTATTAAAATAACAGCTGCGTCACAAAAAATATTTATGTACCTATTAGTATTTGTAGATAAAACATAAATTTATAATTCTTGTAACAGTACATTGACATACTAGTTTTAAAATGATTAGGGGCAGTAGTAAATTCTTCAGCTTTTCGAGTCTAAAAGAATTCTATGCGCAAAATAACTAATTCTAGTTAAGTTTTATTTTTCAAGTTTGACATTGGTGTCAATGTTAATACATATGATGTGACAACCCTGACAGCGGTTTAAATCTGTCAAATATTTGAAGTCATTGCTCACGTGGTAGTCATTTTGTGAAACCGATTCCGAGTAGAAGCTAACATCCTTGGTGATCAGCAAGAGGTTTTCATGCATGATAAGGCATACAACAAGTGGTGTTCTGTATTTCCGGGGAAAAAATAAAGTTTTGCCTTGGCCGAAAAATTCTCCAGATATGAATTTTACAAAAAAAAACCTTTAAGGGCTAGCAATACTGGAGGTCGTCTGGAAGCTCACCAGCAACATGCAGCAACAAATAGAAACTCAAAATTTAGTATTAGAGCCCCACTCCTCAAAAAAAGATTGAGCCTGCATAGACAAAATGCCCCGACGCGACGCATTGAAGCCAACATCAACACCAAAGGATTGAATATCGACTTACGTATATCATGTAATATCAAATTAAGTATATAAGGAAGATCAAGCCTTCTTTATGTCCTAAGTAAGATGCTCTTATAACCAGCAAATGATTTTTAAGTTGCAAATATCACTTAATTTTCGATTTAAAATTTCAAAATTTCGATTTTAGTAAATTTTCTTTAAAAAAAATTCACTAATGGGGAGATCCCGACTTTCGAATTTTGAAAAAAAATCTTCAAATGAGCGCTATTTAGGACCCCAGGAACCCAAATCCGAGGTCGGTTTCAGACTTTATATGTTTATATATATATATATATATATATATATATATATATATATATATATATATATATATATATATATATATATATATATATATATATATATATATATATATATATATATATATATATATATATATATATATATATATATTTATGTGTCACACCTATAACTTAAAAAATAATAGACCGATTTTGAAAAAACTTGCTGAGTACCTTCCTTTCGCAAGTGGCTTGGATAAGTTTGTTAGCCAGGAAAATCCGCCGAGGTTTTCCCGGGAAAATCCGCCGAGGTTTTCCCGGAAAATTTTGTGTTTTTTTTTTCGAAAAAAATCGAAAAAATTTTATATCTCCGGAATTAACAAAGTAAGGGCAACCAAATTTCATACGCGGGTTTATATCATTATAGGTAAGTAACCTGTATATATATATATATATATATATATATATATATATATATATATATATATATATATATATATATATATGTATAACCATTTCAATCAACTTCAAAAATGAGTTCCCAGCGCTTTAATTAGCACTTACTTGAAAAAGTGTGGCGAAAGTCGTTACTTAATAACGACTAAAATGATATGTATGATGCTGAGATGGCAAAACTCTTCTGAATTCGATGTTTTCGAAAGAAGAGTTTTACGAAACCGGAAAATACCTGCTAAAATAAATGCTATTTAAGTTACGAGAGAAACAAATATCCCTATTATCTTTCGACTATTGCGCAATACCAAGGAGTGCTAAATATAAAGAATGTACAACCAGTTAATGAAGATAACATTAGGTACAATTATTAGTTCTTTAAGCATGCACATAATCCTAACTATAATTAATTGGTAAATCGATATACCATTTTCAAATCAAACGAGGTGTAAATGCGTATTGTTACATATAGACAGCTATAAAGCAATTATGAAAATTATGATTAATATTATCCTGCTGATCATGTATAGGAATAGCGGAAGCCATAATATGACAACTCAATTAGGCGCCAATTGTTATTTAATTTTATTCTACCATATAATACAACAATTTATAAGCTATTGAGTAGTCAGTAAGTTACCTGAATAAACGATTTGTGTGAATATGCAAGCAGTCGAAAGTAGATAAGTTATAGACTCTTTAAAATAAAGATATCTTCTAATATGTCTTTGGTATGGTAGCATTCTATTAGAAGAGAAGTAAACTAGATGTTGCAGTCTTTATGGTGAGTAAGAAAATGGCGAAAGTTGGACAATGGTTCTTAATTTTTAGGTATACTTATTTTAACAATAGGCAGTAATCCTCTTGGCGCCACTTGTAGTACTGTTGCTTTTTAAAATTAATAAGTTATATACATGACCAACAATGTATAAAAGCAATCGAAACAGGCCATTCAATTTATATCTTTGTAGCCTTAAGGTAGAAAATGTAAAACCGTTGACAAGCGGCATAAAAATTGGCTACCAAATTGATAAGAACACCAATAAAAAACTCTGGACGCAGCAAGTGCGTTATGGAAGTGAATTTTCATAAAAATGTTTTTAATTACAAATATATCGCTCTAATGCGAGCAGGCATTAATTTGGTTACCGGTATAACCCATATAGTAGGAACAATGTATCATATTTTATCAAAATAATTATTTGAAAATGTATAAAAATTTTCGGAAAATATCCTTTAAATGTTTCTGAGAAAACTGGTCTCCTAGCCAATGAACCTTAAGTTAATAGCAAATTGAGTTATTGAAATTTGAAACATTTAATGAAAATTCGCAACCAAAACGCCCTTGCGGCGTTCATACAAAATTTTTCCAAAAATACAGTTAAATGTTGGTTCCTAACCAACAAAACTTACGTTAATAGCAAATGAGTTATTTAAATTTGGAGGATTTAATGAAAATTTGCTACCAAAACGCACTTGCTGCGTCCAGATTTTTTCTTATAAACATGCATCATATTTCGATAAAAAATGCTAAAATGCAGTAACGAATTTGTTTTACAAAAATTAGCTAAAAATTATAGACCGTTAAACCATAAACTTCACTAAACCTACAGCGAAAGCATCAACTTAACTAAACCGACAGCCAAAGCATCAGAGAAAGGGTCTATTTGAAATGAATTTTCTGGGAATATTTTAGTAAAATGAAGGACAATGATGATTGAATTGAAGACGTCAGGCTTTGTAAAACATTATTCTTGAGGCATTTTCCTTTTATATATCATATTAGTTTCAGGTTCATTGCCTAAATTTTACCAATTTTGACGTTTAAAATCGCGACTTTTGACGTTTTGAGGAAAACCCAAATTTACGTTTCTTTAAATGCCTGTAACTTTTTTCTCCTTTAACCTACAGAGCTAAATTTTGGTAGGTGACTTACCTATAATGATATAAACCCGCGTATGAAATTTGGTTGCCCTTACTTTGTTAATTCCGGAGATATAAAATTTTTTCGATTTTTTTCGAAAAAAAAACACAAAATTTTCCGGGAAAACCTCGGCGGATTTTCCTGGCTAACTAACTTATCCAAGCAACTTGCGAAAGGAAGGTACTCAGCAAGTTTTTTCAAAATCGGTCCATTATTTTTTAAGTTATAGGTGTGACACATAAATATATATATATATATATATATATATATATATATATATATATATATATATATATATATATATATATATATATATATATATATATATATATATATATATATATATATATATATATATATATACATAAACATATAAAGTCTGAAAAATATATAGGGCTCGCATGCAAGATGACAGGTGGAAAAAAACGACTACTTGAATGGAGACCCAGATCCGATAACGAGACAGAGGAAGACCACCAACTCGCTGGACAGACGACATTACAAAATACTGGATTCGTAGCGCTCAAGACAGAAAATGATGGACTCAACTAGGGGAGGCCTATGTCCAGCAGTGGTTGCAGTGGGCTGATTGATGATATATGTATAAATATATATATATATATATATATATATATATATATATATATATATATATATATATATATATATATATACATATATATATATATATATATAGTATTGTCCTTTTCTCTCAGCTGCTTTGCACAGTCTCTCCGTTTGTCACCATAAAAATTACTAACAGATGAAAAAATATCAAAATTCCAAATATCCGATTTAAATTTTTTTAAGCTTCCATTATTTTTGAAACAAGTATCTAATTCACTATTAAGCACAGCGCCTACATAGTAGGGACTTTGATTACACAATTTGAGTCTATGGGTATCATACTGCAGGTTGTGGTTATTACATGTCATAGCCATAGTGAAAATTTAAAGATGTATACTTTAACAAATTTTCTTTTACAAAAACCAACGCATCCAAAATATACAAATAGGCTGTAAGGATTCTGAACTTAAATATCTTAATTTTTTTTGGAAGTTTTATCAACTCGTTTAAAAATTATTTACAGTTGAAGATGCCAAAAACGCATTTCACTCATTCCATTAAGAAAGGTGTTGATAGTCAAAGTTTTGTTGGTTTGTAAACAAAAAATTGACTATCAGAACATTTCTTAACGGAATGAGAGAAATGCGGTTTATTATTTCAGTTTATCGGTCGGTTTGATACACAATAGTGTATTCTGTAGAAGAAAGAGTTGAAATAATTACTCTTTTTTTCAAAAACGATGACTGTGTCAACCGTACCGCAAATTTATTTAATGAACGACATCCGAACAAACATGTTAACAGAAAATATATTTTGGAGTTAGCTTCGACAAAGTGGTTCAGTAGCCAACAAAAAACGGGATCCTGAACGTGAATTTCTGGTTAGAACTGAGACTACTGAGATTGAAGTATTAGGACAAATTGCTGCAGACCCAACTTTGAGCACGAGAAAATTGGCCACTGTTTCACACTTCAAAAGAAGAACTATTCAGAGAATATTGAAGCATCATAAATTTCACCCGTCCACACTCAAACTCCACAGAAATTGAATGTTTGGACTGGCATTTTTGGAGACCGTTTAATCGGACAAATTTTTCTTGATGACAATTTGAATGGCGAAAGGTATTTGGAGTTACTAGAAGATATCGTTTACCCTCGACTAATTGACATTGTTGAAAATGATGATCGCTATCAAGAAAATCAATTGATGTTTCAACAAGATGGAGCTCGTCCGCATTTTTCACAACGTGTTAGGAAGTTTTTGAGCAGAGAGTTTCGAGGACAATGGATTGGGCGTAGAGGTGCTATTGAGTGGCCCACTAGATCGCCAGATTTAACTCCTTTAGACTTATTTCTATGAGACCATTTAAAGAGTAGAATTTACGCAACAGAACCGGATTCTCTGAAAGAATTACTACGATATATTGTTGAAGATTGCCGTCTAATAACTCCACAAATGCTCCAGAATGCCAGAGCTCGTTTTGAACAAAATGTCTACTTTTATATGGAAACCGGTGGTCAACAATTTGAACACTTACTTAACTGAATAAACATCTTTTAACGTTTGGTTTTGTTTTTTAGTTCTTTCTAACGAAAAATTGACTAATTAGTGCATTTCTTATCACAATGAATGAAATACGTTCTTGCAACTCCAACTGTAAATAATTTTTAAACGAGTCGATAAAACTTCCAAAAAAACTAGTGTGCTGAATTCAGAAAAGAAAGAGATTTCAAATGATGTAATACTCGACCCATGTTCCCTATTTAAAATATAAGGGTTGTTACAAGTAAGTTTAGTTTTATGTCAGAACATGTATATATATATATATATATATATATATATATATATATATATATATATATATATATATATATATATATATATATATATATATATATATATATATATATATATATATATATATGTATATGTATATGTATATGTATATGTATATGTATATGTATATGTATATGTATATGTATATGTATATGTATATGTATATGTATATGTATATGTATATGTATATGTATATGTATATGTATATGTATATGTATATGTATATGTATATGTATATGTATATGTATATGTATATGTATATGTATATGTATATGTATATGTATATGTATATGTATATGTATATGTATATGTATATGTATATGTATATGTATATGTATATGTATATGTATATGTATATGTATATGTATATGTATATGTATATGTATATGTATATGTATATGTATATGTATATGTATATGTATATGTATATGTATATGTATATGTATATGTATATGTATATGTATATGTATATGTATATGTATATGTATATGTATATGTATATGTATATGTATATGTATATGTATATGTATATGTATATGTATATGTATATGTATATGTATATGTATATGTATATGTATATGTATATGTATATGTATATGTATATGTATATGTATATGTATATGTATATGTATATGTATATGGATATGCATATGCATATGCATATGCATATGCATATGCATATGTATATGTATATGTATATGTATATGTATATGTATGTATCACACAGGTAACTCAAAAAATAATGGACCGATTTTGATAAAACTTCGCAAGTACCTTCCTTTTACAAGTGGCTTGGATAAGTTCGTTATCCAAGAAAGTCTAACCAGGTTTTTCGGAAAAATTTTGGGTGTCCTTTCGGAAAAAAAATTATCTCAAAGAATAGAAAAGCTATGGTAACCAAATTTGGCACGTACCTAAGTTTACGATATTAGAGGGAAACTATATACCGAAATTTATATTTCTATGTTAAAAAAAAAGTAAAAAAAATGATGCAAGATCAGTTCTATGAAAATTCACTACCATAACGCACTTGCTGCGTCCAGACTTTTTTTTAAATCTGGTTTAAATAGGCGAATGGCTTGAAGCCGCAGTCGTCGATATCGACAACATACATACCTACTTATAATTTTGAATCTGCAACTGTCGATGTACGGCTTAAAAAATCAGTAACATTAGCAAGAAGTACATAAGTTTTCATATTTTTATACGTGTGTTATCTACTAAATGATGAGACGATAATTCCACTATCTTTTAATTTAAATCACTATAAAACTAAATGTTGACGTCTATTGTTCAAGCGATGTCCTTGTAAGGTGAATCGTTATTCCATAATATAATGCAAGTGAAGGTTAAACTTTCTCTTTCTCTAGGGATTCGTGTCTCCTATTTGTATATGAACAGGAAGACAAATATTAAAGTAAACCTAGAATTACATAATTAGGTTCCTCGTAAAAACATAAATACGTATTTGAGAGTAATAATGTACGTTACATACATAAAGAACTATTTTATTGCCGAATATCTTACATGCAAGACGCATATTAAACACTATCAAATTTTTTACGACATCTTTACTCAAACAGATATATTCTAAAAGCGCTTTTAGTTGATGAGTATCACACAAATTTTAATCGTACCTCAAAAAAAAAATTCAATAGTACACAGTGTCCGGATTTCGTTGCATTCGTGGCATATCTCGATATGTACACTTGGAGAACCCATTATTTTTTGAATTATCGGTGTGATACATACATACATATATATATATATATATATATATATATATATATATATATATATATATATATATATATATATATATATATATATATATATATATATATATATATATATATATATATATCTCACACCGATAACTCAAAAAATAAGGGGCCAATTTTTATGAAATTTTCTGGGTACCTTCCTTTTGTATATGGCTTGGATAAGTTTGTTAGCCAGGAAAGTAGGCACAGGTTGTGTGTTTTCTTTCGGAAAAAAATTAGATCTCTGGAAATAACAAAGTAAGGGCAACCAAATTTGGTAAGACTGTTTGTATTATAAAGGATAAGCCATGTACGAAAAACATAGATTTGTAGGTTTAAAGACAAAAAAGTTATAGGCATTTAAAAAAATTGGGGTGTTCCTCAAAACGTCAAAGTCGCGATTTGAAACGCCAAAATTGGCAACATTTAGGCAAAGAGCCTGAATCAAATACGGGTTATGTAAAGAAAATGTCGCAAGAAGAGTGTTCTGCAAACCCGTAAGTGTCAGCTTCAACCGTCGTTGTCGTTCATTTTACTAAAATATTTTCAGAAATTTAATTTCAAATAGACCCTTTCTCTAATGCTTTGGCGGTAGTTTTCGTTAAGTTTATGGTTTAACTCTATATTTTTTAGCTCATTTTTGCAGAAAAAATTCTCTAATGAGGAGACCGCGACTTTTGATTTTTATAAAGATTTCTTCAAATGAGCGCAAACTGGGCCCCCTAGAATCCATATCCGGGTTTAGTTTCAGTTTTTATCTGTTTACATATATACAGGGTGACACATTTCTACGGCAAAGCTTGATATAATTGTTATTATACAAGATACGAGAAGAAGTTGTATACATTGATTATAGGGTGTCTTGAGCTGCATCTTATAAAATTGTTTTGACAATCACAGGTTGACTCATAAGTCGTTGGTGATACCTACTTTTTTTTTTCGAACACCCTTATATTATTGGATTTTGCATTTTTTATCGAAATATGATGCGTGTTTGTAAGAAAAAAATCGAGAAGCAATAAGTCCGTTTTGGTAGCGAATTTTCATTAAATGTTTTAAATTTCTATAACTCAATTTGCTATTAACCCAAGGTTTGTTGGCTAGGAAACCAGTTTTCTTGGAAGCGTTTTAACTTTATTTTTGGAAAATTTTTGTATTGTAAAATTTTTCGAACAATAAGGTATTTTAATAAAATATGGTACATTGTTTCTACTATATATATATACTATACGGTTAACCAGATTGATGGCTGCTTGCATTAGAGAAAATATTTACTATTAAAAACATTTTTATGAAAATTCACTTCCGTAACGGACTTGCTGCGTCCAGACATTTTTACTTGAAGGAAACTTATTAACCTATTTGGTAAATAATTAAGATTGGCCAGTTTTTGTACGTAGTTATGATGTGAGTCAATCGGAATGTATTATGCCTTTTGGTAGCGATTTTTATTGAATGAGTACACTTGGAGAACACCCAAATCACCACAACACATATTTCAGAGACCTTACGATCGTTTCGTTGACAACGTCAACATCTTCAGAGGAAGAAATTTTCTTTCACTGAAGATGTTGACGTTGTCAACGAAACGATCGTAAGGTCTCTGAATTATGTGTTGTGGTGATTTGGGTGTTATCCAAGGGTACTCATTCAAAAAAAATCGCTACTAAAACGCATTATACATTCCGATTGACTCACATCATAACTACGTACAAAAACTGGCCAATCTTAATTTTTTACACATAATTCAGAGACCTTATGATCGTTTCGTTGACAACGTCAACATCTTCAGAGGAAGAAATTTTCTTTCACTGAAGATGTTGACGTTGTCAACGAAACGATTGTAAGGTCTCTGAAATATGTGTTGTGGTGACTTGGGTGTTCTCCAAGTGTACTTATTAGTGCTCATCACAGGTTTCAGTTTGCACATAGTTTTTTTGAATGCTTCAAATTTTAATAACAAACTATCTATAAACCTAGAAAGTAGAATTTTTGTTGTAAGGTCTTTACCGGGGAAACATAACAACATAACAAATTTTATCAAAATAACCTTGTCGTTGATACAAATTATTTTTTCAGAAAAATCCATTTTTTTTTTAGAAAAACCTAGTCCCTTCGGGCTGGCTAACGAACTCGTCCGCGGTCTTAACAAAATGTTTCATAGAAGCGCGAAGGAGTCTTTGGATCCGTTTTTCGGGTCGAAGTTTCATGTTAATATATATATATATATATATATATATATATATATATATATATATATATATATATATATATATATATATATATATATATATATATATATATATATATATATATATATATATATATATATATATAACCTAGAATCTTCCGGCTTGACTTTTTATACTGAAACATTCTTTTCGGAGGCTAAATTCGTTGGATAGTTCCAAAAGGCAAGTTTTTCCATGTAAACAAATTTTTTTTTATTAACAGCTTAGGTCTATAATTTAAATTTTCTGTATTTTTCCAGCACACTTTCGTTTAAAAAGTAATTAGCCAGTTTTCTCAAAAATAATTTCTCTAAGATTTTTGTGAAATGGATTAATAATAAATCTTCAATAAGCTGTGAGAAGATTTTTTTCCAATTTTCGTGAAAGTAGTTTTGAAACTTTTCGGAAAAATATATATTTTTTACTTTAGCCATACTTTAATGGCGATTTTTTGTTAAAGAAATTGTTTGAAAATTTTTATACTAATATTTTCTTTTTAAATTTTTGTGAATAATTATATTTTAGCAGCTGTGTAAATAGCTTGAAGAAGTTGGCCAGGAAAGACGTACCAGTTTTTCGGAAACATCTTCAGTTTATTTTCGCAAACTTTGTGTGCTTTCAAATAATAGTTTATTTTGATAAAATATGGTTATGGAAAATATTTTTCCACTATATAGGTTAACCAAATTTGACGCCTTTCATTAAAAAAGACATATTTGGCATTAAAAACATTTTGATGAACAGTCTAGGCTTTCTTTATATTGTAAATATGTTGGCAGTAGTGTAAACAGCTTAAAGAGGTCCGTTGCCCAGGAAAATCTAACCGGTTTTTCGGGAACATTTAAAGCTTATTTTTGGCAAATTTTTGTACTTTTCAAACAATAACATCATTCTAATGAAATATGATACTACTATATAGGTTATACTGCTAACGAAATTTAATGGCTCTCAAAAAAAAACCACATAATAGGAAACATTTTAATCGAAATTCGCCACCGTAACGCACTCGATGCATTGTCATATTTTAGGGTTCTATTATCAGAAGTACTCTTTTTATATTTTTTAACATGCAATTTAAGCTACCAACAATCCTATCGTTTTATTTTCTATTTCGTTAGAGGCATTAAACGTAGACCAGCGTATAAAAATGAAAATGTTATTCTAAAAAACACATCACTGCAGTATCCTACTACACATCTCCTGTATTTATTAAAGATGTATGATTTAGGAACGAAATAAATCTACAATTAAATTAACATTACTGTGATTATAAGCGTGAAAAAAGACTACGCTGAAGAAATTAACTTTAATAATTTTTATTTATAAAGGTAATCTTTCAATTGTCAAGGATGATCACTGGCCTGATAGGTATATTGTAGAGAAGGAATTGTTTTTTGATTTTAAAAAATTAATTAGATTTATGTGTTGTAATAACTTGTTATTTATTAGATAAATTCTGTTATGTATTGTGGAAAGCTTGACTAATTTTATACGTGTACCCGGACACACGGTTTAATTTGTTTCACCTATTTCAAGTTACTCTTTTGGGTCGTTATCCTATTTGTAATTATGTTGGGCCTCGTATTTATGTGTCATTGCCGTGGAAATGATGCTTAAGAATTTAAATTTACATCTACTTTTGTAGTAGTTATAAAGCTGTTGAGTTTTTTAAAATGTTTTAAATTGTTTGAGCTGCAGAAGCTCTGGGCTAAATGATTTCTTACAATAAGTTCAATTTGCACTGTATTACAATAAACAAAACAAAAACTCGTTAAGCTATATCAAATGTAACAAAACAAGTAAAACTTGTATTCTATTTATGTCCTACTTACGACAAGAAGTTTCGTCCCGTACATTATAATACTCTATACGTATGACATGATGAACAAAAAATATTAGACTGGGGAAGTAGAAATCTTGTACAATTGAACCCCACCAAATCTCAGTCTTGCTTTCTTTCTCACAAAAGATACACCAGTTCTAGACCCATCAAAATGAACAACCAAGTTATTCAAAGTAATGAGTCGTTTTCACTTGTTGGCATTTCTGTGGATCGAAATCTCAATTGGCACCAACATGTCACATCAATTGCAGTAGCGGCCGCTAAGAAATTAGGTTTCCTCTTCCGGGCTCGCAAATACTTTTCACCAGCTAATATCTATACCTTATACACTTCGCAAATAAGGCCAAACCTCGAATACTGCTCCCACATCTGGGGTGCTGCTGCCGCTTCTACACTCGCTATCCTGGACTCCATTGAGAAGAGAGCTATACGTCTCATTGGTGACCCTACCCTCACCCAAAGGCTGCCATCCCTTGCCCACCGACGTGCCGTTGGTGACCTCTCTCTCTCTCTCTTTTTTTTTTTATAGATATCTGCACGGGCACTGCTCAGAGGAGCGTTCTTCCATAGTTCCTCCACCTGCTGCCCCCAACATATCTACCAGGGGAACAGAGCGAATGCACCCTTTTACTGTCCAGGTCACCAGACATAGAACATCTTGTTATGCCCGCTCTTTTGTCCCGAGGACTTCCAAGTTGTGGAATTCCTTGCCGGCGCATGTGTTTCCTTCTCCGAACCTCCAAACCTTCAAGTTCAGAATTAACAAGTTGCCTCTTTCCTCCTTGTCGACACCTACGGTACGATAGTATTTAGGCTGTAAGCCCTCGTGGTGTGTTGTTGAAATAAAAAAACTTATAATGCCAATTATTATTATTGAGAAATGCTTGCTCTATATATATATATATATATATATATATATATATATATATATATATATATATAAGTTTAGAAATATCTATATTAGACGAAAAATAGTGCTCGGTTTTAATCCTGAAAAGTTAAGGTACGTTAGACTATTATATTTTCCTCAAATCCGATTGCCCTTTGAAACCTATTATGTGTGGATCACCTGCAGCATCTGGCTTCCTATTTTAGACTTATCCTGTAGGTTTTCGTTTGCTTTTAATTAGATTTATATACTTTTATGCTAATCTATTTAGCATCTGTTAAAAATTGTATTATTAACAATTAAGCCTCTTCTTCTGATATACTTTTAATTCTCATGGTGTATAATGTTGTGTCGCCTTCTAAACCTTTTATGCCTTATTTTACTTTTTTAGATTTTTATAAACCTTTTATTTACACATATACCCCAATAAAGGCATTTCCTTATAATTTTATTAATTTTGTCTTTTAAATTAACTTTTGTAATATAGGCTACTATTATTGGGTTGCTACTCATGTGCAACTTCATTGTTATACAGTTATCGTTAGGCCCAACTTGCTTGTCTACTTGTGCGTCTAGGCTTATTTGATGGATTTTTTCTTCTTGCATATTTTGGCTATAATGGTAATCGATGGCTACATTCATACATATATATATATATATATATATATATATATATATATATATATATATATATATATATATATATATATATATATATATATATATATATATATATATATAGTCATATAAAAATTTAGACCTGCCTTGATATTGGATCCTAACTTGCGCGAGTTTAAAGAAATGTTTGCAAAGTCACACGATCGGTACCTGTCTAAGAGCAAACTTTTATAATGAAAATTTGCTAATAACTAAATAGCACGGTAGTTGTCATTCATGGATGCATATAAATTTTTCGATATTCTTTTGTCTAATGATGCAGTAAAGTAAAACTGATTGCAGAGATGATAACAAAGATTATGAAGCCATAGAAAAAGTATCCACGTCTGTATTTAGTAATGAACGGCTTTACCCAGTTTGTACAACCAAGATTAGTAAGTTAGATGTCAAATTTACTTTAAAAAATTCAGCCTATAAATATATAAGGTCTGGACACAGCAAGTGCGTTATGGTAGTGAATTTTCATAAAAATGATCTGGCACAAAACTTTTTTTTACAATTAAATGCCTATAACCTTTTTTCTGGTAACATAGAAAACTAGATTTTAGTACGCGGTTTACCCTTTATAAAGTAAAGCTACGCACCAAATTTGGTTACCATAGCTTTGTTAATTTTGTACATAAATATTTGTTAAAAAAGAAAACCCATGATTTTCAGGGAAAACCTAGTCGGATTTTCCTGAATAACGAACTTGATTAGGTAATTAACGAAAGAAAGGTACCTGACAAATTTCATCAAAAATAGCCCATTATTATTTTTTAAGTATCGTTGTGAATTTTTTTAACGAAAAATCGCTAATAGAGAAATTTAATTTAGCAAATGTGAGTGTATATTGGGACACTAGAAGTGGAGGCTCTTCGTGGGCGAATTGTTGAAGAATATCGTCAGATAATATCGCCCGAAATTCTTCGATATGCTCATTCGGATGTGAAGAAAAGATATTATTATTGTATGGAAGTGGAGGGAAAACAATTTGAACATTTAATTCATTAACATTCTTTCATTCATTCATTGATATTGAGTCTTATTTCTTAATTGATAATTGTTTTCCCATATCTAAACTAAAATTAATAAAGTCGTATGTTGTTGTGAGAAGAATTGAGAAAGCTTTAAAATAAGTTGTCACTCAACACCGTTTAAAATTTAAGGCTGCTTTACGCCCCCGCTTAAGCCACCAAATCTTACGTCATCATGTGCCCCCCCTTGAAAACAAACACGACGTGTCTCTGCTTTTTTTTAAATTATTACACCCTCTAGAATTTGACGCGCTCGTGTTTATATATATATATATATATATATATATATATATATATATATATATATATATATATATATATATATATATATATATATATATATATATATATATATATATATATATATATATAATGCACATTCTGAAAAATAGAAAAATTTTAAGCACCAATTGGTTTTTCGTTTTTAGGAAACGTCTTAACGGCGGTCAGGGCACGAAATGCTAAAAGCCTTCTAAGCCTCAACCCTATTTAATCCTCAGGAAAGTGACGAGAAACGATATTCTTCAGGACTTAAACATTTTTTTCAACTCAGAATACACTACGCCAGTTTTTAGTTCGTTTAAATTTCAAGTGCTTTTCTCGTATCAAAAGCGTCCTTTGCACATTTATAAACTCGACCGGTTAATCGATTTTGCTGATTTTGTCAGTTTACGTCTCCATAGTCGAAGGCACCCTTCAAGTATTTTATATTCCATCTCGTCGACTAGTGCGTGTATTTACTCCCCTTGTTTGAATATGATAAACTGGATCGACAGTACTCGGCTACGTAAAACCAGAATCACATTAATGAAACTTGCCCAATATTGATCAACTTTGTAATTAAACTCTAATCGCTGATACAATTAATTAACTCAAGTGTCAAGAGAGTAATTAATAATTCAATTGACAAAGATCAATGGTTACGAAATATCAAGCCCGTGTTAGTTTAAGGCATGTCACTATATATTTTTTTCTTATTAGCCCACCTGTGAAACTTAATAATCATTTTACACCTACACTGTACCACCAACATTTTCTCTTTGATGTACTAAAACGTTTAACAGAAAGCCGCTGAACGTTTTAGTGGCTTCTATTTAGAGTTTTTTTGGCTCCTTTTGGTAAAGAAAAATCTACAATTGGAGATCGATACATTATTTTAATTAGCGAATTAGAGTTTATAGAACCCACATCCGAGGTTAGTTTACAGGGTGATTCATTACCAATGAAAAATCCGAAAGCTGGCGACACTACAAGTCAAATTGTGACCATTAACGCAAACATGCCTTATCCAAAAACTTATAGTTTCGAAAATACAGTGTGTTGTAAATTAAAATTTTAATTAGTCTTTTGTCATTATTTTGAAAATATCTAGAAGAAGAACTTGAAAATTTTTGAAACTATGTTTTATTAGGCAACGAATAAGATATGTGTTGCAAATATTGCATTACTCATAGAGGGCGCCACTGACGACAAATTTCACTGCCATTTACAGTTAACAACTTTTCACCCTGTATGTCTAACATAAAAATAATTAGATATACTTTTTGTAACGTATTACACGTTTTACAACGTATATATTCCCATTATAACGTTTGTTGGTACATGATGACATTATTTTTTAAGTCCAGGAAATTTATTATTGTCTTAGTCAATGAAATTTACTACTTTCCTACTAGATAAACTTTATAATATAACGTCCTAAATTCATACCCATAGAAACACATAAGTTGAGTATTTTTTTTATTATTATATATATATATATATATATATATATATATATATATATATATATATATATATATATATATCTATATATATATATATATATATATATATATATATATATATATATATATATATATATAAATACTCAACTGATTTAAACCAAACTTGGCACGTATCTTCATTTCGTTGAGACCGCGGACGAGGTCGTAAATCAGCTGTAAAGGAGACTTTTTTTTCACCCAAAAATATCCAAAATTATGTTTGAATACGCGATATTGTTGAAAGTATCAAAGCAACTGGAATTACATGTAGCTAGAAATGATGCAAACAAACCTCTGTTGCGAATTTCAAGTAATTTGGTTCACAAAATTTGGAATTTTTTTCAAATTAAAAATAAAATCTGGAAGACATGAGTTGAAACGACTTAAGTTGATAAAGTCCAATGCCTGATATCTATATATATATATATATATATATATATATATATATATATATATATATATATATATATATATATATATATATATATATATATATATATATATATATATATAGTCACATTTGTCTATGAGAATTAAGTTTATGGACTTTGTTTATTCTATGGCCAAATGTCAATTATAAAGTGTGTTGGTAAGAGCAAACACCCTGGAATTATATTTCTAGAAGGGACCAGAAGTGACAGGTATAGAAAAGTGTAGAAGGTCTAGAATCTCTATGGACAGTATAAATAGACAAGCGGTGCGCAGAGTAAGTTAGTTCAGTATTGGATAAGGTGGTGTAGAAAAGTGGTCATAGAATATTAAGCGAATCAGCAGTAGCAATGGTGTTTAAGAAGCAATCATAGAAGGCGAATAGTGGAAGATAGTTCTATGGACATTTAATAATAGAGAAGAGAGAAATATTTTAGTTGACACTGGTGTTGGAAAATAGTTGGTAATAATAAATTAGTAGTTTGGAAAGCTGTGTTTTGTTAATCAACAAATCCAGAAACCCGTGGAACGTAACAACTGGTGTCAGAAGTGGGATTTTCAAGCTGCTAGGGGGAATATTTTCCAGAATAATCGTTGAACAACGTGGAAATTTCAAGAATCTCTGGAAGATCAGTGTCAGCAGTAATTCATAACTGGGTGTGTTCTTGAAACAGAATAAACTGTGTACCAACTTTAAGTACGTCTATGCCTAAGACACGTAGCGCAACAGCCAATATGGACGCTCAACTATTCGAATAGATTAAAGAAATGAAAGAAGAGGCCTGAAAAAGAGATGAACAAGCCAAAGAAGAAATGAGCAAAAGAGATGAAGAAGCCAGAAAAAGAGACGAAGAAGCCAAAGAAGAAATGAGAAAAAGAAATGAAGAGGCCAGAAGAAGAGACGAAGATGCTAAAGAAGAAGCCAGAAAAATAGATGAAGAAGCTATAAAAAGAGACGAAGAAGTCAAAGAAAAAATTAGAAAAAGAGATTAAGAGACCAGGAAAAGAGACGAAAAAGCCAAAGAAGAAATGAGAAAAAGAGATGAAGAAACAAAGATAATTCTACAGGAACAGGCCAGGAGAAATGAGAAAAAGAAATGAAGAGGCCAGAAGAAAAGACGAAGATGCTAAAGAAGAAGCCAGAAAAATAGATAAAGAAGCTATAAAAAGAAACAAAGAAGTCAAAGAAGAAATGAGAAAAAGATATGAAGAGGCCAGGAAAAGATACGAAGAAGCCAAAGAAGAAATGAGAAAATGAGATGAAGAAACAAAGATAATTCTACAGGAACAGGCCAGCAGAATTGAGAATATTACTTTATGTGTCGACAAACGTATGAAGCAGGTAAAAGACTACATCTTCCAGCAAGTAGAAAAAAGAGTAAGGGGTATTAGCGACGATGTACATGACAAGCTGACAGAAGTACAACAGAAAGTGCATTCACTAGAAAAGAAGTGTGAAACCCTAGTCAAAGGAAACATCAGGCTCGAAGATAGCCCGATCGGAAGAATTAAGGTCCCCACGTTTGATGGCTCAGTCCCGTGGGGTATTTATCTACGCCACTTTGAAGCCGCTGCTACAGCAAATGGTTGGGGCGAGAGAGAGAAAGCGACCTCGTTAATAGTAGCTCTCAGAGGAGATGCCCTATATGTGCTCCAAGGTATTCCCAGGGAAGAACCGTTGAATTTTGACAGCATTAAACATAAATTAGAGATGAGGTTTGGCGACCAGCATTTACAGCAGCTGTATCGGTTGCAGTTGAAAATTCGTTGTCAGAAATCGGGCGAAAGTCTCCAACATCTCCACGCCGACGTTGTCAGACTGACACGATTAGCATACCCCATAGCTCCGATAGAGTTTTTAAATCAGCTGTCTCTGCAAACCTTTATTGACGGCATCAGAGATACCGACACGCAACAGGCGCTGAGGATAGCGAGGCACGAAAACTTGAACGATGCTTTGGCATATTCCTTGGAGTTTGAAGCAGTAAAGCAAGCGTCAGATAGTAATGTGAAAGTTCGAAGTCTTCAAGTTCAAGAAGAAAATAAAACAGATCCATCCAAGATCATGCAGCTACATGGACACCCAATAAGAGCTCACGGTGCAAATACCTTGCGCTGCTGGAACTGCGTCAAGGTGGGACATATAAGGGGCGAATGTTGGGCTGTAAGATCACGCGCAAGGGAGAAAGTGAAGCTAAGGCCGGTAACCATTTCTCAGGTTAGCGATTCTGGCAGCGCTCTCATGGTAGACGGATACGTAAACGATAATAAGACCCAGATGGTCCTCGACACAGGCGCACCTAGGACGATTAGTCTCCGCGACATGGTTCCAAGATGGCGAGTAAGAGAGCCAGACAGAGTGTACAGAGTAAATGCATGTGGTGATCGGATCCAGCTATTTGGCGAAACTGACGTCGAGCTAAAAACTGGAACATGGAAGGCAAAGCAGAGAGCCATAGTCGCCGCCATATCAGACCCCCAAGCCAATGCTTGGACATACTTCAGGGCCAGTGCGCTAAACTTGATCTTGGCACTAACATACTGACTATCGGCGGTGAAGAAATAATAATGTCGCTTGGCAGTAACCTGGTAGTGCGGAAAATCACCATAGAGGCAAATAGCAACGCCTGTCGTGAAAGTGCCATTCCAGTGAAGAGAGCTGTGAGAGGAAGAGACGACCCAGTTACTCAACCAGAAGCAAGTGGAGAAGAAAGTATGAGAGAAGTACAAGGCAAAGGGTGCAAAGACCACGTAAATGTGAAGCTAACCCAGAAAAAGGTCAGTAAACACATTTGTTGGAACAGATCCAATGTCGACAGCATGAACAGGGCCTGCCGAGATACTTGTGCAAGTATAAACCTCAGAACAACAGCAACTACACGGAAGAACCAGCACTACCTAAAGACTTCGCTTGAAGAAAGCTCCGACATATTGACGAGAAGGAAAATCACCCACTCTGCGATCAGAATGCATATACGAATAGAAAGCGACCGCATGATGACCCGTTATGACGGGCCACCTAATTCAGCTGGTTTTAAAGAAGAAGATCGGGTGTTGTTCTACAAGCCAGTACGACGCAAGTGACGGTCACCTAAACTACAGAACTTATGGGACGGTCCTTATAAGGTGGTCAAAAGGATCAATGACATTGTCTATCGAATTCAGAGGAGCCCGAAGAGCAAGATGAAGGTTGTCCATATGCACAGACTTACGCCATTCCAAGAAATGTCAGAATTCGATCGAGACGATCGAATATAAGAGGAGGGGCAGTGTCACATTTGTCTATAAGAATTAAGTTTATGAACTTTGTTTATTCTATGGTCAGATGTCAATTATAAAGTGTGTTGGTAAGAGCGAACACTCAGGAATTATATTTCTAGAGAGGACCAGAAGTGACAGGTATATAAGAGTGTAGAAGGTCTAGAATCTATATGGACAGTATAAATAGACGAGGGGTGCGCAGAGTAAGTTAGTTCAGTATTAAATAAGGTGGTGTAGAAAAGTGATCATAGAGTATGAAGCGAATCAGCAGTAGTGTTGGTGTTTGAGAAGCGATCATAGAAGGCGAATAGTGGAATCTAGTTCTATGGACATTTAATAATAGAGAAGAGAAATATTTTAGTTGACACTGGTGTTGGAAAATAGTTGGTAATAATAAATTAGTAGTTTGCAAATCTGTGTTTTGTTAATCAACAAATCCAGAAACCCGTGGAACGTATCTCTCTCTCTCTTTTAGGGACCATAATTCGCGCACATTTGAAACAATTTTTGGAAGGCCAATCATCGTTACCCCTCTATTAATGAAAATTCACCAAAAAGGCATATTTTATATTAAAAGCATTTCTATGAAAATGCATTACCAAAGCCACTTGCTGCGTCCAGACTTTTTATATATCTGAGAGAATATGGAGCAAGTCTGATTATGATTCTGAAAATTGGTCCTGGATTTGGTATCTATTCTTTGTTGGATGTATTCCATTTATAAGCATATTTAAGCCCTTTGAAATTTCGAAACCTTGCCTTACATTATAATTATGTTTTGTTTGTTTTGAATCTGAGATGCTAGATGTTTTTGGCGGGAGATAACACCGGCAAGCAACGAAACCGGTTAGTGAGGTTTAAACACACATTTGCGAAGCCAGAGAAAGAGTCTCTGCGCCTGTACGTTTTACAATTATTTCGTTATACTTTTATTAAATATTTAACTGACAATTTTTAGGACACTCATTTGTATGAAAATTCGCTTCTATAACACATTTGCTGAGTCCGAGTGTTTTAATCTTTCCTTCGTACCTTCTAGCTTGTCTACATTTGATTTATACATAAATAAATATATAGGGTGGCGCATTGAAAACGGAACAGCCCGATTTGCGTCCAGAGAATTTTTTTTAAGAACCGCTGAAACACGTCAATTTTAAAATTGAGGGGGACATGTTTTGACATAAAACTCAACTTTGTCACGTCAACCCCTTAAGGGTAGTGATAACAACCCTTATATTTTAAATAGGGAACATTGGCCGAGTGTTACATCATTTGAAAGATCTTTATTTTCTAAATTCAGCACACAAATTTTTTTGGAAGTTTTATCAACTCGTTTAAAAATTACTCACAGTTGAAGATGCAAACACGCATTTCACTCATTCCGATAAGAAATGCGCTTATAGTCAATGTTTTGTTGGTTTGTAAACAAAAAATTGACTATCAGAACATTTCTTATCGGAATGAGAGAAATGCGGTTTATTATTTCAGTTTATCGGTCCATTTGATACTTGATAGTACTACCGAAAATCAATTTCACAATGGTGTATTATATAGAAGAAAGAGTTGAAATGATTACTCTTTTTTTTAAAAACAATGACTGTGCCAACCGTACCGCAAATTTCTTTGATGAACAATATCCGAACAGAGATGTTAACAGAAAATACATTTTGGAGTTAGTTGCAAAGTTTCGACAGAGTGATTCAGTAGCCGACAAAAAACGGGATCCTAAACGTGAATTTCCGGTTAGAAATGAGACTCCTGAGATTAAAGTTTTAGGACAAATTGCTGCAGATCCAACTTTGAGCACGAGAAAATTAGCCATTATTTCAAACATCAAAAGAAGAACTATTCAGCAAATATTTAAGCATCATAAATTTCACCCGTAGAAAATTCATCTTGTACAACAACTGAATGAAGATGATTTTGATCGGCGGCTGGAGTTTTGTGAAGTTATGGCTGCACGAATAGCTGATAACGGGAACTTTATGTTCAATATCTGTTTATCAGACGCGTGTACGTTTTTGTTAAAATCTACAGTCAATCGTCATAATTGTCGTTATTGGGCAGATAATAATCCAAGAAATTTTCATAGAACTCCACAGAAATTGAATGTCTGCTTTGGCATTTTTGGAGACCGTTTAATCGGACCAATTTTTCTTGATGCGAATTTGAGTGGCGAAACGTATTTGGAGTTACTAGAAGATATCGTTTACCCTCGACTAATTGGCATTGTTGAAAATGATGATCACTATCAAGAAAATCAATTAGTCTTTCAACAAGACGGAGCTCCTCCGCATTTTTCACGACGTGTTAGGGAGTTTTTGAACAGAGAGTTTCCAGAGCAATGGATTGGGCGAGAGAGGTGCTATGGAGTGCCCCCCTAGATCACCGGATTTAACTCTTTTAGACTTCTGTCTATGGGGCCATTTAAAGAGTAGAACTTTCGCAATAGAAGCGGAGTCTCTGGAAGAATTACGACGACGCATTGTTGAAGAATGCCGTCTAATAACTCCACAAATGCTCCAGAATGTCAGAGCTTATTTTAAAAAAAATTTGTACTTTTGTATGGAAGCTCATGGTCAACAATTTGAACACTTACTTAACTGCATAAACATTTTTGAACGTTTGGTTTTGTTTTTTAGTTTTTTTTAACGAAAAATTGACTAATTTGTGCATTTCTTATTACAATGAATGAAATACGTTCTTGCAACTCCAACTGTGAATAATTTTTAAACAAGTTGATAAAACTTCCAAAAAATTAGTGTGCTGAATTCAGAAAAGAAAGAGCTTTCAAATGATGTAACACTCGACCCATGTTCCCTATTTAAAAGATAAGGGTTGTTATCACCACCCTTAAGGGGTTGTTGTGACAAAGTTGAGTTTTATGTCAAAACATGTCCCCCTCGATATTAAAATTGACATGTTTCAGCGTTTCTTAAAAAAAAATCTCTGGACGCAAATCGGTCTGTTTCGTTTTCAATGCGCCACTCTGTATAAATAATGTTTATTGATTTCAAAAGCAGACACAGAAGAGATTTTATTAAGGTACTCATAGATATGAAACTAACAAAATACGGTATAAAAGAAAATTACCTGTAAATGTTTTGATGTGTTAATATTTTATGAAACCCTCCCAGCCGTCTTGTTTCTTCTCAGCTCCATGCATAAACATACTAGTTGCATCCTCAAGATGCCCGCCAAAACGGCTTCATTCATAGAAATTGCATAAGGCTCTGGCGCTGGCGCATTCCTGTAAACATGTCAGACTCCGACGCCTGCCCAGAGACCGTCTCGACGCCTGGCCCTCTTGATCCTACGTAACGCAGTGCGTGCGATACATACCCGGGCCTACTGAATGTTCCCGGCATATTTTATACCCTCGGGGATGCCGTGACGTTTGTCGGCGACGTCAAGTCCCCCACGAAGGTCCGTTTTCCGGTCGTCTCCTGTAACATCGGGTCGCGTGTTATAGCTTCTATTGGGCGTGTGACACTGTTTACCTCTTTATCTAACTAGCAGTGATTGTTAAATTGTGCATTAAGTGACGTTGCAAACGCATGTGTGATTGTTTCTTAATCTAAGTGACCTGCGATTAGCGGTTGTTGTTCGAGTGTTCTATGTATGAGTTTGCACAAAGGAAAACGTGAGAAATGAGGAAAATTTGTTATTTGCTATGTGTCGCAGATTACAAGTTAAAATGCATTTGCACTGGGAATGACCTACATCACAAAATGAATTGTTGCACGGTTGGTTAAAATGCTATGAATGAAAATAGAAATATTTATTTAAAAATAGCTTGCTTAAAATATGCGTTCTGTTTATTTAGACTAAAGCAGTCGTAAACCCGGCTACTATTATTATCAATGAAAAAGTGTTGGCTAATAAAGCAGTATGTAAATAGTAATGGGTTTCTTTCAAGTACTGTTTAGTTAAATACAAAATCATACAAATTGCTCTTAGAGTAGGCTAATCAGCTTCGCCGGAACTAATCTGTAAAGTAGACCGAAGGCTTAAGGAATCGTGTCTTTACTGTTTAACCTTTCTTTTCTTTGTTAATTTGACATGACCTTTTTGAGGTTAGAGGTTGCTAAGTCAGAAAACGTTTCGCGACCAGGTAGTAAATTTTGTAAGACTTTAAGTTAAAATTGAACGGAATGTTGCGTTTGTTTACTTTTTAAGTCAAAGTATAAATCAGTTGTCAGGTTAGGTATTCATTGATTGTTGTTGCCCTTGCTTGGTGAAACTAGTCCATACTACATACAGATTTTGAGACTACTTCTCTGGCTTCACTGTTGGTTTTCGTTTTCGTAGGTGAAGGACGTAGCCAGCGCGTAAGCTAACTGGAGCAAGTAGCCTTTGTGAGTTCTAGATGTTCTAGGATGTTCTTCAACGTTTCTGTGACTAGTTTCGCTGCTTGACAGCATTCTCAGATAGATAAAAATTAAATTAGTACGAAATCATTAGAACTACAAATAAAGATATGTTGCTATGTTATGATATGATGTTTTGATTAAAAAATTTATCAAATTGAAAATAAAATGAAACACAGATGACAGATGAGGCTTTCAAAATGTCTACGTGATGTATGCCAATATTTAACATAAAAATAGAACTAGCCTATAATAACTATGATAACAGTTACAACAATAGAATAACTAAACAATAAAAGTATAAAAGCAGTTTCTATAAAACGAAATTATTGACATACATCAACTCATTATCTTATTACAACTTTTTTGAAAGAATAGTTAAATATATATTTTTTGGCTTATTTAATTAGAAAGTAGAATATCCAAGAAAGGGGAATTCATTAAATCAGTTTCCTCGTTTAAAACGAGGTAGCTATTGTCGTGTGTGTGCTTTTTGACTTCTAAAGCTTGAAAAAAGTCTAGTTTACGTTTGTCATTATAAAAATGTAGTGGTTGTATGCGGTTATTTACTGTAGGTCTACGTTCGGTATCAATAATATGTTTTGCAAATGTAGATTTGCCAGCGTGGTTATTTCTAAATGCAGAAATATGTTCTTTGTATCGGGTGCTAAAATTTCTAGAAGTTTGACCTATGTAGATTGCGTTACAATGTGTACAAGCTCATTTATAAACTCCAGCTTTTGTCAGGAAATAAGATTTTTCTTTCGCGTTAAAAAGTAAATCACGCGTCGTGTTGTAAGATTTAAAAGCTACCTTTATATTTGTACAGATATTTGAAATTTTTGAAATGTTTTCTGAAATGGTTCCAAAATAGGTTATCGAAACGTATCTGTTTTCTTCTTTGTCTTTAATATTTGGATAAATTAAATTAATCGCTAATTTGTATTCTTTTATCTCGATCATTTTATCTATTATTTTAACAGAATAGCCATTATTAAAAGCTGTTTTCTTAATTACAACCACTACATTTTTATAATAACAAAACGTAAACTTTTTGAAGCTTTAGAAGTCAAAAAGCACACACACGACAACAGATACCTTGTTTTAAACGAGCAAACTGATTTAATGAATTCGCCTTTCTTGGCTATTCTTCTTTGTAATTAAATAAGTAAAAGAAAATAAATTTAACTATTCTCTCAAAAAAGTTGTAATAAGATAATGAGTTGATGTATGTCAATACTTTCGTTGTATAGAAACTGCTTTTATACTGTTATCATAGTTATTATAGGTTAGTTCTATTTTTATGTGAAATATTGCCTCATCTGTCATCTGTGTTTCATTTTATTTTCCATTTGATAAATTTTTTGATCAAAACATCATATCGTAACATAGCAACAAATCTTTATTTGTAGTTGTCATGATTTCGTATTAATTCATTTTTTATCTCTCTGAGAATGCTATCAAGCAGCGAAACTAGTCACAGAAACGTTGAAGAACATCCTAGAACATCCAGAATTCATAAAGGACACTTGCTCCAGTTATCTTACGCGCTGGCTACGTCCTTCACCTACAAGAACGAAAACCAACAGTGAAACCAGAGAAGTAGTCTCCAAGTCTGTATGTAGGTTAGGTATTACAAATCAACTTTGTCAAATGTGGTTCCATAAATTGTTGGTGCCCCTACTTGGTGAACGGCTCAATACTAAATATAGATGTAGAGATTTTTTAGCTGTTTTCACAGTTGCTTGTTATGTTCTCTGTAACTCGTTTTTCACATTTATAGCATTGCCAGGCAGAAGAAAATTCAATTTATTCATATTCATTCATGACAACTATAAATAAAAATTCTAGCATGGGGTATTTTGATCAAATAACTTTGTAATAAATAAAGCAAAATTTGAAACTGATGTCTCAAAAACGTCTATGTGACCTATGTCAATATTTAACACAAAAACTAAATCAACTCATAATAATAATACCAAGAAAATAATATATTAAAATAATTATTAACAATAAGACCATACGAAGCAGATTTATATATAACAAAAATATCGACACACATCTACTTTTGCCTTATTGCAACTATTATTTATATATTGGAATGTATTGTGTTTGATATATTAATTGGAAGGAAGAGTTTGCAAGAAAGAGGAATCCATAAAATCAGTTTTCCAAATGAAAAGAAGAGAATTATGGTCGTGTATGTGCTTTATTATTTCTAAGCCTTCAAGTAAGTCACGTGTTCGCATGTCATTACAACAATTTAGTGGCTGTATGTGGTTATTTATCTTGAGTATCAGTAATAGTTCTTGCAAATGTATATTTGTCAGCGCGGTTAATTCTAAGTACATAAATGTATTATCTGTATTGAAACTCCTGATAGTTTGACCTACGTAGACTGTGTTACAACGTATACAAGCTGTTTTATATATAGCTTTTTTCGAGAAGCGTGATTTTTCCTTCGCGTTAAATGGTAGATCACGTACCGCGTTGTAGGATTTAAAAGTTAGATTTTATTTGTACTGTCGTTTAAAATTATTGAAATGTTTCCAAGGTAAGCAATCGAAACATATTTGTGATATTTACTATCTCGAATATTTTGATAAATTAAATTAAGTGCTAATTCGTATTTATTTTAGCAAAGTTTCATGAAGAAAACGAAAAGATAGGTAACGACTTTCGAATTTCCAAAAGATGAGTTGAAATAGGCGCGAATTGGAACCGAATTGTCCGATGTCAGTTTCAGACTTGTGAACACAGTATTTTTCAAACCTTCAGTGAATTTTTATTTAAAAAAATTCACTAATAGAGAGGTTTCGATGGTGAGACTTTGCAAAAAAATTTTCAAATGAGCGCGAACTGGGACGTCTAGAACCCATATCTGGGGTCAGTTTCAATATATATATATATATATATATATATATATATATATATATATATATATATATATATATATATATATATATATATATATATATATATATATATATATATATATATATATATATATATATATATATATATATATATATATATATATATATATATATATATATATATATATCCAACCGATAACTCAAAAAATAATTATCTGATTTCATTGAAACTCGGCAAGTGCCTTTCTTTTATTAATGGCTTGGATGAGTTCGTTAGCCAGGAAAATCCGACAAGGTTGTCCCGGAAAATTTTGCGCTTACTTTCAAAAAAAAAAAAAATTCTCCGAAAATACGAAGTTATTTTAATGAAATTTGACGTATAGGTTGTCTTGTAAAATACCTTACTACACACCAAAATTCAACTTTCTAAGTTTATAAAAAATTGAGTTATTTAAATTTTGAGTTTTCTTTAGAAAAAAAAATTCTCCGAAAATTACAAAGTTATTTTAATGAAATTTGCTTTAGGAAGGACCTTACTACATTCCAAAATTCAATTTTCTAAGTTTATAGAAACTTTAGGTATTCAAATTTGAAGCATTTAATAAAAATTCACTACTGTAACGCACTTGCTCCGTCCCGAATTTTTTTATAATAATAGTTAGTGTGTTGAAATAATATATAGGATTGTGGACAAAAAAAGTCTGGACGTAACAGGTGTGTTATGGTGGCGAATGTTCATAAGTTTTGGAATACATAACGTAACTTACCTTCTACGTAAGCATATCGTTGGACGTGCTTAAACGTATTTATATTCAATTTAGTCTGTGGATGATGCATAACTTACCAGCTCTATCTCTTCCCCTGCACACACACAGACACACGCACATATGTTAAATTAAATTAGCTCACGATCATCAAACAATTCACACTAAGGTATGTGAGTTTTTAATATTTCACTTATGTGACCTTCTATTGATTAGAAGCACTAATCTCAAAGATTAAATTATTTAATGTATCCACATTTGTTAATTCTATTTAACTGTTAGTGCACAATAATGTTGTTTTCTAATAGCAATAAATATCATTAGCGACATTTGCAAAAATCATGTTTTGAATCCAGAAAAACTTGTAATACAAATATTCAACAAAACTTAATTTTGGAACGTTTCATTCGCGGTCTAATGGCAAAATACAAGTTGAGTTTCGTAAAAATAAATTAACAAGCCTCCAAGATATAGCACTTTTGAGAAGAAAATTTGGAATTGTCCAACGGACTAAGCCTATAGATAAAAAATTCCATTGAAATGAAAAACCGAAAGTTTCTAGGTGGTATAGAAGCTTCGCTTACCATTAGCTTGCTTCGTTTCTATATAATTTATAAACATATCAAATTTTAATCTGACATCGGATATGCGTTCTAGGGGTTCCGCATCTGAAAAAAATCTAGTTAACAATTAACTGAAGAAATGTTTTGAAAATCTCAAAGTCCTAATCTGGTCACAACAAAATTTTGTCCACGCAGATTCACTAAAAAAAGTGGTGTTGACGAAAATTAGGGCAAAAATCCACGATAATATGCTAAAAAAACTTGATTACAAAAATCCAAGAATGATTTCTTTTTCGCTTAAATATATTATACATATATATATATATATATATATATATATATATATATATATATATATATATATATATATATATATATATATATATATATATATATATATATCAATTTGTATGAACCTAATGCTCTAATTCGCTTTCATTTGAAAAAAATTATAAATTCGCAATAAGTTGGGAGGGAACAACGAATAGTCTGCCTAAGTATCATAGGGGCGATATCGAGGACGCTCACAACATCAATGGAAACCCTATTAAACCTTCCACCACTTGTATTGGTTGTAAAGGATGAGACAATTATAGGGGCCTATAGACTGGAAACCGAATCAGTAAAGGGAATCTTCCGGGAAAATCGTTTTAAGAACAATTGCGGAAAATCACACATCAAATGTGATCTGCGACAGGATTAACAAAAACCTATCGCATGTCTATACCTCACGAGATAATTATCCGGGTCCCAGAAGATTGGATAGGAGAAAATGGCCCAAAGCTTAACGGAACTATATATGGCACAGATGAGGCCAAAACAGCAAATCTAGCAGGACATGCAATATACGGGGGCAAAATATCAGTATGCAAAGTATCTGTGCCAGCCTAGGTCGATATGCCACCGTATTTCACCCAGGAACATTAGCCATAATAAAGCGGCCTAATGCAATTGGACAGGAATTACAGTGGTAGAACAATTTTCATAGCCACAGATAATCACACAGTCTTAAAACCGCTGGTGCAGAGAAGACGAGGTCATACCTAGTGCTTGACTGAATCCGCAACATCAGCCAGCTAACACATAACAATACCTGTAATGTGACATGGGTTCCTGCGCATGGCAATATAGAGGACAGCGACATAAGTGGCCACCTTCCAGGAGTAGCGAAATGAAAGATAACTATATTGCGTAGTTTCATATAAAGCCGCAAGGCAAGAAGTTGCGACGATGTTGCTACGATGGAACACTGGTATGGAACTCCTGGAGAGACAGACCAAAGCCTTATTGGGAGATACACCCAGGCAACGAGCAAAATATTCAGCAGAAATGAACTAAATCCTTTGGCAGAATTAACAACTGGTGACTGTCAAATTAAGAAACACCTCTAGACAATGGGGATCAACTCAGACCCCATTTGTAAATGATGTGGAAAGGAGGAGGACACCCAGCTACACAATGTGACATTACGAGACATTTACAGAAGCACTGTGCAGGACACTAGGGGCTAAGAAATAAATTTAGCCATATTTAGGGATACTCACTATAAGATAATTCGGGCTTTGTAAGGGAAACGGGTATATTTCTAAGCAAATGCAAATTTGATGGGCACAACAGGCCAAAAGGCCTTGACGCGGAGACCGAATACAGAGAACTACCTATTTGCAAATAATACATAATAAATCACTTGCGACACATGTCTATTTCGCTCTTCTCAGAGGTCGCCAGAGTCTTATGCTAGTCACAATTGAAATCCATTTAAAACAGCTTAACTTAACGTAGCCTGCCTTGTACTATATTTTATATTGTTTATATTGTGTATCACCATGGTTATTCAACATATTGACGGACAAATTTATAAGATAAGTTTGCTCGGAGACGTAAGGCTTAAAAATTAATGCTTCTGAGGTAAAAGTGTTACTGTGTCCTGATGATGCAGTACTACTTAGTTAATTTGAAGGACAAATGCAGCCGGTGCTAACGAGACTGATGACGGTAACAAATGAAGGTAATCCACTTATAAACGCAGAGAAAACTAAAGTCATGGTGTTTGTAAAGAGTGTGAAACGGATAATTGCAATCTCTTGATAACTGGTAATCGGACAAAGAAAGTAAATAAATTTAGAGATGTAGCAAGACTGTTTTCAAACTAACGGAGGAAAATGATGAGATACAAAGCAGTGTAAATGCAGGCAGAAAGGTGCTTTAAGCTATCACCACTGTAGGAGTAAATGTTTATCTAACAGGCCAAAGTAGCTGTATATAACAGAGTACCGGTACCGACTGTTCTATTGGGTCTGAAAGTTGGGTGTGTCAGGCAAACCATGTAAGAGAATTGAATGCTGTTGGAATGGACTACTTGAGACAAGTGACAGGTAAATCGAGGAAAGGCAGAGTTAGACATGAATGGGTTTTTACCGCATGTAATGTAGAGAAGTCTATTGAAAGTAAGTATGATAGCAACGTGCTTAGATAGTTCAAACACATAGAACGAATTGATAATGGCAATAAAAGCCTTGGAAGACCCAGGAAAGGCTGGTCGAATGTTGTGGACGATATACTAAAGAAGAAAGATATCAGAAGTTTACGTAATAGGAGAGTGTGTATGCGGAGATGTATGAATGTAGCAGTAGCAAAAACAGCTTGTCAGAAAAAAGAATGCAGAGCAAGCATCATTAATAAGTAGTATATGCTTTGTCGTGTGCCTACATTTTCATGCGAATGACATGACTGAAAGTGCTAGTAGTAGTATCACAGTAGCGACCCCGCGTTTGTTGTGTCAAGGAACTTTGGTTTCTCAACAGCCTCAATTAACACAAAATGTAAAAATAATCGACTGTTTAAAAGTAGTCATAAATTATTGTAAGTCCTTGAAAATTAATTCAAAAAATAGTAACCAGAATCAGTTAAGTTATATAGAGAAATAATGTTAGAAAATCGCAAAGTTTCTAAAATTTTTCCCCACCTTTATGGCAATAGCGCTAAAGGTAGTAGGGTAGTTTTGCGTTGTTTTAGGGGCGCATTCAGCACATCTGCTGACCAAACTAGTGGCTCCCCTGAACCGCTCTATTACACACTGGTACTATCTTTGCGACATATTTTCACGATTGTGGAGCTGGATTTTCTTCTTCTCCTTCTACTTTTTCCCCACGTTCCGCGCTTGCTTTGGGCGACGAGGGTTCGGGCAATCTAGTTGGTTGTTTCCTTCGCTTCACTAATTCCTGTGTCTCTCTTTTATGGTCATGGCTTGTCGGGCGAATTCCATGACCTTTTTCCATGAGCTTGTGTCTTTTAACATTATTGGTACCAGGTCGTCGATATTATGTATTCCTGCAGAGTTTAACTTTGGGCAAACAAAAATGCAGTGTTCTACCGTGTTCTCTTTTCCGCAGTGAATACATATCCTCTCGTTCTCGTCTTACTTTCCCACGCGTTTGGCGTAGGATCTGTGGCCAGTAAGTCATGGTGTGAGCCAGAAATTTTTTCTTTCTGGTCGAATTTCATCCAGTCTCTCAGATTTGGAATCAATCTTTTGTCCATTATCCCTTCGTGGTGTTTTGGGACCATCTTTTCCGCCACTTCTCTATGGTTCAGCATCTGGTAGCCAGCTTAGCTTCTTCTATTCTCACTCCCATCGCCTCATGTCGGAAACATATTTCCTCTACTGACAGGTCTATGAATACGACGCCCGTCAAAACCGCAATTGCCTGCGTACGGAACCCACACACCAGCCTTGGTAACACTTTGTCCCGCTTGCACTTCATCATTTGTTTTATATTTTTGTATCTCTATTGTTTGATGCCACACCGGCGCACCGTACAGAAGAATTGAGTACACCAGTTCGCTGAGCAGTAGCCGTTTGGCTGTTTTTTTCTTTCAGCCTTTTCTTTTGCCATTCGTACAGGCTGACCAAAATTGAGCGACTCGCCGATTGTTATGCGTTATCAGTAGAGTAGCAGTAGTAGTAGCAGTAATAGTAGTAGTATTTGGAACTTCCATAGCACCCTACATAATTCAGAACTCTGTTAAGAATTTATCCATTACAGAGCCACATAATCTATCTGCTATACAAGATACGGTAACCACCATAATATAAGTACAATAAAAGCGCAGACAGGCCTTTATATTTCCTTGACAACCTCTTTGTATCAAAAACCCATTACCGCAAAGCGATATCATACTCTTATAGGGTCTAAATAATAATAATCGATAGTTTCTTTTCGTGCGTATAAATACCAGGTATCAACACATTTTAGCGCAACTAATTATCAGCAAAAATGGGTCAACTTCAGTTGTGACCGATGGAATACAATAACAACAGCTACCCTCTGTTACGCTTTATTGATCTAACAAACAACCGTGTTACTACATATTCAAAGGTAGGTCACCTGGTGAAGTAAAGTAATGAATAGTAGTCAGTGTCGTATTAAGTTTAGAATTCACCATCCTCAAAGAAACTCTAAAACCAAGGTATCCGGTTTCCTAGGTTTAAAATAAATCACCGAATCTCGAAACCGCTTTTGATAATACGACACACACACACACATCAAAGCTTATCAAAGATTTGCCCATTGTCTTATGAGTTATCGGTGTAAGGCATAAAAGTATATAATATATATATATATATATATATATATATATATATATATATATATATATATATATATATATATATATATATATCTTAATTTATTTCTTTATCCACAAGAAAATACATTTCATGAAAATACTACAATTCGGTTTAGAAATACAAATAATAATATATACTGACTAATATAAGAAGTAAAAGCGTTTCGAATTGTTTTTGCGTAAGATCGCTTTATGAGGGGTGATTTGGTAAAATTTACATTTTTTCGTTAAAACTCGTGTAATATAACGTTACGAATATTTTCTTTGTGGTCAAGTCGTGGACTCTAAATTAATTTAATGAGAATGTGTTTCTGAGGAGAGTAAATTATCACTACTGCTATGTGAAAGTTATGATTCGATTTGCAGCACTATTTTTTTTATATCCAGTGGCACAAAATCAAGAAGCATTGGGACAAGGTACGAAACATAACGCTGTAAAATGTTCTTCCTACACGTCGCGTCGCAGCCGTCAGAAAATCACCCTTGCCCCTTGTAATGTAATAGTGCGTTAACAAATTCTAAAGGCTTATAGAAGTAGTAGTGGTATATATATATATATATATATATATATATATATATATATATATATATATATATATATATATATACATTGGAAAAGTCCATGGATATTTTAAAAAATGCACATATTTTTTTTCTTGATATGATTTAAAAAGAAAACAAAAAATGTATGTCATAAGTAAGTGTGTAATATTACATAAAATGAAATGTTTTATTCAAGAAACCTAGAAGATTATTGAATATATATATATATATATATATATATATATATATATATATATATATATATATATATATATATATATATATATATATATATATATATATATATATATACTGAAAGACAAATTTTCTGAATTTTTCAAAAACTTCTGAGCATGTGAGAAAAACGTTTAATACAAAGTATGACCTCCACGTTGAGTAATTACAGCTCTACGTCTTTTTCTCATAAACAAAATGAGATTGTCAAGGTCTCCTTGTAGTAAAGGTGCCCACTCTGCTGTCAGAAGCTCCTGGAATGTAAACGTATTACGGATGTTACCCATATGTGGAGTAATTCTTCGTTGAAGCATATTCTAGACATGCTCTATCGGATTCAGGTCCGGAAATTGTGCTGGCCATGGTAAAACTTCAATTCCCGCGTTATCCAACCAGTTGGTTACGATGCCGCGCGATATGTGGACGGGTATTATGATGCATTAGGCGGGAATTTTGACCAACAGAGCCTGCAAATGGATGCACGATGGGTTGAAGAATTATATCCAGATAGAGCTAAGCTCTTAGGAAGCGATTTGGAATAACGAGTTTGGTTCTGCCACCAATAAGTATTCCGCCCCATGCCATTATTGTACCACCTCTGTAAGGATACACTTCCTGAATATGTTTTAAGCGTTCCGCATTTCCAGATCGTCTTCACACCCTTACTCGACGAGAATCCTGGTGGAAACAAACCTAGATTCGTCTGTGAATAAAACTGTAGCCCAGTTATCTGCAGTCCAATTCAAATAATTTTGATACCAGTCCAATCTTGCAGCGCGATTGCTTCTGGAAATAGGTGGAAATCTGAGTGGACGTCTACTAGAAGTGGTCTACTTCGTGAAGATGATTTCTTACAGTATTTCGGTTAATGGTTACATTATGCGCCCTTTGCAGAGTCGTAACCAATTCAGGTGCCGCAATTGTAGGCTGCCTTCTGGCAGTTAAACATAAAAATCTATCCTGATCTGCCGTCGTAGAGCGTCCTCGTCCTGGATGTTGCTCGGACAGACTGCCAGTTTCCCCAAAACGCCTCCATACACGACTTGTCACACTTTGGGAAACACTCATCCGCTCAGCTACTTTATTCTACCGCATGCCCGCTTGAAGAAGGCCTACCGCTCGTCTAAAGTCAAATGTTGCCGTTCCATGGTAAAACACAATATTTTAAATGCAGCTACTAAACAAAAACTGAAGAATGACTGAAGTCGAAACTAAATTCACCGGTACATAGGAAAATTCTACTTTTATGATATATGGGGTTTATCAATTTTTATATCATTTTAACTTTTTTTTAACAACAGATGGTTTTATATTGAGTGATTGATTAAATACATATATCGTGAGTGCAATTTGACCGATTCCAAAATCAATTTGTTCCCTTTTTTGTATTATTTAAAAATATCCTTAGACTTTTCCGATGATATATATATATATATATATATATATATATATATATATATATATATATATATATATATATATATATATATATATATATATATATATATATATATTAATTCTTCAAATAAACTTAGTTGTAAACTTCAATAGCTCAGTTAAATTAACTTTCTCAATGATAGGAATTATTATATGGAAGGTAGTTTTTATTGTACTGAAAGATTGGTTTTCTTAAAACTTTTATTCATGTTTATCATTAGTTACTTCAAAATTTTTTCTCAGTTTGCTGCTGAAATGTATTTTTTTCAGTTCGTCGCTCATTGGGAGAATTACATTTTTAGTAAACAATAAAAGAAACTACACATCTGTAATATACAATGATATATAATAAACAATAGAATTGACGTTACGGTTAAGAAATAATAAAAACTTCTTCAAAATATGAGATCAAGCGCTGGCGGGTTTCGGGTACAAACGAACTCGGAAGTAGCTGAGATATCTAGGTAGCAATATACACCTGCTGGTAAGGCCTCCACTGCGAGCTACAAAACGGGCTAACGATCTCACCAGGGTGCTGCTCAGGAGTGGGATTTCGTGGGATATTATTTTGAGTCTATCATCGAGGAGTGTCAAGTCTCGACGAATCCGGAGCGGTGCTGAGATCTCTACGAGATTTTCCTAGGAGAAAAGAGAGGCAATATATCCATGAGTTTCGAAAGAGGCAAGCGATTATGCTCAGATGGTAGTACGCCAAAAGCAGCGGGAGAAAAAAAGTTCCGAAAGGATGTTGCCAAACCAACTTTTACTACAAAAATATCGACTCCTGCACAAGACTGGATTTGGTGGGTGAAAATTTGAGTAATGAGACGTGAGCCACAAGAGACCTAAAGTCGCAGCGAAGGGATTGAGGTAGAGGTGGTTCAGTGGTAAAAATGTGTACCTCTAAACGAAAGGGTACTGGGTTCGATACCAGGGTTCTCCATTTACTTTTTCAGTAGATACTGTAACATTAATATCAGCTGAGGTTGCGACGTTGTATTTGAGCAAGTTGGATGTCTGTACGTTCCGCTCTTCGGAGCAGGTTTTTTTTCCCTCAGGGCTCGTCCGCGGCCTTGCCGCCCCGATAGCACTGCAACCTTTGGTTGATTGTTTAGTAAAATTTACAGGGGCTTAGTAAAATTTACAGAATAGTCAGGTGAAGCTGCCAATGGCGTTTGGTGATTGGCCATAGCCGCGGAAATATATCGACATTAATTAATTGCCGCAGGTTCAAATATCCGCAAAACGTTGCTTAACCAGTTTTTTACATTTTCGTTTTTTTTGTTAACTTTTAATTGCAGATTATATAATTCAAATTTTATGTATTTAATCAGCAATTTTTTGTGTAAATAATATTTACTCAGGTTTTTAGTGTTTTCGTAGAAATGCATTTTTGTTCAAAATTAACTTGAAAAAAGTGTTTACGAAGAGAGAGAGAGAGGGAGAGAGAGATAGAGAGGGAGAGAGAGAGATAGAGAGGGAGAAAAGGATTGAAACTCACACAGAATATGGGTCTTATCCATCCTATTTCGCGCTTATGTGAAAAATGTTTTTCAACATTCCAAAGTCACGGTTTTCTCATTTGTGAGCTTGTTTTACAAAAATTTGATGAAAAATGGGTATACAAGGGCTATGAAAGGCTAAGGTACAGCCCTGCTTAATGCATAAATAAAAATATACTCGTTTTGTAGTACCTATCGCAGCTGACCTGACCCCAGCGACCACGTTGTTCGCTCCGTGACACACAATTTATTTGTTTAAGGAAACCCATTAATTGGTATCTGCTAATGTACTTTTATACAAAAACGTGTTCTATTAAGCTTTGTTACCTAACGTTTTGGTATTGTTGAAATCCATAATTTAAGAATACGTGGAGAATTAATTAATCAGTGATGCAATTTAAAAAGGCTCTAGAAACTTGTAACGTCTCGATTTCTGCAAATTTCTAAAACGTTTCTCGATAATGAGCGAATCAATATTTGTGGGAAACAAATAAGTTTTGCATAAACAAACGGTTATTACTTATTATAAGTCATAAAATATCTCATGTCTTTTCTTATATTACGATTGCCTTAGGGGTTTGACCTGTCAAATCGTTTATTTCCTTATTTATCACATTTGAATAGAGGGGTTGGTGCAAAGAGAAACCAATTGAAATTCATTCAAACACGTATGCAGAAAACTTAAAACGCCCAAAAATTCGCATATAAGTTAAAGAAAGTATATTTAAAAAAAACACAATAAGAAACAACGCGTTGTACAAAATATAAAATAATACTTTTGCTCGTGGTCTTATGAATTTTAGTTTTAAACCTATATAGATTATCTAAACCAAGAGCGTTAAGTATGAAAAGATGCTGTAGAAGTTATTTCAATAGTTTTTGGGTAATATAAACATTGTTATTATATTATGTAATATGTATACATTTATTTTAGGATGAGAATTAAATATCTCTAGTATTTTGTATATATTGATGTATTAGTGATATAGATTAAGGATAAAAAGACTAATTATTTGAATGTTCGTGAGTGATTTTTTCACAATGTACAATGTGTCTATGAAACAATGTTTTGTAATTTATTATCAGGAGCTTATCAATTTTCTATAAAACTGCCTTAACAAAAATACATTAATGTATTTATTTAAGTTTACCATTTCCACGCTTGATGCTTTAAGTTGTGATAATCTATATAAATTTAAACTGAAACTTCCCAATTCGGACTCGGGGAGGACGGTTCGAGACTCACCGGCAGCGGATGATTTTTCAAATCACTTCTGTCGTTGAGATCGAGCTTAAGGTGGAGGGTAGGTTAGTTTAGATGAGCAAAAATGGTCAGCATTGGCCTAATTGCCAGTAAGCATCTTACCTTTTATATAAATGAAAAAAAAAATGATAAAAACAGAAAACAATATATTATTAAAACCTTTTTAGTTTTTCTGATAAAATATCCAGTCTAGCTAAAAAAAAAAAGAATATGTTACATATATACAAATTATTATAGAGGAGCTCTAATACGTCTAATACGATTAATTTCTTCCAGGCATTGTGTATTGCATGACGTCACATTGCTAATCATATTCTACTAGTCTAACCCTTTCACTTAATACCTGTAGGAAGAGGCTTGTCAAGAAAAAGGCGATTCACTATCTACCATATTGGGTTTAGAATGACTTACATAGTTTATCGTGTTTTACTCGTCAAATTCTTTTATTTGGCACCCATGTTGAAGAGGTTGTGAAGAAAAAGGTAATCCGCCATTTTAAGGCGTCCGCTATATTGCGTGACATCATATCTTTTATCGCATTTTACTCGCCAAACCCTTTAATGGCAACAAAAATTGCTAAATCTATAATCATTCGACCAGTTAAATTGTTTTAAACAACGTAGTTATCATTACCTATTCCTTCCTTGAACTTGAAATTTTCAAAAAAAAATCAGTTTGTAGCTCAAAGACAAGTTAGTCCATGCGCTTATAATTGATAAGTATATTAATAAGTAATAAGAATGTGAGCTAAAATAGAAATCTTTTACATGTTTTCTATTACAAAATATACAAATAGTTCTTAATTACCATAAAATTCAACAGCTTTGAGGATTGTTGCTGGCAACCACTACATATTTTTACAATTTATATTTCTGCCTGAAGGGTAAATGTGGGTTGGCAAACAAAAACTGCTTATTAACGATTACAAAATAGTCATTACTTTTTTTTTAACGTTACTGTTAATTGAAAATCGAATATAATTTATAGTAGTGATTTTCAAAGTGATATAGTTTGGTAAGCACACTTTGAAAACCCAAATCGCCACAATACATTTAAAAACCCTGACGATCGTTTCACTAACCAAGTTACCGTCGTCAGAGGATGAATAATTCTAAATATCTTATATCTAGAGCTCTATTCGCTATAGAGAGGTCACGATGAAAAGCTTTTGAAAAATTTTCTTCAAATGAGCGCGAATTTGGGTCCCTAGAACCCAAAACCAAGGTCCGTTAAAATTTTTATATGTATTTTAAGTTTATATATATATATATATATATATATATATATATATATATATATATATATATATATATATATATATATATATGTTTATATTTATGTATCCGAGCGATAACTCAAAAAATACTAAACTGATTTCAATCAACCTTGGAAAAAATCTTGTTTGGGCGAAAACCGAGGTCGAGTTCGTTAATCAGCCTTCATGCTCAAGTTTTCCCGGTGGAAAATCGGGGAAAACTTTTTGAAAACGCTATTTTGTTGTAAATATCAGAGTAACTGGAATGAGACTTTACATGTGGCTAGAAATGTGCAAATAAACCTATGTTGTGAATTTTAAGTAATTTGGTAGACAGTATTTAGAGCTTTTTCAAAATTAAAAATAAAATCCCAAAGACTGGAGTTGAAACGACTTAGTGGTTAAAGTCCAATGACTGACAGACAGAGTAGTTAACTGCCACGCGTAGATTAATTCATACAACATGTATAAACCATACATCAACGGTAACCAAATTAAATATATACCAGGCATAAAACATACTACCCGAACCAATAATCGTGAAGTCTCGGCCGCAATTATGGAAAATGCAGACGACATGAAACTAAAAATTTGCCAAGTAATTGTTATTTAACCGTGAGATTCAATCAATTATTAAAATATACTATCTTTGTAGCTTTATTAACGGCCCCAAATACAGTTTTAGCGCAGCATAAATATATTATGCTGTCGAATAATATAACAGAATTGTAAACAAAATGATTCTAAAATAGTTTCTTTTATCTCCAAACTTCGTCAGATAAAACCGAAACAGTCGTGGGATGTGTTTCGATGGTAATTCTACTAGTTCTGTAATTAATTGTTACGTATACTTTGAATTTAATATCCCCGGCATGAAGCCTATCTAAAGTATCACGCAAATAAAACGTTAGTTGACGTGTGCCTAGATGGCGCAGGGGGCATTGCGCTTGCCTCCTAAGCAGAAGGTTACGCGATCGAATCCAGCTCGATGAATGTATGTTTTTTGTGCTTTATTTTGACATTTGGAGAAACAATAGTGCACAGATTTCATACGTTTTGAACAATTTCTCATTTTTGTTTAAAACGCCTAAATAAGTTTGTCACCATTGAGTCGGAAATTATAATTTTGTCATTGTTGATATTGAAAAAAAAAACGGTTTTATTAGGGTGACTATAACGAAATCATACTGGCGAATAATAAGGAAAAATAACTGCTACGTTTATAATTTGACAGATACTTTACTTTTATAAATATGAATTAAGTTTCCTTCTGGAGATCTTCTGTATAACTTTAATGAAATTTGTAATACAAATTTCTTTGAAATAGACTTACGCTGTCTACAGATATAGCAAAATTTAGTCCTTTAGCTTAATAGAAAATTGACTTTTGGACATTTTTCTCAAAATGAGTTAGAACGCAAGATTTTTTTGGTAATAGAGAGATATCGATGGTAACACTTTCGAAAGAATTTTTCAAATGTCTTTGTACTAGGACCTCTAAAATAGATCTTCAAGGGCTGTGTAAATTTAAAGTATTAACTTTACTAATATGTCGTATAAACATAGTGTACAATTCTTATGAAATTTCGCTACTATAACGCACTTGCTGTGTCCCGAAATTTTTATATTATTCTGCGGGTAGTCGGTCACTAACGATTTAGGGAGGTTCAACGACACAAAAAGTAACGTATTTAGTTTGGCGGAAATATTTCTGGGATCTTTTGATATCTGTCGAACGTGCCCCTGCCAGTATTTCTTGTAAAGTAATCTATTGTCAGACTACCCATAGGCGGCGTGGCCAAATTCATACACTTTTTATTATTACTATATATAACAATATATATATATATATATATATATATATATATATATATATATATATATATATATATATATATATATATATATATATATATATATATATATATACTTTCAAAAGCGTTTATCTGTCCTGGTTGCTTAACACTTTTTTATTAATTTGTAGATTCTTCCTGTTTACGTGGTGATTATTATCCCAAGTATGTCGGATAACGGAAGATCTATTTATAGTATCGTATCTTAATTGTGCTGACTGTTCTTCGAATCTAATTTCAATAGATATTTCGTTTGTTCGACGGATTTAAGATTACATTCTTTATAACTTATTTCATAAATTCCCGACCTTTTGGCGGTACTATTCTTATCTTTTGGGTTACCTAGCTTTTGTAAAGTATTTTTTGTTGAAAACGCTAATTGAAAATTGGCTTTTTTTTAAATGCTATCTAGACCCCTTGTTTTTCGAGGTTCAAATGGTAAACAAACAACTTTTTTTCGGCTTTTGCTCTTCTAAAAGTCGCTGATGCCATCAGCATTTTCTTTGTTTTCTGTTTGTTAATTCATTTCTCCACTAGAAAGCAGTGTATCCGTTATATTCGGCCACGTTCTTAATATACCCTAATTTTTTGGTATATCTATTTTTAATTAAAGGAAACTTAATTAACCTGTTTACTAAAAATTCAGACTGGCCATTTTTTGGGCGCACGTTTGATGTGAATCATTCGGAATGTATAGAGTGGTGGTTTCCTTCCTATGTACATCGAATTCTAAAGTGTCTTTATTTTTGGTAACGAGTACTTCTATAAGGGATAATTAATTACTAATTTCTAATTCGTGGATTAATTTTATAGAATCAAAATTATTGCTTAATGTGGCAATAAAATCTTCAATTCTGTAAATGTTTGTATTAAACATCAAAAAATATCATCCACTTGACGAAGTCACACTCTAGGAAAATACTCACTTTCACTTTCGAGATCTATTTTAAATCTACTCATGAAAATGTCTGCAATAAATGGCGATAGCGGGTTGCCCATTGCCGTGCCTTGCGTTTGTTCAAAAACCCATTGTTGAAGTGAAAAATATTTTGTTTAATATAAACCTTTGTTAAGACGTTTGTTACAGACCTTTTCATTTATGTTATTCACTTTTAAGACCTCAGCTATATACATTAACGTTTTTTTCGTGGGAATGCTAGGAAACAATGAGGTTACATCAAATGAAATCAACAGGTCGCCTCCCAACAATATAACCTCTTTAATTTTATTAATAAATACAAATGAATTTGTTAATGAAAGACTTTTTTGTTTCACGGGCAAGGTTTTAAACTAATTTGTTAACTACTTTCCTAAATTGTATGTCGAGGAATCTATAGCTGAAACAATATGTCTCATTGATTTTCCCGGTTTATGGATTTTTGGGAGACAGCATTTTTTGGGGGCTTTTGAATTTGCAACTTATACTTTTCCTCCTAAATCTTCTATTATAAGGTTGTGACAACTCTTTAGACTATTTTTAATGTCCGAAATCATTTTTGGTAACGGATTTTAATTTAATTTTTTTTTGTCGGTCCTGTCTCTATGGCTTTACAAACTATATCTTTATACTCGTTTTCGTCCCAAATCACAATCGTATTACTTTTATCTGTTTTAACATAAAAACAATCGTTCTCTCATAATCGCTTAACTATTTTCATTTCATTAAAATTTTGGGTTTTATTAGACCCATTTTCTTTCAAGTTTTTTGATAGCCTATTTTTACATGCTTTTCTAATAAGATTTTTTTTTTAAATTCAGGTATTTTTTTATTTCCGGTTTCAATACTAGCATTGACTTTTACTATATCGTTCTTTTGTGACTGTAGACGGAATTTGAACCCCTTGTTTAGGAGGCCAATCTCATTTTTATTAAACGACTGTGAAGAAAATGTTTCTACGAGGTCAATTTTCCGAAGAACTGGTATTTCGTTTTTAATTTGACATTTCACCAGTTGCTTTAATTTTTTATTTTGTATATTAATTTTCTTAACCAACTTCGCGTTAATGACCACAAACATTTTCCTCTGAAAATTCCACGATTCTTCATATTCTAAGTTATCTAACTTAAAGGTTAACTTGCAAAATACTATGTTTTGAGTACATATATTGAATTTATAGATGTAGCCACTTTTGTTTAGCAAAATTTTTGACCAACTTTTGTGTTGCTAAACATTTTTAAATTGAAATTAATGAAACTTTTAAAATGTGTTTTGATGATTTGGGGTCTCCAAGTTCAGTGCTCATCACCGCTTCCAATCTTCACTTGGTAGAACTTCAGTAGAATATAGTTTGGTTATCAAAATTAGCTGTACGTCTGTTTTGCGTAGCATGCAATATCTGGCATGTAACAGGTCGCCAATTTTCTTCACACAAAAGGGATTACGATGTTGAGCAGATTGAAGATCCTAACCACGTTAAATCAAATAAATACATGCAGTTTAGCATGTGCTACTAATAGGTATCCCAGAGTTAATAGTTTTAAATTAGTTTTCAGGACAATTTGAAGAATGCCTACATAGCACAAAATTGTTCTACTAATATTCGTCCAAATTTGATATAAATTTTTATATTTATATAAACTGTTAATGAAACTATTACTAAACAAGTGACAATCAAACATGCGTTTGTCAACAAACGTCTAATTAAACATTTGTAAAGACACGATGTTGTCAGGAAGTGCATCAAGTGAGTGTATGTAAGCAGATGATGAGTGAAACAGAAATAAAGTTGTCACATCTGTGCCACGTACAGTCGAATATCCTAATGGGACGCTGCTGCTGCTAAAGAAGTTGTCTCCCTCCCAATCAATCTTCATATAGAGATGGTTAAGTGACCCCCTAACCATGATCAGGAGGAACAGAAAGGTAATTTAATTAGTCATAGATAAATTACGGGCCATTTGTCCCGTGTGGTTACGGTTCATTTGTAGAGAATTGGACCAATTTGGATACTTTTATGTAATGAATCCAATATTATATGATTTGTTTTGTTGTTTGGAATTATTTCTATCGAGGTAATTGTCACGCATTTTGTAATTAGTTATTTTGATTAGTGATTAACTGATACTACATAGACGCAATAATAAGCAGAAAATCAAATATTTTCGTTTAAATCTTTGAAGGCCAGATGCATTCTCACCACAACTAGAAACGTAGACCGGTTTCGCTCTAATTGGGGTAGATCAGATATTGGCGTAGAAATGGGCCAGGGCTGACAATTTACTAAATTGTTAGTTGGTTGTATAAAGTCTCTATTTTTAACACTCTGTGTTATTCGGAGCTGCTGTGACAACATACTACTTGGTTCCGCAACGAGATGGCGGCACGTGTTTCGTGTCTTATATCTTAGTTTTTAAAGCTTTCAGCCTAGAAGGAATGATAAGTTTTATGTATAGCTGATGCCAATTGGTACAGTCAGCGCTTTTTCCTCATTACTGAATTTTTTTAAAGAAATCGCGACTTTTGAATTTCGAAAAAATTTCTTCAAATAAGCGCGAACTAGGCCATCTAGATCATATATCCGTGGGCAGTAAAAAATAATGTGCCGATTTTGATCAATTTTGGTGAGTACTTCCTTTTAAAAATCGACCCAGGTTTTCCAGGCGAGCTTTGTGTTTTCTTTCGGAAAAGTTCTATATCACAGGCTCAGGTCAGGTCAGGTCGGAATCCATATCCGGGGCCAGTTCCAGTTTTTTTCTATTTATATATATATATATATATATATATATATATATATATATATATATATATATATATATATATATATATATACAGGGTGGTGAGTTTCTATGGTAAAGCTCAATAGATTCGTTATTATACAAGATACGAGAAAAAATGTATAACTTAACTATAGAGTGTCTTGAACCGCATCTTGTAAAATTATTTTGACAATTACAAAGTGCCCATAAGTCTACGGTGATACAAAGTATCTTTTTGTTAGATGGAAGACACCTTATATTATTGCATCTATGCATCTTTCATCGAATTATCATGAATGTCTGAAAGGAAACACAAAGCAACCCAGAAGGGCGGCTTGATGCGTGAAAATAAATTTAATATTAGTTTCAAATAAAAATTTTTATATGAAAATTTGCTAGCTTAAATTCAAATAATCTCTTTTATAATTAATGTAGGTCGCATAAAAATTATAATTATTGACCTGGAATTACTTTGTTGCATGTTTATGCATGACCTGACCTGACCTGATCTGACCTGACCTGACCTGACCTGGCCACCACAGCAACAGTATCTATAGTAATTATAGCCGCTATCTATATACTATGGAGGATTCAGAAGAAAACTAAGAAAAGGTCAGCACTGCCGAAGAAAAGAAGAACGGGTGTCAAGAAGGCCTACCCCGATGTCGAACCAATAGAGATGGCAGAGTTAAGTAGATTAGAAGAAACATCTGTTGATTCTAATAGCCCATAGTCAGCCAGAGGAAGCCGTGCGTTGTTGCTCGGCAGGATGTTCAAGGAACACAAAGCAACTCAGAAGGGCGGCTCGATGCGTGAAAATATATTTAATATTAGTTTTGAGTAAAATTATTTATATGAAAATTTGCTAGCTTAAATCCAAATAATATCTTTTATAATTAATGTAGGTCGCATAAAAATTATAATTATTGACCTGGAATTGCTTTGTTGCATGTTTATGCAATTAATAAACATGGTGCAACGGCAGTTTGCGATATTGAAGAATGCTGACTATTGCTGATGCCGCATTGTTGAGAATGTGGACCAAGAAAAGTTATATATACCTGTGTTTGTAAACATTACGAGAGATTTTTGATTAGATTATTAAAATGTAAAGACGCGAGACTTTTAATTATGCACAGATTTGGTTTCAAATTTATTCAGTTAAGTTAGTTTTAAAAAGTTGTTAATTCGTTTTATTGTTTATTTTTTTATTTTTATTACAAATTACATCGTTACACATGTCACAATTATCCTAGTTATAAACCATTATCCCTTATTATCCTCCGCTCCTTAAACACACACACACACACACACACACAATATATATATATATATATATATATATATATATATATATATATATATATATATATATATATATATATGTATGTATGTATGTATGTATCACAGGTCTTCAGGGAAAAACTTGGGTTTCCTTTCGGAAAAAAGTATATATCTCCGAAAATAAAAAAATACATGATAAACAAATTTAGTACGCGTCATCACGATATAGAAAGTAAACTATATACCAAAATTTAGATCTCTATCTGGAAAAAAAAAGTGTTAGGCATTTACTAGAAAAATGTGTAGTGCCATTTCATTTCTATAAAAATTATCTACCACAACGCACTTGCTGCGTCCAGACTTTTTTCCGTTTTTGGCACATATTGACAATTGCGCCTTTTTACCAATAGAAAGCGATGTCCCATGAAAATGACCCATTAGATATGCTTTTGTTTATAGTATTATTTGAATTATCCACTAGTACTTAGTCCCGAGCAGAATGTCCAAATGGGAGATATACAAATATATAAAAAAAAAGAGAAAAGATCAATACAGGGTCCTTAACTGCATTGAAATATTTTGTGATAAAAATTACTTATCGGTGGCTAAACAATTAGAAAGAGTGTTCATCCCCAACTAAACCGATTACAGTTTGATAATTTCAAAATAAAACATTTAGATTTAATAACTTATTTTTTTAAATTTCTTCTTAAGTAAAATAATAACAAAGAAAAGAAACGATTTCTTACTTTTTTAAAGAGTTATCTTTTCCTAGCACCACTGAGCAAAATCGTTAAAAATTCTTAGCACTTAATACTGAATTAATTCTTCTTCAAAAAGACACATTCGCCATTTAAATTTTTGATGAAGGCGGTTACCCTTCAAAGGGGGTTGGTGCGGGTGGAAGAAATATTACTTAGAAAAATGACATTTGAAAAATCTGAGTTGACCCCTTGCAGCATTCCTTTTAAAATTGCTGATAACAAAAAAAAAGTTTTGGTTACTTTGGAAACCCACTGTGTAATGGATTATTTGCAAATGTGAACTCCATCTTATTCTTCCATCGTAGATATTTCATTGGTGAAAATGTTCTACTTTCTGGTCAATAAATATGGGGTAGTTAAATTATGAAAAAAGTTAATTACCCGATAGAAAATAAAACATGCAAATGTTATAAATAACGTAGTTTAATAGATAAGGATCTGCATCAATTAGTATTTTGCACCCATTTTCCTTTGCATATGTCAACATATATACAGTCCTTGATATTAGAAATTCGGAAAACAGAATGTATATAATGTAAATCAAGAAATTCTATCACTTTTATCACGCTATGTTTCTCGCGTGGAATTTCTAATGACTAGTCCAAGGTTAGTGTTTGCATGTATGAACATTAAGCCGAAGGGTTGATGGAAAATTCACCTCTGTGATAAATACATTGAACGCATGCTACACGGTAACTGACTGCAGTGTTTCCTGCATTTAAATGAAGGTACCTGAATTTAAATAAAGATCACCGCATGGTACACAGGGGCGTATCATGAGGGTCAAAAAGGGGTACCAAAGCTTTGCTGTAACGTTCATTTTTAGTGAATTTTTATTAATAAACTAGTAAATTTCCATTAAGAAAAGTAACTAATACAGAGTTATCGACGGTAAGACTTTCGAAAAATTTACATATATACCTGTGAGCCCGTCTGCTCGTTTGACTTACTTGTTTGTCAGTCTTACATAGTAAGCTGCAATATTCTATCATTTTTAAAAAGTACGGATACAGCAACCGTAAATAAGTGTTGGAAAGGGTATGGGTGCAGCAAGTATGTTATGGTAGAAAATTTTCGCAAAAATATTTCAAATCCGATGGCTCAATAAATTTCCTATTGAGCTAGGATCTTCAATCTTGAACCATAGTGACACCTATGTAAAGGCACCCAAATGAAGGAAAAATAACATAATGAGCTTCGCAGATAACTACAAATTTGTTTTTGAAAACCTTTTTTGTTTTTTGCAAAAACTGGATGGGTTGACTAAAACAAAACCATCCAAGCAATTAATAAGAAAAAAAACCCGCCATATTTATATTTTGCAGGTACATTCCCTTTCTAAATAATTAATTTTCTTCTCAAAAACTCTTGTAACTTTAATGAAATTTGTAACACATTTTTAAGGGCAGTACTTACATATTATATCTAAGACAAAATTTTAATATTCTAGCTTCATATAAAATATCATTGACTGAGAGTATAACCTATATAGCACAAAAAATGTACCATATTTCATTAAAATAGCTTTGTTGTTTCAAAAAGTAGAAACATTTTGCGAAAATAAACTTTAAAAGTTCCAGTAAAACTAGTCCGATTTTCCTGGACAACGACCCTCTTTAAGCTATTTACACACCTGACAAGATATAACTATTCACAAACAGCTTTAGGACCAAACTTGAAAAAAAATATGATAATTTCTTTTACATAAATTGCCCTCAGTAGTGTTACACAAAATTATATTTTTCACAAAAATTCGACAACTTTTTTGACAATAACTTACTCAACATTTATTATTTATTACGAACATATCACAAAAATCTTACAAAAAATGATTTCTACGGAAACACTAAAAATATTTCCGCGAAAACATCCCAAATTCAGCCACTAGTTGAGAGTGGCTGTATACGGCAGCTCGATTTTTTCGACGAGTAATACAAAGAAAAACTCTCTGAATGCGTCATTTCCATGGGGCTCCGCTATGTATTGATAAAAACGCCAAATCACAATTTGTGATGAGTGTTTAAAATATGTACCAAAAACGTGAAAAATTGCAAACCAATTGAAATAACTCAAAAACGATGAACGATATCATTTTTTTTCCTTACAAACATGCATTATAATTTTATGGAAAACACAAAAATGCAATAACATAAGGGGTATTATATTAAAAAAATAAAGCGTGTTTCACCAATGACTTATGGGCCACCCTGTAATTGTCAAAAAATGTTTATAAGATACAGCTCGAGACCCCCTATAATTAATGTATATACTTTTTCCTCATGTCTTGTATAATAACGGATATATTGAACTTTACCGTAGAAATGCGTCACCCTGTATATGTGTAAACAGGCAGAAACTGAAACTGACACCGTATATGCGTTTTAGGGGTTCTAGTTCGCGCTCATTTGAAGAAGTCTTTTTAAAATTGATAAGTCGCTTTCTTCCTAATAACGAATTTTTTTCTACGAAAATTTGCTAAAATATAGACTAATAAACCATAAAATCTATAGCGGAAACTACTACCAAAGCAGTAGAGAAGAGGATCTATTGAAATGTATTTCCCGAAAATATTTTAGTAAAATGAAGGGCAGGGATGGTTGAAGCTGAAACTTAAGGCCTTGTGAAACGTACTGATTATAAAATTTTTTCGACATAATCCGTATTTGATTCAAATTCGTTGTCTGAAAATTGCAAATTTTCACGTTTCAAAGCGCGACTTTGACGTTTCAAGAAGAAAAATTATAAAATTTTCAAAGTATTTTTTCTGCTACTTCTTAACCTTTTTGCGCCAAGAAAGCTTAACCGTTGCATGTAGTGTTCAATTGGTTTTGTTAATCACACAAAATGTTTTTTCTTGTGCTTTCCTCTGATCACCAGTGGCACCCAAACTTTTTTTCTTTAAATGCCTATAACTTTTTTTTCTTATAACCTAAAGATCTAAATTTTGGTGTGTGGGGTAAGTTTGATAGTAGGAACGTACATGTAAAATTTGGTTGTCATATATTTGCTATTTTCGGATATATTAAAATATTCCCAGAAAAACTGGTCCGATTTTCCTGGCGAACGAACCTGCCCAATCCACTTACAAAAGGAAGGCACGTACCAAATTTTATCGAAATCTCCCTATTATTTTTTGAGTTATCGGTTGGATATATATATATATATATATATATATATATATATATATATATATATATATATATATATATATATATATATATATATACACACAGATCTCCTCATTAGTGATTTTTCCGTTTAACGAAAAACTCGCTAAAAAATTACGAAACAAAGCAGTTGGATCTCTATAGAATATTAATTTATTTTAAATATTTTTTGTTCTCAAATCGCTGTTTTCATTGAACAGCGCTACTGCTTCTGGTATACATTATATTCTTCTTTCATTTTTTATCTTTTTCTAAGACATAAATCAAAGCTGTTTGCGAGTTACACTGGTACAGGATACCGCGATATTTGCAGTGTTTGCTGTTTCGTGACTGAGTAAGGGGTGGATGAACTTATGGGGCCACTAGGGAAACTAAAACAATAAACCCAGAGTCTTGATGATGTTGACTGAAATAGTAATTGATTAAGTTATTGTTACGGGGTGTTATTGCTTTTGTTTAGATGAGAAGGGGCTATTAAGTGGTGTTCGGGGAAATGCAGAACTTATCGTTTTGGCGATGTTGCAGATGAAAGGATGTCGTTCTACTAACACGCTTCATTTATTTTTGGCTATATAAACGTTGCCTTTATTTACTCTAGCCGCAGCAAAACATTGAACCACATAATAGAAACATCAAATATTTTGGTTGAAGCAACCATAATACAAAATATTCACAGAAGATACTCTCATTGAGAACGACAACTATTGCCGTGTAGAAATTTCCGCCACTGAATGCCATTTATTATTGGAGAAGAAGAACTAACGGAATTTTAACCAGGTGACGGTAATTTTAAATATGTAAAACATATAAACAATAAATTTGCTTTCCTTTATATAAAAATAATTTTAATTGAAACAAAACTGTAAGTTCACTACTAAACACTTATTTTAGGATTTGTACGTTCATTATAAAGGGTGATTTAACTAAGAATCCCACCATGGGATTGCCTCAAAACTGAAAAAAACTATATTCTACTATCGCCTCTGGCTCATTTATTCGAACTTTTATTTATAAAGAAACTAAAAACACATTCTTACACCCATTTCCAGTTTTCTATCTGATAGCGGACCCAAATTTTTTAACAACGTTTAACCTTCCTTTAGGCATCATCAACATTCTTATTTCATCAAATGGTTTCTGTTTTAGTTAATTTTAAAAAAATTCACTAATGAGAAGATTGTGACTTTTGAATTTGGAAAAAATGGCTTCATATAAGCGCGAACTAGGCCCCTAGAACACATACATACATATCCGGGGTCAGTTTCGATTTTCATATGTTATATATATATATATATATATATATATATATATATATATATATATATATATATATATATATATATATATATATATATATATATATATATATATATATATATATATCACACCGATAACCCAAAAAATAATGGGCCGAAATTTGGCAAGTGGCTTGGACAAGTTCGTTAGCCAGGAAAATCGGCCCAAGTTTTCCCCGGAAAATGTTGCGATTTCTTTCCGAAAATTTTGATATCTCCAGAAATAACAATGCAAGGGCAACCAAATTTGGTACGCGTGTTATTATAAAAAGTGCACCATGTACCAAATTGAGTTAAAAGACAAAAAAGGTTTAGGCATTTAAAAAAATTTTGAGGTTTTCCTCAAAACGTCAAAATCGCGATTTAAAATTGGCAACATTTATGGAAAGAACCTGAAACAAATACGGGCTAGGTAAAGAAAATTTTGCAAGAAGAGTGTTCTACAAACCCTTACGTTTGAGCTTCAACCATCATTGACCTTCATCTTACTAAAATGTTTCCAGAAAATTCATTTCAAATAGACCCTTTCTTTGATGGTTTGGCAGTAATTTTTGTTAAGTTATGGTTTAACGGTCTATAATTTGTAGCTAAACTTTGTAGAAAAAAATTTGTTAATGAGACCGCGACTTTTGATTTTTAAAAAGATTTCTTCAAATGAGTTCAAACTAGGCCCCTAGAATCAATATCTTGGTTTAGTTTTTATCTGTTTACATATATAGGGTGACGCAGCCTAGTCTATGGATACCCTACTCAATATCACGAATTTTGTACAAAACTTGATCCTAGTTTTAAGGAACAATTTAACTTTTACTATTTATCCATAGAGGGTGTGGAAGATCACTCCAATACTAAATATTAACTATTAATATTACTTTTAACAAACAAAAAACAAATAAAATCGTAACCAACCAAAACTACACTTGATCTGTCAGTTTGCGAAATTTTTATTTTTAAAAGTAAGTGATTGTAAGACGAAACAAATTTACCGCATTAAAATACATTAAAAAATTAATCAAGAAAATTTTGTAGCCACCTATATTTCAGCCGAAGTTTTCACTAAAATTTGGTAAAAAATGATCTTCACCAAGGTTTATTACAGAGGATTGTGATTTTTGTACATAATGAAAGGCTTATAGCTTCAATATAAGTACACCTTTTCATGTGTTGTAACAAGTTAAATAATCTACAACTACAACTATAAAATAATGCTACATGCTAAATTAGAATAACTAAAAGCTTGTCTAAGTTACAGGAATAAACTCTGTCCATGTTCTAAATAGTGTGCTAGAAAGTGAGAGACATAATTTAAGTTTCGTGTTTGTCAGTGCCAACCTGACCTACAAACTGTGGCGCAAAAAAGTAAAGTGACAAAATCTACCCCTGTAGGACACCAAGCCTAACCGGATGGTCACCAAAAAGCGCCTTACCGATACAAATCTTTATCAGCCTCCGCAAAAGATAGAACCCCAACCAGTCCAGAATCGCTCCCCTGATCCACATGTCCTTGAGCTTTTCAAGCAAAGAAAACAGTGGTTATTCTAGTCAAAAGCACGCTTAAGATCTACAAAGATGCCGAGTATCCTCTGGTTAAAATTCAGGTAGTGGTTAATAATTTAAATAATCCGGTATGTGACTGTCTCTGTGAACATGCCACTCCGGAAGCCATGTTGATTCGCGTTTAGCAACTTTTAGTTTTCAAAGAAATCCAAGACCCTCGTGAACTCAAGTTTCCCCAAGATGTTACCAATCACACATAACAGCAAAATGGGTGGATAGTTTTCGATAGAGGCAGTCACTTACTTTGTGAAGCATAATGACCAGATCAACCTCAATAACTGCCGAAAAACAAGCAGTACTGGTTAAAAGGTTAAGGATAAAAACTATAGAAGTAATCACGATATCCAAAAGCAACTTCAACATCCTCATCGACATGCCATCGATGCCTGACGTACCCGAAGACCTGCTAGTTCTGCTTCTTCAAGATAAGTTAAGTGTGAGGCCTTTACTACCACATATTGTTTTTTATGCTGTTTTGACCAGTTAGTAATTTACTTGTTTATTCTTGCAAATTTATTTAAATAAAGTTAAAAATGCTTCCCTTAGTTATAAAATATTTGAAAGTCAGGGAAATTAAAATGACTTCTAATGTTGGAACCCTGTATTATCAGGTGTAAAAACACGATGGTGGTTAAGTGGATTCTATATACCCCTTTGACTATAAGCTTATGTTTTCTGTTATACATATTTTTAAAATTGAGAAGGACAGATGACGAATGTTTGTTATTTCAATCAACTACAACATTTGAATGTCTTTCACAAACTTAGCTTAAAACAGTCCAAAACTCATCATAAGATTGTATAATTTCCTCCACCCTCTTCGTTTTACCCTGGATAAGTAGCTTGTAGCTTGTAAGAAACAACTACTACAATCAACAATAAGTAAAAATATTTTAACCCCAATTTCTGCATCGATATTGCCTTCAAATTGTATTCTAGCTGTAAGAGCTTGTTTTCAGGTTACGCACTAGTAACGAAAATTATTAGGGATAAGAACACTTCTATGAACTTAAATCAATAAATACAAGAGCCATTGGGGAGGCAAAGTATATATCTGAATTAAATATCCAATATTAAACAAGGAAATTAAGGTACAAATAATGCATAAACGAGGGCTTACGTAAGTGGTGTTGGTGCGAAGACTAAATAAATATTCAGAGCATGCAGCGCTTTCCGAGCAGACGAACCCCCATCAACAAAATCCCAGGATTTGTAAAAAACTCCACTCTGGCAACATGAAAATTACTATTTCGGCCTCAATGTATTCCAGAAAGAGATGAAACTTAGTGTGCCGGAAAAATATGTACCCTCTGCTTATATGACAAATGCTTATGTATAAGGACTTTTGAAGTTGTTTGTAGATGTGAGAGATGAAAAAACTTTATAACAGAGCTGCTGTCCCTTGTCTTATTTTAGATACATTTCACTTACCGATACGTACTGCACGGTCTCAATGAATTTGGCCCACTCCCAAGATGGAAATATAGAATTTGCGTCTAAATGAGACTATAACTGTAAAAAGTGTTTTTAATTTTTACTTGCATTATTACTTTTGAAATAATTAATATAAAAGTAAATGATATAAGTAGTGTTGTTGCTTAGACCTTAAAGCTTTAGGTGGATTATAAATTGATTTTGAATCATCTACTTCTAGTTTTCAGCCAAATTGTATAACTAAGTTAGTTGTGCTTTAGAAATTTGCTTAAAAGGTATTTGGATAATTGACGTTTATAAATGTGTAACTAGGCCCCTGCCGGTATTCTTTTTGCTAAATACGTACATGTATACACGGTTAGAAAAAAGTATGGAAACGCGCTGGTATTTTCAGAGATATTCGTTAATTAAAAAAAATAATTAAGATTTTAACGTTTCTCGAAATATATCTTGATGCAAACTGACGATATTGAATTTTTACTGGCGTAAAAAGTTTGGTTGCTGTGGAAACTAAATCTTTTTGTAGCGGCAAGATATATATATATATATATATATATATATATATATATATATATATATATATATATATATATATATATATATATATATTTCATTTTCGCAAACGACGTCTCTTTCCATTGGAAGAAAAATTAAGAGAAAATTACTTTGCTTCCAAAAGAGACTGACAAAACAAAAATAAAATAAAACAGCAACAACGAATAAATAAAAAGTCTAGACGCAGCAAGTGCGTTATGATCGTGAATTTTCATTAAAATGTTTTTAATAGCAAATATGTGTTTTCCTTTAAAGAAATCAGGCATCAAATTTGATTACCAGTATACCCTGTATTGTAGAAACAATGTGTCATGTTTCGTCCAATTAACTTTATTTTTTGAAAATGTACAAAACTTTCCTAAAGTAAAGTTAAAATGTTCCCGAAAAAACTGGTTTCCTTGGCCAGTTTATTTTAGGTTAATAGCAAATTGAGCTATTCAAATTTGAATAATGTAATGAAAATTATCTACCATTACTCACTTGCGGCGTCCCAAATCTCTTTTTTCACAAACATGCATTTTATTTCGAGCAAAAATGCAAAAATCCAATAACATAAGGCGTGTCCGACTTATGGGCCAACTGTGATTGTAGAAATATTTTCTAAGATGTAGCTGAAGACACCCTTTAACTAATGTATAATTTTTTTTCGCATCTTGTATAATAACGGATATATTGAAAATTCGCCAAAAATTTACAACTATTAAACGATAAACTCTATAGCTAAAAGTAGTGCCAAAGCATCACAGAAAGGCTCTATTTGAAATAAGTTTTCTGGAAACATTTTAATCAAATGAAGGACAATGACGGTTGAAGCTAAGATTTAGGGGTTTGTAAAACATTCTTCTTGAGACATTTTCTTTCCAAAGCTTGTATTAGTTTCAGGTTGTTTGCCTAAATGTTGCCAGACTTTCGGTACATAACCCGTATTCGCTTCAGATTCTTTGCCTAAATGTTGCCAATTTTGACGTTTTAAATCGTGACTTTGACTTTTTGAGGAAAACCGGATTTTTTTTATTATATATATATATATATATATATATATATATATATATATATATATATATATATATATATATATATATATATATATATATATATATATAATAATAATAATAATAACTGACCTCGAATATGCATTCTAGGTTTCCCAGTTTTGCGCTCATTTAAAGAAATTTTTTGAAATCTCAAAAGTCTCGATCTTTACATTACTGAATTTTTTTAAAGAAAATTCACTAATGACATTAGTTGTATTCTAGAAAGCTTGATGGTAGAAACAGTATTAGAACCAGTAGTTGTTTTTAATATTCAAGATGCAAATCTAACTCTTTGCTTAAACTGTGTACAAATTAAAAATTGTAAACGCAATATACTAACCACATTTATTTCATGAAATGCCAATCTCTTCTATAAGAATTTCATTTGAGGCATACTAAAAGCATCCTGTTGAAATTTATAGCATCAGATCATTTGGTAATCAACTTTATTGTTTTCGAAGGGCTTTTCCCTTTATTTAGAGAGCGGCACTCTCACGTGTCGGCCCATTATAAATTGCTTTCTGATGACGAAAGCAAAGGTTAATCGATCAATAGCAGACTACATTCAAACTTTTGTAATTACTGTAGAGTCTCTTTCTTTTGAGTCTCGTTTATCCGAGCTTTTGTTTCAGTGGGGTCGAACGATGAATCCGCGTATTCCGTACGATTTGAGCAAAATTAGTTTTGCTCCGTTTTATCCGAGCGATAAAAGGTTCTGCCGCAACTGTTCATAATATGTAGGTATGAGACATACATACCTATGATTGTTATGTAAACATATGAACATACAAGTGCTAAACAAGAAGGAAAAGCAATTTTTTTAAGAGTACAGACCCAGAACTGACAAGCACTTACATTAAGGACAGTGTATTGTGCGCATGCGCGTTTCCAAATTTTCGAGAAAAGGTAAAAATCAAGACAAGACCTCGATTCCAAACAATTCGTTCGTCAACTACAGAGAGCACCAGGTCTATTCGCATTCGACCTCGTGTTGTCTCGATACACGTGCCGCCATGAATTAAAGTGCACAAATTGTTAATAATGTATATTCCCACTGAGCAAGGTAATATTGCATTAACATGCAGAATCTTTGCCAAAGCAAGTGTAAGTTTGATAGATAACTTGCAGAAAGCCTCCTGCAAGTTTGTTGCAAATGGCAAATCTTCCCCCCAGTGACTTTACATATGTAAGTGTTTCTTTTGTAACTTTACTGCAAGTTTACTGTAGTGGGCTGTTACAAACTTTCTTTATACTTACAAATGTTACCTTACAGCAGCTTCAATTTTAAAAGGGCCTAGCAAAGTTCTAAAATTTAAACTTACATTTGCAACTTATCTGTAATTGTATATTATATATATACAGTGCAATTTTGTAACTTGGGATAATTCCGATTAATCTACTTCAGCTTTTTTTCAAAAATGCTCGGAGTCAGATAATATTGTCAGTTGCAATCTTTTCAAAAATGAATTATACAATGTGTAAAATGTCATTGATAATTTTTGTAATGACAACCTTAGCTTTTTGTTGACTATTTTTTAAGTACACACCAAGCGATACAAAGCCACCAAATTTCAAATTTTTATTGTAAATCTTGAGTTAAAAGCACGAAAAAAAATGTGTAGTTATCACTGAATAAAATTTTTTAATCTGCTGGTTTTCTACAACTTCACATGTAAGAACTTTAAAAATAGTTAACAAAAACGTAGGGTTGATTTAAATAAATTATCCATAAAGTCATTTTTCAAATATGGTACATACTGTATAGCTGCTTTAAAAGACTGCAACTTGAAATACTAACCAATGTGTCCAAGCATTTTTGAAAAAAAAACTGTACTTGATTAACTGAATTTATTTCAAGTTACAAACTAATACTGAATATAGGTATAGGTGTATTTATACGTAATATATATTTCTTGTAAAACTGTAAAAAACGACTTAAGACAATGTTAATTAGAATAAAAATCTTTATTACATAAAAAAATAATTAAAGACTTACAACACATTTCATTTCTGCTGATACCTATGTATCTATATATATATATATATATATATATATATATATATATATATATATATATATATACACTTTATTGACCATCAAATGCACATGGTATGTCACTGTCTTTATAAGTACCGACTATAGTTACTAGATAGAGATAGTTAAGACATATAGCGAGTGTCTATGTTTAGCCTAAAATGCAGTTCTAGTCAAAACTCAGCGACAAAATAGATAACTTGAACTCGTTATATCGTTAATAATTGACCGATTTCAAAAATTCTTTTTTCTAAATGAATACCAAATAATTGTTTTTGGTATTGTTTTACTAAATAACTCTTAGTCGTCTAGGAAAATGTGTGAAACACCAATAACAAAAACGAAGTAGCATCACTTATTTTGAGAGGCGAGAATTTTTTTAGCTTCTAAAATATATGGTAACATATGTGACATAAAATAAAGTCAACATATCAAATACTATTGTGAAAAAATAAATATCTAAAACGGTGCGTTCATTTCGATTTTAGAGAAAGTTTAATTAAGAAAACGTAAGAATATGCAATGGATAAATCAAGCGCATGGAAATGAATACAACTTCAATGCGAAAATAGCCTAAATATGGTGACAGTCTCTGAAATTTTTCACGCATATGTCTTAACTATCCTTATCGAGTAAGTACAGTACTGTCAATGTATGTGTACATTCAGAAACATTAGATTAAAGGAAAGCAAAATTATGACTACAATGAATTATGTATATATAAAAAAAGTATGTAGGTAGTGTAACTTGCCTTCCAAAGCTTTTGCCTAACCCACTTAACACACACAGACACACACACTACAAAGAATGAATACAAGTAGTGTGTAACACTATACACATTAGTTTAGAGCACCAATAATGTCCTTCACCTTGGTTTTTGTTTTATAACATCCACTAGTCCCTACTGTAATCTTGTTAGTGGGAGCATCTTAATAACATTAGGTAGAAAACTGAGGAATTTGATTCCCAAGTAATCAAACATCTGCTTTGTTTTCTCCTTTTTATGCAACTGTATTTTTAATTCATGCCTGCACCTGGTATTGGTGTTGCGAGCTTCATCATTCACTGGATATTTTGAATACATATACTGAAGAAGTATATGGCTGAGAGGGTACCTAAGTATCCCATTGGCCTCGAACACATCAGGGCAGCTTTTTCTTGGACCTATGCACACAATGTCCTTATTGCTCTTTTTGCATGATAAACACATGTTCCGCTGCTGACAAGTTAACCCATATGAATGTTCCATACGATAGGATACTGCGACAATGTACAAAATAAGCAATCCTGGCAATTTGATGGGTACTGTACTGTTCCTTTTGATGTCGATTGCTCTGGATCCATAGGTCAATCATATTCAATCATTCTTCCATAGGTCAATCATATTTAACGTTTTAAAATAAATTTGTCTGACCAGGTAAGACATCTCCAGGCTGCTTCTAAGGCATAACAAAATTCGTATTTAGCAATTAGGTTTTCTTTTTCGTTGAGTATATTTCATAAAAAGAAACAATAATATAAATGCAGCCATTTTAGAATAATTAGGGATTCTTACCTGACATGTTTATCGATATACTCCATGTTTCATTATCTACACTCCAGACAACGAATTACTTAATTACCCAAAATTCAAACAATTCAGGCTACAATAAGATTGTACAATCTTTAAAACTTCCAGAAAAATAAATAGACATAGATCAAATAACAACTTATGATGATATCATAAATATAATATAAACAACAATCCGCCATTAATCATTAATACCGGGCGCATTGTCAGAGTCAGTTCGCTGTTGGCGTTAGTGTTGTATGTTGCTATTGGACGACGATGACATACGATCGAACATAAGCGAACACGAAAATAAATGTTTAGAAATTAAAACAAACTTTCAGAAACATTACAATTGTAACTTTACGTGAGCTTACAAATGGAGAAAAACAACAAGCCGGCAAAGGAGATGTTACATTTGAAAGTTATGTTAAAGTTTCATTTGTAAGTTTGCATTGGTTTTTTGGCCGAAAACATTTAGAAATGTTGCAAACTTAACTTGCTTAATGGTAAATTATCTAACGTTGCGGTAAGCATTTGTAGGTTACCATGCTTAGTGGGTTGTATCAACGAATCAACGTATCAACTACTAACGTTCACGCAAAGTGGTTTTACGGCGTAATTTTAAATTTATAAGTCCAGAGTACAGCCTTAGACGTGACAAGATCTTAAATTAAAGGCAGTGTATTGTACGCATGTGCATATCTCAATTTTCTAGAAAAGCCACCTGTGTGAATCATGACCAGAGGTCGAACTTTATCTATTCGTTCGTCAAATGCAGAGAGGATCAAGTGTCTATTCATATTCGACAACGTGTTGTAACTCAATTAAAGCCAGTATGACTTAATTAATATTTATTCATTGAAATTAAATTAATGAAAGAATGAAATTTACATAAAAGATAGAATTTAACTTGGCTAATCAGTTAAAGGCATAAGCTTTAATGTAAATTAAACACAGGGCATGGGTTTTAGCACTTACAATTGGTGGGGTGTAAAATGTACAAATAAAAAACAAAATACGGTAATAATCGATTTATTCAAAATTATTGAGTTTATATAATGCTGCTTGTATTGGATTTACTAAATTGGATAAAGTTACATAAAGTAATTAATTATGGGTGTTCTGATGAATTGTGGTCAAATTATTGATATCTTGAAAAGAAATTGATACAGATAAACAAAGTACTTAGCTGATAGTTTCATCCGCCGGTCGACGTCATCCAGGCTTCTTCCGTTGAAGAAGCCAGTCAATGCTGCGTAGGTCAGAATGCTGCGGGGGCCTCACTGTTCGGTATAATATATGCGTCTTCCTACAGGAGCAGTTTCATAATGACATCATACAACGGATTGTTTCTCATTAAAGATGGATGTGACGTCTTCCTATCGGAGCACTTTTATAAGGACACAAAACAGTGGGTGTTTGTTGTAAAAGATGGATGTGGCATCTTCCTACCGGAGCAGTTTCATAATGACATCACACAGCGGATTGTTTCTTATAAGGAGATAGGTGCTGCGTTTAAAATGACGTATTCATCCTCCTCCAAAACGATGGATGACCTCCTCCAAAACGACGGATGACTTCCTCCAAAACGACAGATGACTTCCTCCATAACGACGGATGACCTCCTCCAAAACGACGGATGACCTCCTCCAAATCGACGGAAGACTTTCTCCAAAACAACTGATGACTTCCACCAAAACGACGTGGTGGCTATAAGAATTCAGGTGTATGAGTGTTGGTAAAGTTCTTTATCGTTTACATAAGGTAGCCTGCAGTGTGTTCAATTTAAGTACAAAACTTATCTTCATGTTAATAAATAATACAAATTAATTGACTGTTAGTATTGAATATTAAGAACGCCAAGTATTATTATTATTATTATTATTATTATTATTATTATTATTATTATTATTATTATTATTATTATTATTATTATTATTATTATTATTATTATTATTATTATTATTATTATTATTATTATTATTATTATTATAACTGTTATATTATTATCCTAAAACAAGATCACGAAAAACAGAATAAATGACATTTAGTTGTCTGAGCTCTCTCTAAGAAAACCCCTAAGTAAAGTGGCCACTATTCTGTAAGATACTTCATTATTTCTTACAGGATCCACCCTCTGTTTGTAGTGCAGACATTTCACGTATCAAGACTTCGCAAAATGCCTAAAGGATATTAGCTAAGTAAAAGAAGGGGGATCGATAGCAGGCACGAAGACCAGTGTTCTGTGTTTGTGGAGAATCGACCGTGCCCTCAGGGAGTGTATAGCCTCATGACAGTGTAATATATCCGCGGGAAATTCTTACAAGTCATATCTGGATTATTTGATAAGGGGAACGATAATAGAACGTAATTTAAAAGAGTTATGTTCCTCCGTTTGCTTGCATTCTTTATTATTATAATGCCTTTCCAACATCTCTGGTGGTAATGCAATATTTTATTGGTAACATAAACCTGCAATCAGTATACGTACTGGATTACAATTAAAATTATAAACAGAACCACCAGGAAAAATCTTTGCCTCAGGAACACAACTTTCACAAAAAATTTGTACTCTCAATGTCAACCTTTTAAGTGAATTTTCGTTGAAACAATTCACTAAGCGACTTTTATTTGCAATATGCAAATTTCATTAACAACGGCCCCTTATTTTTAGTGAATGTTCTTTAAAAAAATTCACCAATTAGGAGATCCCGACTTTTGAATTTAGAAAAAATTTCTTCAAATGAGCGCTATTTGGGACCCCTGGAACCCAATTCCGAGGTCGGTTTCAAACTTTATATGTTTATATATATATATATATATATATATATATATATATATATATATATATATATATATATATATATATATATATATATATATATATCTTGTTGTTTTTTGGAGTACGAAAGCTTATTTTAATGTAAAAACATTTTTCCACCCCTTAACCTGAAATGCTTTTCGTTTCATTAGACGTTGTTTCATTATAGCGTCACAGTAGGTTTTAGAATCTAGAAATTATTCTATTTTGCCTGATTTTTTTTTGTGGCATACCTAGAACAAATTGTATTTTCCTTCAATTAAAAATGATAATTTTAAATTAATTCCTATATTTTCTGTGCCCAATGTGTTGAACGGATGCGAAACGGGAGAAGGAAATTTCATTTAATGTTAAAATGACGAAGAAAACTTTATTCCAGGCACGAGCGTTGTTTCCATTTTTTAATATTAATAACATTTATAGGTAAATTAGCAGATTAGCGTATTGTTCGTTTTTTGAAAAAAAAAAACAGAAACATTCTTAGGGGAACCCCTTTATGCATTAACCATCGGACAAATGCTGCGATCTCAACTCCACAATACAGTTAAGAGACCTAAAGTTAATTTGAGGTTCTGTGCAAGGTAAACATGCAACAATGGAGCTACAAATACAAACTGTAGAAAACTCACCTCTCAGAAGTCCATAGAAAAGACAAACTACTTACGAATACCGCTTCTCCATAAAAAAACTTCCACATTGCACAATGGAAAAAAAAGCTACATAATAAGCGTAATTTTATTCCTTAAAATTAAATAAATAACTGAAACTGCTATCAAAGCATCACATAAAGGGTCTATTTTAAATTATTTTTCTGCTAATAATTTAATAAAATAAAGAACAACGAAGATTGTATAGCATAGCCGTTCATGTAAGTTCTCTATCTGGAACATATCAATTTTGACGTTTAGAATCGCGACTTTTTTGACGTTTTGTGGAATAAAAACTTAAAAGCTTATAACTTTGTTATACTTGAACGCAGAGATTCTAATTTTGGTGCATGCTTTTCTTTTTATGATATAAATCCTCTCACGCTATATGGTTGCCCTAACTTTGTTATTTCCGGAGATATAAAAATTTTCCGAAAGAAAACGCATAACTTTCCGGGAAAAACTAGTCCGATTTTCCTGGATAACGAGCTTATCCAATCCACTTGCGAAAGGAAGGTAATCACCAAATTTTATCAAAATCGGCGTATTATTTTTTGAGTTAGTGGTGCGACACAAATATATAAACATGTATATATATATATATATATATATATATATATATATATATATATATATATATATATATATATATATATATATATATATAATTTATTTTCGCCTTCTTGCCATAATACATGGATAAGCTCGTCACAATGGATTTATACACTATAACACAAACACACAATATATAATACAGTACAATATAAAAACAATTATGCTGTTTAGTTACAAAAAAAAACAAAGATAAAAGTGCACAATGTGAAAAAACACAACGCTTGAAACAATGAGATAAAAACATCTGTATACACTTATATAGACTGCAATATAATAAAAATACACATGAACAATATTAAACAAGAAAACACTCAGGTACAAAAACATTAAAAAATTCCAGTTAAATTATCTGCCTCGCAGAGCACGAAACAAACTCATCGACCGCATAAAATGATCGCTAACTGAAATATTTTTTTAAACCGGCTTTAAAAGTTCTTATGTTTCCAGTGGATTTTACACTTTCCGGAAGCAAATTGTACAAAACACTACCCGCATACACAGGGGATTTCTTGCACGCCATTCTTTGAAAATGTTTCTTGCTATGAATGAAACTCAGTACCTTATAAAGGTAAATTTCTGCCAAGGTCTTAACTTTCTTTCGCTTAAAAAGTTCTCGGTATGACTCAGAGTTGTGCATATCAAAAATTACCCTCAGTATTCTCTTCTGAAGCAAAAAAACCTGTTAACATCTATGGACTGACCCCAGACAACAATGCCGTATGACAGCAATGGATACACCTCTGAATAGTAGACAGAAAGCAAATGTGCGTCACTTAGAGAGTTCTTGAGATTATATATCATAAAATACGCCGACTTAAGCCTGCCACAGACGTAATAAACATGCGACTTCCAGGACAAGTGCTGATCAACCGTGACCCCAAGGAACCTTCCCTCCGTAGCACAGCATACCATCCTCAAGGTGCAGAATGAGAGACAGTCGGTGGCAACTCCTGAACTCTACGAACGATGTTTTATCATGGTTTATGATTAGGTGGTTTGCTTTGCACCACTCACCAAACTGTCGCATTAAGGTGTTTACCTTTTGACTTACCTCGTCACCATCATGACCAGACACAGCCACGGTTGTGTCGTCCGCGTACATGAACACCCTACCCACCTTTATGTAGTCGGGCAGGTCATTCACATACAAAACAAACAGCAACGGACCCAAAATATTACCCTGCGGAGTGCCCAGATTTATCTCATATGAATCCGAAAAAGTACCCCAAACCGAAACCACCATCCGTCTATCATTTAAAAATGACAAAAACCAGTTATTTGCTAGTCCACGTATACCCAGACATCGCAATTTTTCGCTTACATAACCCGGATTAAGCGTGTCAAACGCGCGCGATAGGTCGAACATGACGGCTACCACGTGCATACCCTTATCTAAATCCTCGTGAAGATGTTGTATAAAATCACTAGTAGCCTCCTTCGTAGATAAACCACTCCGGAAACCATATTGACACTTGGTAACAAAACTATGTTTTCTTAGGAATATTTCAATTCTATCGGCCATCGCTTTGTCCATTATCTTAGAAAACACGCTTAATATGGATATTTGCCTATAGTTTAAGATATTAAAACTATCTCCCCTTTTAGCGACCGGAACTACTTTTGCTTTCTTTAATTGCATAGGAAAACTGCCGCAAGTTATTGACAAATTCAATATGTCACAGTTATAAGATGCGATTATCTTCGAGTACTGCTTTATAACCGAGATGATATATATATATATATATATATATATATATATATATATATATATATATATATATATATATATATATATATATATATATATATATATATATATATATATATATATATATATATATGTCTGGTCATGATGGTGACGAGGTAAGTCAAAAGGTAAACACCTTAATGCGACAGTTTGGTGAGTGGTGCAAAGCAAACCACCTAATCATAAACCATGATAAAACATCGTTCGTAGAGTTCAGGAGTTGCCACCGACTGTCTCTCATTCTGCAGCTTGAATATGGTATGCTGTGCTACGGAGGGAAGGTTCCTTGGGGTCACGGTTGATCAGCACTTGTCCTGGAAGTCGCATGTTTATTACGTCTGTGGCAGGCTTAAGTCGGCGTATTTTATGATATATAATCTCAAGAACTCTCTATGTGATGCACATTTGCTTTCTGTCTACTATTCAGAGGTGTATCCATTGCTGTCATACGGCATTGTTGTCTGGGGTCACTCCATAGATGTTAACAGGTTTTTTTTTGCTTCCGAAGAGAATACTGAGGGTAATTTTTGATATGCACAACTCTGAGTCATACCGAGAACTTTTTAAGCAAAAGAAAGTTAAGACCTTGGCAGAACTTTACCTTTATAAGGTACTGAGTTTCATTCATAGCAAGAAACATTTTCAAAGAATGGCGTGCAAGAAATCCCCTGTGTATGCGGGTAGTGTTTTGTACAATTTGCTTCCGGAAAGTGTAAAATCCACTGGAAACATAAGAACTTTTAAAGCCGGTTTAAAAAAATATTTCAGTGAGCGATCATTTTATGCGGTCGATGAGTTTGTTTCGTGCTCTGCGAGGCAGATAATTTAACTGGAATTTTTTAATGTTTTTGTACCTGACTGTTTTCTTGTTTAATATTGTTCATGTGTAGTTTTATTATATTGCAGTCTATATAAGTGTATAGAGATGTTTTTATCTCATTGTTTCAAGCGTTGTGTTTTTTCACATTGTGCACTTTTATCTTTGTTTTTTTTTGTAACTAAACAGCATAATTGTTTTTATATTGTACTGTATTATATATTGTGTGTTTGTGTTATAGTGTAAAAATCCATTGTGACGAGCTTATCCATGTATTATGGCAAGAAGGCGAAAATAAATTATATATATATATATATATATATATATATATATATATATATATATATATATATATATATATATATATATATATATATATATATATATATATATATATATACACATGTTTATATATTTGTGTCGCACCACTAACTCAAAAAATAATGCGCCGATTTTAATAAAATTTGGTGATTACCTTCCTTTCGCAAGTGGATTGGATAAGCTCGTTATCCAGGAAAATCGGACTAGTTTTTCCCGGAAAATTTTGCGTTTTCTTTCGGAAAATTTTTATATCTCCGGAAATAACAAAGTTAGGGCAACCATATAGCGTGAGAGGATTTATATCATAAAAAGAAAAGCATGTACCAAAATTTGAATTTTTGCGTTCAAGTATAACAAAGTTATAAGCTTTTAAGGTTTTATTCCACAAAACGTAAAAAAAGTCGCGATTCTAAACGTCAAAATTGATATGTTCCAGATAGAGAACTTACATGAACGGCTATGCTATACAATCTTCGTTGTTCTTTATTTAATAAATTATTAGCAGAAAAATAATTAAAAATAGACCCTTTATGTGATGCTTTGATAGCAGTTTCAGTTATTTATTTAATTTTAAGGAATAAAATTACGCTTATTATGTAGCTTTTTTTTCCATTGTGCAATGTGGAAGTTTTTTTATGGAGAAGCAGTATTGGTAAGTAGTTTGTCTTTTCTATGGACTTCTGAGAGGTGAGTTTTTTACAGTTTGCATTTGTAGCTCCATTGTTGCATGTTTACCTTGCACAGAACCTCAAATTGACTTTAGGTCTCTTAACTGTATTGTGGAGTTGAGATCGCAGCATTTGTCTGATGGTTAATGCATAAAGGGGTTCCCCTAAAAATGTTTAGGTTTTTTTTTTCAAAAAACGAACAATACGCTAATCTGCTAATTTACCTATAAATGCTATTAATATTAAAAAATGGAAACAACGCTCGTGCCTGGAATAAAGTTTTCTTCGTCATTTTAACATTAAATGAAATTTCCTTCTCCCGTTTCGCATCCGTTCAACACATTGGGCACAGAAAATATAGGAATTAATTTAAAATTATCATTTATAATTGAAGGAAAATACAATTTGTTCTAGGTATGCCACAAAAAAAAATCAGGCAAAATAGAATAATTTCTAGATTCTAAAACCTACTGTGACGCTATAATGAAACAACGTCTAATGAAACGAAAAGCATTTCAAGTTAAGGGGTGGAAAAATGTTTTTACATTAAAATAAGCTTTCGTACTCCAAAAAACAACTAGATTTTAATAAGGCATAATACAATAGTACATAATGATAATTCACTGCAACAGTACATGTCATATTCAACTGACAAAATATTTTGATAAATGTCAGCTCTACTTTCAAAGTGATATGTAAATAAGTATTTTGTTGTCTGACATTTATAATACAAATTTAGACATGCTCTTCTTCTTACAATCATCTTTATTTTTGGCCATCACAATTTTACTCATAAAGTTGGATACAATTTTAGCGACTTTTGAATTTTGAAAAGATTTCTTTAAATGAGCGCGAACTAGGCCCCATAGAACCCATATCAGGGTTAGTTTCAGTTTTTATCTGTTTTCATATATACAGGGTGACGCATTTCTAGGGTAAAGCTCAAAATATCCATTATTATACAAGATATGATAAAAAAAATTATATGTTAATTATACGATGTCTGGAGCTGCATCTTATAAAATTATTTTTACAATCACAGGTGGCCCATAAATCGCTGCTAATGCAATTTTTTTCCTAATCGAACACGCTTATAGTATTACAATTTTTGCATTTTTCATCGAAAGATAATGCATGTTTGTAAGAAATAAAATTCGGGACTCAGCAACTGCGTTATGGTAGCGATTTTTCATAAAATGTTTTTTTCGATAGCTTAATTTACTATTAACCTAAGGTTCGTTGGCCAGGAAACCAGTTTTTTGGGCACATTTTATTGTCAAACAATAAAGTTACTTGCATGAAATATGGTACATTGTTTCTCCTATATAGGTTATACTGGTAACCAAATTTGATGCAAACTTTCTTAAAAAAATATATATTTCCTATTAAAAACATTTTTATGAAAATTCACTGCCATAAGGCCCTTGCTGCGTCCAGATATTTTTTAAGTTATCTGTGTGGCACCTATATCTATAATATAGTTAGTTATTCTTCTTTTGTTTGTGGCTTAAGTAGGTTCGTTATCCAGGAAAGTCGCCCCAAATTTTCCGGGAAAATTATGGGCTTTCTTTGAAAAAATGTTTGTATCTCCGAAAATAATAAAGCTATAGCAACCAGATTTTTTGCTCAGATTTATGTTATAAAAAGTATACTATACACCAAAATTTCGATATCTAAATTTAAAAAACGATTATAAGCATTAAAAAAAATTGGGTGATCAGAGAATGGCACGAAACAAACTATTTTGTGTGGTTAACAAAATCTAATGATTATTACAGATAACGATTTTATTGGTGCAAAAAAATCATTAAATAATAACAAAATTTATACTTTTTCTTCTTAACACGTCATAGTCGCGATTTGAAACGTAAAAATTGGCTACAATTAAACAAATATCCTGAAACGAATGCGGGTTGTGTAGAGGAAATGTCGTAAGAAGTGTGTTTTACAAATACTTAAGTTTATGCCTCAACCGTCATGGTTTGCTACCGTACTCACTATAAAGGCTTTCCAAATGTGGCTTAAGTTTATTAGGTTTCATGCTGTCTGCTGCCAAAATTTTTGAGCAACTCGCACACAGGGGCCTTTCTTCTTTATTTACTTTAGTGGTGGTAAACCCAAATTTTAAAGAACTCACGCCTGTGCACTTGTTGATGCTCGCTTAAGCCTACTTTAATATGCGAATTTCAGTTAACACGCCAATTACAATATACACATTCACGGTAGAAGGATCGACTCGACAGAGACTGGCTGGAACTGAACGAAATGCAGCATTTATACCCACGTCACAGGTTCTAAAATGTTCTAAATGAATGGGAACTTCTCGCGAATGAGTATTGTGATTGAAAATTGTCGCAAATACAAAAAGTTTGAGAAACGCTGCTATAATATATGTGGTGGACAGCTGCACTTGAAATAATTGTGACATAAAAAGAATCAATTTTTTTTTAATGTGTACTGTAGAAAAACAAAGACAAAGTACACTAATAGAGTGACGAGTAGAAATGTGTTGAAGGAACAAAGATGCCAACTGAAAGAAAAACAGGTACCTAGAAAATACAATCCATTGATCATATGCTGAGAGACAATAACTTTCTGACCACCTTATTCAAAGCACAGATACTTGAAAAGAGGTAGTGGTAGAGCAGGAGGAAGACTTTTGGAAGAGCTTGACTAATTAACGAAATAACAATTAAATTAAAAGTCAGCACGCAGCAGATGCGTTATGTTAGCGGATTTTCTTAAATTTTACAATACACCTCTGATAGACATGCTAGTACTAAAAGAGTTGTGATACCTCCTGTGTGACACCTGTGTGATGACGTGTTTTGATTATAATCAGAAAGAAGAAAAAGTAAATAGAATTGTGGGTTCCACAGCATATAAGGTTACGTTGTCGGCATTTACACACTTAATTAATCATTGTTACTTTGGAATTCCTTATTAAATAAAAAGTGGTATTGGATATCTTATTTCAAGCCATATTTATCATCAGTTTTTGCCGAATGTTACAAGGTAGCTTCAGTAGGACACCTAGTGAAATTGAGATGAAACGTGAGAATATTTTAAGCAGTTATTTATCTTCTTTAACACTGCTTCTGTTCATTATTTTTTGCGGTTATTTCACATATTCTAAATATTCATGGTTATTTCGATTCACTTATTAACATGCGAATTGTCCCTTAGGTTAGGTAGGTTAGGTTTGTATGTGAGTGGGCCATATCGGTCCCTCCACCGCGACCATACGGTCTATTGTGGCTCACGCCTAAAAGTCTAAATTTCTCCCAACAAAGCCAGCCTCCTACAGAGGTCGATAATCTTTGTGGGCGAACGTTGATCCAGATCCTCCGGAGCAAGCTTTATCTTGCCAAAGAGCAGGTATCTAGTCCAGTCCGCTGCCGAACAGGAACACAGCACGTGCTCTGCTGTCTCGTCACTCTCCATACACAGCCGGGACTCGGTCTCCTGACCGATCCCAATACGGTGCATGTGATGCCGCAAGCGGCAGTGTCCTGTATACAGGCCTACTAGAGTACTCAGTTGTTGTCTGTTTAACTCTAGAAGTTTTTTAGCCCTTGACTCAGATAGGCCATTTATGTAGGCCTTAGAGTGGGCTAATCCTGGAAGATTTTGCCAATATTGGATTGTCATTCTCTCTGTCTAGGTCTTTAAGGTGCATTTTGCTGTGCAAGATGTTATCCCCAGCACCGGTTCTGGTCCGACAAAGTCTCTCTGGGCCCCACTCCTGGCAAGCGCGTCGGCCGCAACATTGCCACCATGGTCCGAGTGACCCGGTATCTAGACTAGCGACACCTCATTACAGCTGCCCAATTCGTCAAGAGCAGATTTACAACTCCATGCCGTTTTTAAATTACACCTATAGGAACCAAGAGCCTTTACTGCAGCTTGGCTATCTGCATATATCTTTATCGATTTGTGTGTGCACTGGTTTTTTATACTTTCCCTTGCACACATCTCGATGGCATACACTTCTGCCTGGTGTATGGTTGCGTACTTGCCGAGGTTAGCTGAAAGTCTAGCATCGGTGCTGCCCCCATATGCGCCGGCTCCTACTCCCATATTGGTTTTGGAGCCGTCAGAGTACCAGCAGAGATTGGCTCTCAATAGGGTCGTTTGATTTCGCTCCCAGTCCTCCCTTTCCGGGAGGACGGTCTTGAAACACATATCTCTACTGACCTTTGTAGGTATCAAGTCTGAGACCATTACCAGAATCCCGTGACCATCAATGTCATCAAGGAGTCCGCACCCTCCCAGACTGACTACCTTCCGCATGCTGCCTGCCGTTTGCTTTAGTCTGTACGTTGTCCACCTCGCCACCCTCTCCAACCATATGTGAAGAGGTGGAATATTAAGGAGGACCTCTATAGCGGCTGATAGTGCGGTGCTTATCGCTCCCGTTATCATCAGACAAGCTTGTCTCTGTAGATGAGCCAGTTTGGCCCTCGTGATACCACGAAGTGCCTTAGGCCACCAAACTATGGCTCCATATGTTATCATTGGTCTGATAACCACTACATAGAGTCAGTACATCTGTTGGGGGTTTGTTCCTCAGTTGTTTCCACAGATTCTCCGGCATGTCCACAGGGACAGTTTAGCCCTGCGGATTACATTTTCTAACTGTATATCCCAGCTGAGCTTCTTATCTAGGGTAACCCTTAGATATTTTGCTTGTTCTGAGAATGGAATCGTTTCCCCCATAAGAATAGGTGGTTTTAATTTTTCCAAGCTTCTTATTCTGGTAAATGGAACAATGATCGTTTTGCGGGGGTTCACAGACATCTGTTCCCTCCGGCACCAATCACTCACTACATTTAATGTCTCCTGAGGAGTACTTGTTAGTTCCTCCTCATATTTGCCCCTAACCATTATGATTAGATCATCAGCATACGCCTGGACCTCAACCTCCCACAGCCCGAGGATAGCCAGCAAATCGCCCACAAAGAGAGACCACAGCAGGGGGGATAGAACTCCCCCTGAGGGCAACCCTTCGCAGCCCTGAAGTCGATCACATCCCCCTGCAGCGAGGTAATAACGGTCCGATTGTAGAGCATGCTTCCGATGCAGCCACAAATGGTAGGTTCCACCCCTCTAGCGATAGTGGCTTCGTAGAGGGAGATAGGTAATGCATTGTTGAATACCCCTTCAATGTCGAGAAATGCAGCCACCGCCACCTCCCCGTTATCCAGGGAGTGTGTGATCTTCTCGACGAGGTTATTGAGTGCTAACTCAGTAGATTTGCCAGTTTGGTAGGCGTACTCGTGGGTATTAAGGGGGTTGTTGACTAGAATGCTCCCCCTAATGTGTCCGTCCAGTATTTTTTCCAATCCCTTCAAGAGAATGATGTAATACTGAGAGGTCTCAGTGATCTGGGTAGGAGGTCATTACGTCCCAATTTGGAAATGTAAACCCCCCTAATCACCGTCCAGCTGGATGGAATATCGTTCCAAGCGAGACTGGCTCTGTACAGCCTGATTAGGAAAGGTAGGGGAATCTCCATCCATTTTGTAGAAGGACCGGTACCACCCCATCCTCCCCTGGTGCCTTGAATGGCTGGAAATGTTGCACAGCACACTCCACCGCCGAGGCCGTAACTATTCTGCGAGCAACCCGCCAGTCCTCCCTCCGAGGGCGTTTAAATCGACCCTCGGCTGGCCGGACATCTTCGTTGCTCAGGATCAGACAATCTGGGAAGTGTGTGTGTGCTAAGAGCTCTAACGTTTCTTTCCGTGATTCAGTAAAGGAGACATCTCATCGTTTTATCGAATTATCCCTTAGTTGCATTTTATTCTACTAGATTTTAGATTGTCTAATAAGTCGTATAGATCTTTTGGGCTCTTAGCGCCGTGACCTCAATGGCTCTTTTTTACATGACTCTTTTTCCTAATAGCTGCCCGGAAATTCAGACTTTAATGTAGTCCACTGTCTTCTTGTGGGCTATTTTACCTATTCCCTGTAGTGCTATGGAGACCCCTTCAAGGTATTTGAGCCTTTTGCAAAACTGAGCCATGCAGTCTCATAGCAAGTGTTCTGTTCTTCTTGCTGCTCCTGTGCAGTATCTGCAGTTTTCGCTGTCTTCCTTGCCCATATTCATAAGATGATACCTTACTGGTAAGTATCCTGTGAAAAGTCCTGTGATTATTCCCAAGTCGTGCCTATGCAAACCAAGAAACAGTTCAGACTTTTCTGTTGATATGATGATGAACCGTTTTGACTGCCTTAAGTCTGGCGTTTTCCTCCAGTATGACAGTATTTGGTGGCTCTTCCAAGTATCAAGTTCGTGTCTTACGTAGCTTTCTGTTAGCCCACAATAGGGCTTTGGACCGTCGAATGCTGATATTGCTGCACTTTTAGCAAGGCCATCTTCGTCCTCGTTTTGTTCGATGCCTTGATGCCTTGATGCCCTGGTACTCGCATTATAGTTACTGTGTTGTTCGCAGCAAGTTGATTCAACGATTTTTTGCATTCCCATGTCACTCTAGACTCGGTTTTAGAATATCTCAGAGTCTTTAGTACTACTTGACTATCTGACAGGATGTGGATATCTCTGTTTATGAGTCTTCTTTGTATGCACTCCTGTACACAGGGTTTTATGACAAGCATTTCTGCTAGAAACTTAGCGACTCTAGAGTTGGGTCAGCCTGGTTTGGCTGGCATCTGGTCTGTTGGTGGTTGTTGGTAAGTGATTTCCAGGATTTTCAAGTGGCGAACCAAATTTCCTTGTTCGGATTTGTACGCTTGGAATAGTCTTCAGGGAGTTAGTGCTTCTTCCCTTTTCATGCGTATGTGCATTGGAGCAAGATCCAGCGTTACCTTAATTGCACCTGTGGAGCATGATGCCATACTGCCATAACTGCCTTTATTTCAAGACATATCGTCCTTTGCAAGTTTTGCAATGTGCGTTTTAGTGATTTTCTTAAAAAAATTCACTAATGAGGAGATCCCGACTTTTGAATTTTGAAAAAATTTCTTCGAATGAGCGCTAATTAGGCCCCCCAGGACACATATCCGGGGTCAGTTTCAATTTTTATATGTTTCCTTTTTGTGTTTCCTTTCGAAAAAAAATTATATCTCCCGAATTAACAAAGTAAGGTCAACCAAATTTGGTGCACGGGTTTATATCATTATATGTAAGGCACCTGCCAAAACTTAGCTCTGTAAAGACAAAAACTTAGGGACGCAGATAGTGCGTTATGGTAGTGAATTTTCATAAAAATGTTTTTAATAGCAAATATGTGTTTTTTTTTCGGAAAGCAGGCATCAAATTTGGTTACCAGTATAACATATATAGTAAAAAATAATGTGCCATGTTTCATCAAAATAACTTTGTTGTTTGAAAACGTATAAAAATTTCCGAAAGTAAACTCAAAGTATAACCGAAAAAATCCGTTTCTTGGTCAACCTTATAGGTTAATAGCAAATTGAGCTTTCAAATATGAAGCATTTAATCAAAATTCGCTACCATAACGCACTTGCTGAGTCCAGAATTTTTTTAGTTACAACATGTATTATATGTCGATGGAAAATGCAAAAACATAAGGCGTTTTCGACTAAAAAAAATATATTTGTATCACCAACGATTTATGAGCCATCCTGTGATTGTAGAAATATTTTTTAAGATGTATCTCAAGACACCCTATAATTAATGTGTACAATTTTTTTCATATCTTGTAGAATAACGGATATATTGAGCTTTATTAATTTTTTACGAAAATTCGACAAAAGTTATATACCATTAAACGATAAACTCTATAGCTAAGACTACTGCCAAGCATCAGAGAAAGGGTCTATTTGAAATGAATTTTCTGGAAACATTTCAGTAACATGAGAACAATGACTGTTGAAACGAAGACTTCAGGGTATGTAAAACATTCCTCTTGAGACATTGTCTTTCCATAGCCCGTATTAGATTCAAGTTCTTTGTCTAAATGATCCGAATTTTGACGTTTTAAATTGTCACTTTCACGTTTTGAGGAAAACCCCAATTCATTTTCTTTAAATGCCCATAACTTTTTTGTCTTTTGACATACAGCGCTTTTTGGTAGGTAATTTACCTATAGCTATATTAAACGATTTACCAAATTTGGTTGCCCTTACTTTGTTACTTCCGAAGATATAAATTTTTTTCTAAAGAAAGCACAGAAATTTCCGGGAAAACCTCGGCCGATTTTCCTGGATAACGAACTTTTCCAAGCCACTTACAAAAGGAAGGTATTCCCAAAATTTTGTCAAAATCGGTCTAATATTTTTTGAGTTATCGGTGTGATACATATATATATATATATATATATATATATATATATATATATATATATATATATATATATATATATATATATATACCTATATATATATATATATATATATATATATATATATATATATATATATATATATATATATATATATATATATATATATATATAGGTATATTTTATTTGGCATGTACCTTCCTTTTGTAAATGGCTTGGACAAGTTCGTTAGTCAGGAAAATTGGACTAGGTTTTCCGGGAAAATTTTGAGTTTTCATTCGAAAAAAAAATTTTATCTCAAAAAATAAATAAGCTATGATAACCAAATTTGATAGGTAGGTTTACGATATAAAAAGTAAACTATACAACAAAATTTATATTTCTATGTTACAATAAAAAAAAGTTATAATAAAATATTTTGTGCCAGATCATTTCTATGAAAATTCACTACCATAACGCACTTGCTGCGTCAAGGCATTTCAAATAAATGTATTAGGTATGTATTAGCAAACCATGGAATCTATTTTTCGACTTTTAAGAGCAAACTAATGAATTTTTTTATGTTTGATTTTGTATGTGCCTGCATTTCTGAGGCTTTACGCAAGTTACACTGGAAAGATAAAATCAATTGTTATTGACACGCAAGTTGAAAAGATAACTGAGTTACTGATTATAATTATGCTAGAAATATTGAAAAACCCACTTTGGACACTCTGGATGGACATTGAAATAGAAAGCAAAATCACCCCGCAAAATACAAAAATAATAAGATTTGCTAGATTCGTATTTCGACAGCGAATATTTCCTCATCAGAATCTGTCGCTTACTAACGTGGTTTGCGACAGCTGCTGATAAAGAAAGTCAAATTTTCTAATATCGGTTTATAGAATAAATAAATCCTCATGTGTTCTGTTCTGTAGATAGACGGAGTAACCGAGTTCGCCAGGTAGAGTTCGGTCTACGAGGTCGTGGGTTCGAGTCTCTTACAGAAAGTTGATGTTTTTCACTTAAACGTAAAATAACGGTGTATGATGAGATATGAGTTATGTACTTTCTAGGTGAAAATTGGAGCCTTTGATGTGCAGTGCTCCAGTGCACTTTGGAAATCACCATTCACTGCCGCCCAACAACGTTGTCGTCATCAGAGGGATGAATAATCTTCATCATCATCATCACCAATCAGCCCTCTGCGTCCACTGCTGGACACAGGCCTCCCCTAGTTGAGTCCATTGTTTTCTGTCTTGAGCGCTACGAATCCAGTTTTTTTTGTAATTTTTGTGATGTCGTCCGTCCAGCGAGTTGGGGGTCTTCCTCTGTCTCTTTTATCGGATATGGGTCTCTATTCAAGTAATCGCTTTGTCCACCTGTCATCTTGCATGCGAGCCAGATGTCCCATCCACTTCCATTTAAGTTTTGCCACATGTACGACCACATCAGTCAGTCCTGTTCTTCTGCGTAATTCTTCATTTCTAATGTGGTCACGTAATGAAATGCCAAGCATATACCTCTCCATTTTGCGCTGTGCTACTTTTAGTTTCTTAGCAGAAGCGTTGGTAAGGGTTAATTTTTACGGCGCCGTAGGTCATAACCGGTAGAACACATTGGTTGAAAACTTTTGTTTTCAAGCATATTGGAAGGTCGCCTCTGAAAACGTCTCCAAGTTTGCCGTAAGCCGCCCAGAAGAGTATAACTCTTCTGTTTATCTGACATGTTTGGTTGGCTTTGGATATGATTATCGCGTGGCCCAAATATGTGTATTTATTTACCCATTCCACCTCAGAGTTTTCAATAATTAGGTTGTTACTAGGGACGTCATAAATTTTGTTTTTCCGATGTTCATTTTTAGACCTACTGTTGCACAGGCCTCCTGAAGTTCCTGTAGCATCACTCTAATATCTTCTAAGTTGTCAGCCAGTAAGACAATGTCGTCTGCAAACCGTAGGTTTGACAGACTTTGGCCGTCTATTCTTAGACCTTTCTGGTCCCAATCTAGCTTCTTGAACACATATCCCGAGACGGTGATAAACAGTTTTGGAGACATCGTATTTCCCTGGCATACTCCTCTCCCAATCTTTATAGGATTCGTGTTTTCATGTAGTTTTACCACAAGAGTAGCATTTTTATATATATATTGTAAATCAGTTTGGTGTAGCGATAGTCAATACGGCATGCTTCTAGGGACTGCAACACTGCGTCCATCTCCACAGTGTCGAAAGCGTTATGGAAATCCATAAAATCAAGGACAAGAGGTCTGCCATATTCGATGGTCTTTTCAATCACTGTTTTGACGCTCTGGACATGATCATTGGTTCCAAACCCACTTCGAAAACCAGCTTGTTCCACTGGCTTGACGAATTCCAACTTCTTTTCGAGTCATGTAGTAATTATTCTAGTAAATAATTTGTAGAGGTGGCTAAGTAGACTTATCGGCCTGTGATTTTCTAGGTTCGAGATGTCTCCTCTCTTGTGAACCAGTATTACGATGGTGTTGTGACACTTTCCTGGTATCGAACTATTGAAATGACAAAGGTTGAAAAGAGATTTGATTTTTTGGAGCAAGCAAGGACCACCAATCTTTATCGCATCGGAAACCACGCAGTCTTTTCCGAGCGATTTTTGATTTTTCATCTTTTTCAGGGCCAGTTTAATCTCATCTAGTGATATTTCCATCAGTATTTCCGAGCCTTGGTTAACCACACCTTTTTTACGGGTTAGTATGTCAGATTCTGGATGTAGACTTATATCACTTTGGCTTTTATATAGCATTCCATAACTCTTTTACTATATTTGGAATATATTTCCTGTTCATTGATGTGTGCCCTTGTGCATTTTTAAGTTTTATTATTTGTCTCTTTCCATTGTCAAGCTTTCTATGTAGAACTTTCATACCCTTGTTGTTCTCTATGGTATCTTTGATTTGGTTGTGTCTAAAAGCTCTACGTCGCGTCGGGTGTCTTTTAAAATTTGTTTATTTATTTCTCCTAATTATTTTTCAGACGCATAGCTTTTTGACCTCATATCCCTTCTTTTTCTATTAGCAGTTTGGTCTCCCTGCTTAGTTTTTCTTCCTTTTGATTTGTTGAGCAGTGCCGACTTTGGGCTTCAGTTATTGTGGTTGTGATGATATTCATTTTGTTGATGTCGTTACCAATGGTGTGTTCTATTTCAGCCTTGGTTAATTTAGTGGTGATCCATTTTGCAAAGCTATTTACATCTGCTGGATTTATAAGTAAATTTGATTTATTGCTCTTTTGAATCATTTTTTGTCGTTCTTTACCAATGTCAATAGCCACTTTTGCTCCAACAAGCCTGTAGTCGCTCCTAGTAGCAAACCTATTCAGGACAGTCACGTTATTTATTATGTGTTTTTTATCTGTGATGATAAAGTCTATTTCGTTTCTTGGTTTCCCATCGGGGCTTTTCCACGTCCATCTCCTATTTGTTTTTTTTGTAGAAAAAGCTACCAATCTGAAACAGATTATTTTGTAGCAGAAAGCTGAGCAGCGTTTCTCCTCGATAATTTCTACCTTCTAAGCCAAGGTCTCCAAGTGCTTCCTCACTTTGATTTATTTTTCTGCCTATTTTGGCACTGAAATCACCGCATATTAGAGTAAAGTGCTCTGGGTGTTCGTTTAGAGCAATGTTAATGTCCTCATAGAACAGGTATATCTCCTCATCATCATGATCCATAGTAGGGGCGTATACTTGAATGATTAATATTGTATCTGGTATTGAGTTTTAGAATCAAAGAGATAACTCGTGTTGATATTTTATTTAGTGACACGATGCTTGATATGTGTCGCTTGTGTATGAGAAATCCTGTTCCTGCCCAGGAGCTCTCTTCTTCACCCACGCTATAGAATATGTGCCCAGATTTAAGGTCGATGAGATGTTCGCCTCGTCTTTTTACTTCACTTAGTCCGGCAACGTCTCATTTTATACGTTCCAACTCGCCTTCTAGTTCCATTAATCTTTCATCTGTTGACAGTGATCGGGTATTGTAGGTTGCAATGTGCAGTATTTTGTTGTTGGTACGTTTGGTACTCATTTCCATATGTTTCCCCCCCCCCCCAGATTCCTTGTGGCAGCCTGACTTGTTGTCAGGGCGAGATTTTGAAAATACTTTTCTACTCGCCTGGGGTAGTTCAGTTTTTACATCTGGCATGATCATAGGGGGTATTTAGCCATAAAACACCACGTTGGCTAAACGTCTTGGTGAGTTTGGAACTTCATCCGCCCATTCTTGGTCAGACGCTGTTCGTAGTCGCCCATTCTGGACCAGACGCTACTGTACCTGTTGGTCCGCGGGAGGTATTTCATTTCCCTCCTACCACTCATATATCTGAGAGGCATTCCTCTATCCGCCACCTGAGGACGCATCCTCTAGGGGTTACAGGTTCCCCCGAGGGATGAGATTAGGTTAGATATGAATAATCTTAGTGAATAAAGATTAGAAATAATATTTATATCTTGCCTGACAAGCAATCGCAAACATCGCTTTCAACAAACGTATACACACAAACGAAAATCCCGGTAATAAAAATTGTGTTTTCAGATATTGACAAGACAGCGTGTTGACAGTCTTTGTAAGAATGAGGGACTCGAAATAAAAACAGAAACAACTTATTATCTAACTTAGCTGAAGCTTGAAATAATGAACATATCATTATACCGACTAACTCAAGAGCTCAACAAATGTCTAACAGCCGCAAGTATACTCTTATTAGATAGTTAATCATCGTCTATTGTTGTGCATTTTTCATATCAAACTAGCAACATTGTAGACGTATCTGCACTTCAAAGATTGGCTAAGATGTATGAAATGCTAACGCAGATGTTAACTCACGATACGAGCTTGTTACAGATCTGTTACCTAACATCTACGCTTATTTCTTTGCGTTAAGGAACGAATGAAAGTGAAATAGAGTGAAGTATTTTTTCCAGCAAAGTTCGCACTGACATTAATAGTACGAATGTCAATCAGTTAGCTGGGTGGATAATAGACGTTTGAGGCATTTTCTAGTATTATTAGTGTGGAAAGGTGATGTTGTTTATTTTGTTTTATCTTACACGTGTGTAGCTATTTCTAAGCTCGAGTAGTATAACAATATTTTCTGATTATTTATGCACATGCTGTGTGAGCTCGTGAGCTCTGTTATTGGCATATAACAGAAATTCAACGACAGAGGCGAGTTTGCAAACACGTCGACAGTATATGTTTTAAATAGTATTTTACTTCAGTGTAATCAGTCTTTATTCTAAATACTTTTTAGTCAACTGAAGACGTTGCCCGTCTTTCGTCTTTTATCTACGCTATAAAACTGTCCTCATTTTACAGGCAGTTTGCATGTACAGGTGTGCTGGGCAAAATAGACCTACCTTCTTGAATCTCTCATATTAGTGAATTTTCTTGAAAAAAATTCACTAATATGGAGATCCCGACTTTTGAATTTTGAAAACATTTCTTCAAATGAGCGCTAATTAGGCCCCCTAGAACACATATCCGGGGTCGGTTTCGATTTTCATATGTTTATATATATATATATATATATATATATATATATATATATATATATATATATATATATATATATATATATATATATATATATATATATATATATATATATATATATATATCACACCGATAACTCAAAAAATAATGGTCCGATTTTGACAAAATTTGGTAAATACCTTCCCCTTGTAAGTGGCTTGGATAAGTTTGTTAGCCAGGAAAATCGGCTGAGGTTTTCCCTGAAAATTTTATGTTTTCTTTAGAAACAAATTTATATCTCCGGAAATAACAAAGCAAGGGCAGCCATATTTTGTCCGTCGTTTTATGTCGCTATAGGTAAATTATCTACCAAAACTTAGCGCTATAGGTCAAAAGACAAAAAAGTTATGGGCATTAAAAAAAATTGGGGTTTTCCCAAAACGTCAAAGTGACAATTTAAAACGTCAAAATTCGCAACATTTAGGCAAAGAACTTGAATCTAATACGGGCTATGGAAAGAAAATGTCTCAAGAAGAATGTTTTACCAACCCTGAAGTCTTAGTTTCAACCGTCGATGTCCTTCATTTTACTAAAATGTTTCCAGAAAATTCATTTCAAATAGACCATTTCTCTAATGCTTGGCGGTAGTCTTAGCTATAGAGTTTATCGTTTAATGGCATATAACTTTTGTCGTAAAAAATCAATAATTTTCGTAAAAAATCAATAAAGCTCAATATATCCGTTATTCTACAAGATATGAAAAAAAATTGTATACATTAAGTATAGGGTGTCTTGAGCTAAATATTAAAAAAATATTTCTACAATCACAGGCTGGCCCATAAGGCGTTGGTGATACAAATAATATTTATTTAGTCGAAAGCGTCTTATGTTTTTGCATTTTCCATCGAAATATAATGTTTGTAAGTAAAGTAATTCTGGACGCAGAAAGTGCATTATGGTAGCGAATTTTGATGAAATGCTTCATATTTGAAACCCTCAATTTGCTATTAATCTATAAGGTTGACCAAGAAACCGATTTTGTAGGTTATATTTTAAGTTTACTTTCGGATATTTTTGTACGTTCTCAATTAATAAAGTTATTTTGATGAAACCTGGCACATTGTTTTTACTATATATGTTATACTGGTAATCAATTTTGATGCCTGCTTTCTGAAAAAAAATACACATATTTGCTATTAAAAACATATTTATGAAAATTCACTACCATAACGCACTCGCTGCGTCCCGAACTTTTTTTAGATTTAAACAGTTTTTAATGTCGTACAAATTTTTTTGTTATTCTCAATACAGTACCGTCGCGATAATCCAGAACAATTAAAACTGGGCCGATCTGAATTCTAGACGGACCCGGATTATCGTGTATGGCCTTGTAAATATGTAGCTTATTTTAACGTAAGATAATTTGATAAAAATTAACCATTACATAATTCTAGGAACATATCAAATAAACATGAGATTCATTGGAAAATAATCGAAAAGTTTAAAAATAGTGCTGCAAGTTGCATCATGGCTTCCAAAGAGATGTGATAAATTATTCTCTTCAGAAAGGCATTCTCATGAACTGAATTTAAGGCCCATGACTTGGCCATATAGCAAATATTTGTGTTTCTGTACCCATAAACTTTAAACGTTATATTACTCGAGTTTTATTGAAAAAATGACAATCTTTACCAAATCATGCCGTATTTATCCCCACCCCCTGAATCAATCTTACCCAAAATTCGTAGCGTTCCTTTGTCGGGTGCTAACTGGATACTAAACTTGAAGATGATATCTCAATTCGTTTGAAAGTTATTGCGCATATTAATAGACAGACGTACATGCAGACAGACCGACCGACCAACGGACCAACACACACAAAAAATTTCGTTCCAGAATCAAGTTTTCTAGGTTTTTTGCAACTTTTTACATCGTTCTGGCAATAAAAATTTCGAAATTTTTGTCAACAATATTCGATTCCCACACTTTCAACCCCTAATTTAATTCCATCACAGAATACCAGATGTTTCATAAAATTAAAAGTTGTCTAATAAATAAACCCTAAAGCATTGTATTACTCGAGTTTTAATGAAAAAATGTCAATTTTCACCAAATCACCCACAATTCATTATCTACCCCCTAAAGCGATTTTACCCAAAAACAATCAGAACCGTGTTTTCTATGCGTTTTGAGACTTTTGTGATCGTTTTATAAAAAAAAATGGAATTTTTGTCAACGATATTCCAACTAAAGAAACTATTCGTTTCTGTAAGTGAAGGACGGAGCCAGCGCGTAGGCTAACTGGAGCAAGTGTCCCTTCTGAATTATAGGCTGTTCTTCAACGTTTCTGTAACCGGTTTCTCTGCTTGACAGCATCCTTAGACAGATAACAATGTTTACGTGATGTATGTCAATATTTAACATAAAAAGAGAACTAACCTATAACAGTAGTAACTATAATAACAGTTACAACGATAAAATAACTAATCACTAACAGTAATAAAGCAGACTCAACACAATGAAAATATCGACATACATCAATTCATTATCTTATTACAACTTTGTTGAAAAAATAGTTAGATTTATTTAATTTGATTTATTTAATTAGGAAGAAGAATATCCAAGAAAGGGAAATTCACTAATCAATTTGCTCATTTAAATTAAGGTAGCTATTGTCGTGTGTGCGTTTTTAGTGAATTTTCTTTAAAAAAATTCACTAATGAAGAGAACCCGACTTTTTAATTTTGAAAAACTTTTGTCGAATGAGCGCAAACTAGGACCCATAAAACCCATATTCGGGATCAGTTTCAATTTTTATATGTTTGTATATATATATATATATATATATATATATATATATATATATATATATATATATATATATATATATATATATATATATGTATATATATATATATATATATATATATATATATATATATATATATATATATATATATATATATATATATATATATATATATATATATATGTGTGTGTGTGTGTGTGTGTGTGTGTGTGTGTGTGTGTATCACACAAAATAATTGGCCGATTTTGATCAAATCTGGTGACTACCTTTCTTCTGTAAATGGCTTGCACAAGTTCGTTTGCCAGGAAAATCGGACAAGGTTTTCCGGAAATATGTTGGATTTTTTTCGAGAAAAAATTTATATCTCCGAAAATTAAAAAGCTATGATAATAAAATTTGACACGCTGGTTTAAGGCATAACAGTATTCTTTGTATCAAAATTCAGATCTCTACGTTAAAATACAAAGAAATTACAAGACTGTGATTAAAAAAAAATTAAACGTAAAAATCGATAATTCTGGTAGTCGTACATTAGCGCTTTGTGAGTTAAAAATACGGCTCGAAATGACTAACAAGCTCTTATATTTGTGTCTCAGCCGTCATTTTCCTTCATTTCGTTAAAATATGAGAAAAAAAATCAATTTGAAACAAAAGTTGTATGGTCTAAATAATCAAGACGTTACAAAATTAATATACTAGAGTATGTACCTATTAGTAGATATATCTGTCATGTGGACGATGGCCGAGAGGTGGACGAAGCAGCTTACATTTAATAGTAGACTCCTATATATATATATATATATATATATATATATATATATATATATATATATATATATATATATATATATATATATATATATATATATATATATATATATATATATATATATATATATATATATATATATATATATATATATATATATATATATATATATATATGCGTTCTAATCTCAGTTCGTGACTTCACTTATTTTTAAATTTTTTCATTTTACCGTTGTCTGATCAGATTGTGAATTCCGATAAAGTTTTTAGCGACTTTTTGTATCAGAAATTCAATTAAGACGAGACCAAAACTTTTAAGACTTAATTCAATTTGAATAGCACATCTGGTTGTTTGTTATTGCCCTAACTTAGTGAAACCGTTCCCTACTTAATACAGCCGTAGACTTTTCCCGTGGTTTTACAAGTGCTTGTTCTTTTCTGCAACCAATTTCAATTTTTACTGGACGCAGCAAGTACCCCATGGTAGCGAATTTTCATTAAAGTTTCAAATTTCAATAGCGCAAAATTTGCTATTAACCTAACGTTCGTTGGCCAGGAACCAGTTTTTTTAGGAACACTTAAAGTTTATTTTCCTACATTTTCAAACAATAAAGTCATTTTGATGAAATATGGTACATTGTTTCTACTATATAGGTTACACTGCTAACCAAATTTCATTCCTGCATTCTTTAAAAAAAAAGACATATTTGTTAGTAAACACATGTTTATGAAAATTCACTACCATAACGCACTTGCGGCGTCCAGACTTTTTGACTTCGAAAGCTTTAAAAAAGTCTGGTTTAGAAAAAAATTAAACAACTGTCAAATGTCAAATTAAAAACGAAAAGAAAAACCAATTCCTCGGAACATTGACCTTATAGAAAATGTTCTTCAGTCGTTTAATAAAAATGAGATCGACCTCCTAAACAAGGGGATGAAATTCGGTCTACAGTTACAAAAAATCGATAAAGTAGAAATCATTGATAGTATTGAAACAGGAATTAAAAAATTACCTAATGCGCCACCCTATATATATATATATATATATATATATATATATATATATATATATATATATATATATATATATATATATATATATATATATATATATATATATATATATATATCTGGGCTACTTTCTAAAGGAAAACGCGTGTCAATTTTAATCACAATCGTTCCACTAGTCATTATGTGTGATAAAAATTGATACGCGTTTTCCTTTAGGAAGTAGCCCAGATAAATTACGTTAGTCTATTAGCCACGGAAAACAGGCCACTTTTTTGGAAGCCTGTTTTTATTTAGTAACATTTTTGTAACTTCTAAAATATGAAATTATTGCAACCAAAGTTGCTCTCATGTAACATATACCATGCGCCACAATTTAGGTCTTCAATAAGTACAATTTTGAGAACCCGATTCATCACAATACAATTTTCAGACCTGACGATCGTTTCGTCAACTGCTGATGCTACATGTTAGCAAAACGATCGTCAGGCCTGTAAATTATATTGTGATGAACTGGGTTCTCCAAATTATACTTATCAGTGCTCGTCGTGTTCATCGTGCTCTTTGCAGGTTCCCATCTTCACTCATTTGATCTCCAAGTTGAAGTACGAAATAAAACTTATAAGCATTTAAGAAAAATTCGGTGGCACCGGTGGTCAAAGAAGGACACAAGACTAAATATTATGTATAGTGAATTAAATACTACTGCCAATAAATAATACTCTTTGGCACAGAAAGCTCAAGAAATACAAAACATTGTCAAAGTGACAATTTCAAACGTAAAATTAGTGATTTTTAAGCAAATATTCTAAAACGAGTAGAGGTAATAGTAAACAAATATTGTAAAAATCATGTTTTATGAGCTCTTAGATTTCAGCTTCGACAGATATTGTTTTTCATTTGACTAAACTGTCTGCAGAAAATTCACCTTTTCTATTCTGTGATGCTTTGACACCAGTTTAAGTTATAGAGTTTGTGATCTTGATTTACCAAAACAAGTTTAAAAACTCTCCTGACCCAATGAACGAAAAAAACGGACAGACCATATGCAAGCAATAATAAAAGTTAGGATGCATCAAGTACGTTACAGTAGCGCATTTTAATAGGCGTCTTCTTGAAATCCTTATTTTTCTGTAAGACTAGATGCATTCTCGCAACAATTAGAACCGTAGACCGGTTTCGCTCTCATTAGAGCTCTTCAGTACGGCATACTAATTGTAGCAAAAATGCACCAAAAATAACACGGCTATCGTATAGCCAGTCTTAAAACACTAAGTGAGTGGTGAACGTGTCGCCACCTAGTTCGGAACCAAGTACTATGTTGTCACGTCCGCTCTAAATAACACAGAGTGTTAAAAATAGAGGCAGTATACAACTAACTAACAATTTGAAAAAATTGTTAGCCTCGGCCCATTTCTACCCCAATATAGGGACAAAGTATGTAAGACTAGATGCTTTCTCGCAAGAATTAGAACCGTAGACCGGTTTCGCTCTCATTAGAGCTCTTCAGTACGGCATACTAATTGTAACAAAAATGCACCAAAAATAACACGGCTATCGTATAGCCAGTCTTAAAACACTAAGTGAGTGGTGAACGTGTCGCCACCTAGTTCGGAACCAAGTACTATGTTGTCACGTACTTGGTTCCGAACTAGGTGGCGACACGTTCACCACTCACTTAGTGTTTTAAGATTGGCTATACGATAGCCATAACTAGGTGGCGACACGTTCACCACTCACTTAGTGTTTTAAGACTGGCTATACGATAGCCATAACTAGGTGGCGACACATTCACCACTCACTTAGTGTTTTAAGACTGGCTATACGATAGCCGTGTTATTTTTGGTGCATTTTTGCTACAATTAGTATGCCGTACTGAAGAGCTCTAATGAGAGCGAAACCGGTCTACGGTTCTAATTGTTGCGAGAATGCATCTAGTCTTACATACTTTGTCCCTATATTGGGGTAGAAATGGGCCGAGGCTAACAATTTTTTAAATTGTTAGTTAGTTGTATACTGTCTCTATTTTTAACACTCTGTGTTATTTAGAGCGGACGTGACAACATAGTACTTGGTTCCGAACTAGGTGGCGACACGTTCACCACTCACTTAGTGTCCTTATTTTTCTCTTAGAATAAACTCAGAGCATTTAATGTCGATATGCAACAAAGTCCTTGCAAAGCGGACAAGTATACCAAATTTGTCAAGTCAACTTCATTATTTTTGAAGATGCGATTTTTCAACTTGAACTTTGGAGATTTTTATGTTTTGGAAAATTATTATAATAATTCGCTACCATACCTAACACACTTTCTGCGTCTCCACTTTAAGTTAAATTTCCTTGGTTGGAACTTTTACTACGATAGAGAATAGTAATAGTGAAAACAGCCATTTCTTAGAACATTTCTTGTTTTCTTTTTTTTTTTTGCATGTTACGCATATGTTGGTAATTTCTATGCCCGATCGTATAATATTTTCATATTATGTATGCACATGTGAACTGCCACTGGCATTAGGAAAAATAATGCAGTAAATTCTCTACTGAGAAATACACGCTTCCTCTATAATGTTCAAACACGGTGTGAATGTCATGCGATTCAGATAGTAAATCATCAGTGATTTAGTGAATGACTGATCAGCTATCATGTTTTGAAAATGAATATAAATTTGCAGTAATGAAGTTGTTTAAATCGACGAAAGTTAGTGGCAACAAATTTGTTAGTTGCTTGTAACATATATTTTACTGGATCCAGGGCGGAAAAACGACGAGAAATCAAGAGGAATTATAATATACAGAAATTCATTCATTATTATCTATATGCTTTGCTTAGTGGCCTGCGGTCCATGGAAGCAAGGGAAGCATTACTTCCCTTAAAATAACGACTACATACCTAAACCGCATTATTTAAAATCCCTTTTGTATTTTAAATATTAAATTTCAAACTCTGAAACTAATTTAATTATTACAATTTTTATTTCGCAAGCTCACACACATAATTATTTATTATGCATCATACTGTATTTGTATATACGCTCCTAGCAAGGACGCCGTCACAGTAAATGCGCCAGTGAACAGTGTTGTTCCTGTCATGAGATTATAAGTGCTGATTTTAGGGACGTTTCGGTGCTAAATTTACGGTTTGAGTGCTAAAATATCCCCAGATTTAATTGGAACCGAATTTAAGAGTAACTGTACGTTTTATAGCTAGAAGGTCTCATGAAAGAGAGGGAAATTATGCACACTTATGATAATTAAACGATAATTAAGCCTAAAATTAAATATTTTATTCTTTTTTTTTTGAAAATCAACTAAAGAAATAAGTGTCTGAAATAAATAAAAACAAATATATTCGCTTACAAAATAAAATAAAAATCCATAAACATTTGAGGATTTGACATTTGACGTAACATTTGACAGTACGCAAAAGTAGAAAAGGTATGCCAACCTATAATAATGAATCTAACCATCGAGTAACGCGTAGACGGGGTCGGTAATGCGCATGCGGACAACGAAAACTTCAAATGCGGTTCATGAATTTGTTATGTTGTATGCTTTATATCCGTGTCTGACTTGAGAATGGCGCGTAGCTTTAAAAAATTAAAATGTACCAGAAAAGTGTAAAGGGGTGCTAGAGTGCCAAATCTGAAGACATAGTGCTAAATCTGACACGATCGTGCCATCAGGAACAACACTGCCAGTGAACAGCACGAGTGGTTGCAATGACTTCGGTTAAATACACGTAGCCAGCAGGCAACTTTATAAGAAACCCTAGCTCGACGGATGTACGCGTATTTTTAGAACGTGTTGTACTAGGAAGACGCGGTGCACGTACAAAGTGAATGTCTCTGATTATTTCGTAGATATAAGCAGTTGACTAAGTTAAATACATTGGCATTTTATGATTATTAATATGGCTGCAAGTAGATCAGCGGCGTTGGTGGGGGTGGGGATTTACAAACTTTACAAACAAGTGGTAATAATAACTGTGATTGTATTGTGTGTTTTTTTGATAACCAAAGGATTTTCAGCTTTACAGTTTGCTTAAAAACTTGCTATTATTAATAAAGGTAGGTCTAAACCTGCTGTAAAAAACTTATATCCAAGAATTAAAACATGTACTCGACATTTCAACGCGGAGAAAACTTATAAAAAATATGAATGGTTAACGGGTTGTGAAAACAGGAATAAACTGTTTTGTTGGCCTGGTAGTATATTTGTGACTCAAAAGGGGGTGTGGAATAAAAGTGGGTTTTCCGTCTTGAATAATCTACATAAAGTAGTAAAAAGACATGTTATGTCTAAAGCGCATTTACAGACCATTTTAAAATTAAGTGTCTTTGGAAAAACGCGAATTGAACACGCCGTTGACAAGCAGATAGAAATTAGTCATCGCCAACACAATGAATTGGTTGATAAAAGCAGAAACATATTATAAAGTCTTATTGATGTTGTGTGTTTTCTTGGTCAGCATGAATTGGGCTTCCGGGGTCATGACGAAACAACTACGTCTGCAAATAGAGGAAACTTTCAAGACCTTGTTTCTTTAACAGCCAAATATGAAATTTATTTAAAAAATCACTGGGAACAGTCTAACGTTTTTCGCGGGACATAAAATCGCATTCAGAATGACTTAATTTCGGCTGCTGCTACTATTATTTAGAACAGAATTAAACCTGAAATTAAACAGACTCGTTTCATTGCTATTGATCTAGATGAAACAACCGATGTAACTAATTTAAGTCAACTATCTGTAGTAATGCGTTACGTAAAAAATGGATGGGAGTGTACAAGAAAGATTTTTAGGCTTTAAAAATGTGACAGAAGATCGTACCGCAAACGCTCTATATAAAATTATGCTTAATATTATGAAAGATATTGAGGAGGCTAATAATAAATTAATTGTCCAAAGTTATGATAGGGCTGCTGTTATGGCCGGACATTTAAGAGGTCTTCAAGCTAAAGTGCGGGAAACGTTCTCCAGTACTCTATTTGTACACTGTTGTGCTCATAAATTAAATTAAATTTTATCCCAATCTATAAATCATATTAAAGAATGTAAAGTGTTTTTTGCTACCTTAAGTAGAATGAATTTTAAGTTATAGGAAAAAACAATTGAATTAGGAGAAGTGGAGCCACGAAGAAAGCGTCTGCGCACTGATAATGTGGGAGACCTTCAAACTTCTTACCGCCGCCTTTTCTACAAAATCATAGATCAAATTCAGCCACAAATTAACTGCAGATTTGATCATCTCAGTGACCTGAAATTTCTAGAATTGTGTAAATTTGGAGGAATTAAAAGTATATCTTTCCCAGAAGATTCATTCAAATCATTATTTCACCACCATGGACATTCTTTTGACAAAGCCTTATTACGATCAGAACTTACAGTCATTTATGAAATCGATGCTATAGGCACAAAAACTAACGCGAGTGAACTTTTAACTTTCTTAAAACAATCAAAATTGGAAAATGCATATTCTGAAGTGTTCAAATTATGTGAATTAGTATTAACAATTCCTGCTACTAGTGCATCTTTAGAACGAATTTTTTTTACATTGAAACGTATCAAGTTTTGTTAGGAATTCAACAGGACAGGAAAAACTTTCCCAAATTTCAATTTTGTCAGTTGAAAATAAACTCGTCCAGTAAATGTCCCAGAATCCACAGTTTTATGACGACATTATTAAAATTTGCCAAAAACGACAGAAGAATTGAGTTACACTGCAAATAGGTAAGCTTCTGAGAATTGCTTCCCTTATTTGAAATGTTACCGCACGCCCCTGGGCTTTGCTAGTGTAAACGTTTAATAGATAAACAGGGCGTAACTTACTAACAGGATAAACACATTTCGCAAAATCAGGTGAAAAAAGTCCCCAGAATATAAGTATTATTTATGAAGATTTAGAAACATAGAAATAAAACTTATTGGTTACATATTAGCAAGTTGTCCTTTACAGAATATACATCTATTACAAATCATACAGAACAAGTAGATTTAATGTTGGTAAATTTGACATTTCAATCTGTATACAATCGTGCGCAATATTTACAGTGACTCACGATATGGTCCTTTTGAATAACCCCTTAAAAAACGACAGTTTAACTGTTGGTTATCTCTTTCACGCTTGATGGGCTGCAATACTCAACCACAATAACACATTCATACCAAATAAACATGGGAATAACCAGCGGCGGAGAATTTAGGTAGCACTTCTCCTCATATGATTCCTTTAAACAGAAGATAGTCTGTAATAGGATAGGATGGAAAAATACCATCTACCAGAATCGACGTTTGTAGATTAAAAGAAGCATTCAAATGCAGTAGTTTCAGAAATCCCCTGGTTATAAACTGTTAATCTCTGATTATATCTTACGCATGAGCATTATGTAGAATTTTTTTTAATAGAAGCTATTTGTCATGAGATGGCGTAATAGGGCACGACCATTTTAAGCTGAGTTTGATTCAGATCTAACCACAAACCACGTTACGTTGAGTTACGTTATGAAGTGAATGGGCTATTTCAGTTCCTCCACTGTGAACTTGGTTCTGTTGTGGGTTACGTCTAAATGCTTGAATTTATTCAGCTTCTTACAGAAGTCGATATTTTGTGAGGGTAAAAGCTGGTTCAGATCTGGGGTTCTGGTAGCATGATGTATCTTATGTCCTACGCTAAAGCGACAAGTTCTATAAGTAGGTTTTTCTCTCCCTGAAACGGTGCTCACAGATAGCTTAGCTGAAGGCTGTCTTCGTCTTTTGTAAAGGAAGGGGCCGCTACAGTCACAGTGGCTTAGCTGGTAGTAGGGGCTATGCGTTTTTATGCAGCCACAGAACTCCTAATTTGTGATCAGAATAGTACCGGCTCAAAGCCAAGGTTTTATTTAAAGTTGATTTGTTTCAGCGTAGCCGTTCCCTCAACCAAAAATATCGCTACTTCACGTCATATAATAGACAACTCCCGATTGTTCAGGATATCGTTCGGTTGATCGTGAATATCTGCCCGGGCATAAGCCCCGTGTCAGTCTCATCTGGTATGTAGGCCAGCAGTCCCAGTTGTTCATTGTTCACTGCGGACATGGTGGTTCTAGGTGGAAAATACTAACTCTGATCCGTCCAACTACGGTACCGAATGATGGTGTGACAGGATTCTCTAGGGGATTCCCCACACGCTGTTGAGGTATACTCCCATCTGAGCCAGTTTGCACGTCTGTTTTGTTGCCCACAGTAGTGGCTAGAACGTCTTTATAAAATTATTAGAAAACAGGTAAAGAAATAAATGAAGAACTCGCTTAATATGGAATGTTAGTAGCTTGCTAAGGAAACAAATGATATAATAGAAGAATTAGAAGTTGTATAAGTTTTTCTTTAATTTTTACCAGAATTCAGCAAATTTTTTGCTTTTAGCTTCCTATATTTTTGTTGGTTATATTTTTAGTTAATTTTCTTAAAAAAAATCACTAAAGGAGATCCCGACTTTTGAATTTTAACAAAATTTCTTTAAACGAGCCCTAATTAGGCCCCCTAGAACAGATATCCCGGGTGAGATTGAATTTTTATATGTTTATATATATATATATATATATATATATATATATATATATATATATATATATATATATATATATATATATATATATATATATATATATATATATATATATATATATATATATATATATATATATGTGTGTGTGTGTGTATGTATCACACCGATAACTCAGCCCACAGTAGTGGCTAAAACGTCTTTATAAAATTATTAGAAAACAGGTAGAGAAATGAATGAAGAACTGGCTTAATACGGAATGTTAGAAGCTTGCTAAGGAAACAAATGATATAATAGAAAAATTAGAAGTTGTATAAGTTTTTCTTTAATTTTTACCAGAATTCAGCAAATGTTTTGCTTTTAGCTTCCTATATTTTTGTTGGTTATATTTTTAGTGAATTTTCTTAAAAAAAAAAACACTAAAGGAGATCCCGACTTTTGAATTTTAACAAAATTTCTTTAAATGAGCCCTAATTAGGCCTCCTAGAACAGATATCCCGGGTGAGATTGAATTTTTATATGTTTATATATATATATATATATATATATATATATATATATATATATATATATATATATATATATATATATATATATATATATATATATATATATATATATATGTATGTATCACACCGATAACTCAAAAAATAATGACCCTATCCTAATCAAATTTGGTGTGTGCCTTCCTTTTGAAACTTGCTTGGATAAGTTCGTTAGCCAGGAAAATTGGCCAAGGTTTTCCGGGAAAATTTTGTGTTTCCTTTCTAAAAAAAATTATATCCGGAAATAACAAAGTAAGGGCAATCAAATTTGGTACGCGTGTTTGTATTAGGAAGACTGAACCATGTACCAAAATTTAGACCAAAATGTTATGGGCAGTTAAAGAAAAAAAATCCTCAAAACGTCAAAGTCGCGATTTGAAACGTCAAAATTGGCAATGTTTAGGCAAAGAACGTGAAACAGATATGGATTGCGAAAATAAAATGTTGCAAGAAGAGTGTGAACACTTAAGTTTCAGATTCAACCGTCATTGACCTTCATTTTACTTTGGTGTTTTTCGAGATTTTCAACATTTTTATGGAAATTCGATACCATAATGCACATGCTGAATTAAGCCATTTTAGTGAGTTGTCTCTCTTCGCTCTTCTGTATATGTATCACACCGATAGCTCAAAAAGCAATGAACCGATTATGATAAAATTATATTTTGCAAGTGGCTTGGATAAATTCGTTAGCCAGGAAAGTCAGCCCAGTTTTTCCCTGAAAATTTCTCCGGAAATAACAAAGTTGTGACAACTAAACTTACAGGTTAATACCATAAAAGTCTGGACGCGGCAAGTGCCTTATATTAGTGAATTTTCATAAAAATATTTTTAGTAGCAAATATATGTTTTTTTAAAGAAAGCAGGCATCAAATTTGGTTACCAGTATTTACCTATGTAGTAAAAATAATGCGCCATGTTTCATAAAAATAACTTTGCTGTTAGAAAAGGTACAAAAATTTCAGAAAGTAAACTAAAAATTTTCCCGAAAAGACTGGTTTGTTAGCTAACCAGTATGACCTGTATAGGCGAAAAATAATGCACCATATTTCATCAACATAACTTTATTGTTTGAAAATGTACAAAAATTTTCCCAAAATAATTTTAAAATGTTCCTGAAAAAACTGGTTACACCCTATAATTAATCTATACCTTTTTTTTTTTGGTATAATAACAGATAGATTGAACTTTATTGATTTTTTATGAAAATTTGTCAAAAATTATATACTATTAAACGATAAACTCGATAGCTTAAACTACTGCCAAAGCATCAGAGCAAGGGTCTATTTGAAATAAATTACGTCTTTGACGTTTTCGGAAAACCCCAAATTTTTTACTTTAAATGCCTAGAGTCTTTTTGTCTTTTAACTTACAGAGCTAAATTTTGATACGTAATTTACTTTTAATGACGCAAACACGAGTACCAAATTGGTTGCCCTACTTTGTTATTTCTGGAGATATAAACATTTTCCAAAGAAAACACAACATTTTCCGAGAAAAGACTAGTCGATTTTCCTGGGTAACGAACTTATCCAAGCCACTTGCAAAAGGAAGGTACTCACCAAACATGAACAAAATCGGCCCATTATTTTTTGAGTTATCGCTGTGACACACACACACCCGCATATATATATATATATATATATATATATATATATATATATATATATATATATAACATACGTTACCTTGATATTTTCAAGAGCTCGTCTGTCATTGTTAGTGATTTTTCTTGAAAAAATTCACTAATGAGAAGATCGCGACTTTTGAATTTTGAACAAATTACTTCAAATGACCGTGATTTAGGACCTCTGGAACCCGAATCCGGTTTCAGACTTTATATACATATATATATATATATATATATATATATATATATATATATATATATATATATATATATATATATATATATATATATATAAAGGTCCTAAATCACGGTCATTTGAAGAAATTTGTAATAAAAATAAATCCAACTTATATCAGTAATAACCATAATAATAAAAAAGTAATTATTAACAACAGTGATAAAAGTAGGTTCTACATATATACAAAAAATTTCGGGACGCAGCAAGTGCGTTATGGTAGTGAATTTTCATAAAAATGTTTTTAATAGCAAATATGTTTTTTAAGAAAGCAGGCATCAAATTTGGTTACCAGTATAACCTATATAGTAGAAACAATGTGCCATGTTTCATCAAAATAACTTTATTGTTTGAAAATGTACAAAAGTTTCCGAAAGTAAACTTAAATTGTTCCCGAAAAAACTGCTTTTCTGGTCAACCTTATAGGTTAATAGCAAATTGAGCTATTCAAATTTGAAGCATTTAATGAAAATTCGCTACCATAAGGCACTTGCTGCGTTCCGAATTTCTTTTCTTACGAAGATGTATTATATTTCGATGAAAACTGCTAAAATGCAATAACATAGGGCGTGTTCGATTAAAAAAAAAGAAAATTTGAATCACGAACGACTTATGGGCCATCCTGTAATTGTGGAAATATTTTTAAGATGTAGCTCAAGACACCGTATAATGAATGTATACAATTTTTTTCGTAACTTGCATATTAACGGATATATTGAACTTTAATGATTTTTTCACGAAAATTCGACAAAAATAATATACCATTAAACGATAAACTATATAGCCAACACTACTGCCAAAGCATCAGAGAAAGGATCTATTTGAAATGAATTTTCTGGGAACATTTTAGTAAAATGAAGGACAGTGACGATTGAAACTAAGGGTTCAGGTTTTGTAAAACATTCTTCTTGAGACATTTTCTTTCCATAGCTCATATTAGCTTCAGGTTCATTGCTTAAATATTACCAATTCTGACGTTTTAAATCGCGACTTTGACGTTTTGAGGAAAACCCAAATTTATTTTTCTTTAAATGCCTGTAACTTTTTTCTCCTTTAACCTAAAGTGCTAAATTTTAGTAGGTAGCTTACATATAATGATGTAAACCCGTGTACCAATTTTGGTTGCCCTTATGTTGTTAATTCCGGGGATATAATTTTGTTCAAACGAAAAGTCAAAATTTTCACGGAAAACCTCTTCCGATTTTGCTGACTAACGAAGTTATCCAAGTTATTTACACAAGGAGGTTACATGCCAAATTTTATCAAAATCGGCCCAATATTTTTGAGTTATCGGTGTGATACATACGGATTTTCATTTAAAACGTTAGAGTCTCGATTTGAAACGTCAAAATTGGCAAAAATTAGGCAAATAACCTGTAACTAATTAGGGCTACGTAGAAAAAATGTAGCAAGGAGGCTGTTTTACAAACCCTTGAGTCTGAGCTTCAACCGCCACTGTCCTTCATTTTACTCAAATATTCCAAGAAAATACATGTTAAATAGACTATTTCTCTGATGATTTGGCAGTAGTTGTAGTTAAAGAGTTTATCGTTTAATGGTCGATAAATTTTACCAAATTTCCATAGAAAAAATTAGCTAATGACGAGGTAAAAGGGTTCTTCAAATGAGATCGAACTAGGTGCTCTAGATCCCATATCCAGGGTTAGCCTCAGTTTTTTATCAGTTTTCATATATACAGGCTGACCCATTTCTACGGTAAAGCTCAATGTATCCGTTATTATACAAGATACGAGAAAAATTGTATGCGTTAATTACAGGGTGTCTTGAGCTGCATATGATACAATTATTTTTACAATCACAGGTGGCCCATAAGTCGTTGGTGATACAAATTTAATTTTTTTAATTGAACACGCCTTATATTAATGCATTTTTGCATTTTCCTATGAAATATATTGCATGTTTGTAAGAAAATAAATTCGGGACGCAGCGACTGCGTTATGGAAGCGAACATTTATTGAATGCTTAAGATTTCAATAGCTCAACTTGCTACCAACGTAAGGTTCGTTGGCCAAGAACCCAGTTTCTTCGGCAACATTTCAAATTTATTTTCGAAACATGTTTCTACATTTTCAAACAATAAAATTATTTCGATGAAATATGGTACATTGTTTCTACTATATAGGTTATACTGGTAACCAAATTTGATGCCTGCCTTTTTTAAGAAAGGACATGTTTGCTGACAAAAATATTTTTATGAAAATTCACTACCACTTGCTACGTCCAGACTTTTCTTTAATGAAACACCTATATTTTTGTATTAATGAACTAAAAAAAGTGGTGACGCCACTGATCATCGCAGATTCTGGACAAGGAGACAAGCAGAGGAGCAGGAAAGAACACCACTCCTTACTCGGTGATCACTGGCAGCCTAAAGTATGATACACTATTGTTTAGTTTTAGGTTAATACAAGAAGCAGTATAACGATTTCTAACGTATATATTAGTGGGCCGTGGGATTTTCTATAGTTCCGGATATCTGGTACCTGCACAAAAAATCACTCTGTATTAATTTAGCTAACCTCGTTATTACACTGTATCTACATCACATTACCTTGGAAACAATAAGCTATTACACACAAATGAAAATTGTGTGTTTCATATAAGAATACATAAACAATGTTGCCAATTCGAGCCTGATTCATCGCATTATCCTGCTAAAAAATAATTGAACATTATTTATTATACATTGAGTTGTGTAATTATGGTTATTAGAGTAGAAATGGAGGACAACAACCAATTATTACCCTTGTTATCAAAAATATAGATAGGTTAGAATTTGATATTTATGGGAAAGAAACTTCTACAAATCGCTTTATACCATCAGATTCAAATGATCACATTTATTACAAAATATTTCATGCCTCTTCGGTCACAAATCTGGAGTTCAGAGGTTACTCTGTTTTACTTTGGCAGTAAGCGATAAAATTGTAAAAAATTATAGATGTTGCGATTTGTAACGGTTTCTCTCTACATATTGTGTATAGATTAGTTATTAAGCATATGTGGAAAATGTCGATAAGTAATATTACGTCATTGAAGCCCGAATCTGACGAGCCACCCAAAAAATTGCTTTGCCTCCTTTCTATTTTTTAATAAAAATTCACCAATAGTATCGATGGTGAGACTTTGCAAAAAAGTTTTGCAAATGAGCGCTATTTTTATATGTTTATATATATATATATATATATATATATATATATATATATATATATACATATATATATATATATATATATATATATATATATATATATATATATATATATATATATATATATATACAGAGTGGCGCATTGAAAACGAAACAGGCCGATTTGCGCCCAGAGATTTTTTTTTAAGAAACGCTGAAATACGTCAATTTTAATATTAAGGGGGACATGTTTTGACATAAAACTCAACTTTGTCACATGAACCCCTTAAGGGTGGTGATAACAACCCTTATATTTTCAATAGGGAACATGGGTCGAGTGTTACATCATTTGAAAGCTCCTTCTTTTCTGAATTTAGCACACTATTTTTTTTTCTGGAAGTTTTATTAACTCGTTTAAAAATTACTCACAGTTGGAGTTGCAAGAACGTATTTCATTCACGGTGATAAGAAATGCACTAATTAGTCAATGCTTCGTTAAAAAAACTAAAAAACAAAACCAAACGTTCAAAAATGTTTATTCAGTTAAGTAAGTGTTTAAATTGTTGACCACCAGCTTCCATACAAAAGTAAACATTTTGTTCAAAACGAGGTCTGACATTCTGGAGCATTTGTAGAGTTATTAGACGGCATTTTTTTAAAATGCGTCGTCGTAATTCTTCCAAAGACTCCGCTTCTGTTGCGTAAATTCTACTCTTTAAATGGCCCCATAGAAAGACGTCTAAAGGAGTTAAATCCGGTGATCTAGGGGGCCACTCAATCGTACCTCTACGCCCAATCCTGTGCTCTGGAAACTCTCTGTTCAAAAACTCCCTAACACGTTGTGAAAAATGCGGAGGAGCTCCATCTTGTTGAAACACTAATTGATTTTCTTGATAGCTATCATCATTTTCAACAATGTCAATTAGTAGAGGGTAAACGATATCTTCCAGTAACTCCAAATACGTTTCGCCATTCAAATTGCCATCAAGAGAAACTGGTCCGATTAAACGGTCTCCAAAAGTGCCAGTCCAGACATTCAATTTCGGTGGAGTTTGAGTGTGGACTTCGTGAAAATTTCTAGGATTATTATCTGCCCAATAACGACAATTATGACGATCGACTGTAGAGTTTAATGAAAACATACACTCGTGTGAAAAACAGATATTGAACAGAAAGTTCCCGTTATCGTGCAGTCATAACTTCACTAAACTCCAGCTGCCGATCAAAATCATATTCATTCAGTTGTTGTGCAAGATGAATTTTATACGGGTGAAGTTTATTCCCAGTAAACACATGTTCGTTAATTAAACGTTTAAGACGAAACTGCTACCTTACGTTTAATTTTGGTAAAAATGTCGCCCGAATAAACATATAATTAAACCAATATAAAAACGGTTTTTATACATGTATGTTTTAAAGTTTAAATATACGTTTCTCTTACATGTTTATTAACAAGGATTTTACAACGTTAATTTAACCAACATCTGTAATGGAGAGTATACGTTTATAATTACTGTTTATCAACGGGAACTTGTAACGTTAAACTACTTGCCGTTGATAACGTAAAATATACATTTTTTATACATGTTTATTAACAAGGGTTTGGCAACGTTGATTTAACCATCATCTGTCATGAGGAATATACGTACCTAAAACATACCTACCAAATGATAGTTTTTCAACACAGCTGTCAGCAGAAGATGAGTACGATTAATTTTTTGACAATGGCAACTTATAGGACAAACGATCAATAAGTGTAGAAGTGTAGATACTTTAAGTGATCATTGCGCACCAAAACTTCTAAACTTGCTACTATGCTAAATTTTATAAACCTACCATTGACAAATTATTATTTATGTTTATAATTTTAAATGGGCTTTATAAAAATGGATTAGATCACAAATCAAATGTCAAATAAAAATAACTTTATTTAAAAAAACAAAAATATATTTCAAAAAACTTACATTTCATTATCAAAAAACTAAAACAATTAATACCACATTCTAAAAATATAACAAGCTTCTTTAATCATAGGGTCTTAATCATGAAATAAAAATATATTCCCTAAATTTTTTGTCAACTTCTCAACCAAAAAAAGTATTGCTCCATTAGTTTTTTGCTCTGGACATTCTCGAAGTAGCTAATTTCAACCAATCCTTAACATTACAAAAGATTGCTCTGTCGCTTCTTTCACGTTGGGGAAAATTTAACTTTGCCGCATCTAAAATTATAAACTAATAAATAGAAATAAATAGGTCATGAAATTGTAATACCATTAGTCGCGTGGGTTCGAATATATATATATATATATATATATATATATATATATATATATATATATATATATATATATATATATATATATAGGTGTACATGTATCGTGCAAATTAAATTAAACTGGGGAAAATAAACAAATATATAAGAATTTATAAATGCTAAACTCATAGCTAACCATTATTACTCTCATTCGAAAGTTTGATTCACGAATAATCAAAATACAGGAAAAAATGTGTATTCATAAACGTTAAATATACGTGTAATGTCTCAATAAAATTAAACTCGAAAATATGAGAAAGCAACCAACATGGCCGATTTTAAACACGCCGGCTAAACTCATAAGTCCCAATTATTTATTCTACCTAATAACGCTATATAGCAATCAAGATACAAGAAATGTGATTAACTACGACAACTTTTGAAGACAATTATTACATATTGTGATATAACTTACCCTGACCTTACTTCAAGGCATAAAACTTGACACTTTGAGCTGCACTAACTGTACCTATTTCCAAAACTTTTAAGGGAAATCGCTACAGGATGATAATAATTCTTTGTAAATGTGTATAAAACAATTATAAATTATAGAACAGACCCCATTCACCATAACATACAAGTGTCACGTACTGAATATAATATTTAATAACATCTAATTCTAAACACCATGTTTACACACTACACGCCATCACATCACCTGTTCTGTTTCTATTTGCATTCGTTGTTCTTTCTCGTTCAGCATGCGCACAAACACTTACTAATTTACAAGGACATAAGTACTTAACTAGAATATTAAATCTATTTTATGTATTACACAGTGGAATGCAAAAGACAAAATAGCTCCTTTTAAAACATACCCGCATTGTCGAATACCTCTCAGATTGATTATGTGACAAAAAAATTAAAAAGCGAGGAAAAAATGTAACCTATAACTATATAAACATAATATAAAATATATCACATAAAGTATCTCACGCTTAAAAAATATCTAGTAAGATAGTATATTTTATGTATAAATCCCTACTTCATGTATGTTTTTTATAGGCGAACCTTGTTGAAACTATGTCTAAATATTATGTTTAAAAACACTTAATTAATAATGTCTTTTACAACGATAAATTGTTAAGTACTTTGCTTTTTTAACAAAAATTAGAAAAAAAGTGGTTTTAAATATATCCTTTATATGACATAAAATATCTCTCGTTTAAAAAATGTCCGGTAATATACGTATATTTTATGTATGAATCTCTACTTCACGCATGCGTTTGATAGGCGAACTGTGCTGAAACAACCTTTAAATATTATGTTTTAAAACACTTAATTAATAACGTCTTTTACAATGAGAAATTGTTTCGTTGCTTTTTTTTTACAAAAATGAGGAAAACAGTTTTTTTAAATATAACGTTTATATCACATAAATATCTCTCACTTATAAAATGTCTGATGAAATACGTGTATTTTATGTATGAGTCCTAACTTCATGTAGGTTTTTGGTAGGCGAACTGTGTTGAAACAACGTTTAAATATTATACTCTTTATCAATAAGGTCTTTACATCGAGAAAATTTTTACGCTTTTTTTTTCAAAAAAATTAGGTAATTACCTGTTTTACATATAACGTTTATACCACACAAAATATCTTTCGCTTATAAAATGTTTAATAAAATACATATATTCAACGTATTAATCTCAACTAAACGTAGTTTTTTAAAAGGCGAAATGTGTTGGAATAACGTTTAAATATTATGTCTAAAAACTCTTCATAATTAACGTCTTTACAACGAAGAAATGGTAACGTTGCCTTTTTAGCCTAGAACTCAACGTTAATTTTTATAACTGATAACGTTTTTTCAACGGTCTTTACGTAAAATAGACGTTCATTAAACGCACGTGTGTTTATTGGGTTATGCTTCAATATTCTCTGAATAGTTCTTGTTTTGATGTTTGAAACAATGGCCAATTTTCTCGTGCTCAAAGTTGGGTCTGCAGCAATTTGTTCTAAAACTTCAATCTCAGTAGTCTCATTTCTAACCGGAAATTCACGTTCAGGATCCCGTTTTTTGTTGGCTATTGAACCACTTTGTCGAAACTTTGCAACTAACTCCAAAATGTATTTTCTGTTAACATGTATGTTCGGATGTCGCTCATTAAACAAACTTGCGGTACGATTGGCACAGTCATCGTTTTTAAAAGAAAGAGTAATTATTTCAACTCTTTCTTCTACAGAATACACCATTGTGAAATTAATTTTCGGTAGTACTATCAAGTATCAAACGGACCGATAAACTGAAATAATAAACCGCATTTCTCTCATTCTGATAAGAAATGTTCTGATAGTCAATTTTGTGTTTACAAACCAACAAAACATTGACTATCAGCACATTTCTAATCGGAAGGAGTAAAATGCGTTTTTGCATCTTCAACTGTGAATAATTTTTAAACCAGTTGATAAAACTCCAAAAAAAATAGTGTGCTGAATTCGGAAAAGAAAGAGCTTTCAAATGATGTAACATTCGACCCATGTTCCCTATTTAAAATATAAGGGTTGTTATCACCAACCCTTAAGGGGTTGATGTGACAAAGTTGAGTTTTATGTCAAAACATGTCCCCCTCAATTTTAAAATTGACGTGTTTCAGCGTTTCTTTAAAAAAAATTTCTCTGGACGCAAATCGGTCTGTTTAGTCTTCAATGCGCCACCCTATATATTGATAAAACTCGGCAAGTGCCTTTATTTTATAAATGGCTTGGATGATCTCGTTAGCCAGGAAAATCGGACAAGGTTTTCCGGAATAATTTTTAGTATTCTTTCGAAAAAAAATTTCTTTCTCTGAAAATTACAAAGCTATTTCGATGGAATTTGGTGGGCATGTTTCCTTGGGAAAGACATAACAATGTACCAAAATTGAGGTTTCCAGGCTTACAGAAAATTGAGGTATTCAAATTTGAAACATTTATTTTTAATATCACAGCTTTTCATTGACAATGATTAAAAACCGGTTTATATATAAGATCTAGTATGTCTGAGTCGTTACCTGGCAACTGAACATTTTATATCATTGCGCAGGTCAGTTACACGCTGTAACTGACGTTTATCGTATATTGCTAGATCGTTTATCTGTTTTCAATTTCAGTTTAAAAATTATTTATATTTAAAGAAAATGGCTTCAAAGTTATTTAAAAAAATGATAAGTTAAAGAGCCTTTTGGGTGGACCAAAGAATACTATTCACTTTACCACCAATACCAGGTATAAAATATTTTCTAATAATTGTGCGAGAAAATCTATATTGGGCAAACGCGGAGATCAATAACAAGATTCAAAAAGCACAGAGCTCATTTCAGATTCAATTGATCAGAAAAATCTAGCGTTGCACAACATATGATCGACTCGGATCATAAGGTGGGCAATATTAAGCCTAACTTATTGAAAGTAACCACGGATTATTGCAAGTTAGATGCTTCGGAAAGTTTAAAAATCCGCAAGGTGAATCTTCAAAATGTAATGAGTTCAGACATTGGTCCAGTCAACTTTTAAATAGCACGAAATAATCAATGGTTGCTTTCAACATCAACACAACAACCGATATAACATATCTATTGACACAACAATAGTTATTGGATTACGTCACCCGGTATTACGCCATCCGATATTGGGACATTCGGTATTGTGGCCTGCCGTGTTGCGTCATCATATATTTCATGAACCTAGTACTGCATCATCCGGTATTGCATCACTGGTATTACATCGTTTGTAGTGTAGTTAGTTTCAGTTTGTAAGAAGGCTAATTTTGCCCATACAGTTAGTTTAGCGACAGCTACTGACGAGTATAACTTCGTTGTTGAAATACAAATCTAACCTGTTATTATTTTGTCGTTTTTTGAGATGATTCTACTTTTTGTTTCCGAGTAACGTAACGCTTATAGGTACACTTGGAGAAACCCAAATCACCACAACACTTATTTCAGAGACCTTATGCTCGTTTCGTTGACAATGTCAACATCTTCAGAGAAAGAAAAATTATAAACTAAACAACTAGCTACCGTGTATGTATATCGCGTCAAGGTAAACGAACTAGTCCGAAGTAAAATTGTCGTCCAAGAACGATCGTTTGTTTATTGTGTAGTAAAACTACGAGGTCGATGACCTGCTTTAATCTTCTGGTCGACAAATTTATGAGCCCTTATCTAATATACGGATAATAGATTTAAAGGTACCGAGTTATTTAATGAATCTGCACGTTCCCTTTCGATCTAGAAATTTACTATGTGGATATTGGATCAAGCCGACAAACATCTGGCGAGATAAACAACATCAACTCCGCTAATCTTTTTTAAAAATAGAAAACTAAAACCGGGTGTTTGGCTCACCATGTTAACTCTAACAAAGGATAAATAATTCAACTAAAACCATACATAAAAACTATATTTATATTGATTTTAATTCTTCGTGACAATATTTATATTGACTAGATACAAACAAACGAACGGATCTTTAAATCGAGACAAACGTAGAGATTAGTATATGTATAAACCGGCCGAGTTATTGGCAGTAATTTGTTATTCTACCATACAAATTAGGAGTGTTTAAGCGGTCAAATGCAAAGTGAAAATAAAGGTCTTGAAATTAAAGGTGCCGCATGTTTCCATGAGGTTTTGTTCTTAATAGACTTTAATATAAAAATACTTTCTAATACTTCGGACTAGTTCGTTTACCTTGACGCGATATAAAGACACGATAGCTAGTTGTTTAGTTTAGGATTTTTCTTCCTCTGAAGATGTTGACATTGTCAACGAAACGATCATTAGATCTTTGAACTATGTGTTGTGGTGATTTGGGTTGCTCCAAGTGTACTTATTAGTGCTCATCACAGGTTCCAGTTTTCACATAGTTCACATAGTAACGTAACGCTATTGTGGTTAAACTTGAAAGTGCAGAATAATTATAGTTTACTTGCATATATTCAAAAAAATTCGGGACGCAGCAAGTGCGTTATGGTAATGAATTTTCATAGGAATTGTACACTATTATTAGACGGCATATTACTAAAATTATTAATTTAAGCTTACACAGATCTTGAAGATCGATTTTAGAGGTCATCGTACGCGCACATTTGAAGAGTTCTTTCGAAAGTGCTACCATCGATATCTCTATAATATCAAAAAAAATCTTGTGTTGTAACTCCTTTTGAAAAAAAATGTCTAAAGCTCAATTTTCTATGAAGCTAGAAAATTTAATTTTGCTATATCTATAGATAGTGTAAGTCTCTTTAAAAGAAATAGCGAATTTCATTTAAAGTTTCAAAAGCCTCCCAGAAGGAAAATTAATTAATATTTAGAAAACTAAAGTATCTGCCAAATTATAAACGCAGCCGTTATTTTTCCTTATAAATTGCCTGAAGGATTTCGTTTAACCAAACCGTTATCAACAATAACACAATGTCTGCTGAAAATTAGAATTTCAGACTCAAAGGTGACAAAGTTATTCAGGCGTTTTAAACAAAAATGAGATCTTGTTCAAAATGTATGAAATCTGTACGCAATTGTTTCTCCAAATGTTAAAGTAAAACAAAAAAAACACACATTTATCGATCGGAAATCGATCTCGGAGCCTTCTGCGTAGAAGGAAAGCACGTTACGACTGAGATATCTATAAGGATACGTTACTAACGTTTTGCTTACATGATATTTGACGCCGGCTTCATGCCCCGAGATATTTTATATTATATTAAAAGTAAACGTAACAATTAATTACAGAATTACTATAATTGTCACCTGAAACACATTCAACGACTGTTTAGATCTTACATGACGTCTTATGTTTAAGTTTAAAGATAAAAGAATAAACTGTTTTAAAATCATTTTTATACAGACTTGACTTGATTTTGTTCACATTTCCCTTATATTATGGTGCACTTTCAGCCTAAAACTGAATTTGGGGCCGTTTATCAAGCTACAGATATAGTGTATTTTAAAATTTGATTGAATCGCCCAGTTAAAAAACAATCACTTAGAAAATTTTTAATTTCATGTCTCTCATTTGCGATATTTATGTATTCTGGTAGTATGTTTTATGTCTGTTATTCATTGACGTATAGTTTATACTTGTTTTATAAATCAATCTACGCATGGCAGTTAATTATGCTGCCTGCCAGGCATTGGATTTTAACCACTAGGTCGTCTCAACGCATGTCTTCGAGATTTTATTTTTAATTTGGAAAAAACTCTAAATATTGTGAACCAAATTACTTAAAATTTACAACAAAGGTTTATTTACACAATTTCTAGCCACATGTTCCAGTTACTTAATACTTACAAAACGTCCACGGTCTTAATACAATGAAGATATGTGCTAAGTGGTGTTCAAATCAGTTGAGTATTTTTGAGTTATCGCTCGGTTACATACATATACACATATAAACATATAAAAATTCAAACGGGCCTTGTATTCGGGTTCGCGCTCATTTGAATAAAAATTTCTTACCATCGTTACCTCTCTATTAGTGCATTCACTAAAAATAATAACTTTAAAAAGTCGGAAGGCGTCAAGTACGCAATTGTATTTATTTTTAAATGTTTGGAAATACACAACCCAACTTATCTTATGTCCTAAGTTTATAACACTGGACCTGTTTAAACTTATTATCTATTAAATTTAAGTAGAAAATTTTTATAAACAACTTACTTTAAAGCATGGGAATTTTTCCATTAATCAAATCGTGTTAACTTTAGTTCAATTATTGGCCTCTGTTGAAGTGTCAATTTGACACGAAATATATAAAGCATGATATAACCAAGAACTTTCGTATTTGCTTTATCTGTATACCGACTGACAACTTTCAAAGCGGAACATAGGCGAATAACATGGGAAATCAAATATTTGCAAAATTAAAAGTGTGAGCAGCCATGACATGCCAAATTCGAATAAATCAGAGATTTTTGATTATCAATACACATTTTCCTGAAAAGCTTGACAATGAATAATAATAATAATAGCTATAGTGATTAGGAACAAGTGTTTATTGTAAAAACATATTACAGTGCTGGCAGTTTGCGAAAAGGTTGAGATTTGTTCTCAGTTAAGTACGATGATCTGATAATCGGGCATAATGCTGATTGCACATTATTAAAAAATTACGAAAATCCTCGTTTACCATGATTTTGTTATGACATAAGACACTTTGAAGAAAAAAGCAATTATAACAGTAGTGCCTGCAGTTCCCGAACAATAATAAAATTAACTATTAACAAAAAATAAGTAATAATATTTTAACTGAAACAATTACAACAAATATTCAAATAGTCCCCCATTTTGATATAAACAATATCCCAACCTATTATAAAATGCCTTTCGAACTTGTGCGAGTTGTTGGTTATTAACGCGTGCACATTCAGCAAAGATAGCCTCCCTCAAAGAATTAATATTCGGGTGACGAGTTTTATAAATTTTGTTTTTTAGGTGACCACACAAGAAGAAGTCACAAGGTGCCAAGTCGGGAGATCTGGCCGGTCACTTAATATTACCACCGCGACCAATCCAATGATTAGGAAAAAAATTATCTAAAGAGGTTCTTACGTCTACACCAAAATGAGCTGGACACCCATCCTGCTGAAACCAGACTTTCCGATTTTCATTTGCAACTTCGTCTAATGTAGGACATCCCTTATCTACCAAGAGTTACAAATAATTTTCTGAATTTAAATTGCCAATTAATTCAAACGGTCCAAGGATATGATTACTAAAATTCCTGCCCAAATATTAATTTTCTGAAGGTATTGGGATCTCGTCGTGTAACCTTGGGTTTTGTTGCGCCCAATATCTTGTATTCTGTACGTTAGGTTCATTATTTAGCGTAAACGTGCACTCGTCAGTAAAGCAAATCGATGAAAGAAAATGGCGATCCCGATTGGCGCGTTCCATAACATCTTCACAAAATACACGCCTGCTCTCTTCATCTATTGCCAACAACTCTTGATGGCACTGCGGCTTGTACGGGTGGTAGTTGTGTTTTTAAGCATTTTTTCGCAAACTCTCCCGAGAAACGCCACATTCTTCTGCTGCAACTATAGTACTTGTAGTTGGATTGACATTGAATAACGCTAGCACCCTTTCCCCTAGTTCTGCATTAACTTGTCTTCTAACGCCTGTTTCATTATAAAAATACAATGACATTGAAATAATACAAATTCAGCTGTAAGCTTACCACCCCTACTTTCTACTGCTACACTTGCAGTTTCTTCAAATTTTCTTAAAATACGTTGGATTGTGCTCACGGATGGAATGGGTTGATCATCATACTTAACTGAGAACAAATCTCGAACTCTTCGCAAACTGCCTGCACTGTAATATGTTTTTACAATAAACACTCGTTCCTCATTACTATAGCTATTATTATTATTATTATTAATTTTAAAGCTTTTCAGGAAAATATGTATTGGTAATCAGAAATGTTTGATTTGACAGTAACAAACTTATTTGAATTTAGCATGTGAAAAATGTTTGATTTGACAGTAACAAAATTATTTGAATTTAGCATGTGAAAAATGTTTGATTTGATAGTAACAAACTTATTTGAATTTAGCATGTGAAAAATGTTTGATTTGACAGTAACAAAATTATTCGAATTTAGCATGTCATGGCTGCTCATTTTGAAAATATTTAAATTATCATCTCATGATAAAAATAGCTTTTAATTAGCAGGTATTTGGTATCAGCAGGCTCAGAAAATTAATTCTCTTTTGATAGACACCACTACCGTTTTTGTAGATAAAAGAGGTGAGTAGCAAGCTGCAAATATGTGATTTCCCAAGTTATTCGCCTATGTTCCGCTTTGAAAGTTGTCACACCGTATATATCTATATATATATATATATATATATATATATATATATATATATATATATATATATATATATATATATATATATATATATAGTTTTAGTTTCAATTTCCATGCTCAAACTCGGTCTTTTATTACAGGCTGAATATATTGTTTGTAGGTTACAAGACAAGTAAAAGTGACAATCCAATTAATGAACGTAAAGAAGTGTAATAATAGGCTTAATAAATAACTTTGAGGAAAAGTTCCTTAACGTAATAAAATATGTCTACTGGAAAATAAAATCGGAATAATTGAGCAGCTAAGCGAGTTCTAACACCACAAGAAACGTAAATACAAAGATCAACAGATGATAAGGCAGGCGATTATCGGCACCAGCAGCCTCCTTATCTATAAATCTATGGACTATTGGCGATTGTGTTATAAGTCAGCATATAATTCCTAGAAACGTAATGGCCACACTTGATTCAATTTATCTTGTACTACTTTCAACATCAATTACTCAAGTTCTTGTAAGTCTTTAGAAAAGGGACGCTAAGAAACTGAAAAGACCACAAAAACTGATCAGGTTAACAGCGTTGTTAAGTTAATTCACTTCTTTAACATTCTAATTATAAATCTCATCGGAATTGTATTTAGCATTTAATTATCGCATTTAGAAATTATGTGCATTAAACATAATCATTTTGTTAGGAGTCAGGAGAGGAATAGAGAGAGAGAGAGAGAGAGAGAGAGAGAGAGAGAGAGAGAGAGAGAGAGAGGGGGGGAATGAAAAGTTGAAGATGTAAAACATTTTCTTATGCTTTCCTGTTAGATGTTTAATGAATAGCGCTTTTCCTTACTCTTAAGTTCGACGAATGCTGCCCGGTGATTGGTTTTGCTCCAGGCCACTGAAAATTGAAATCACTTGCTCGCCAACATGAGGAACATAAATTAACGATTTGTTGTTTTTCTTTGGAACTGTTTAAAAAACTATGACAAATTGCATGTTTTAAACCGAAAATAATTGTCGGAATAGGTAGGAAAAAAGAACATGCTAATCTTTGCATTTTGACAATCTGAGTATACAATGTGATTCGCGGTGGATGGTACATTAGTTGTTTCTGAAAAATCAGTCAACGGATCGCTCTTCAAAATTCAGTCATTTTCGTAACCAGACATTTTCTTAAATGCGACGTTGCCGCTTCCACTAGAAAGTAGTAGCAACTTTTGATATTATAAATGGAACATCCTGTATATATTCTTATGATAATGATAATCTAATTGTTGTTAATAAGGTGTCCATTATTGTCATCTGGTGGTAATACTGTGATGATTTTAAGAACCTTCTTATGCAAATTCATCAAGATAGAGATGTACTCGACTGAAGAAATGACCGATATGCATTTCGTTTAGGGTCTCACTAAGAGGCCACTGCTAAATTCAGGAGATCATGAAGGAGCCCATGCTTGAAATGAGGTCACACTTCGCGAGCCAGCGAATGTGCAGGGAAAACAAATTTACAGTGGGTATCCCCGACCGCGAGGCATGGCGGGAGGAGACGCTGGGCATACCACGGGACGCGCTCGTCTAGTTCACGGACGGATCCGGCGGGGAGCGTGGGACGGTCGCAGGTGTTTACTCGGAAGGACCGAGGGTAAGTCATAGTATTTCCCTCGGAGCCCATGCAACGGGGTTTCAGGCCGAGATGTACGCCATCCTGCACTGTGTGCGGGAGAACAAGAGGAGGGGCTACACTAACAAGCGGATCCTCATAGCCACAGACAGCCAGGCAGCCCTTAAGGCACTAAGTAGCCCACGGATAAATTCCTGGCTGGTGAGTGAGTGCCGAGACGAGACGAGCGACCTGGCTGGGCAGAATTAGGTGACCCTCATCTGGGTGCCGGGTCACTGGGGGGTTAAAGGCAATGAAGAAGCTGACAGTCTCGCGAAGAGAGGGTCAGCAGAACCAATTATGAGACCAGAACCGGCTCTGGGCGTGACAAAGAGCACTGCCAGGGGAGCCATTAAGTCCTGGGTCAGAAACCAACACAAGGTGTACTGGGCGGACTGTCCAGAGCTCAGACATGGGAAGTCAATAATTGACGGACCCAGTTAAGAGAGCTGTGGAGCTGCTAAATCTTAGCAGAGGGCAGCTCAGGAACACAACAAGTCTCTTGACGGGACACATGGCCGTCAAGAAACACCTTCATAAAATGGGGCGGTTCGAAGGGGACCTCGCATGCAGACTCTGCGGCGAGGGGGAGGAATCAACCCAGCACATTTTGTGCGAGTGTAAAGCTCTGGACCGCAAAAGACAACTGATCTACGGTCAGTCTAGACCGGAGACAGAGCAATATAAAACTTCACCCTACCAAGCGCTGTGCAAACTAGTTCAAGCCACAGTGATTTTGGAATGGGTGGAGTAAGACTAAGGGTATGCAGAATCAATCAAAGGTTGCAGTGCTATCAGCGCGGCAAGGCCGCGGACGAGCCCCGAGGAAAAAAATTGGTAATTCCTTACAACGCCTAGAATGTATACTGATATGTATCCTCAACGTGTAGCCCCCTCATCATACATTGTTTGTACGGCTTCATCAACGACTGCAAAAGACTGGCACATCCACAAATAGAAAATATGATTGTGATCGCCAAGGGGAAGGAAGAACTCTAGAATTGGATAAAACAGTACTTAATTTAATCGACAAGTAACCGTAATCATATGACAGTATTTGGAACAGCTTTTCTCTCCTTGCCACATACAGCGAGTCCAGGCACTTTTATCGCGGGGTCTTCCAAACCGCTTTGCATTCTCGCATCGAATGCTGGAAATGATTGGAAATAATTTCCGGAGCAGGTCTAATTCACAGGCGAGGCTAATTTTTCTAGAAACGAGTTTATTAATCCTTAAAGCAACCATATTTGGGCTGAGGAAAACCTAGATGCCATAGTTGAGTCTCATCACCAATAACGATTTTCTCTTAATATGTGGGTTGGAACTCTCACGTGTTCTTTGGTCCAGACTAAATAGGGACACATAGGGCTAGTTTCTCGAAGAAGAGCTTTCACTACTTCTTGATAATGTGCTTTAGGTGTCAGTAGAGCAATGTGATTTATGCGTGATGGTGGCCGCTGCCCATTTCTGTGTAAGAGATGAAACATGAAAATCGCTCGCTGGACCAGGGCGGACTTCAGCCTTGGCCTGCTTGGTCCCCCGACTTAATTTCTTTAAATGTTTGGTGTATAAGACCCCGTTAAAAACTTGGAAGACTTAAGAAATCGCATTAATGAATCGTGTAGTGTAATCCAAGATTCTCCTGGAATTTTCAATCGAATGCGCCGACGCGACCTGTAAAATCTTGTGTAATAGCTCGAGGTGGTCATTTTTAACATTTATTATGATTTTTATTAGTTATTAGTTTTAAATATATAGCTCGTTTTCAACAATTATCTCTTTATTTTGATAGCAAAGTCATATTTTGTATAATTATAAGATAATGTCAACATGTGCAAATTATACAATGTACTTGAATTTTTTTTTCAGAAACCGTTAATATTTCGAAAAAATACAACAAGCCTTTCTTGTTTATGGTGGATCAGGATATTCAAATTGTATTTTTAAATGGCCATATATCTGTAAGAAAAAAAATTGCGTGTGAAAGAAGTTGCAGGGGTGGCTTTTTCCACCCCTTAAAACCTTACGGAAAAACTAACAAATTGTTCACCGTGTGACTTCTCAATAGTAGGTAAGGTCTACCGAATTTCATTTCTATTACGTCTTCCGTATTCAAGAAACAAAATTAAAACTTTAAAGGGTCGGATCTTCACAGGAGAGGGGTAAATGATTTTTATTATATAAAAAAAACTTAATTTTGAACAAGGAACGACCTTCTGAATCTTTTCGCACTTATTTATTTGCAACTTAAATGTCTTTATTTAGGTATTACAAATAAATTTCCATCGTTGAACTTGCTTCGATTTAATCTAACGATTCTAGAACCTTCGTATACAATTGTCATATTTGTGTATTTAAAACGCAGTTGCAGTTTCATTGCCGCGCAAGGTGCCTGAAAGCGAGGTAATTTTTCATTTGCTCTTAAATAATGAATAAATTATTTATCGCGGTATCTATTAAAGCACAGTGCAACACTACCGGCCAATAGAAACACACTGAAAGTTGTCTTAGGTTCTCTATAATTGACAGAGTGTGTGTATGTATGTATGATCATGCATGTTATTATGTGCACTTTCTTATTCTTACGCCGTCGCATGATGGGGACGTGTATACACCTCTGGGGAAAACAAATTATACAATTACGATTATTTATTATGGACGAGAAGCATTAGAAAACATAACAGCTTTCTGCATTTATGCAATTAAGTATTTTTATCGCGTCCAATCAAAGTGTTTGTAAACACCTTATCTCATCTTATTCGCGGTGTTTGAGAAAACGTGATTGCATATTTAAGATTATTACGTATCATTTTGTAATTTGATTAGAAGGACTACCTCTTCTCACGTAACGTTCTAATAGTAAACGATGAGACGTGTGAAGACTTCTTCAAAGACAAATGTCCTGGAATTATAAGCGTTTGCGATTGCTAAATATCTTGGCAGGTGCCATTTTTAGCCGAGTTCAAAAAATTCTGTACGCAGCAGGCGTGTTCTGGTAGCATATTCATTGATTGTTGTTGCCCTGACTTGATGAAACTTGTCCATACTACATACAGACTTGAAGACTACATCTCTGGCTTCACTGTTGGTTTTCGTTGGTGAATGACATAGCCAGCGCGTGAGCTAACTAGAGCAAGTAGCCCTACGAATTCTGGAAATTCTAGGAAGTTCTTCAACGTTTCTGTTACTATAGTTTCGCTGCTTGACAGCATTTTCAGACAAATTGAAATTGAATTAGTACGAAATCATGACAACTACAAATAAATATCTGTTGCTGTTATGATATGATCTTTTGATCAAAAAATGTATCAAATTGAAAACAAAAATGAAATACATATGTCAGATGAGGTTTTCAAAATGTCTAGGTGTGGTATGTCAATATTTAACATAAAAATAGAACTAGCCTATGATAACTATTATAACAGTTACAACAATACAATAACTAAACAATAACAGTATAAAAGTAGTCTCTATACAACGAAAATATCGACATACATCAGCTGATTATCTTATTACAACTTTTTTGAAAGAATAATTAAATTTATTTTCTTTGACTTATTTAATTAGAAAGAAGAATATCCAAGAAAGGGGAATTCATTAAATCAGTTTGCTCGTTTAAAACAAGGTAGTTATTGTCGTGTGCGTGCCTTTTGACTTCCAAAGCTTCAAAAAAGTCTAGTTTACGCTTGTCATTATAAAAATGTTGTGGTTGTATGCGGTTATTTACTGTAGGTCTATGTTTGGTATCAATAATATGTTTTGCAAATGTAGATTTGTCAGGGTGGTTATTTCTAAATGCAGAAATATGTTCTTTGTATCGGGTGTTACAATTTCTAGAAGTTTGACCTATGTAGATTGCATTACAACGTGTACAAGCTAATTTATAAACATATTTATGGAAAACTTAGAAAACCAAATTTTAACATCAGAACTTTCGCATAATATTGTCTTTTGGGACAGATACGTAGATGATATTTTGGCATGTTTTCAAGGTAGTCATACAGAATTAAATGAATTTTTGAATTTTATTAATAACTTTCACACAAATATTAAGTTTACTTTAGAAGAAGAAGCTAACAGTTGTATAAATTTTTTAGACTTAACAATTAGAAAGTTAGAAAATAATTCATTTGACTTTTCAATATATAGGAAACCAACTTACACTGACACAACCATACCATACGATTCATGTCACTTCTTTTCACAAAAGCTGTCAGCCTACCATTCAATGATACATCGTGCATTTTCAATACCTATGTCACAAAACAATTTTGAAAAAGAAATTTCAATATTCAAGCAAACAGCATTTAATAATGGCTACTCTGTTAAAATAATAGATAAAATGATCGAGACAAAAGAATACAAATTGGCGATTAATTTAATTTATCCAAAATATTAGAGACAAAGAAGACAACAGATACGTTTTTATAACTTATTTTGGAACCATTTCAGAAAACATTTCAAAAATTTTAAATACCTGTACAAATACAAAGGTAGCTTTTAAATCTTACAACTCGACGCGTGATTTACTATTTAACGCTAAAGAAAAATCTTGTTTCCTGACAAAAGCTGGAGTTTATAAATTAGCTTGTACACATTGTAACGCAATCTACATAGGTCAAACTTCTAGAAATTTTTACACCCGATACAAAGAACATATTTCTGCATTTAGAAATAACCACCCTGACAAATCTACATTTGCAAAACATATTATTGATACCGAACATAGACCTACAGTAAATAACCGCATACAACCACTACATTTTTATAATGACTAGACTTTTTTAAGCTTTGGAAGTCAAAAGGCACACACACGACAATAACTACCTTGTTTTAAACGAGCAAACTGATTTAATGAATTCCCCTTTCTTGGATATTCTTCTTTCTAATTAAATAAGTCAAAGAAAATAAATTTAATTATTCTTTCAAAAAAGTTGTAATAAGATAATGAGCTGATGTATGTCGATATTTTCGTTGTATAGAGACTACTTTTATACTGTTATTGTTTTGTTATTGTATTGTTGTAACTGTTATCATAGTTATCATAGGCTAGTTCTATTTTTATGTTAAATATTGACATACCTCACATAGACATTTTGAAAACCTCATCTGTCATCTGTACTCCATTTTTATTTTCAATTTGATAAATTTTTTGATAAAAACATCATATCATAACATAGCAACAGATATTTATTTGTAGTTGTCATGATTTCGTACTAATTCAATTTCAATCTGTCTGAAAATGCTGTCAAGCAGCGAAACTATAGTCACAGAAACGTTGAAGAACTTCCTAGAACTTCCAGAATTCGTAGGGCCACTTGCTCCAGTTAGCTTACGCGCTGGCTACGTGCTTCACCAACGAAAACCAACAGTTAAGCCAGAGAAGTAGTCTCCAAGTCTGTATGTACTGGTAGCATATTTCCAAAGAAGTGATCTAGGCTGAAAAGTTGGGAATTTTGTTTTAACTGTTGCCCAGAGCATGGAATCAGTGTGTCGTTAGAATATACATATTTGTTAACCCTAACTTTACGTCATGTTTTACAAATAAGCGTAAGCTTGTGATTCTGTAACATACTTCTTAATGAAAAATGATCTTCTAACCCAGCGTTTCGCCACCTTTTAGTATTTGCGACCAAATTTTCAATCGTAATTCTACTCATTTCGAACATTGTAGAACATTTGCATGCATAAATGCTGCATCTAGTTTAGTTCCAGCCTGTCTCAGTCGAGTCGATCCTTCTACTGTGAATGTGTATGTTGTAATTTGCGTGTTATCTGCAGTTCATGATATTCAAGCGGCAGTAGATGTATACAGTTTATACATAATAATGGATAGATTTTTAAGTGGGCGTAAGCGAGCAGTCATGTCTACGAGAGAATGGTTTTAAAACAAAAATTAAAAGAAAATTCTCAAGAATATTTAAAGTTTGGGTTGACCAGCACTAAAGTTAATTATGAAGAAAGGCCCCTGTGTGTTATTTGCTGATAAATTTTGGCAGAAGACAGCATGAAACCTCATAAACTTAAACGACATTTAGAAATGCTCCATAGTCAGTACGTTAGCAAACCCCGAGAATTCTTCGAATTGCAGATAAAATCACATGAGAAGCAAAAATCATTTTTTCTTAACTTTGTGCATGAAAAAGTTTAACTTGCCTCTTACATGGTTTCATATCAAATATCCAGATGTTAAAAGCCTCACGCCATTGGTGAAGAGCTTATTCTGCCAGCTGCAATTGAGGTAGTGGAAACTATGTGTAGAGCTAATTTTCCCATACAATTGCAGTCCACATCTCGATTAAATGATACCGTTGCCCGTCGAATTGGTGATATAGCTGAAGATGTGCAGAATCACCTTTTTGGAGAGTTGCGTGACAATTTTTTTTTGCAATTTATCTTCATGGGGCAAAACATTTTGTAAATATATGTCAGCAGTAGATGATCTACTATTCTGCAAACCAATAGAACTTAAAGCAACAGCACTTGCATTATTTGCTCTCTTTTATATGATTTTCTAAACGAGGCAAATATAGAATGAAAAATTGCGTCGAAATATGTACCGATGATGCTCGTAAAATGTCTGAAAGATTCCAAAGTATACAATAACTTGTGAAACAAAAAATATCTACAGTGTATATGGACACCACAGAGAAGCTTTGTAATCCAAAGAAATGAGTCCCGGTCTGAATATTGTGCTATCGACGGTGTTAACCGCAGTAAATTATATAAAAATGAGACTCCTAACGTTAAGAATCTTCTCAGCACCTTATAAACTCATGCGTGCAGTACATTCAGCGTTACTACATTACTGCGATGCAAGATGGTTATCACCTGGGACATTTTTGGAACGTATTTATGAATTAAAAGGTAAAATCTCCATTATCCAGAAGAGGAAAACTGACCGGAAGCCGATAAGTTTTGAGACGATTTATTTCTGATAAAATTAAGCTACTTGGTCGGCCTATTCTAAAAATTAAGTAACTTTGAACCTTCGACTCTAGGGAGCAGACAGACATATATTGGAGTTGCTGAATGAGTTGACCTCATGGCCAGAACATACACAAAAAATATATGTTGGACAGGAGTGATAAAGTTAATGTGTTTTGTGGAAAACTGGAAATATGAAGCAGAAATGTAAAGCAAAAGAACCTGGGTAGATATTTTTGTAACCATTGAAAATCATTTAACCACGCCGGCATAGAATTTTATTTTCTTGTAGACTTCAACTTCTTGTAGACTTCAACTTGACACCAAGTTACGAGTGGATTAGGGACCCATTTCAAAATACTCCCGAAGAAGAAATCTTTATAGACTTTACAGCAAGTGGTGAAATCAAAAGATAATTTAGTAATAAATCACCCTTTGAATTTTGAGCATGGTTGGCAGCTTTATCTCTGTCCGGCCCCTCCACGAAGTCCCTCGCCCGCTTACAGCCACCAACCGACCCCCAGTGCCTCTCCACGGCTTCCTCAGTTCACCTGACTAAGGCGACAGAGACCGTTTTCCTACTTATGCTTATCGCAGGCTCCGGGCCACAGAACGGCCGCCGGGAACCAAGCCTTGCGAGATTATTCGCTACCTCATTCCCCGCTAGGCCACAGTGTCCCGGAACCCACACCAGTTGCACCTCCTGTGTCCTGACTAGTCCTTTGAGGGCGTCAGCGCACTCCTGAACCAGTGTTGATCTGATTCTGACCGCGTCCGGAGGACCGCCTGGCAATTCCGAGCATATGTATACACATTTCTCGGGGCTCCTCCTCACATCCTGTCTATTGGCCAGAGACAGGATAACGTATACCTCTGCTTCCAATGCCGTGGTATATGCGCCCAGAGCATAAGTCTCGCGCAACCCCAGTCCCTCGATGTATATTCCTGCCCCGGAGGATTGTTGATCGTCCAGGCGCGATCCGTCGGTAAGACAGACCAGGCTTGTGAGCTGCCTCATTTTCCCAGGTCCTTCCTATCACTCGACGCAGCTGCCAGTGGGTCGATACTCCCTTCCTCACTACTCGTTCTATTTGCGACGCCGATGTTAGTTTGGAGTCCAGGACCACCCCCAGATGTTTGACCTTCTGCACCAAAACTAAAAGTTTTCCAAACACCACGGGCGCCAGGTTTACGGAGAGTCCCAGATCACCACACCACCTTTCAATTATGCTACAGGCAACTAATATTAAGCCTTCTTTCGAGCAACGTTGATCTGCAAGATAGGTCCAAAGGAGTCACTAATAATTATCAATCTTGTTTTTAATTTATTATTGACAAGTTAATTATTAAATACATTTTGCAGTACTCATACATACCTTTATAAGTGTATTCTATTGCTTTTGTTTCAGTAATTTTTTTTTTTAACAATATATTTTATCTATTTTTTTCTTAAGATGCTCGCTTCCCCCAGTTAGTTTTCTCACACTCCCTTAAGGGGCGCACCCCACAGATTGAGAAACGCTGTTCTAACCAAATAACAGAACTGCCAAAATAACCAAGTGAGATGAGTTGGAAGCGGTGCTGCTTGCGGAAAATGTGAAATATTTGCTTTCATGTAAGTTTTCAAAAACAAAAAAGTCATTTTCGTGAGAAATAGCCTTTTAGTTAATCAATTTATAAAATAGTATGTCAGAGTCAATAATATTTTGTAGTATAGAAGAAATTATTCCGTACTATCGTACTTTCAATGCGTGCCATTTGCAGCTTTGATATAGACGTTTATTAATGCAACGTTTTCGTTTTGTTGTAATGTGACACATTTCTTGCTGCAAAAAAAAACAGAATAATGCTAAGCGAAGACATTATATACAGCATATCACTGTTTGATTAGATTTAAAAAATGGTCTGGAGGCAGCAAGGGCGTTATGGTAGCGAATTTTCATACAAATATTTTTAATGTTAAATAGGTAGCTACAAGGACATTTTTTAAGTGTCTCGCCCTAATAACTCTTTAACTATTTAGGATATTAACATGATTTAAACTCTACTAAACTAAACGAAACTAGGTGGCGACATGCTCACCACTCACTTAGTGTTGAAAGGCTGGCTACTATAGCCGTATTACTTTATAGGTGTATTTTCGCAGCAATTGGTATGCCGTACTGACGAGCTCTAATTAGAGCGAAACCGGTCTACCGTTCTAATTGTTGTGAGAATGCATCTAGCCTTACATACTGTGTCCCTATATTAGGGTAGATATGGGCCACGGCTGACAATTTACTAAATTGTTAGTTGGTTGTATACAGTCTCTATTTTTTTAACACTTTGTGTTATTTGGAGCTGGCGTGACAACATACTACTTGAAAGTGGATTCGTCCGAAAAAATAATACTTCTGCCAAAATTGTGATTTTGTAGATATTGCTCGCCGTACCATAAACAAAAATCTAATCGTTTTGACTCGTCATTTTCTTCCAAAGTGTGTATAAGTTTTGCTTTGAAAGGTTCCACCTTGTTGGTACGATAAAGTTGTTGCAAATGCGATTTGCCAATTTCTAATGCCCTTCTTCGTAATGATAATTTCGGAAAACACCTAACAGAATCCACAGCTGCAGTATTGTCTTCTTCATGTAGGTCGGATTTTGTCTTCTTAACATTTAAAACACCCCCAGTACGCATAAATTTTGTAATAACTTTTTTTACACCAGTAGCAAGAACCTAATAATTTGGCCAGCATTCAAGGAATTTTCTTATAACTCCCTGATAAAAATGTTCCTCATCCAAACCATAGCACTGCACAATAAACACTTTTTGTTCTGTTGTTAACATTTTTAAATAAAGAAGCTTGCCGTTCGTGACAAAATTGACGTTTCAATTTTCCAAATAAGTAGTATCCCGGGAAACGAACACTAAGGTAGAGCGCAAGTAGCCATGCAACTCGCCAATTATTGCTTCGTAAATTGTGCGTTTACTTTACCTTTTTTATTGGTTGAGATGAAAGCAAACCTACCCCAAGTTTAATTATGGTAAAGACTTTTTTAATACAACTTCAAGTATTTTTTAAAGTACACCTAATCACAGAAGCCGTCGAACGTCATTTAAATAAAGTCGCAGCTAAAAACAATTCATAGTAGGCTGATCTGTTTGAAAATTGAAAGTCTGTCATAAATTTTAATTCTAAACAATTTTTTGTTAACACTTTTTTGCAGTATCTTCATAAACAAAGGTAGTTTACTCTTAATACATTTCATTACATCAGTTATAAATCACCCTGTATAGTAATTGATTTTGTTAATTTTCTCAACATCTCAGTTTAAGACAAAGCAGGAACCATTCCCAGAATATCATAATCTAATTCGAAATTTTTTTGTCTCTTATACCTTACCCACACTCAATCCGTGGACACACTGTATATATATATATATATATATATATATATATATATATATATATATATATATATATATATATATATATATATATATATATATATATATATATAAATCTCTGCGTGTGTGTGTGTATCCAACCGATAACTCAAAAAGTCATTAAACGACTTTGATAAAACTTGGCAAGAATTATTCTTTTATTAATAGCTGGGAGGAGTTTATTAGCCAGCCCGATTGGATCAGTTTTTCGAAATAAAAATTTTTCTTAAAGAATTTGTATCTTAAAAATAACAAACTTATTTTTATGAAATTTGGTTGATGTGGTAAGTACCTTACGACATACCAGAATTCAACTTTCCAGGTTTACAGAAAATTAAGTTATACATATTTGAAACATTTAATGAAAATTCACTAGCATAACGTACTTGCCGGAATTTTTTATGTTTAATTGTGTCACCATCTTTTTAGTTCATCTTTTACGGAACTGGGAGTTTTTTTTGTTTTAATTACTTTTTTTGTTGAATACTATTTTCTTTAAGACATTGTCTCAATAGACAATTGGTCAATACCAAAGCTTGTTATTTTATATTATCTTGACTTGTTTTATTATTTATTTAAGATTTTGTTACCTATTATTACGGCACTACACAAATATTTACTTTGTGTGGAATTCAGTTTGACAGCAACTTTCATGATAATAATAAAATTTATCGATTTTAGTGAATTTTTATTTAAAAAAATTCACCAATAGAGAGGTATCGATGGTGAGACTTTGCAAAAATTTTTGCAAATGAGCTCGAACTAGGACCCCTAGAACCCATATCCGGGGTCAGTTATATATATATATATATATATATATATATATATATATATATATATATATATATATATATATATATATATATATATATATATATATATATATATATATATATATATATATATATATATGTGTGTGTGTGTGTATCCGTCTAATAACTCAAAAAATAATTAACCGATTTCGATGAAACTTGGCACGTGGCTTTCTTTTATTAATGGCTTGGATGAGTTCGTTAGCCAGAAAAATCGGACGGGGTTTTCCGGAAAAATTTTGAGTTTTCTTTCGAAAAAATTTTTTTCTCCGAAAGTAACAAAGGTGTTTTAACGAAATTTATTATGTATGTTGCCTTGGGAGAGATCTTACTACGAACTGAAATAAAACTTTCTAAGTTTATAGAAAATTGAGTTATTCAAATTTTAAATTTTCTTCCGAAAATTTTTTTTCTCTGAAAATTACAAAGTTATTTTAATGAAATTTGGTTGATATTTTGCGTTAGTAAAGACCTTACTACACACCAAAATTAAACTCTAAGTTTATAGAAAATTGAGTTATTTAAATTTCAAGCATTTAATAAAAGTTCACTACCATAACGCACTTGCTGCGTCCCGAGTTTTTAATTATAGTTTTCGGAACGGCGTTCGGAATTAATTAAATAATGTCGTTCTTTGTCATTTAAACAAATTTATATTTAGTATTTGCGTCACTCGGGGCTTATTGAAATATCAGAGCCAACATGAGTTCTTTTACTGACACAGTTGGTAACGTCTATATTAATTGCTACTGATTGTGAGGGAAATACAGTGTAACATTTTTAACATATTAATCGGAATTCTTCTACATTTTATTAGAAGAAAAACTTATACCTGCATCTTAATTACCAGACTTTATAAGCAGAACTATTTTTATTTAAATGATACTCAGTAGGAGTCAAACCTTCACTTTGTGACCTATTTCTAAACTATCGTAACTTGTGAAGTATTGAGTACCTAATCTAATCGTTGTATAACAAGCTATATATTACTGATAGTTTCCTCTATAATTCTACATTATCTTTCAAAATTAATTGTAATTTAGCTGGTCTCTTGAATATAAATGAACTCGTTAAGACGAAAGTATGTAAGATAATTAAAATATGTGTCAGTGTTCGATACGAGAACTTTAGATTAATGGATTACTTTTCGTTGGCCTTTTCGATGGTTCTTAGAAACTTTTATACGCGCCTAATTTAACTGTTGCTCGATTGAACAATATCATAGCAAAGCCTCCTACGGTGGCAGATTTCCCGAAAATTTCAGATTATTTACAGCTTTCAGTTTTTTCTTTCCAGTTTACGAGGTTATATAGTAGAAACTTTTCTCTTGTTGGCATTTCTGTGGATCGAAATCTTAATTGGCACCAACATGTCACATTAATTGCAGAAGCGGCTGCTAAGAAATTAGGTTTCCTCTTCCGGGCTCGCAAATACTTTTCACCAGCTAATCTCTATACCTTATATACTTCACAAATAAGGCCAAACCTCGAATACTGCTCCCACATCTGAGGTGCAGCTGCCGCTTCTACACTCGCTATCCTGGACTTCATTCAAAAGAGAGCTATACGTCTCATCGGTGACCCTACCCTCACCCAAAGGCTGCCATCCCTTGCCCACCGACGTGCCGTTGGTGACCTCTCTCTCTTTTATGGATATCTGCACGGGCACTGCTCAGAGGAGCTTTCCTCCATAGTTCCCCCACCCGCTGCCCTCAACAGATCTACCAGGGGAACAGAGCGAATGCACCCTCTTACTGTCCAGGTCACCAGACATAGAACATTTTGTTATGCCCGCTCTTTTGTCCCGAGGACTTCCAAGTTGTGGAATTCCTTGCTGGCACATGTTTTTCCTTCTCCTTCGAACCTCCAAACCTTCAAGTCCAGAATTAACAAGCTGCCTCTTTCCTCCTTGTCAACACCACGGTACGATAGTATTTAGGCTGTAAGCCCTCGTGGTGTGTTGTTGAAATTTAAAAAAATTTCGAAACGCAGCAAGTGCGTTATGGTAGTGAATTTCCATAAAACTATTTTATAATAGCAATAATGTGTGTTTTTCTAAGAAAGCCGGCATCAAATTTGGTTACCAGTATAATCTATACAGTAAAAACAATGTGCCATGTTTCATCAAAATAACTTTATTGTTTGAAAATGTAGAAAAATTTCCGAAAGTAAACTTAAAGTGTTCCCTAAAAAACTCGTTCTTTGGTCAACCTTATAGGTTAATAGCAAATTGAGCTATTCAAATATTAAGCATTTGATCAAAATTCGCTACCATAACGCACTTACTGCGTCCAGAATTTTTGTTCTTACAAACATGCATTATATTTCGATGGGAAATGCAAAAATGCAATAACATAAGGCGTGTTTGATTAAAAAAAAAAAAGAAAATTTGTATCACCAACGACTTATGGGCTACCCTGTGATTGTAGAAATAATTTTTTAAGATGTAGTTTAAGACACCCTATAATTAATATATACAATTTTTTTTCATATCTGGTATAATAACAAATATATTGATTTTTTTTGCGAAAATTCTACAAAAATTATATACCATTAAACGATAAACTCTATAGCTAAGACTACTGCCAAGCATCAGAGAAAACGTCTATTTGAAATGAATTTTCTGGAAACATTTTATTAAAATGAAGGACAATGACGGTTGAAACTAAGACTTCAGGGTTTGTAAAACATTCTTCTTGAGACATTTTATTTCCATAGCCCGTACTAGATTCAAATTCTTTTCCTAAATGTTGCCAATTTTGACGTTTAAATCGCAACTTTGACGTTTTGTAAAAAACCCCAATTTATTTTTGTTTAAATGCCTATAACTTTTTTGTCTTTTGACCTACGGAGCTAAATTTTGGTAGGTAACTTGTCTATAATGATATAAACGCGCGTATAAAATTTGGTTGCCCTTACTTTGTTAATTTTGGAGATATAAATTTTTTTCGAAAGAAAACACAAAATTTTCCGGGAAAACCTCGTCGGATTTTCCTGGATAACGAACATATCCAAGCCACTTGTAAAAGGAAGGTACTCAGCAATTTTCACGTTTAAAATTGCGATTTTGACGTTTTGAGGGGAACCCAAATTTATTTTTCTTTGAATGCCTGTAACTTTTTTGTTATTTAACCTACGGAGCTAAGTTTTGGTAGGTAACTTGCCTCTAATGATATAAACCCGCGTATGAAATTTGGTTGCCCTTACTTTGTTAGTTTTGGAGATATAATTTTTTTTCGATTTTTTTCGAAAGAAAACACAAAATTTTCCGGGAAAACCTCGGCGGATTTTCCTGGCTAACGAACTTATCCAAGCGACTTGTGAGAGGAAGGTATGTGCCAAATTCTATCAAAATCGGTCCATTATTTTTTAAGTTATAGGTGTGACACATAAATATATATATATATATATATATATATATATATATATATATATATATATATATATATATATATATATATATATATATATATATATATATATAAACATATAAAGTCTGAAACTGACCTCGGATTTGGGTTCCGGGGGTCCTAAATAGCGCTCATTTGAAGAAATTTTTTCAAAATTCGAAAGTCGAGATCTCCACATTAGTGAATTTTTTTAAAGAAAATTCACTAAAAAACTACTTGCCGTGAATCTAAAATGTAGCTTAACAGCAAAGTGCCTTATAAAGTTGCTATAAAACAAAAATCTTAGGCGGCCAGAGCTAAAACATATTGCATTTAATTTGAGAAACTTCTTGTAACTTCCCAATTTAAATTAGTTTTTACAGGCTGTCCCGAAAATACGTGTACAACACTTGATTGCAGGCTCCTGGGTTTAAAATAGATCGATTGAAACAAACTTACTTAGATGCAATTTTTGCTTCGTTTAGCCGCTAAAGAGCGTCAAAAATTCAAATAGATGTTGGTTTATCCCACATTTCTTGGAATTTTGTTCGTATAGTATAGTATAACACAAAAAAGACTGTTTCTAGTGTTATAGTGATATAACTATAAAAAAATGAAACTGTTAAGAAAGTGACATCTCCTGATTGTATGTAATCTTATTCTGATTTTTTACGTTATCAACCTTATGACAACACAAATAGCTTTATCGAGTAGCTGGAAGTATTTGGAAGTATTTTATATTTAAAGCAGTTTTGTCTGAAAAAAATAATAACACAAAAAGCAACTATTGGAAATATGTATTTAAAAAGTAAATAGAGAACATTAGTTGCGCAAATGTGAAAAATGACAACCATTTTGCTGAAAATACTTATTAGCATACTTTGAAAAATAAAATTGCACTCCGTTTAACGTCTTAATGAAAAAGTTTCCTGCATTTAACATTATTTTCGATAGTTCTTGGCGAGTGTTTTGCAGGTGGTAGTGGAATTTTCCTTTATGTAATAGTAAAGGATTTTTTCACGCCCGAGTAGGTACCACCCCATACATCAAGGGGCCGGTGAAGTCCCAACGGACGTTTCCGGTTCTGGTGTATGAGTCGGTTTCCCTTATAAGCAAAAATGATGATGGCTCCTCCTTGTATAAAATATTCCGGAGGCAAAATACCCCTCCATTCGGATCTCCGGGAGAGGGGTGTACAGGGGGCGCCAACATCAAGATTTAACATATCCTTTTCGAATATATGTGGCCTAAATTCTAACCTGAACTCCGTCCACCATTTCCTCCAGGCTAACAGGCCCCTACTCCTCTTCCTCACCGAAACCCAAATCAGTGCCAAAACAGCCACTAATCACCTTAATTTCCCGGGGTATGAGCTCCTTACTGCCTTTAGATTGCATGGAGGCGTGTGCGCATACGTCCGTAGCAATCTACCCTGCACCAGACTTCCCAATTTAGAAGCTGGAAGAAAAGACATACTATGGATAAAACTCTCTCTCAGGGCTGCAACTAAATTCATCTGTTGCATTTACCGGTCACCTTCTGACAACAACTTTGTCCAGCTCTTTGACTACCTTTCTGAAAAAACCGACTATCTGATTTCTGAATATCCTTCCTCCGAGGTCACTATTCTTGGCGACTTCAATGTCCATAATAAGGAATGGCTAGGATCTTCAAAAACCGATCCACAAGGGAGAGCAGCAGAGGCCTTTGCAGTCAGCAATTCTTTGGCCAATATGGTACAGCAACCTACTTACTTTCCTCGTATCCTAACACACAGCTCAAATCCTTTGGATCTCCTTCTTACTACAAATCCTGAATGCTATAAGATATCAGTCACCGCCCCCCTTGGTCGCTCAGACCACGGCATGGTCACTGCTTCCTGTGCAATGCAACCCGATGTCACACAGTCATCACACCCACGTATCGTTTGGCACTACAACTCCGCAAACTGGGACGAAATGCGGGATTACTTTTCCTCATTTCCATGGTCGTCTGTCTGCTTCTCTCATCCTGACCCCTCTGATATCTCACAAAACGTCACCGAAATTATCCAAGCTGGCATGGAATTATTTATTCCACGTACACAGAAAACCTCTTCAGCCACTCAAAAGCCCTGGTTCTCTAAATCCTGTGACAAGGCCAGACTTGAAAAGGTCAAAGCTCACAAAACGCTTCTACACAATCCCAGTCAAGAAAATCGTCAAGCATTCAACGACGCAAGAAACCGCTATGTCCGCATTCTTTCTGAGGCAAAAAACTCGTTTAATAACCACATCAAAAACAAAGTCCTCTCAAGCTCCAACGGCGGCAAACCCTTCTGGACTCTTGCTAAGTCTATTGGGAATAATTTCTGCAAGAGCACGTTCCCACCTCTTGTCTCAGGTGATGAAATTGTTTCTACCGCCCTGGGCAAGGCTGAACTTTTTGCTTCGTTGTTCGCCGGAAATTCTACTCTCAACCCACCTCCAAATGTTCAACCACCAACAGTCCCCAATGTCGCGCATAAAATGACTGATATCATTTTCCAAACTAAAAAGGTACGAAAGATGCTCTATTCTCTTAATACCAGGAAAGCCCCTGGCCTTGACGAGATCCCAGCAATTGTTCTCAAAAAATGCGCACCAGAACTTGCTCCTGTCCTGACTCGTCTGTTTCAGATATCTTACAATAAAGGCATATTCCCTAGTAACTGGAAAACTGCTCGAGTACAACCCATCCCCAAGAAAGGATCCAAAGCGCTTCCTAGCAACTACAGGCCTATTTCTCTCCTTTCAGTCATCTCTAAAGTGATGGAAAAGTATATAAACACCGAACTACTAAAATTACTTGAAAAACACAGTCTAATCCACGACAGGCACTATGGATTCCGTCAGCGCAGATCGACTGCCGACCTCCTTTCCTTTGTCACCCATTCTTGGAACAAGTCTATGGAACAACATGGTGAATCCCAGATTGTTGCTCTAGACATATCCAAAGCATTCGACCAGGTCTGGCACGCAGCGCTGCTTAATAAACTTCCGGCCTATGGCCTACCACCAAAACTTTGTACCTGGACAGCAAATTTCCTCTCCAACAGGAGCATATGTGTTGTTGTGGATGGCCATTCCTCTAAACTGTATCCAATTAATGCAGGAGTTCCTCAAGGTTCAGCTTTAGCCCCTACTTTGTTTCTTCTCCACATCAATGACCTCCTCTCTAGCACATCCAACCCAGTTCACAGTTACGCGGACGACAGAACCCTCCACTCAAACATACAATATTCTAAGCCTGTCTCTTTAGCCCAATTAGATGAGGATCGCAGACTCATGGAGGGTTCTGTCTCCGTAGACCTCCAAAAAATATTAGACTGGGGAAGTAGAAATCTTGTACAATTCAACCCCACCAAAACTAAGTCTTGCTTTCTTTCTCACAAGAGATACAGCAGCCCTAGACCCATCACAATGAACAACCAAGTTATTCAAAGTAATGAGTCCTTTTCTCTTGTTGGCATTACTGTGGATCGAAATCTTAATTGGCACCAACATGTTACATCAATTGCAGAAGCGGCTGCTAAGAAATTGGGTTTCCTCTTCCGGGCTCGCAAATTCTTTTCACCAACTAATCTCTATACCTTATACACTTCACAAATAAGGCCAAACCTCGAATACTGCTCCCACATCTGGGGTGCAGCTGCCGCTTCTACACTCGCTATCCTGGACTCCATTCAAAAGAGAGCTATACGACTCATTGGTGACCCTACCCTCACCCAAAGGCTTCCATCCCTTGCCCACCGACGTGCCGTTGGTGACCTCTCTCTCTTTTATAGATATCTGCACGGGCACTGCTCAGAGGAGCTTTCCTCCATAATTCCCCCACCTGCTGCCCCCAGCAGATCTACGAGGGGAACAGAGCGAATGCATCCTTTTAACGTCCAGGTCACCAGACATAGAACATCTTGTTATGCCCGCTCTTTTGTCCCGAGGACTTCCAAGTTGTGGAATTCCTTGCCGGCACATGTTTTTCCTTCTCCTCCGAACCTCCAAACCTTCAAGTCCAGAATTAACAAGCTGCCTCTTTCCTCCTTGTCAACACCCACGGTACGATAGTATTTAGGCTGTAAGCCCTCGTGGTGTGTTGTTGACATTAAAAAAAAAAAAAAAGAAGTCTTGTAAACTTTTGTTTTAAGACCACCCCACAAAAAATTTACCACTATTTAATTCTGGCGAACGTGGTGGCCATATTACTGGTGCATTATTGGCTCTTCCAATCTGTCGGTTGGAATATTGGCCATTTAAATATTGCCCAACAGCAATTAAACAATGTCAACAATCTTGTAGATACGACATTTGCTGCCGAAGTATAAGAAGCACATTTTCTATATATATATATATATATATATATATATATATATATATATATATATATATATATATATATATATATATATATATATATATATATCAAACCGATAACTCAAAAAGTTATTAACCGATTTTCGTCAAACTCGGCAAGAATCATTATTTTATTAATAGCTTGGATGTGTTTGTTAGCCAGCCCTCCCGGGCTAGTTTTTCTATAAAAAAAAATTTTTTCGAAGAAGAATTTTGTATCCAAAAAATAGCAAAGCTATTTGCATGAAATTTAGTTGGTATCTTGACCTCGTAAATACCTTACTAGACACCAAAACTCAACTTTCTAGGTTTATAGAAAATTGAGTTATGCTTATATATTTCACAATTTAATGAACATTCGCCAGCATAACGCACTTGCTGCATCCCGAAATTTTAATTATATAGATTATTGTCTGTCTGTTTATCTGTTGGCACCAGCCATTAGCGCAGTTTAAAACATAGATTATTATAACTAAAAGTGTTCACTGCGAAAAGATCCTATAAAAGTTGTTTCAATGATTCTTGGGCTATATGAACAATGTTATTATATATTATATGTATAGATATACCAATTAAAACTTTTGACCTGGAAAAGGCCGAGATACATTTGTTTTCAAGGGGTACACATCTTCACGTAAATTTTGGTGCCTTATAGCCTACCCTTAGGCAACGGCCTAAAGTGCCCGTAAATTTTAAATGGCACCCTATGTTTAGTGGTCACAGCAACATACGACTTTTTTAAATTTTGGTTTTGACATGGCAATAAAATCATTAACTAAAGAATAATACAAAATTACAAATTGTTTTCCTCTACTTTCATACTAAAATCTTTGCTCCACTCCGAACATTTCGAAGCTTTTCGGGCGTTATCTGACGACATTCTTCAACAATTCGCCGAAGAAGCTCCTCAAGTGAGATTAGTCGGCTCGCATAATTTTTCTACTTCTAGTGCCCCATAAAAAAGTCTAAGGGTGTAAAATCTGGCGATCTGGGAGGTCACCTAGGATCCTCATCATTATGTTCCTGTAGCAAATTAATTTTGTATGGTTGATACTTATTACCTTTTAACATTCTGCGGCAACTAGCTACGGAAATTCCTCAAGTACTTGTAAGCTTCCTGATATTCAAATTTTGGTTTCATTGCGATGTCAGTCAGGACACCTCATTATCCTCATTACGTACGACCTGCTCACGTTGATACTGTTTGCAACCGATCCAGCTTCCGAAAATTTATGCATTAAATCCAGAAGGTACAGATGCGGAATGTTTTTCTCACAATGACGATCATTAAAAATCTGTGCCCTAAATGCTTCGAAATGTTCGTTCGGAAGTGTAATTGTCTAGAAGTGAAAGGAAAACAATTTGGACATTTAATTAAATAACATTCTTTCAGTCATTGATATTTTGTAACATTATTTAATTGATTTTATTGCCATATCCAAACCAACATTCAAAAAAGTATGGACGCAGGAAGTACGTTATGGTAGTGAATTTTCAAAGAAATGATCTGGCACTAGAAATGTCCGGATCAGATCTGAGCCGGTTCAAATATTCGGATCTTTAAAAAGATCGGAATGAATCGACTCTTAAAATCATGAAAGATGGATCCTGAATCCGAGTTTTATCTGTTGTGAGGCAACGAACCGACGGCTATTGACTCTGACTCTGGCACTCTGACATATGTTATGGCTGATCCGCTGTTACGTTCTCGCCTCTCGGATCACGGCGCTGTGAGCAACGAAAGGACAAACAAAAGATTCGGATTGAATAAGGCACACCTAAATAACACGATCCGAGATCCGAACCCTGAAATATTCAGAATTCTTAGAACGCTCAGCCTGCGTGTTGCAATTTAAGTATTTAGATTATTGAAGGTTTCATAATTTTTTATTAGGCATATAATTATATCGTTTGTAGAATCTATTTTTCTTGTACCTACATATTGTGTAAATTACTTATTTATATAATAGCAACAAGAAAAATATAATTATTCATTCAATTTTTTTGAAACATTTATTACATATTAACATGTAAAAATATAATTTCATTTATTTTTTATTTCTCAATGGAGTTCTTTTTCCGTTACAATTTGACCACTTTTTCTCAAAATTTTTGAACATGGCACTTAAGTAGCCATAAGGCATAATCTTTTTTTAACACATTCATATAATCTTGGATATATATTTCAATCCGTATAATAGGTTCTCGCTCTTGATCACCTCTTTTGTTTTGGTCGATCTTACTGAATGCAGTATGTATCAAGTCGAGTCACGCAAGACAGAGGATTCGTTGGAATTCAAGAACCGGTTCAAGGATCTGGATGTTCAAAAAGATCCGGAGCCTGTAATCCGACTCTTCGAAAAGATCCGAATTTCCTATCTCTATATGGCACTAAATATTTTTATAACTTTTTTTCTTGTAAGATAGAAATCTAAATTTGGTGTATTGTTTTAGTTTTATATCGCAAACCTACCAAATTTGGTTGCCATAGCTTTTTTAATTTTTTAAATAATTTTTTTTTCGAAAGGAAACTCAAAATTATCACGAAAACCTGCTCATTTTCCTGGCTAACAAACTTATCCAAGCCACTTACAAAAGGAAGGTCCGTGCCCAATTATATTAAAATTGGCTTATTATTTTTTGAGTTATCGGTGTAATACATACATACATACATATATACATACATATATATATATATATATATATATATATATATATATATATATATATATATATATATATATATATATATATATATATATATATATATATATATTTGTGTGTGTGTGTGTGTGTATGTATAAACATACAAAACTTGAAACTGACTCCAGATATGGGTTCTGGGGTTCTAGTTTGTGCTCTACTGCAAAAAAAATTACAAATTCAAAAGTCGGGAGTTAGTGAATTTTTTCTCTGAAAATTCACTAAGAGTCGTAAGCTGTCGTGAGCAGAATTGAGAATGCTTTAAATGAGGTGTCACTCAACATAGGGTACTATTTGAATTTAAGGGTACTCTACGCCCCTGCCTAAGGGATAGGTTCCAAGACGCCTAAACTTAGGCCCATCCCCTTCAAAACAAAGTCGTCATATCTCGGCTTTTTTTTGATCCCGATACTTTCCTGGTGGAAAGTTCTAATTGGCAAGCTCTGTATACATTTATTATATGTTCTGTACTAACTATAACATTATTTTGCTTTTATAATTGAGATTCCTAGTTTGATGTGTTACTCTCTTTTCATGTTTCTTCCTTAAATTTTTATTCGAAACCATTGAATATTGAACTATTCAGCCCTAAATCCACCAACCTCAAATATTATGACATTTAATTATTTCATGCATAGTTGCAGTGTTGCCAGATTGAAAATTCAATGCTTTCGCATTTGTTTGGTTACCATGGTAGTTGATCCGAGATCAAAGTTAAGCCTGGATTAACTTCTATCCGGAGGTGAGTGTCTTTTTCTGCTGGATAATTCAAGTTTATGTTATTTATTTTTTGGACCTAAATGGATATGCGACGCAATCGAGTATAACATCATTGTAATCAAATATATATATATATATATATATATATATATATATATATATATATATATATATATATATATATATATATATATATATATATATATATTGGTGGAACAATTCAATATAACGTTCATTAAAGAAAAAAGTTAACTATCAATACGACTCTGACAGGAATTAATGTAGAAAAAAATAAATTCACCATGACAACCAGAGTCGCGAACTATTTCCCTGTATAGAAATTCAAGTTGATAGGCAACATTGTTTTGGAGATATCGAAGAAGGAACAAATGCAAGTTTTGTTGGTACTTTGCTTGTATCTAGAAAGCTATGGAACTTGCTATCAAATCTGTATTTGAGTACCTTCAAGTTGCCCTTATATTTGTGCAACTTTTATCAAATTTAACAAAGTTTGTATCCCTTTACGGTTTCAGAGTTTCCAATGATGTCGAAGGTCAAAATCTTGCACCCCCTGAAATGTATTTGGTTATTGTTTACTTACGAAAATACTAAGAAATCGCCTTTTAAATGGCTACAAATAAAATCGAAAGTATACAGTGAACTTTGGGATCACTGCGTACAGAGAAACGATAAATTAAATATCTCCTATTTTATTTAAGCACGCCCTTCAACTAGAAATACTCCATTATTTAGACACGTAATTAGAGGATGTTATCCAATCTTACGTATCTTAAGTAGATAATACCTCGTAACAAGTATATATTTAATGGTCAATTCACTCATTAATACCTTGTTTAATTTCTCGAAAGCCTCTATCAATCAGTCGTAAAATCACCCGATCAGTATAATGACTGTAGGTGTACCAGCTTACTCTATAATTTAAATGCAAGCTGCAATGTGTGACTGCCCAGGTTTCGTAAGATCCAATCTTAAATGTGATAATGAATTTTGGTGATTATAAATTCTTGATACCAAATATGGTAGTACAACTTTGTTACTGGGAAAATTATACGCTTACATGACTCTTATTATTGTGGGATAATAGGGTTCTTGCTAAAGATATATCATCTGTGTATTTGTAATCACTTAATAGTTCATCAGAGTATAGTCTGGAGTAGTGTGTATTATACAAAAGTACCTACCAAATTATGCAATTCAAAGAGAACGACTTTTTAACTTTTACTTTTGTTGTGAAATTTAATGGGCGTTGGGTTGGAATTTTTTTTATTAGTACATACTTATAAAAAATATGTTAATACGTAACCAGAAGAAATTAGGTTTACGCCTTTGACCGCAAAAAGTGAAAAGTTTTAATTAACTAATTGTTGTTGCCCTTATTTGCTGAAATTGTCCCAGGCTAAGTACAGACTACTTTTCTAGGTTCACAATTGTTTGTGTAATTTTCAGTAATCAGTTTCGCCCTTTTACGACATCGTCAGGTGGGAGAAAATGGAATTTATTAATACGTTATCGTGACAACCAAACTCCTGGACAACATTAACGCACCACTTTAGTAGACTCAAATAATTACATTAATAAAAATTAATTTAAACTTACTTATACGAAAAACCCACAAAACGAGTTAATACAGTCTTTTGAAATAGAAATCAGAGAAACATCATCTTACTTAAGAACCTTAAACACTTCTTTTGATGAAAATCAGCGAGATATGCAAACGAAAATCAAGATGGAAAACATTTAAGACATCGATACACCAATAGACTCCACGGGCCCAATGTAAAGTTGGTACCTTGTAGGGCCTCCTCTATTCATGATTACCGCATGCCTACGCCTTGGCATGTTAGCGAATCAATTTTCAATGGTATCCCCGGGAATAGTCTGTTATTCTTCAATGAATGCATACACGATAGGTGAGACTTTGGACCTTGGTGATGGTGCCATAGATACTCAATAGCGTTAAGCTCGAGACTGCTAGGTGGCCATTCCATTGATGACAAAATGAGTAAATAGCATTATGTGTTCAGATATGATGATTCCCAGGTAATAATCCGCATTCATAAGCCTCACGCGTAGAGGAACCAACTCTGTACGAGCGTCAAAGCAGATGCTGTCCTTCCTAAACATTTACAGAGCCGACACCAAATGCAACCCGTGAAGAAATGTTCCAACTTGCAAATCTCTCGTCTTCCCTTCGCCAGACATGCTCACGTTCATCAGGAGACTTTAACCTAATCCTCGTTTTGTTGAAGAAATGCTCTTTGGTTAGTAATGGTTTCTTTTGCCAGTTTTCTGCTCCTAAATTCGGTCTCATTTAAACGTTCTGATTATTTAAGACGATATTACAATATCACGAACGGATAGCTCTTTTTTAACACTATTGGTTATTCTTCCGTTTCTACAACCAGATTGTCTCAGAAAACGGCCATTCCTCTGATTGCTACATCGTTCTCGCAACCTTACACTATAACCTACTAAACTTTCCATAGTTTCTAATTAACGTGTTGCGTGGATCAGCCATATATATATATATATATATATATATATATATATATATATATATATATATATATATATATATATATATATATATATATATATATATATATATATATATATATATAATGTTTAGCTTTCGTGGCGGTTATATTACTATTTCTTAAAACATTGTGGGATAGCCGTGTCGGTTGCAGAGATAACTACTCTGTATTATATTGTTCAGTTTTTCGGATTACTTATCTCTTTAGAGCCTCGGTGGTTCAGAGGTAAGAACGTGTGCCTCTAAACCGAAGGGTACTGGGTTCGTACCCAGGGTACTCCTTTCACTTTTTCAGTACATATTGTACAGTTAACATCAACCGAGGTTCTGGCATTGTATTTGAGCAAGTTGAATGTCTGCACGTTCCGCCCTTCGGAGGGGGCGTAAAGCCGTCGGTCCCGTGCCCATGCGATGTTGGACACGTTAAAGATCCCTACTTTCTTTACAGAAAGGCAGGGGTTCGGCAAAATTTCCAGATGGTGAGGTGAAATTGCTCACTGGCGTCGATGATTGGCCATAGTCGCGGAAATAGGCCGACGTTAAAGAAAAAAAACACACATATACTTATCCCTTTACAGCTACAATATTGAAGGGAAAGATTACAGTTTACACAGGAACAGTAAAAGAGATGTAAACAGGTACATTTAAAGCGAGTTTTAAAATTTTAACTTGAAAAAATTTAATATCAACAAAACATTTACAACATATTTATGTTGAATTTGAATGAAAGTTGATAACCGCCAATCTGGCATATACAAGCTAACTGTATTTAAATTTGTTTTTGTTGTCAAGAAATAAATAATTCCGAAAGCTCGGCAATATAACATAGAGTTTTCATCTTGCAACTGACGGCTTTCCCACAATTTTATATGGAATAATATATGTATATATATATATATATATATATATATATATATATATATATATATATATATATATATATATATATATATATATATATATATATAGGAATATTGCACTACACTGTAATCACTTTTAAACATACACTTTATTTGTTTGCTGTACGTTTGTGATTTCTTATTGGTTTGCGCGGACTGCAGTTTCGAACCGTCCCGGTTCATCATCAGCACGCTACTGACTGTTATCGCTCCTGTGTGGTCTACGTCTGAGATTGTACGTGGCGCATGCGCCGTGAGCTTCTATTGGTCGGTTTCCTAATCTCTGATTGGTTGTGCCTTCGGACTGTGCCGTGTGTATCGGTCTCCTGTCTTGATCACTATGGTTTGATAATTTGTCTATTGTATGGCCTTTATTAAGTTTTGTTTAAATGTAAAAAAAAGAAACAATTAATGCCAGAACAAATCCAAGTACAAATCGTACTGCATTTACGACAATAATCTCACAGCTGTGCAATACCTAGAGATTTTGCGAACCACTGTCTCTGATTTCTTGGACAATTTATCACTTACTGCGTATGTAAATTGTTGGTATCAACTAGATGGGGCTCCTGCACATTATTCAGCAGAGGTGAGGAGCATTTTAAATGATGAATTCGGATAGAGGAGGCTGGGATGCGACGGAACATACAATTGGCCCCCACGGTCCTCTGGATTTTTACCTATGGGGTAAATTGAAATCAGATGTTTATGCGACTCCAGTCAACACAAGGCAAGAAGTTGAAGATAGAGTCCGTAATTGTTTGGATGATATTGATCCCGCAGAAATACGGCGTACAACAAGTCAAGGAGTTGTAATACGCTTAGAGCGATGTACTAGTGCGAACGGTACACAATTTGGACAATATCAATCATGAGTTTCTTAGCTAGTCATAATCATTTTCAACTTTCAATACTTTTGGTTATTCTCTGTTATTTGTTGCACTTTCATAAATAATTTTCAACTTTAGGTATATGGAATGCTAATACAGTTTGAAAGAGAATTATCTGCTCTATTCAATGAAAAGATAATATGCACGGTGTTCCATTTGAAATAAATGAGTTATTCTAGTTAAAACACACCAAATTCTAATACATCCTACAAAACATCTTGTATATGAAACACATTTTCCTTACAATCATGTTGAAGCTTAATGGCCTTGGAACGTGTCTGACAAATTAGAAAATTTTCAGCATCCTAACACGACACGAAATCAGCTTCATTAAGTCAGCCTCCCCTTGAACAGAATTCTCAAATAAATTGACATAACTCGAAAACAGTTGAAGATAGGGGGAGCGTACTCTAATAACTTCTAACCTAAAATTAGATGAGTATTCTAAAAATGCAATAATATACAGGGTATTCTATTTGAAATAACAATGTTTATATCTAATTACGGTGTAACCGGAAGTCCGAGATTTTGGAAATTATTTCCATTAAATAGAGCATCTTCGCAAACCCCCGTAAACAAATTTTCAGCACTCAAAAATGTATATTTTCGGAAATAATCTAATACATTAATCGACGTGGGACAGCCTGTATATATATATATATATATATATATATATATATATATATATATATATATATATATATATATATATATATATATATATATATATATATATATATATATAATTGAAACTTACCCCGGATTTGAAGACTTTTTTTCAAAATTCAAAAGGCGCAAATCTCTATTTTTTTTTTCAAAAATTCACTGAAACACGGTCCTCATACACCAACTCTTGACCAGGTGCATGAAAATGCTGTTCGACGACTTGTTCGAGCATAGAAAAGTTCATAAACGGCAGAGACTGCACTTTCGAACATTGTTTTTATCTGGATTGCTGGCTCAGCTATGATAAAACAGAAATTGTTTATATGATTCTTTAACACTCTCTTTAAAAAGTGCAAGAAAATGCTTCACCGTCAACACAAGATTCCTCAAGGTTCAACTTTAGCCCCTACTTTGCTTCTTCTCCACATCAATGACCTCCTCTCTAGCACATCCAACTCAGTTCACAGTTACGCGGAGGACAGCACCCTCCACTCAAATATACAATATTCTAAGCCTGTCTCTTTAGCCAAATTAGATGAGGATCGCAGACTCATGGAGGGTTTTGTATCCGTGGATCTCCAAAAAATATTAGACTGGGGGTGTAGAAATCTTGTACAATTCAACCCCACCAAATCACAGTCTTGCTTTCTTTCTCATAAGAGATACACCCGCCCTAGACTCATCACAATAAACAACCAAGTTATTCAAAGTAATGAGTTCTTTTCACTTCGAAATCTCCATTGGCACCAGCATGTCACATCAATTGCAGAAGCGGCTGCTAAGAAATTAGGTTTCCTCTTCCGGGCTCGCAAATACTTGTCACCAGCTAATCTCTATACCTTATATACTTCACAAATAAGACCAAACCTCGAATACTGCTCCGACATCTGGGGTGCCGCTGCCGCTTCTACACTCGCTATACTGGACTCCATTCAGAAGAGAGCTATACCTCTCATCCGTGACCCTACCCTCACCCAAAGGCTGACATCTCTTGCCCATCGACGTGCCGTTGGTGACCTCTCTCTCTCTCTCTCTCTCTCTCTCTCTCTCTCTCTCTCTCTCTCTCTCTCTCTCTCTCTCTCTCTCTCTCTCTCTCTCTCTCTCTCTCTCTCTCTCTCTCTCTCTCTCTCTCTCTCTCTCTCTCTCTCTCTCTCTCTCTCTCTCTCTCTCTCTTATAGATATCTGCTATCTGCACGGGCACTGCTCAGATGAGCTTTCTTCCATAGTTCCTCCACCTGCTGCACCCAACAGATCTACCAGGGGAACAGAGCGAATGCACCCTTTTACTGTCCAGGTCACCAGACACAGAACATCTTGTTATGCTCGCTCTTTTGTCCCGAGGACTTCCAAGTTGTGGAATTCCTTGCCGGTACATGTTTTTCCTTCTCCCCCGAACCTCCAAACCTTCCAGTCCAGAATTAACAAGTTGCCTCTTTCCTCCTTGTCGACACCCACGGTACGATAGTAGTTAGGCTGTAAGCCCTCGTGGGTGTGTTGTTGAAATAAAAATAATAATAAAAAAACATCTAGATCTTCAAGTATTTATATGAAATGAATATGCCACTCAACCATTTTCACTTTCCTCTTGTTCTTTTTCTTAGTCATTGACTACAGGAGTGTCTTATTGTCTTTCTAAAACACAATAAACTAGCAGTAAATTATTCTATTCAAACATTAATAACAAAGTCGTGTAGTAGAACGGACCAAAGTGAGCTCACATAGAAAATATAAATAGAATACATGTGTACTTATCATATTGTAACATCTACATTATTGTTTTTACCAATAATAATCGTTTTATTATATTTGAAATCTCGGTACATTAATTGCTTCTATTTGTCATAATATCGTTATAGTGCAACCGTTTCATGTTATATATCATCAACCATTTTTAAAATGTTGGTAATTAATGTGTATACCATGATCTTAAATAATATAGGAACATAATTGTGGGAATTAAGTTGTGTTCAGTAATTTATGAGAAGTTAGGTTTTAGTTAAGGTAAAATGGTTAATGTAATAGCTAAGAGACACAAAGTAAAAGCAGACCAAGTCTTTCTCTGATTTTACATTTATAGGACGCTAAGGCCTGCAAAATAATAATTTTTTAACTTGTCTATTACTGGAAGGCTAGATGTATTCTCACCATAATTAGAACCGCAGACCGGTTTCGCTCTAATTAGAGCTCGTCAGTACGGTATACTTTTTTTGTTTGGATTAGAGCTTTGACTTTGCGAACTGGCTCATTCTGTCACTGTCAATTTTTAAAATAAACAAGGATGCATCTGACCTTGCTTTTCGCAATGGCAAAACCTGTCTTAATATTTTCTTTTATCTCCCTATCCACTTGCTGTTTACTACAAATATATACTAAAATTAAAACTTACACACATATCCACCCACACACATACGCGAGTGCATATACACTCATGTATACGCACCAGTGGCGTCTCTTGACCAAAATGTTCGGGTGTGCGGCAACGAGTTGCTGTTAGTGGGGGTTTTAAAAATTATTAACACTAAATGTACAATATATATATATATATATATATATATATATATATATATATATATATATATATATATATATATATATATATATATTGTACCTATATGGGAATAATACGTAGATAAATAAATTAATTTCCCACTGCAACACTAACAAATCGAAAAGTCACTTAAAACCTTAAAACACGAAAAGAACATGGAATTATTATCAAGCTCTTTTCTTCAAACAAATTTGTGTTAGCGTTAGCACTGTCCGGAACTGGGTGAAAACTGAAAAACATTAAAAGTAGTTCAATGTTAATATGGTACTAAATAATAAAATGTGTAAAAAGCCTGGATGCAGCAAGTAAGTTATGGTAGTGAATTTTCATAGAAATGATCTGGCACAAAATATTTTAATATAACTTTTTTCTTGCAACATAGGAATCTAAATTTTGGTGTGTAGTTTAATTTTTATATCGTAAACCTACCTACCAAATTTGGTTGTCTTATCTTTTTTATTTTTTGAGATACAAATTTTTTTCGAATGAAAATTCAAAATTTTCCCGGAAAACCATGTCTGCTTTTTCTGACTAACGAGCTTATTCAAGCCATTTACAGAAGGAAGCTACATGCCAAATTTTATTAAAATCGGCTGATTATATTTTGAGTTATCGGTGTGATACCTATGTATATATATATATATATATATATATATATATATATATATATATATATATATATATATATTATATATATATATATATATATATATATATATATATATATATATATATATATATATATATATATATATATATATATATATATATATATATATATATATATATATATATATATATATATATATATATATCGTTTATAGTTTATTGTTATATAAATAGTACAAAGCAGCTTACAAATAAGTCTAAACTTGTGGCTGCAAATGAATTTTGACTATATTTTAATCTAAATGTCAATTGTTCTAAAGTTCTGTCATCTGATTTCTAATCTCCAAAATTACCTCACCTCATTATGTACCATTACAATTTCTAGAAATATGGATGGTACTTCAGTTTCTTCATTTTAATCAAACATTTCTATATTTTAAAACTGGACGCAAATTAAATTCTACATATTTTTCAACAGAAACATTATATATATATATATATATATATATATATATATATATATATATATATATATATATATTATATATATATATATATATATATATATATATATATATAAACATATAAAAATTGAAACTGATCCCGGATATGGGTTCTAGGGGTCCTAGGTCGCGCTCATTTGCAACAATTTTTCAAAATTTAAAAGTCCAGATCTCCCCATTAGTGAATTTTTTTTACGAGAATTTACTAAAATGTATTATAGTCTTTGATTCTGGAATACTGTGGTCTCTGCAAGCGCAGTCGTAATGTTTGTAAATAATGCTATCACAACGTTTGTTAGACCGGCGTCCATTCATTTGTCTTGAGTGGTATTTTTACCGCTCACTGCAGTGTTAAAAGCAATGGTATTTTCCTAACTATTTTAAACACGTGGGTGGGGGACTGTATTGTATACAAATACAGCTCTATCGACTAAGTTGTTCGGAAATAACAACGCACACCTAACCCGAATTCATTCCCAGTTGCTATTGACATACTCATATTCTCTGAATGAAGACGTGGTACCTACTTCATTCCAAGTCACTATTAACCGACTATTTATGAAATCAAATAAGTAAATTAAATCGATTGTCATAAAATATGTAGTGTATTAAGACTAAGGGAAAAGAATAAAACATATTTAACTGTGCACATTTTAATTATATTTTAGGGTGTGCGGCGCACACCTAGCTCACTAGGAGAAATCGCCACTGATACGCACCCACGTCAATAGGCTTTACACGTCCAGTACTTAACACTAGGTGCAGGATAGAAAATGCACATTATTTTTTCATGTGCACATACACACACATACATATGCATGCACACATCTACTCTACAAGTTGTTGCAGGAGAAACACTGGCACACTTTTCACACCAATGGAGCCTGTCATGGTGTTTTTTTAACGTACTGGGGAGGCTGCGGTCAAAAGAGGTTAACACAAGGAAAGACACAAAGGAACTTACTTTTATCTCTCTGACTATTCATTAATCTGCTAAGTTTATTTAGTATCCCTTAAGACTATATAGTATATTGCCACTAGTACAATATTAGAATATCATCTTTTTACTAAGAGCTATATAAACCTAGCTAACTTAGAGTCTTTAACAAAACACCACGGTATACTAATTACAGCCAGAACACCTATAAAGTAATATGGCTATGGTAGCCAGCCTCTTAGGACATTGTGAGATGTACGAAACCGGGTCGCTATCTCGGTGCGAAACCAGGTTGTATGTTGTCACGACAGCTCCAAATAACACAAAATGTTATAAAATGGAGGTTGTGCAACTAACAATTATGTAAATTGTCAACCCTGGCCCATTTATTTCCTAATACAGTGCCAATGTATGTGAGGCTAGCTGTATTCTTACCATAATTAGGTTTCGGTCTAATTAGAGCTTGTCAGTGCGGTATACTAATTTAAACGAGAACACACCTATAAAGTAATACGGCTATGGTAGCCAGCCTCCAAGGACATTGTGAGATGTACGACAGAGTCGCCATCTCGGTGGGGAACCAGGTAGTATGTTGTCACGACAGTTCCAAATAACACAAAATTTTGTAAATTATCAGCAATGGGACAATGCATGTAAGCCTAGATGTATTCTCACCATAATTAGAACCGCAGACTGACTTCGCTATAATAATAGTTGGTTCTACACAGTCTCTATTTTATAACATTAATATTATTTGAGCTGTTGTGACAACACACTACCTGTTCCGTACCGCGATGGCGACCCTGTCGTACATTTCACAATTGTCTATTACTCTTCGGCTCGTTAAAAGCATTAGAGATTTTTATAATTGGATGGATGAGGACCATTATACAAAAAGAACTTAGCTGACGTGTCTCTTGTTTTGTTGCATACTTTGGAATCATAACTTCCTCCACACCTAACGCAGACATATGGTCTATTGCAATATTTCTTGGTGTGGTTGTACACCTGGAATCTGGTACATTGGACTATGACTTTCTTTTTTTGTTGGTGGTTGGATTACTATTGACTTATTATTAAGGTATCTTAGATTGTATGCATCTTTGTTATTGGGAGCTGGTTCAAGTTCAACAAAGAAAAGGGACAACGGTTCTTTGGTGACTCTATGTCTAACATTTCCAAATAAGACAAAATTTTGTTAATTTACAGAAATGACCCATTTATTCATTTCTTCCTAATATAGGGACAATGCGTGTAAGGCTAGATATATTGTCACCATAATTAGAACCGCGACGGGCTTCGCTATAATAATAGTTGGTTCTACACAGTCTCTATTTTATAACATTTAGTGTTATTTGAGCTGTTGTGACTACACACTAACTGATTCGGCATCGCGATGGCGGCCCTGTCGTACCTTTCACAATTGTCTATTACTCTTCGGCTCTTTAAAAGTATTGGAGATGTTGTAGATTATTTAATTAATCTTATAGGCCTTTGGCCTCTCAGCGCTACGAATCTAATGGTTTTTTTGTGCATGACTTGTGCATGACTTTTTTTAATAGCTGCCCAAAAATGACAGACCTTTCATGTAGTCCATTATATTTTTAGGGGATACTTTACGTATTTCCTGGGTGGTTAAGATCACGGCTCCAAATAATTTAAGTCTTTTGCAGAACTGAGCCATGCAGTCGCATAGCAAATGTTCTGCCATTTCTGCTGTTTTAGTGCAGTATCTGCGGTTTTCACTCTCTATGCTTCCCATTTTCATAAGGTGATACCTTACTGGAGAGTGTCCTGTGAAAAGTCCTGTGATTATTCTCAAGTTGTTCCTGTTCAATTCCGGAGACAGTTCGGACTTCTCTGTTGATATGGTTATATACACTAAGTGAAGATTGGAACTTGTGATGAGCACTGATAGGTACACTTTGAGAACCAGAATCACCACAATACATATTTTTAAAGATCTGACGATCATTTCACTAACAAATCTAGCGACGTCAGAGGATGCAAAATGCTAACAGTTAGAATTTTTCATCTTCTGATGACGCTAACTTTGTTAGTGAAACGATCATCAGGTCTATAAAAAGATATGTGTAAGTGATTTGGGTTCTCCAAGTGTACTTATATATGGTTATATACAGTTTTGCCTGCTTAAGCCTGGGGTTTTCCTCCAGTGTGACAGCATTTGGTTCCTCTCCCAAGGATTATGTTCCTTTCTTACATTCTTACATGCCTTTTTATTATTCCGCAATGGAGCTCTGGACATTCGAATGGTGTTTTTGCTGCTCTTTTGGCAAGGATATCTGCTTCCTCATTTCCTTGCCTTGATGCCCTGGTACCCACATCAAAGTTACTTTGTTGTTCGTAGCCGACAGCTTCAAGGATTTTTTGCAGTTCCAGATCAGTTTAGACTGACTATTGACTTATTGAAGACCTTATGTGATTTTAATGAAGATTGAATGGGTTTACAGGTAGGTGATAGGTTAAAGTAATCAGTGCGTTTTAGTGCCAATAAGGGGTTAGATATTCTAACTGCAAGGGTATGCAAAAAAAACTGAATGTGTCACATCGTTGAACTTGCATTTTTTCTCTATTCAACCCTCTTAAAATCCAATATGGCTGCTATAAAAAAATTCGAAATTTCCTATGAAAAGCTAATGATTTAGTAGGCCTAGAAACATTTTAAAACGGGCAGTAGATAACTCGTGACGACTCATGAGAAGCTAATAAATATCTAAGCATTCGCTTACATAATAAAAATATATGGAAGAAAGTATAAAAGGAAACTTTTCAGTTTTTTTTTTCACAATATTTCAGTAATGATTTGAGTTTTTCGGACTTTTCCTTCAAATTATGATGAGCACAAAATTTTACATTTTCGTAATTTAACCGACTTTGTATTTTTTAAGGTTTAGAAGATATCAATAGTGTTCAATATAAAAGTGACAACGCTGTACACACACACACACACACACACATACACAACGCGTACACGCACAAGTATATATATATATATATATATATATATATATATATATATATATATATATATATATATATATATATATATATATATATATATATATAGGGTGAGTTAAGTGTTACAAGGGGATATCCCGAAAACGGTTTAAATTTAAAATGTAATATGGAGATGAGGGGACATATTATTTAAATATATTTTTGGCTATTACTCCCCCTCTCTATTCTGAGGGGCGGGGGCAGCTTTGGATTTTTAAATATGTAGGTATGTAGGTATGTACTTTTTCTATTAAACACTTCGAATCGAAGTATAAAACAACGTTTGTGTGCAAAAACATCTTGAACAAAAATATATAACAATTAAATTGCAACTTATTTATTACCTGTCATGTGTGATAAATTGTTCCAAATGTTCCCATTCGAGTTCTGAACACTTTCTAACCCTTTTTCTAAATAAATCCCGTACATACTACCACATTTAAGGTGTCAGGAATCAGCAGGCAAAGCGGATTCTGTTTTTCACATTATCTAAAGTTTCCATCACTTTGTGCCTTATAAAACCAATCCACCAGTTTTATAATATTCCATTCAAATCATTTCGGGTCTGTATTGCATAATGAGGTGGAGCTCCATCCTGTTGGAACTACATGGTAGGGTTTATGTTTTGGTTTAATAATTGAGGTACTTGATTTAGTACAAAATTAGTGTACATTTCTCCACTTAAATACGCTTAAATGAAATGCGGACTAATCACTGTATCCCCGATTATAGCACGCCAGATTTCAAATGATCATGGATTTTGATTTGCCAGAGCTCGTATCCAGTGGGGATTTAAATTATTTTTTTGTATTTTACCTTAATAAATCATAATTCCGTAACCTAAAGAGCAAATAATTATTTTTCAACATATATCTAGTTTTTTACGTAAGTTAGAATTTTGCAAAAAAAAACAGTACCTACATTACCCCATTTAAAAATCCAAAATTACCCTCTGCCTTTAACCTTAAAAAATAGAGAGGGAAGTATATGTTAAAATATGTTTGAATATCTCCTCCCGCCTCCATCTGGCTTCGCCAAAATTTCACACAAAAAATTGAGCCGTTTTGGAGATATTCCCTTGTAACACTTTAAAAAACTCACCCTGTATATATCTGTTCTGTTGTTGCCAAACAAAATTGTTTCAAATAAAATACAGCTCATTATATTGTTCAAGTCATACTGATTTTTTTTAAATTAATATTGGTTTCGATTTGTATGTAGCTAGATCAAAATAGTAATTATCATTTAAATAGTATTACTAATTAATGAAAGGTTGTGAAACGATTCACCATATAGAGGCGTCACCAGGTGATCCATAAAGTGGTTTCTTCCAACAATACTTTCTATTGATCCAAGAAAACACTTGTCATAGGTAATAATGCAGCTCAGTCTGATATCTATAATGTATGCAGTTTAATGCATTGTATCAGGTTTGGTATGAATTGCACTCGAAATAACTGGTTATATTCAATATTACAACGGATTGGTTACGCTTTCTGAGACCATATTTACATCAGTAAAGAGTACTTTTACCTTTTGTCATAGATTGCCTTAAAAATGTCTATATTAATTTGTACTCTTCATCTAACAGTTTTTATCTTAAGAAGTAGTCATTTTAAAGAGACACTGTTAGTTCCTAATGGACTGGCCTATTGGTTTTAATTTAGCTTTCCTTTGGCTTATTTTTTCTCGGTAAGCTGAGAATGTTGCGGAATGTTTTTAGCGAATTTTCGTAGACAAAAATTCACTTATAAGATAATCACGATTATAGAATTTTGAATTTTTTAAAATTGAGCTCAAACTAGTCCATCTAGAACACATATCCGGGGTCAGGTGTCAGTTGGCGCATTGAAAAATAAACAGACCGATTTGCGTCCAGAGAATTTTTTTTAAGAAATGTTGAAACAGGCCATTTTTTAATATTGAGGGGCACATATTTTGACATAAAACTCAACTTCGTCACATCAACCCCTTAAGGGTGGTGATAACAACCCTTATATTTTAAATAGGGAATATGGGTCGAGTGTTACATCATTTGAAAGCTCTTTCTTTAATGAATTCAGCACACTAATTTCTTTGGAAATTTTATCAACTCGTTTAAAAATTATTCACAGTTGGAGTTGCAAGAACGTATTTCATTCATTGTGATAAGAAGTGCACTAATTAGTCAATTTTTCGTTAAAAAAAACTAAAAGACAAAACCAAACGTTCAAAAATGTTTATTCAGTTAAGTAAGGGTTCAAATTGTTGACCACCAGCTTCCATAGAAAAGTACAAATTTTGTTCAAAACGAGCTCCGACATTCTGGAGCATTTGTGCAGTTATTAGACGGCATTCTTAAACAATGCGTCGTCCTAATTCTTCCAGAGACTCCGGTTCTGTTGCAAAAATTTTACTCTTTAAATGGCCCCATAGAAAGAAGTCTAAAGGAGTTAAATCCGGTGATCTAGGGGGCCACGCAATAGCACCTCTACGTCCAATCTATTGCTCTCAAAACTCTCCGTTCAAAAACTCCCTAACACGTTGTGAAAAATGCGGAGGAGCTCCATCTTGTTGAAACACTAATTGATTTTCTTGATATCTATCATCATTTTCAACAATATCAATTAATAGAGGGTAAACGATATCTTCTAGTAACTCTAAATACGTTTCGCCACTCAAATTGCCATCAAGAAAAATTGGTCTGATTAAACGGTCTCCAAAAATGCAAGTCCAGACATCCGATTTCTGTGGAATTTGAGTGTGGACTTCGTGAATTTCTTGGAGTATTATATGCCCAATAACGACAATTATGACGCTTGACTGTAGAGTTTAATAAAAACGTACACTCGTCTGAAAAACAAATATTGAACAGAAAGTTCCCGTTATCAGCTATTCGTGCAGTCATAACTTCACAAAACTCCAGCCGCCGGTCAAAATCATCTTCATTCAGTTGTTGTACAGGATGAATTTTATACGGGTGAAATTTATGATGCTTTAATATACGATGAATAGTTCTTCTTTTGATGTTTGAAACAGTGGCCAATTTTTTCGTCCTCAAAGTTGGGTCTGCAGTAATTTGTCCTAAAACCTCAATCATAGTAGTCTTATTTCGAACTGCAAATTCACGTCCAGGAACCCGTTTTTTGTTGGCTACTGAACCATTTTGTCGAAACTTTGCAACTAAGTCCAAAATGTATTTTCCGTTGACATGTTTTTTCGTTCATTAAACAAATTTACGGTACGCTTGGCACAGTCATCGTTTTTGAAAAAAAAGAGTAATTTTTTCAACTCTTTCTTCTACAGAATACACCATTGTGAAATTAATTTTCGGTAGTACTAGCAAGTATCAAACCGACCGATAAACTGAAATAATAAACCGAATTTCTCTCATACCGATAAGAAATGTTCTGATAGTCAATTTTTTGTTTACAAACCAACAAAACATTGACTATCGGCACATTTCTTATCACGATGAGTGAAATGCGTTTTTGCGTCTTCAACTCTGAATAAGTTTTAAAGAAGTTGATAAAACTAACCAAAAAATTAGTGTCCTGAATTCAAAAAAGAAAGAGCTTTCAAATGATGTAACACTCGACCCATGTTCCCTTTTTAAAATATAAGGGTTGTTATCACCACCCATAAGGGGTTTATGTGACAAAGTTTAGTTTTATGTCAAAACATGTCCCCCTCAATATTAAAATTGTCGTTTCTCAAAAAAAAATTCTCTGGACGGAAATCGGTCTGTTTCATTTTCAATGCGCCACCCTATATATATATATATATATATATATATATATATATATATATATATATATATATATATATATATGTATATATATATATATATATATATATATATATATATATATATATATATATATATATATATATATAATAGAGGGTGTCCGGCAATGATGAGCAAAAAAATTAAAAAATTCAAGGGGTTGTGCTAACGAAAGTTTAATGCCACAAGTTCCTATAGCATGTTTTTTTTTTGAAAACTCAAAATTAGCGTAGTTAGAGCATGTCTAAAAATGTTTTTTTATATATTATATAACTTTTTCTTGGAAATCAATTTCATTTAAATTAAGCGCTGGTAAATAATACAATTCTGTATTCATGCTGCAAATTTGATGTGGATTCCTTGAAATCCAAAGGCATAAACTGCCCTTGGCTATTTGATAATGACTCATAACTTTTTTGGTTGAATTTTTGTCGCAGATCGACTAATACAAGATTGAAGAGAATGATAAAATCTTTAAAAAAGGGCTGCTTGTTGCATCTCGATAAAACCAACTGTTTTCGAGAAAAACGTTTTTAAAAATTTGCTGGTATTGATTGAATATGAAATCACCTAATCTCGTTTTCATTCTCAATGGAGTGTGCTATGAAAAAATTCTCGATAAAAAAGATCATGCGGCATCACTTTTGACAGATAATAGTTTGTTGTGATTTTACTTACGAAATAGCCCAGGTTATTTATCAAATAAGATAAATAATGGTAAGAATAATAATAATGATTTTTTGAGACCCCACAACTCTGTTATTTGTGAGTTTTTAAAAAAATATATGAACTTTTGGCACTAATTTTTCGAGTAGCATAACTATAATAAATAAGCCATTGCCCTTTCAGAATGTTTTATCTCATTATCTAGGCTACAAATGAAAGAAATAAATTACAATTAACATAGAAAAATACAACAGTTTTAAATATTTACATATAAAGAGAGTTTTAAAATTAAAGTTGAATTAAATAACAAAGATTATTAAAATATTTAAGGTAAATTTGAATGAAGTTCACGATTGACTCTTATAAACTGTAACAAATGTGTAGCAGTAAGTAACATAAAAAACATGGTAATATACTACTATAATACGCTACTATAACGCACCTTCTGCCTCAGGATATTTAATATTTTTAATAAATTGGTTTTCTAATAGGCCAAATAAAATGGTTATTTGAAAAATCAATTTCTGATTTGTATACGCTGCGTCTGCTGGATTTATTAGTAAATTTGATTTATTGCTCTTTTGGATAATTTTTTGTCGTTTTTTGTCAATGTCAATAGCTACTTTTGCTCGAACAAGCATGTGGTCGCTCCCAGTAGCAAACCTATTTAGGACAGTCACGTATTTTATTATGTGTTTTTTATCTGTGACGATAAAGTCTATTTCGTTTCTTATTTTCCCATCGGGGCTTTTCCACGTCCATCTTTTATTTGCTTTTTGTAGCAAAAGCTACCCATATGAAACAGATTATTTTGTAGTAGAAAGCTGAGCAGCGTTTCGCCTTGATCATTTCTACCTTCTAAGCCAAAGTCTCCAAGTGCTTCCTCACTTTGTTTCATTTTTCTGTCTATTTTGGCATTGAAATCATCGCATATTAGAGTAAAGTGCTCTGGGTGTTCGTTTAGAGCAGTGTTAATGTCCTCATAGAACAGGTCTATCTCCTCGTCGTCATGATCCATTGGAGGGGCGTATAAATCCAGCAGATGTAAATAGCTTTGAACAATGGATCACCACTAATTTAACCAAGGCTGAAATAGAACATACCATTGGTAACGATATCAACAAAGTGAATAATATCATCACAACCACAATAACTGAAGCCCAAAGTCGGCACTGCTCAACAAATCAAAGGGAAGTAAAACTAAGCAGGGAAACCAAACTGCTAATAGAAAAAAGAAGGGATGTGAGGTCAAAAAGCTATGCGTCTGAAAAATAATTAGGAGAAATAAATAAACAAATTTTAAAAGGCACCCGACGCGACGTAAGAGCTTTTAGACACAACCAAATCAAAGATAGCATAGAGAACAACAAGGGTATGAAAGTTCTACGTAGAAAGCTTGACAATGAAAAGAGACAAACAATAAAACTTAAAAATGCACAAGGGCACACATCAACGAACAGGAAAGATATTCTAAATATAGTGGAAGAGTTTTATGGAATGCTATATAAAAGCCAAAGTGATATTAGTTTACATCCAGAATCTGACATACTAACCCATAAAAAATGTATGGTTAACCAAGGCTCGGAAATACTTATAGAAATATCACTAGATGAGCTTAAACTAGCCCTGAAAAAGATGAAAAATCAAAAATCGCCCGGAGAAGACTGCGTGGTTTCCGATGCGATAAAGATTGGTGATCCTTACTTGCTCCAAAAAATCAAATCTCTTTTCAACCTTTGTCTCTTCAATAGTACGATACCAGAAAAGTGGCACAACACCATCGTAATACTGGTCCACAAGAAAGGAGACATCTCGAACCTAGAAAATTACAGGCCAATAAGTCTACTTAGCCACCTCTACAAATTATTTACTAGAATAATTACCACACGACTTGAAAAGAAGTTGGACTTCGTCCAGCCAGTGGAACAAGCCGGTTTTCGAAGTGGGTTTGGAACCAATGATCATCTCCAGAGCGTCAAAACAGTGATTGAAAATACCATCGAATATGGCAGACCCCTTGTCCTTGCTTTTGTGAATTTCCATAAGGCTTTCGAGACTGTGGAGCTGGACGCTGTGTTGCAGTCCCTAGAAGCATGCCGTATTGACTATCGCTAAAACAGAAGAGTTATACTCTCCTGGGCGGCTTACGGCAAACTTGGAGACGTTTTCAGAGCCGACCTTCCAATGTGCTTGAAAAGAAAAGTTTTCAACCAATGCGTTCTACCGGTTATAACCTACGGTTCCGAAACACTAACCCTTACCAACGCTTCTGCTAATAAACTAAAAGTAGCACAGCCCAAAATGGACAGGTCGATGCTTGGCGTTTCGTTACGTGGCCACATTATAAATGAAGAATTACGCAGAAGAACAGGAGTGACTCAAATGGAAGTGGACGGGACATCTGACTCGCATGCAAAATGACAGGTGGACAAAACGATTACTTGAATGGACACCCAGATCCGATAAAAGAGACGGAGAAAGACCATCAACCCGCTGGACAGACGATATTTCAAAATTTACAAAAAACTGGATTCGTAGCGCTCAAGATAGAAAAGAATGGACTCAACTAGGGGAGGCATATGTCCAGCAGTGGACGCAGAACTTAGTTTGTCACAAAACCTTTTTAAGACTTCACGATTGTTTCAGTAGCAAGTTAAAATCAGGTCTGGTCAGGTGAAACGATCGTTAGGTCCTAAAAATCTATTGTGTTTCATTCGGTTCTACAAAGTGTACTACTACAATCAGTACTCACCACAGGGCACAATCTTAACTTAGTGAACCTTTTATTTATCCCTTTAGTAATGATTATTTTGTTAGCGAGACGATCGTCAGGTCTAAAAAACTGTATTGTGATGAATTGGGGTCTCCAAATTGTACTTATCAGTGCTCATCACAGGTTCCAGTCTTAACTTATTAAACCTAGAAGTAGTTTTGAATGATGAATTGACTTAGTATTTATTGTTTCTTTGACGACGCCTATTATCAATTTTTAGTGAATTTTCTTAACAAAAATTCACTAATGAGGAGATCCCGACTTTTGAATTCTAAACAAATTTCTTCAAATGAGCTCTAATTAGCCCCCCAGAACACATATCCGGGGTCTGTTTTAATTTTTATATGTTTATATGTTTATATGTATATATATATATATATATATATATATATATATATATATATATATATATATATATATATATATATATATATATATATATGTATGTATGTATGCATGTATCACACCGATAACTCAAAAAATAATGGGCGGCTTTTAGTTAAATTTGGTGAATACCTTCGTTTTGTAAATGGCTTGGATAACTTCGTTAGCCAGGAAAATCGGCCCAGGTTTTCCCGGAAAATTTTGTGTTTTCTTTCGAAAAAAATTTATAACTCCAGAATTAACAAAGTAAAGGCAACGAAATTTGGTACGCAAGTTAACATCCTTATGTGTAAGTTACCTATCAAAATTTAGCTCTGTAGGCGAAAAGTTATAGGCATTTAAAGAAAAATAAATTGGGGTTTTCCTCAAAACGTCAAAGTTGCGATTTAAAACGTCAAAATTGGCAACATTTAGGCAAAGAACTTGAATCTAATACGGGGCTATGGAAATAAAATGTCTCAAGAAGAATGTTTTACCAACCCTGAAGTCTTAGCTTCAACCGTCATTGTCCTTCATTTTACTAAAATATTTCCAGAAAATTCATTTCAAATAGACCCTTTCTCTGATGCTTGGCAGTAGCCTTAGCTATAGAGTTTATCGTTTAAAGGTATACAATTTTTGTCGAAATATATATTAATTATAGGGTGTCTTGAGCTACATCTTAAAAAATTATTTCTACAATCACAGATGGCCCCTAAGTCGTTGGTGATACAATTTTTTTTTTAAATCAAACACGCCTTATGTTATTGCATTTTTGCATTTTTCATCGAAATATAATGCATGTTTATAAGAAAAGAAATTCTGGACGCAGCAAGTGCGTTATGGTAGAGAATTTTGATCAAATGCTTTAAATTTCAATACTTCAATTTACAATTAACCCAAGGTTTGTTTGCTAGGAAACCAGTTTTTTAGGACACATTTTAAATTAATTTTTGGAAAATTATTGTACATTTTCAAACAATAAAGTTATTTTGATGAAATATGGCAAATTGTTTTTACTATATAAGTTATACTCGTAACCAAATTTGATGCCTGCTTTCTTAAAAAAAAACACACATGTTTGCTATTAAAAGCATTACAATGAAAATTCACTACCATAACGCATTTGCTGCGTCCAGACTTTATTGTAAATATAAATAAATAAAATAACTTACAAACCGTTAAAAATGTATAGACTGGATTTTATCGTCGAAAATTTCCGAACAATCTAATACTGACTTAATACTCTAATTGCTTATAATCTGATGAACAAGCAGGAAACTGATTTACTTCCTATTGTTATGTAAATGTTAATTTCGATCAAAATGCCATATTATACCAATAAGGTAATAACAATAGAGAAATCGTATGTCACAAACTTGACATTCGTTTAATCAGTCATCTTGTCAACATTTACAACTATTGTTTCCTTACCATGGATTTTCAATGCAGTTAGCTGTATTTCTCTTCTCTAGTCTTATATATTTTATTAAATCAATAATGTGCCTCAATTTTCAACAAGATCGAGCTTAGTTGTTGTTGGCATATACTTAAGGGCCAAATTTTAAAGTGCTTGCTCACTGGTTTCTAAAATCTTATTTTAATTTAAAAACCAAAACCCTTGCTCAACTAAATCAAACAACTTATATCCAAAAGCAAAAAAGTCTGGACGCAGCAAGTGCGTTATTGAAGTAAATTATCATAAAAATGTTTTTAATAGCAAATATCACTCTAATGCAAGCAACCATCAATCTGGTTACCGGTATAACCTATATAATACAAACAATGTACCACAATTTAGGAAAATTACTTATTGTTTGAAAGCGTACAAAAATTTTCCGAAAATAAGCTTAAAACGTTTCCGAGAAAACTGGTTTCTTAGTCAACAAACCACAGGTTAATAGCAAATTGAGTTATTGACATTTGAAGGATTTAACGCAAATTCGCTACTAAAATGCACTTACTGCGTCTCGTTTTTTTTACAAGCATACATCATATTTCGATACAAAATGAAAAAAATCCAATAACATAAGGGTGCTTAAAAAAACAATTGTAGGGATCACCAACGGCTTATGAACCACCCTGTGATTGTCAAAATATGTTTATAAGGTGCAGCTTAAGACACCCTATAATTAAGGTGTATAATTTTTTCCATATCTTGCATAATAACAATTATATTGAGCTTTACCGTAGAAATGCGTCACCAAATTTGATCAAAATCGGCCCATTATTTTTTGAGTTACCGGTGTTATATATATATATATATATATTTGTGTGTGTGTGTATCACACCGATAACCCAAAAAATAAAAAGCTATGATAACCAAATTTGGTAGGTAGGTTTACGACATAAAAAGTAATATATATATATATATATATATATATATATATATATATATATATATATATAAACATATAAAAATTGAAACTGATCCTGGATATGGGTTTTATGGGTCCCAGTTTGCGCTTATTTGAAGAAATTTTTGCCAAATTCAAAAGTCGGGATGTCCTCATTGGTGAATTGAGAATTCACTAAAAACGTAATAACGCGGAAAAGCGTTATGGTAGCAAATATTAATTAAAAAAACGAAAGATGCTGTAATGTGTTATTGCAGCGAATTTTCATTACATGCTTCAAGGCTTTAATAGCTCAATTTGCCGTTACCCCAGAAACTTTAATTTTGGTGTACATTATATAAAGCCTGTATCAACGCGTCTACCAAATTTCATGATAATTACTTATTTTAATTATTTATTACTGTTATTTTTTGAGATACAAAAATCTTTTTCAGAAAAATTATGTTTGTAAACTGGTTCCGTTGGACTAATTTTTTGTATATATATATATATATATATATATATATATATATATATATATATATATATATATATATATATATATATATATATATATATATATATAGCCCAAAATCGAATAACATCTCTGTATGATGATCAAGCTTTACATACGCCGGGGTAAATAATCGGTCAATTTGTATTTGACCGTTTACTGTTTTAGAATTTGAAAACATTATAAATAATTTAAGTAATTCCATCTGCAAAAAAAAGAGACAAGCAAGATATTTGCAATTACAGCGAACTCTCAATACTATATGTATTTTCTAGAATATTGGAGAAAGCTATGGCTGCACGACTTAAAATTATTTTGTGAGATCAAAATGTATATTAGTGAATTTTCGTGGAAAAAAATTTTGCATATGAGCGCGAACTAGGACCCCTAGAACTCATATCAGTTTCAAGTTTTATATGTTTATATATATATATATATATATATATATATATATATATATATATATATATATATATATATATATATATATATATATATATACATATATGTATCACACCCATATATCAAAAAATAATAGGCCGATTTTGACAAAATTTGGCAAGTACCTTCCTTTTGTAAATGGCTTGGATAAGTTCGTTAGTCAGAAAAATCGAACAAGGTTTTCCGGGAAAATTTTGAGTTTTCATTCGAAAAAATGTTTTATCTCAAAAAAATAAAAAAGCTATGATAAATTATTTGGTGTGCAGGTTTACGATATAAAAGTAAATTATACGCCAAAATTTAGATTTCTATGTTACAAGAAAAAAAAAGTTATAATAAAATATTTTGTGCCAGATGATTTCTATGAAAATTCACTACCAGAACGCATTTGCTGCGTCCAGGATTTTATTAATATGGTACAGTACATATTATACGACTAACTTGACAGAGGTCAGCGCGTGGTGGGTTTTATGTTCGATCTCTTTATTGCGTTTGATACGCTAAGTCTGCAACTGCTTGGGAAAAAGCTTTCCCTGTTTTCAGCTGGCTGCTGCCATTTTTAACAGACCGACAAATGGTAGTATCGGTGGATGGAGTGCAATCACGACCTTATGATGTAAGTCCTGGAATTCTGCAGGGAATTGTCTTGTGAGGTGCGTCAAGTTGATCCCCCACCCTCCCCCCCACATTCACAATGTATTGTAATTGGGTATATTACCAGTTAGTGCATCGTTAGTGCTCTTTAGTGCACAAAAAAATTCGTAAGTGCTTTAATACAAACGGAGATACAGCAAAAAAACGTGGGGGGGGGGGCAACTTGACGCACCTTGTTTTGTGCCTGTTGCTCTTTGCCATGTATGTGAATGATCCGCCTGAACATATTAGCGAGGGAAGGTTGTTAATGTAGGCGGACGATGCTACAGTGGTCGTGTCGGGGTCAGATGTACAAGAGGTTGGCCAGAAGGTTAACTTATTGCTTGATGAATTCGGTAAGTGGTCTGAGGCCAACCATGTCCTTATAAAATACCATAAAACCGTATTTATTGAATTAATTTAAAACCAATGAGACTGGGAATTGACCTTCAGTTTCGGGGCGCTGTTGCAAGGCATAAGTATGCTGGACTGTAGTATCTCAGACCATAAGCCTCAGTGTTGTGGGTAACTATTGAGGAGCATTTTGCATAGACAGAACAGATTGAAGTTGTTTGCGTAGGGCTTGATCAGACTCATTTCCTGCGATTTCGATTAGCAGAGTTCCTTACTACTCGGAAGTTCATTTCTTAATATCTTACAACATTGTTGCTTGGAGACAGTCAGTTGAGATAGAAAGAGTTTTTGTACTACAAAAGACAATAATAAGAATTAATTTTTGTATGAGACTAACACAATTTTGTAGTGTGTTTTTTAGGGACGCAGAAATAATGACACTAACATGCGTTTACCTATATAAATTGTTAGATGATCTTTATAGTGTCAAAGGTAAGCCAGAAAGGTAGTCCGAGATGAACTCTCACTCCATACGCAACGGTAATTTGATTAGAAATGGGCAGTTCTACAGAATGATTTACAGAACGTTGCCCTTTTTTGCAGTGGTGGATCTATATAACAGGCTGTCGGAAACTATAAAAACTTTGTAAAATGTGAACTAGCTGAAAGCATGGCTGAAATCGTACATAACTAATAATTGCCATTGCGGAGTATTTGTGTGTCACAGAGCTCAAACAAACGAATATTTTATTTTGTTTTGTTTGTTTAAAATGTTATCTAGTTTGTTTTTACATGTTCTAAAGCTGGTCAGCTCTTTAATAGTTGGCTGGTGTGGTATACTTGCAATATGGTAGGTGGTAGTGGAATTTTCCTTTACGTGATAGTAAAGGATTTTTTTCACGCCCGAGGAGGTACCACCCCATGTATCAAGAGGCCGGTGATGTCCCAACGGACGTCTCCGGTTCTGATGTACGAGTCGGTTTCCCTTATAAGCAAAAATGATGATGGCTCCTCCTTGTACAAAAGATTCCGGATGCAAAATACACCTCCATTCGGATCTCCGGGATAGGGGTGTACAGGGGGCGCCAGCATCGAGATTTACAGTATCCTTCTCGAATATATATGGGCTAAATTCTAACCTGAACTTCGTCCACCATTTCCTCCAGGCTATAAGGCCCCACTCCTTTTCCTGACCGAAACTCAAATCAGTGCCAAAACAGCCACGAATCACCTTAATTTTCCGGGGTATGAGCTCCTTACTTCTTTTAGATTGCATGGAGGCGTGTGCGCGTACGTCTGAAGCATTCTACTCTGCACCAGACTCCCCAATTTAAAAGCTGGAAGAAAAGACATACTATGGATAAAACTCTCTCTCTCTCTCTCTCAGGGCTGCAACCAAATTCATCTGTTGCATTTACCGGTCACCTTCTGACAACAACTTTGTCCAGCTCTTTTACTACCTTTCTGAAAAAACCGACCATCTGATTTCTGAATATACTTCCTCCGAGGTCACTATTCTTGGTGACTTCAATGTCCATAATAAGGAATGACTAGGATCTTCAAAAAGCGATCCCCAAGGAAGAGCAGCGGAGGCCTTTGCAGTCAGCAATTCTTTAGCCAATATGGTTCAGCAACCTACTTACTTTCCTCGCATCCCAACCAACAGCTCAAATCCCTTGGATCTCCTTCTTACTACAAATCCTGACTGCTATAAGATATCAGTCACTGCCCCCCTGAGTCGCTCAGACCACGGCATGGTCACTGCTTTCTGCGCAATGCAAACCGATGTCACAGAGTCATCACACCCACGTATCGTTTGGCACTACAACTCCGCGAACTAGGACGAAATGCGAGATTACTTTTCCTCATTTCCATGGGCGTCTGTCTGCTCTCATTCTGACCCCGGTGATATCTCACAAAACGTCACAGAAATTATCCAAGCTGGCATGAAATTATTTATTCCACCTACACAGAAAACCTCTGCAGCCACTCAAAGGCCCTGGTTCTCTAAATCCTGTGACAAGGCCAGACTTGAAAAGGTCAAAGCTCACAAAAAGCTTCTACACAATCCCAGTCAAGAAAACCGTCAAGCATTTAACGACGCAAGAAACCGCTATGTCCGCATTCTTTCTGAGGCAAAAAACTCGTTTAATAGCCTCATCAAAAACAAAGTCCTCTTAAGCTCCAGCGGCAGCAAACCCTTCTGGACTCTTGCTAAATCTATTGGGAATAATTTCTGCAAGAGCACGTTCCCACCTCTTGTCTCAGGGGATAAAATTGTTTTTACCGCCCTGGGCAAGGCTGAACTTTTTGCCTCGTTGTTCTCCGGCAATTCTACTCTCAACCCACCTCCAGTCCCCAATGTCGCGCATAAAATGACGGATATCATTTTCAAAATTAGAAAAGTACGAAAGATGCTCTCTTCTCTTAATACCAGGAAAGCCTCTGGACTTGACTGGATCACAGCAATTGTTCTCAAAAAATGCGCACCAGAACTTGCTCCTGTCCTGACTCGTCTGTTTCAGACATCTTACAATAGAGGCATATTCCCTAGTAACTGGAAAACTGCTCGAGTACAACCCGTCCTCAAGAAAGGATCGAAAGCACTTGCTAGCAACTACAGGCCTATTTCTCTCCTTTCAGTCATCTCTAAAGTGATGGAAAAGTATATAAACACCGAATTACTAAAATTTCTTGAAAAACACAGTCTAATCCACGACAGGCAGTATGGATTACGTCAGCGCAGATAAACTGCAAAACTCCTTTCCTTTGTCACCCATTCTTGGAGCAAGTCTATAGAACTACACGGTGAATCCCAGATTGTCGCTCTAGACATATCCAAAGCATTCGACCAGGTCTGGCACGCAGCGCTGCTTAATAAACTACCGGCCTATGGCCTACCACCAAAACTCTGTATGTGGACAGCAAATTTCCTCTCCAACCGCAGCATTTCTGTTGTCGTGGATGGCTATTCCTCTAAACTCTATCCAATTAATGCAGGAGTTCCTCAAGGTTCAGCTTTAGCCCCTACTTTGTTTCTTCTCCACATCAATGACCTCCTCTCTAGCACATCCAACCCAGTTCACAGTTACGCGGACCACAGCACCCTCCACTCCAATATACAATATTCTAAGCCTGTCTCTTTAGCCCAACTAGATGAGGATCGCAGACTCATGGACGGTTATATCTCCGTGGGTCTCCAAAAAATATTAGACTGGGGAAGTATAAATCTTGTACAATTCAACCCCACCAAATTACAGTCTTGCTTTCTTTCTCATAAGAGATACACCAGCCCTAGACCCATCACAATAAACAACCAAGTTATTCAAAGTAATGAGTCATTTTCCCTTGTTGGCATCTCTGTGGATCGAAATCTTAATTGGCACCAACATGTTACATTAATTGCAGAAGCGGCTGCTAAGAAATTAGGTTTGTTCTTCCGGGCTCGCAAATACTTTTCACCAGATAATCTCTATACTTTATATACTTCACAAATAAGACCAAACCTCGAATACTGCTCCCACATTTGGGATGCTGCTGCCGCTTCCACACTCGCTATCCTGGACTCCATTCAGAAGAGAGCTATACGTCTCATCGGTGACCCTACCCTCACCCAAAGGATGCCATCCCTTGCCCATCGAGGTGCCGTTGGTGACCTCTCTCTATTTTATAGATATCTGCACGGGCACTGCTCAGAGGAGCTTACTTCCGTAGTTCCTCCACCTGCTGCCCCCAACAGATCTACCAGGGGAACAGAGCGAATGCACCCTTTTACTGTCCAGGTCACCAGACATAGAACATCTTGCTATGACCGCTCTTTTGTCCCGAGGTCTTCCAAGTTGTGGAATTCCTTGCCGGCACATGTTTTTCCTACTCCCCCGAACCTCCAAACCTTCAAGTCTAGAATTAACAAGTTGCCTCTTTCCTCCTTATCGACACCCACGATACGATATTATTTAGGCTGTAAGCCCTCGTGGTGTGTTGTACAAATTTAAAAAAAATTGTTTTCGTAGATTTGTGTTTACTTTAATAACAATTGACGGTTATAGCAAAATAAATTATGAATATTGACTGTTTTATGCAACTGACACGTTTTTAGTATTAATCGATTTCTTTTTATTTTCAGGTGACGCCGGCTGGGCGCCATGCCCTAACTTATGACGAAGAATCTTGGAAACAAAATCCTGATGATCATCCCAAAGAAAATAGCGAAGAGATCACGCGCGCGAATGAAACTAGACAAAGTAAAACGAAACGTGTTAAAGATTATCTAAAGAAATGTAAAAACGCTCTTGGAAGTCGTTCCAGTAGTAGCGAACAAACCAACAACGGTGAACCAAGTACCTCAAATACATCTTCGTGGTACATAGATAAGCAAATCGAAGAAGCAGTGAACGAAAGTGAAGTGAACGTATTGGAAGATATATTTGAAGACGCACAAGTTAGTTTAAATTTAGGAGATTTTAGTAGTGTTTACCAAAAAGCTAATTTAGTGGAAGTTAAAGCAAGCAACACTAACGTAAAGAAATCGTTGGAGCATTCCCAAGAAGTAATAAAGAAAAATAGAGTCGAGAGTGATAAAAGTGTTAAAAAAATTGAAATTACACCAAATAATTTACAAGGGAATGAAAACGCAAGTGATAAAAGTAGCGTTAAATTGCCTAACCCAGAAAATGAACAAGAACAAGATGATACAAAGCAAAGTGTGATAAAAAGTGATAAAAAGAAAGTGATTAACAACGAAGTGGGGTTTAAAGTGTCCGAAAAAGAAACACAAACCGTCGACCAGGAAGCATTAACAGTTTCGTCTCCCTTGTGCGAAATTCAAGGGCAGAATGTAGACCAAGTTTTTGCAAGTGATGACCAGAAGAAAGCAGAGTTTCCAGAAGTTGTGCGAGATACCACAATTCAACGAAAGGTGAGTCAGTAGTAACTATTTACCCAGAAAGAAAGTCTTACCGGTTCATTTAGTCAATGACTCTCCAAAAAGGCAAACTGTCAAGTAATTTCATTCGTTGTAGTAAAAATTAGATTAATTAGATTAACAAGTGAGTTTGACCTCAACCTCCGTTTTGTAATGCGTATTTACAAATGACCACTTTTGACGTTTCTAGAATAAATATTATATAATTTTGAAATGATTTTTTTGGTTACTTTCTGACCTTTCCGTGACAGAAAAACTTAATATTTGTCGTTATATGTAATATATTGTGTTAATCACATATCTTATTTTGTTACTTTGACCTCCTTTGACCTCCAGTAAGTTAGTAATAGTAATATTTATTGAGATTGATTATACATTGTAACATTTGACAAATAAGTTGACAACTTGTGCTTGTCCAAGTCACAATTTTGATAGGTTTATCCAAATAGAGTAATCAAAACTTGTAAAGATGACATTGACTACTAAAATTTTGACATACCAAATAGTTCATTTTGCTTCCTTAATAAATCAGTGAGACCAAATATTTTTTCCCTAATTAATTATAATTTATCTTTAAAGCCAAAGAGCCTAATTTTAGCCTATCGTATACGCTATACATATACAGGGTGTCTCACGGTACCCACCTATTAGGATATTTCAGAGACTACTTCGTTTTGATATTTGAAATAATGGCGTCCACATAGCACTTCCGATTATATCGGAAGTCGCCATCAGCTTGTTTATTTTAAATAGAATATCCTATATGTTATTGTGTTTTGTGATCCTACATAAAAATTTAGGTGAACTTTTGTCAAGCTTTTCTATTCCTAAAATTGTTCGTTTCCGAGATATTCAGTTTTTTTAAGAATAGAAGCAGTAACTAATTTAAAATCATGTGTCTTTTACAGTCAGAAAGATAAAACGAGAGTATTCATAGGAGGGATAGCTAGACCCATAAGCTGCCCATCCATATTTGCAAGGTGGCTCAAATGCATACAGTGTGGTGGAAATTTAGTGTCGAGTTAAGTTATTTTCAAACCATCATAAGTTGTTTTTGTCAAGTGAAACACCCTGTGTGTTTTTACAGTCTAGTACACGATATTATTTTCTTTCGAACGGTATTATGGTTTCCTATACCTATCTCTAATAGTTTGTAAGTTATCTACTCTTTTTTGTGTAATCATCTAAAAAACATTTAATTTCTTGCGAGGATGACTGTAAAACCCTTAGCCTATTTTCAAAACAAACAATTAATCTGCCATGAGAAATTATCTAATTTACCAGCAATGAGTGGGGAGACAACAGTTTATTTTAAGAAGTTACAAATGTTACAATAAAGACATGAAACTGGCCAATATTAAAAATATTGAATACCTTATTAATAAATAACGTGTAACAGTGACAAGAATAATAAAAATAGGTAATATTCATCTAATACACTTATAAATACTAATTCCTATGTTCGATGTGACCCCAATCTAGCCTTAAACAATGACCTATCCTTCCGATAAACCCATCTGGAACGGCTACTGATATTTGGGCTGCAAGCAAAACTTCAAATGATGTTCTTATTCTGACAACTAGATCTTCTTTTGATTTAATTGGTGTGGAATATACTTTTGGTTTTATTGCACGTCCAAACATAAAAATCTAGCGCTGAGAGGTCTGGGGATCTTGATGGCCAATTACAGGGTCCCAGACGTGACATCCATTCATCCTCAAACATCTTACTGAGTTGTTGGTTAACTACATTTCCACAGTGAGGTGGAGTACAATCAAACTGGTACCAACAACTTCTCAATTGATCTAGAGGTAGATCGTCCAGGAAATCTGATAGGACAGTGCAAAACTTGGAGGCATCTTTGCATATTTAAATTATACTCGTAGATAAGGTAACGAACTTCAGTGTCTTTAACTAAACAAAAAACGCTAACACTGAGTTTATTTAGAGAATTTCTCTCGCGAGTGACATGCGAATTTTCAGAACCACAGAACTTGCGATTACACCTGTTGAAAATACCTTCTCTGCTTAATTTAAATTCATCTGTCCAAATGATTTTATGCAAAAAAATCTCTTCTGTTCCAGTTAAAATCATTTCACACAATTTACACGTTATTCAGCATCTCTTGGTTGAAATTCAAAAACAAGATTGAACTTGAATGCACCCAGATCATTACTTTCTAAAATTATTTGGATGGAAAATCGTGAAACTCCTACATCATGTTCTGCAACACGAATTGAGGTTTCGGGATAAGCATGAAAATGTGCCAAAACATTGATTATGTTACCTGCATCTGAGATAATAGGCTTTGGCACAAGCCTAGCTGCAGAAATGCAACCATTTTCTAACTGTTTTTTTACAATTTCTCTTAATGTCTTTCTACTCATTGCTGGTAAACTATATTATATCTCATTAAATACTCTGCAAGTTCTATTCATTATCTTGTTACATTCGCCATGAATAAATGATAAATTTAGAATGTCAGCATTTGAATACCTGTTTTCATTTCCATTTTTTAAATATAAACAATACCTTATTAAACCGCCACTATGTGTGTTAGACGAACAGCAAATAACTGATGACAGATTAAATGTTTGTTTTAAAGTTATCGGCTAAGAATTTCACAGCCATCCTCGCAAGAAATTAAATATTTTCAGTTGATTACGCAAAGAAGAGTAGATAACTTAAAAAAGTCTGGAGGCAGCAAGTGCGTCATGGGTGTGAATTTTCATAGAAATAACCTGGCACCAAATATTTTTTTATAACTTTTTTTCTTGTAACATAGAAATCTAACTTTTGGTGTGTAGTTTAATTTTTATATCCTAAACTTACCTACCAAATTCGGTTACCATATCTATTTTATTTTTTGAGGGAAAAATTTTGTACCAAATAAAATTAAAAATTTTCACGGAAAACCAGGTCCGATTTTCCTGGATAAAGAACATGTCCAAGCCACTTACAAAAGGAAGGTACACGGCAAATTTGATCAAAATTGGCCCATTATTTTTGGAGTTTTCGGTGTGATACATATATATATATATATATATATATATATATATATATATATATATATATATATATATATATATATATATATATATATATATATATATATATATATATATATATATATATACATATACATATAAAAATTCAAAGTGACCCCGGATATTGGTTCTAGGGGTTCTAGTTCGCGCTCGTTTGCAAAAAATTTTCCAAAATTCTCTAGTCGTGATCTCCCATTAGTGAATTTTTTCTACGAAAATTCACTAAAAACTAGAAGAGATAGGTATAGGGAACCACGATACCGTCCGAAAGACAATAATATTGTGCACCAGACTGTGCAAAAATATATAGAATATTCTGTTTGAAAAAAAAAACAACTAATAGTGCATTGAAATTAACTTACTTATCTCGATAATAACATTTCCACCACCCTGTATGAAATTAAGCCTCGTTGAAAATATTGATCGAAAGTTTAGGGGTCTAGATATCCCTGTTATGAATAGTGTTGTTTTATCTTTCTTACTGTGAAATACACATGGTTTTAAGCTAGTTACAGTTTCTCTTGATTTTTTTTATGCAAAAAAATTAAATACCTCAAAAACGGTTGATTTTATAAATAGGGAAACTTGAAAAAAGTCCACCTAAAATTTTACGCAAAATCTAAAAATGTATTATTATATGGGGTGTTCTATTTAAAATAACCAAGTTTGATAGCGACTTTCGGTATAACTATTTGAGGGGGACATGTCCGAAAACCCGATAGCACAAATTTTTAAATTTCAAAACGAAGCAGTCTTTGAAATATTCTAATGAGTGATCACTGTATATATATATATATATATATATATATATATATATATATATATATATATATATATATATATATATATATATATATATATATATATATATATATATATATAAGAAACTAGCGTACGAAATTTAGTTTAAATATATTGGCTATTTTCCAAGACACAAAAATTTTCCTAGAAGAACTAGGCGGATTTTTCTGGCTAACAAAGTTATCCAAGCCAGTTACTAAAGGAATAGTCTAGCTAAGTTTCATTAAAATCGGATAATTAATTTTTGAGTTATTGTCGGGACACCTATGCACTCTGTTGGAGTGTTGGTGTGGCATATTGACGAGTTCAAAGAAGGACGAAACCGGTATGTCTCTCCTGCTCACCTACTTTACATCTTACCGCATGTCTGAGCAGAAATGAAGTGATGTAATTCAATGCCCGTCGTGGTATTAACCAGGGTTGTTTTCGCCCGCTGGTTTTCTTCCCACAGCTTCCTATGTGCTGTACTCTCTGTACGTCGAAGCTGCTGGGGAAACCTGGAGCCATATATATATATATATATATATATATATATATATATATATATATATATATATATATATATATATATATATATATATATATATATAGATGTCCCGTAAATAGTGCGCAAATTCCCGGATGCTGATGGCTTGGTTCGTGGCCTATCATAAAAATGACAAGTATCTTTAGTAAAAGTGTTACGGTTTTCGAGTTACCTGAACTTTTCTAAAATTGGCTAGAGTCTCTACCTTGCACCAATGTTTTTGTTGTGATTTCTACAAATTTGATTTTTTTTTGTGGAGAATACTTTACATTAGTTGCCGCATCGAAATCATTTAACATATTTTTCAAAATAATTACACAGCTCCCACAAATAATGTTTGTTTCAAATTTTTTACCAATTTGAAATTGAATCAGTCAATTTTGAAGTTCATTGTTGAAAAAAAATGTACCGTGCTAACTTGGTAAACCGCATAAAAAACTTGCTTGTTTTATGATGATTTTGAAATGGTGAAACACTACCAATTTTTTTCTTATGAAATGTAAAATATTCCAGTTTTTATTTAAAATGAGCAAATTTTCTGAGAATTACAAAATAACAGCTTTATGGCGTGTTGCACTTTGTTTGTGAATCAGACATGGAAACTTGATGCCATTATTAACGAGACTTACTTTCACTATGCAGTTGCTCATTTAAGAGTGAATTTGCTTTTTTGGAAGTTAAATGAGTTTTGTTTCTAAAATGATTACGAAATGATAAATGAAACAGTTATTGAAATAAAAATTAATTTTATTATAATAAATGTTCGAATTGACGCCCTCCATGTCTAACAAATGCTCTACATCAAATCAAAATTGATCTTTTTAATAAACGTAATGTTTGTTGTGCTGCCTTAGTCTTGCCTATAAATCTTATAAACATAAAGCATTGCATTTTTTGTTAAAAAGAACCAATTTTCTTAGAATTAAATAAGACAAAAAATTACATATATGAATTACCAAATGGTGTTTTCTTTGTTCCTTTGCCATTGCGCCAATTCTGTGGCCACCTCGGACACCAGATGTCCACCCTATGGATTTTTTTATTAAAGCTGCCTCAAAGAGAAAGTGTATTCAAAACCAATTCGCAATTAAGAACATTTACGGCTAACAATAAATCAGACAGCGCAAGAAATATCCTCGAAAATATGACGTTAATAAAACATATCTTTTTGATTCGATGTAAAGCGCGTATTAGATAGGGAGGGCGACAATTCGAGCACTTATTATAATAAATTTTTTATTTTATTTCAATAACTGCCTCTTCTCATTTAGCAGTCATATCAGAAACTAAATTCATTTTGCTTTAAGAAAAAGACAAATTCACTCTCAAATGAACAATTACGGAGCGAAAGTAAGTCTCGTTAATAATAACATCAAGTTCCCATGTCTAATTCACAAAAAAAGTTGAACAAGCCATACAGCTCTTATTTTGTAATTCTATGAAAATTGGTTCATTTTAAATAAAAACTGCAATATTTTACGTTTCGTAAGAAAACAATAGGTAGTGTTTCACCATTTCAAAATCCTCATAAAACGACCATGTTTTTCATGCGGCTTATCAAGTAAGCACGCTAATTTATTTTTTTCCAACAGTGACATTTAAAGTTGAGCCTCGGTGGTTGGTTCAGGGGAAAGAACGTGTGCCTCTGAACCGAAGGGTACTGAGTTCGATCCCAGGGTAGTCCTTTCACTTTTTCAGTACAAACTGTAACATTAACATCAACCGAGGTTCTGGCATTGTATTTGAGTAAGTTGAATGTCCGCCTTTCGGATGGTGCGTAAAGCCGTTGGTCTCGTGTCCATGCGATGTTGGGCACGTTAAAGGTCCCAGCATCCTTACAGAAAGGCAGGGGTTCGGCAAAATTTCCAGGATAGTGAGGTAAAACTGCTCCCTGGCGTCGGTGATTGGCCATAGTCGCGAAAATAGGCCAACGTTAAAGAAACATAAAACACACACACACACACACACACACACACAGACATTCAAAGTTGACTGATTAAATTTTAGTTTGGTAAAAAATTTGAAATAATGCACTATTCCTTGGAGTTGTTGAATTATTTGGAAAAATGTGTTAAATGCATCGAGCGTAGTAGAGTATTTTCACCAACAAAAATTCCAATTTTCAGAAATGACAGCAAAAACATTGGTGCAAGTTAGAGACCCTAGGCAATTTTTTTTTGAAAAGTCCGGAATACTCGAAAACAGTAACACTTTTACTAAACATACTTTTCATTATTGTGATAAGCCATGAACCAAGCTATCAGCACTCGAACGTGTGCGCACTATTTACGGGACCGCCCTGTATATATATATATATATATATATATATATATATATATATATATATATATATATATATATATATATATATATATAATTGAAACTGACTCCGTAGATAGATTTTAGGGGGCTTAGTTCATGCTTATGTGAAGATTTTTTTTAAAATTCAAAAGTCAGCGAATGTTTTCTACAATAATTCGCTTAAATGAAAAAATTATTTAAAAAAAATTACAAAATGTGAGTTTGTTGACAAGAATGTTCCAGTGTATAAAAATAAGATTATTATTTATTGGAAAACTGCAGGCCCGTAGCCTCCTAGATTTTCATGCATATTTGAATATACATTTCTGAACCAACATAGCGCGTACTGGCTCTCAGCAGCATATGTTTATATATTTTCATTTCATGACAATAAATCAACGTCGACCACGCTTCATTTATAATATAGCTCCATAACTAAAAACATCGAGGCGGACGAGTGTCCTGTTAGTATCTATTGTGATCTCAACACGGTATTTGACTGTGTTGATCACATAGTTTTGACCTAGAAACTACAGACAGGGAATAGCCCCTGTTTTGGACAGCACAGTTATTTTTTCATAGAAGACAGTATGTTGTTGTCGAACAAAGTGCTACTCGAATTATAAGCAGTTACCTGGGCGTTCCACGGGGATCGGTCTTGGGTCCAGTGCTGTTTTGTTATATATTAATGACTTAGAACGCCAGGAGATGCCAGCGTCGAACACTATGTATGAGCATGATACCTCCTTTATTGTTTCTGACATTTCGAATGTGGATCTCACAACTAACTCTGTTTTCATGGATTCAAGTGCATGGCTTTTCGCCAACAGACTATTTTTCGTGATACGACCGCTCCGATTAAATTTTACTGCAGAAAGTACTGTAGAGTAATGTTAGATGTATTATCACCATAATTAGAACGGCAAACCTGTTTATCTCTAAATAGAGCTCTTCAGTGCGGTATACGAATTACAGCCAGAACACACCTATAAATTAATACGGCTATGGTAGCCAGCCTCCTAGAACATTATGCGATGTACGACTGGGTCGCCATCTCTGTGCAGAACCAAACCGAGATGACGACCCTCTCGTACATCTGACAGTGTTCTAGGAGGCTGAATACCATAGCAGTATTACTTTATAGGTGTGTTCTCGCTATAATTAGTATGCCGTACTGATGAGCTCTAATTAGAGCAAAACCGGTCTGCGGTTCTAATTGTTGTGAGAATACATCTAGCCTTGCATACATTGTCCCTATATGAGGGAAGAAAAAGGAAAGGGCTGACAATTTACAAAATTTTAGTTGGTTGTACACTGTCTCTATTTAATGACATTTTGTGTTATTTGGAGCTGTCACAATAAAGATACTACCTGGTTTCGCACCGACATGGTGACCCTGTCGTACATCTCACAATGTTTACGGTAGAGTACCAACGTTTTTAGACAACAACATCAACTTGCTCTTATTTTGTTAATAGTTTTATTTGTAATATTTTGACCAATCCAAAAAAATGTATATTGTCTCCGGAAAATTAATCTTATTATTTTTATTCGAATAATTTCGGAACTGTTCAGATCTTATAGATTTAAAAGCAGTTATCAAACGAGTTTCACGTTTTCACCCAATGAAACATTTTTCTAACTCTAAAGGTCACGGAAATAACTGTAGTGAGCCGCTATAAATTTACACCCTGTATAAACATGTAAAGATTGAAACTGAACCCGGACATGTGTTCTAGGGGTCCTATTACCCGCTTATCTGATGGAAGCATTAATGTCGTAATCTCTCCCATAGGCTAATTTTTTACATAAAGTAATTCGTTAACAAAAGGTTAGATACAAACTGGAGCACCTAAAATTATAATATTTCTATGAACGGGCAGAGCTTTGAATGTTCAAGTTCTAACTTAAATTTGTACAGTTATAATAAAAATTATCTCAATGCTGGCTAAGAAAGGAATAAAGCTAACAAATTTCCAACCTCAGTACGCTCACAACTCAAACAATCCGTTAAATTTATGTCTCCTCTTTATTCATAAATTGTATGCAACATAGTCGAGAACGTAAAAATACAAAGCGCATCTTCCCCTATGCACGACATATATCCTTATACAATTTAATGCGTAACAATGAGCCCTCATAGCCTTCTATGTTTCCCCCTATTGCATTACCTATTCCAGCTAAATAGGCACAACAAGCGACACATTGCATGTGCATTTACTAATACCACCACAACACCACAATTACAATTATATAAACACATTAATCTTAACTAGCCCGTCCCTGGAGTACTTAAACAATGGACAATATTAAATGCACACGCTTTGAATTATTATTTATTATGATTATTGTTTAATTTTCTATCATAAATATTTCAAATCTCTAGAAATGACTATCATTGAAAGGGTTAGGTTTACTCTATGCATGAGTTTCGGCTATTAATTACGTGAAATTTGATAGTGCTTTTGGGTAGATGGACTTTTATTTGCTTTGGTATTACTTTATGTCGCTTCTGTGTTTTAAATTTATGTATTTAATATTAGAAATTGTTTCCCACACTAGGTTATATGAAACCTAGATTAAACAATGAAAACTTAATAGTTCCACTTTAGCTGTGGGAGTGAAGTTAGCTGTCATATATAATAAATAATTTAAATATTAAACGAAAGTTTACCGGTGTCTTTCTTTTTGATTGTAATATATTGTTTAAGCGATTAAGTTCATTTCTATTTATTACGTTTGTTTACAGCATATTGTCTAGAAAGAAAGTGAAATTTATACTGAAGCCCAAAATCTAGTAAAGAAAATTAAGATAAACAAACATTACGGCCAATATTTTAACATCGGTTGAAATATTATGTGTGCGTGTGTGTGACGATTACTGTATGGCCTCGGAAGCCAGGTCCATTAGCCACAAACTGTTGCATTAGACAGACGAGATGTAAACAGAGCGCCAACTAAATGAATCAAGCGTCCTTACAAAATAAATCATACCTAAATTAAATGTTATCTATATTACATTATATTTTATATTGGTTTTATTTATTTATTAGTGAATTTTCTTAAAAAAAATTCACTAATGAGGAGATCCCGACTTTCGAATTTTGAAAAAATTTCTTCAAATGAGCGCTATTTAGGACCCCCGGAACCCAAATCCGAGGTCAGTTTCAGACTTTATATGTTGATATATATATATATATATATATATATATATATATATATATATATATATATATATATATATATATATATATATATATATATATATATATATATATATATATGTGTGTCACACCTATAACTTAAAAAATAATGGACCGATTTTGATAAAATTTGGCACATACCTTCCTTTTGCAAGTCGCTTGGATAAGTTCGTTAGCCAGGAAAATCCGCCGAGGTTTTCCTGGAAAATTTTGTGTTTTCTTTCAAAAAAAATCGAAAAAAATTTATATCTCCAAAATTAACAAAGTAAGGGCAACCAAATGTGATACGCGGGTTTATATCATTAGGGGCAAGCTACCTACCAAAATTTAGCTCCGTGGGTTAAAGGACAAAAAGTTACAGGCATTCAAAGAAAAATAAATTTGGGTTCTCCTCAAAACGTCAAAATCGCGATTTTAAACGTCAAAATTGGTGAGTACCTTCCTTTTGCAAGTGGCTTGGATATGTTCGTTATCCAGGAAAATCCGACGAGGTTTTACCGGAATATTTTGTGTTTTCTTTCGAAAAAAATTTATATCTCCAAAATTAACAAAGTAAGTGCAACCAAATTTTATACGCGGGTTTATATCATTATAGGCAAGTTACCTACCAAAATTTAGCTCTGTAGGTCAAAAGACAAAAAAGTTATAGGCATTTAAACAAAAATAAATTGGGGTTTTTCACAAAACGTCAAAGTTGCGATTTAAACGTCAAAATTGGCAACATTTAGGAAAAGAACTTGAATCTAATAGGGGCTATGGAAATAAAATGTCTTAAGAAGAATGTTTTACAAACCCTGAAGTCTTAGTTTCAACCGTCATTGCCCTTCATTTTAATAAAATGTTTCCAGAAAATTCATTTCAAATAGACCCTTTTTCTGATGCATGGCAGTAGCCTTAGCTACAGATATTATCGTTAATAGTATATAATTTTTGTAGAATTTTCGTAAAAAAATCAATAGAGCTCAATATATCTGTTATTATACCAGATATGAAAAAAAATTGTATATATTAATTATAGGGTGTCTTGAGCTACATCTTAAAAAATTATTTCTACAATTACAGGGTGGCCCATAAGTCGTTGTTGATACAAATTTTCTTTTTTTTAAATCAAACACGCCTTATGTTATTGCATTTTTGCATTTTCCATCGAAATATAATGCATGTTTGTAAGAACAAAAATTCTGGACGCAGTAAGTGCGTTATGGTAGCGAATTTTGATCAAATGCTTAATATTTGAATAGCTCAATTTGCTATTAACCTATAAGGTTGACCAAAAAACGAGTTTTTTCGGGAACAGTTTTTTTTATTTATTTATTACTTTTTTGCGTTTTTTACACACATATATATTTTTTCCATTTGGAATGATTTTTTTCCTAATCATATTTAGGAGAAACAGGGATGTAAGAGTGCAGTTCAGGATCCGCCAGAACCTTTGACACTCTCCAAAACAGACAAGACTGGGCCAGGGAAAGGAAGTAAAAACAAAAGGAAAACACTAGGGACTTACTTATAAATTCATACAATAAATAAGTCCACGTCATAATTTACTTATTGTTAATATTTATTATGTTTTACAAGTTTACAACCTAGATCCTTATTTTCCCCTCTTTGGATAAAATGAGTTACAAATAAAATGTCGAGGAGAACACTTTTTTACATTCAGTTGTTTGTTTGGAGTCTTTTACAAACTTTACAAGTTGTACATATATCTCTTTATCGTTTGGAACAAGTAAACTAGCAATGTTCATAGGTGATCGCATGTCTTTCCCCTCAAGAAACCCTAGTAAATATTGTCTTGGTCGCTGGTTTAAGTGACCAGAGAAAAATATATGATTGAGACAGTAGCGGCTCGTGCCTTAATGCATTGGGGGTGCGCAAGAAAAAAAAAGTTCGGGACGCAGCAAGTGCGTTATGGTAGTGAATTTTTATTAAATGCTTCAAATTTGAATAACTCAAGTTTCTACAAACTTAGAAAGTTCTTACCCAGGTAGAAAGTTGAATTTTAGTGTGTTGTAAGGTCTTTTACAAGGTAACATATCCACCAAATTTCATTAAAATAGCTTTGTAATTTTGGGAGAAAAAGATTTTTTTTGAAACAAAACTCAAAATTTTTCCGAAAAACCATATCCGATTTTCCTGACTACCGAACTCATCCAAGCCATTAATAAAAAAAGGCACTTGCCGAGTTTCATCGAAATCAGTTGCTTATTTTTTTAGTTATCGGTTGGATACACACACATACATATATATATATATATATATATATATATATATATATATATATATATATATATATATATATATATATATATATATATATATATATATATATATATATATATATATATATATACATATATAAACATATAAAAATGAAAACTGATATGGGTTCTAGGGGTCCTAGTTCGCGATCATTTTAAAAAAAAATGTCTCTCCATCGATACCTCTCTATTAGTAAATTTTTTAAAATAAAAATTCACTAAAAATGAAGGGTTCGTCTCTTTTTTCCCAGAAAATGTATTATAAAAAAATCTACTTACTAAACTAACTAAACTTAATAATTATTAACTATTTTTAACTACCAAGTTTTCCTCTAATTAGTTATAGGTTATAGTAGTTAAAATGCCCTTAAAAAGTTAACCTTTAAAATATTATCCACTGAATTAATCACAGTATCACAATTATTTTGTCCACTTATTAAGCAACCCGAAGTAGTAGCCATCATAATAATAATAATTGTCTTGTTAGAACATGTAAACAACAACGAAATGATTGAATTAAAATCAATCCGACGCGACGCACTACACGAAAATTACTACACACGCTCTGCGAAAAGTGCACTGCAAACTGCAACTATGGAATTTTAAAGCGCACAACCAGATTGCTTATTCGGTCGTTTTTGACGAAGATAGTCAATCATTTCGCAACGAAGTATCTCATTTCCTTAGAGCGCCGCGCGACTCGTGTATATGGATGCATATAACATATGCAACCATTAACACAATATACTTCTTCTGATTCTGTATTAATGGCTGCCGACTCTGCGATCCTCGATATACTAATTTTGTTTGTTGAATGCAGAAGGTAAAAAAGTAAATAAAAGTTTATTAAAATATAGCATAGCAAAAACAAAATTTTTTCCACGGCAGACGGTAGTGCGTGCGCACGGGCGCACTTATTGAGGAGCCGCCCCTGGATTGAGATCTCCAAGTGAAGTAATGTCACATGGGTATGATGGAGCATTTCCAATGCCAATCCTGTGCAGGTGGGCTGGTACCTTCCATGATTTAATTTTAAATGCACAAGAATAGAATAATATGCTTTTGGACAGGCATTATCTTCATAGACATAATATGTTGGTAAATAAGGATGCAGTAGAGCATATTGGTTTTTTGAATATGCTACAAATAGTTCCCATGCAATTTTCCAACTCACCTTTATTTGGGCTCGATACTGTGTTCTTAAATCTGCTATTGTAAGATCGTTAGTTACTTCTATTACGTCTTCTCTGGCAGCTTCCTTTGCTAAGTTATCGACCATCTTGTTTCCCTTATAACCTGTATGCCCCTTTACCCAGACAAGAGCTACTGTTTTTCCTTTCATAATTATGCTGCAGTAACTCTTCATTATGTCGCACAAGATGTTATTGTCGAATAGCTTTAAAGAAAAATGATCATTGCTGCATTTTTTCCATTCTATGATGCCCAGTTTGTAGCCTCTGAAATTGCTTTGGCTTCAGCCATATTAATTGAACAATCTTCGTTTAGCCTCACCTTCTTTTATACTTGATAGCTAGGAATTTATACCAAAAAACCCACTCTGCTTTTGCTTTTGATCCATCGGTGTATATTTGTGTACATGGATGTGATGGATTATTATAAAGTCCTTAAAAAATATAGTTTATAATGACTATATGCAGTGCGTCATAAAATTCACACTTTGACGGGATGTCTTAGTAACTACCGGCTTCAGCAAAAATCTAACCAGTACAGCTTGGAGAACCCAATTCAACACAATATATTTTTGAGACCTAACGATCGTTCCTGTAACGAAGCTAGCGTCATCAGAAGGATGAATCAACTAAGGGAGTTAAAACCAGAACTTTTATTTATATGCTGGTTGACACGCAATTGCGAACATTATTCCTTACGAAGGTATACAGATAAATACCCTACTGATTAGTAGACAATCCCTGTAATTAAAATCCCCTTACCTGCTTTTGCATAACCGCGTGGCGTTATCAAATATTCCTTCTAAGAAAGATACTGATTATTAAGATAGCAATTGCGACAATAAAGTACACAAGATCGAACCTGCTTTGTTCATCGAAAAAATTTTATTCAAATTTGTAGTGACATATATACTTTTGTATGCGTCTAACTGTCGCGATTGGCTAACACTTTTAATTAACTAATTTTTTTTTATCTACATCCTGATTATTACCCTAGACATATTGAGTATTACATGGTTCATCTATAGTGGCATATTTCAGTTGCGCCAAATAATCTTTAAACTTAGTTTAACTAGATCTTCTCGTCTGTCAAGCATATTTAGATTGGCAATCCTTACAACCTGTTTCTTAGATTCTTGACATTTTTGTGGTTTTATCTTTATCCTTTGGGTTATCTAGCAAATATTACAAAGTATTTTTGGCAGAAGATGTTAACTGTAAATGGACTTTCTTTAAAATGCTATTAAAACCTCTCTTAGTTCGTGGTTTAAATGGTAAGCAGACTACTGTTTGGCATCTTTTCTCTTTTCTGAAAGTCGTAGACTCTGCTAACATTTTCTTTGTTTTATGTTATTTTCTTATTTATATCAAATTGAAAACGATTCTGATTAATGTAAAAGTTTATCAAGTTTATACATTATTTGCAGACCTCTTCGTATACGCAGTTTATTTTCAACAAGTGGTCTAAATACGTTAGGGTTTCTTTAATGGAGACACTGAAAAACAACGAAGTCACATCGAACTATTTTAAAACCTCGCCTTCAACCAATTTTATATTTTTAACTTTATTAAAAAGTTCCAATGATTTTGAAACTACAAAACTTTTTTGCTTGGGAGGCAAGCTTTTAAATTTGTTTAATAACCCATTCTCTATATTGTATGTTGGGAAATTTCTAGCTAAAACAATAGGTCCCACCGTTTTTCCGAGTTTGTGGATTTTTGAGAGACAATACTTTTTAGAAGCTTTTGGATTTTATACTTCTAGCTTTTTCCCGAATCTTTTGTAATAACACATAACAAAAATAATCTTTGGTAATAACACGTATTGATGAACTAATAATCCGACAAATGAAAACGGCAGATTCCAGCAATGATTTCATGATGATTTGCCGTTAATCTTCTTATTTAAAAATGTTTTCTTACGGAGCTAGATTTATTTCAAGATGACGCTTCAACAGCAAGTTTTTGCCCAACAGTTTACAGCACAAGAAATTCAAAATTACTTAATAATTAAACTTCAATGTAATCTGACAACTAACAATGACAGTTCTGTATGTTGACATTCGTTACAGCTTTGTGGCCAACAACTTTAACGAATATAAACTTTTACCCACCTTGGGAGTATTACTATGTAAATAAAGCAAATAAATGAGAGAATAGCGGTTTCATGACAAGAATACAGAAAACCAAATGCTATTCTAATAAAGATTTTAACTTGTACCTAACGAATACGTTCATCAAGTCATACGTACATATGGAGTGTTATAATGTATGAGGTGGGAAGCTTGACTTTGAATTAACAGGACATAAATAAAACAGAAGTTTTTGAAATGCGAACATGGGGGAAATAACGCATATAGGGTACCTAATGGAAAATAGTTAGTTAGCAGGGGGGAGAAGGATGACGCATGCTGAAACAAATTGACAAAAAAGGCACAATTGCGGGAAACATTCTGAGACAATATAACTTTCTGACAATGTTATTTAGAGCACACATACCTGTACATAAAAGAGAAGAGACCGACTAAGAGAAAAACTTCTCCAAAACCTGACCCTTGATGAAATGCGGAACTACAATGGAATGAAAATGGCCACAGGAAATAGGAAGTCATAATTGCGATGACAAATCTCCTTTAGACTGTAATCGTGCCTATTTGAAAACTCTTCTGAAATAAAAAATTACACAGTCTAGTATATAAAGATTAAAACATTTTAGGTCAAATGTTTTAAATATACCGACTTTCCAAAAAATCCAAAAACCCAGCAAGAGTCGACCAATTCTAATAAAAATTTCCATACTCCTCTAATTTCTGTCCGATAAGAAATAATATGGACAAAAACTTTGTAACAGGTGTACACTTTTTAAAATTTGTTTTATCAAAAATTATGTCTTAGGATTTGCGTTTCCTTCAATTTAAAGCAATATTTAGTCGCGTCATTAGATCAATATCCCTAGGCGCCGTTTACGGACCAATTACAATTATTTAACTGCACTCGAAAGGGAGCGCGTTGTTGGTATGTAGGAAGTCAGTTTTTTCCGACCGCATAGGATGCAGTGTCAACAGGGTTACAATGTTAGTACAGGTGGTCCGAAGAAAGAGTATATAACCGTCGTCATGGATCCGAACGAGCTAGAGCAACTCCAGCACGGGAAGATCGTCATTTCGGGATTGCAGCTTCACAAGACAGAGATTTTACAATACGGTCGATCGGAAATGCGTGGTTGGAAGTTTTACAGCAAAGATACATCCAAGAATATGGGCTTTTGGGCTTCGTTTGTATATAGCATTTTTATGTCTCCCACTGACACCTCGACCAGGTGCTGTTCGGCTTGAGTGATGTAACGGAAGACAAATTGGGATATTGAATGGAATCGTGCTTTATTCGAGTCACAATTCTGTCTTTGGGTCCAGGACGGTCGCAGAAGAATATGACTGTAGAATGCAGAAATCTGGAATTTGCTATGGAGCGGCATATGGCGCTTACACGGGGGGCGCTGGTATGGGGTGCGATAACATACAGTTCACCTCTAGTTTATATTGACAGAAATTTGAATGCAAATGATTACATACAGAATGGGCTATAGCCTGTTGCATTGGCATACCCACGAGGGTTAATTCAACCCCCTCTCTAACAAGGCAACGCACGTCCTTATGCAGCAGGGGTTACTAATAGGTTCTTACCAGAAAATAGGACCCTGCTTCCATGGCCTTCTCGCTCCCCAGATTTGTCATCAGTCAAACCTCTGTGGAATATGATTGGTGATCGACTAGGTAATTTACCGCAACCACCAAATAAACTAGTTGACCTTCGTTATCGAATTTGAGAAGCCAGAGAGGACATTCTTCAGGATACCATAAATCATCTAATTTCAAGCATGCCTCGAAGAGTAATCGGATGCATAAGAAATCGTGGGGGACCCACTCATTATTAAATAATTTTGTTATTACTTCCACCCCGTCACAGCGTGTGGAAGTATCGTACCGGCGACCAAAATTCCAAAATTGTTTTTCGCTTAAACGTCGTAAAAAGTATTAAAACACATAGAAAACATGATTTGGGAACAAAACATTTTTTTGTCTGTCGGTCTGTATGTCTGTCTGTTTGTAGCCACGATAATTTTAGAACTAATTGAGATATCGTCTTCAAATTTGGTATACGGTTAGCACTGGACAAGCGATCGGTTGGAATTGTTTTCGGGTAAAATTGCTTTAGCGGGTAGGGGATGAGGGGTGATTTGGTGAAAATTGACATTTCTTTGGCTAAACCCCAAGTAATATAACGTTTTAGGGTTTATTAAATTTTTAATTTCATCAAACATCTGGTATTCTGTGCTGAAATTAAATTAGAGGTTGAATGTGTGGGGGTGTAATATTCTTGATAAAAATTTTGAATTTTGTTGTTGTTAAAACGGCGTAAAAAGTCTCAAAACATATACAAAACTTGATTCTGGAACGATCTTTTTTTATCAACGAATTGAGATATCTTCAAATTTAGTATCCAGTTAGCACCCGACAAAGGAACGCTGTGAATTGCTTTTGAGTAAGATCGCTTCTGGGGATGGGAGAAAAATAAGGGGTGATTTGACGAAAATTGATATTTTTTCAATAAAACTCGAGTAACATAATGTTTCAGAAGTTAATTAGTATAGGAATACAAATGTTTTCTTTGTAGTCAAGTCATGGGCCCTAAATTCATTCCATGATAATGTCTTTCTGTAGAGAATAAATTATCAAAGCTATACGGAAGTTATAATTCAATTTGCAACACTATTGTGTATTTAAATTTATGTTTTTTTTTCAATAATTTAATTTGGAAATGTAACGATGTTTACTTCCACATCGTAAATACGTGTGGAAGTATGGCATTGGCGAGAAAACTTTCTTTTTTTTTGCTTAAACGTGGTAGAAAGTGTCAAAATATAAAAAAAACAGGAATTGGAAACGAAATTTATTTATGTCTGTCGATCTGTCGGTCTGTATGTCTGTCTGTTTGTAGCCACAATAACTTTATAACGAATCGATATTACGTTTTCAAATTTGGTACACATTAGCACCCGACAAACGAACGGTTCGGATTATTTTTGGGTAAGATCGCTTTAGGGGGTAGGGGATAAATTAGGGGTAATTTGGTGAAAATTTACATTTTTCCGTTAAAACCCGAGTAATATAACGTTTCCGAAGTTTAAGGGTACAGGAATACGAATATTTTCTTTGTGGTCAAGTCATACACCCTTAATTGATTTCATGAAAATGTCTTTCTGGGAGAGTAGATTATCACAGCTTTGTGAAACTTATTATTCAATTTTCAGCACTGTTTAGGTTTGGCTAAAAACACATATTATGTATTAACTTTATTGAAATTAATCAACACTTATTGGGTGTCCGGATTTTTTTGAAAGTCAGTATTAACTGAATGGAAATCTATTATAAGATATTCAATAAAAGATAACTCTATCCAAAGAAGCTACTGTGTAAGCGTATCTGGCATGCAATCCAATAAATGTGTGTGAAAGTTTCTTAATTTAATTTGTTAAACAAATCAAAAATGTTTGCAATAAATCTTCTGTTTATCTAGTATTCCCAAAGGACAAGAAAAAATACTAAATTAATAATTGATATGGATCTCCCCTAAAATATTCTTCTCCTATCATATTTCAAAAATATCACACTCTAAATCAAATTCCAACTTTCACTGCCTCCTTGTAATATTCATCATATTCTCGCATTCTAACACGCTTCCCTATTTTTGTTATTTATTTATTAGAGAAGACTGAACAATAACCTCTGCCAAATTTATGACAGTAGTGTATGATAACATTTAAAGTGATTGCTGTTGATCACACCCACATGAAGAGACCATGCAGAGAATAATCAAAAATCAAAACAAATCTGACCCTTAGATCAAACTGTAATACGAACGGTACGTAGAGTTGGTTGTGCTTCAAGCTACAAACATGCGAGTAGTTTGGAAAGTACCCCTATGTAACAACAGATATAAGCTTCCTGTGTCATGCTAAACTTTGTCACTGGGAGTGGACATGTTTCAATACTATGCAAACCAGTTCACAACTATCTAGCGGTGATTTTTAATACATCTGAACATACTTATGACTACCAAGCCTTGGTTAATATTAGTGTGTGTGGGTGTGTTTTATTTCTTTAACATCGCCCTATTTCCGCGACTATGGTCAATCACCGACGCCGGGTGCACCTCACTATCCTGGAAATTTTGCCGAACCCCCGCTTTCCTGGATCTTTAACGTACCCAGCATTGCATAGATACGGGACCGACGGCTTTACGCCCCAGCGAAGGGCGGAACGTGCAGACATTTGCTCAAATACAATGCCACAACCTCGGTTGATGTTAATGTTACAGTTTGTACTGAAAAAGTGAAAGGTGAACCCTGGGATCGAACCCAGTACCCTTCGGTTCAGAGGCACACGTTCTTGCCCCTGAACCACCGAGCATCTGTTAATGTTAGTGAATTTTCTTTAAAAAAATTATCTAAGCCCCTCGTCTTCTTCGCCATATCTACATTCAAACTTCATCGGGGTGGCTTTCAAATTTGCTACCTATTAGCGGAATTTCATAAAGAAGTTTTCGCCTATAGGGAGGTTACAACTTTTTGACCATTTTTTTCAAATGAGCCCGAATTATAACCTCTTGAACCTATTTTCTAATTTAATTTCAAACTATATATATATATATATATATATATATATATATATATATATATATATATATATATATATATATATATATATATATATATAACTGTGAAGGAGAATTGGAATGGCATAGCAAGCTTCTAATGGACGAATTAGTCTTTTTGCGAATGAATATTTTAATTTTGATCTGCGGAAGAGGTTTATCAGGTCATTTGTACAAAGGCAAAGTACACCCATATAAAGCGAACAAAAATTGCTAGAACAGGTTACATAATAAGAATTGAACTAAAATAAATGGAGGGGATGAATACAACATCTATTTGACATATTCTGAGACATAACAATTTTCTGACAATATTATTTAAAGCAGGAACACATACTGGGAAAAGGGAAAAGATAGACAATGAGCCAAACTTCATGAAATCTGACTATATTAGTGAATTACGAGGGCTACAATCAAATGAAAAGAGCTCCGGGAGGTTGCAACGAGAAGACGGACTGTGCTGATGATAAGGATTTACCTATAGCCGCTTTTCGAGCTTTGGGATAATATTCATTTTACATACCAGAGCTTTTAGCATGCCAGATTCAACAGTATCTTAAAAAGTTCGGGACACAGCAAGTGCGTTATGGTAGCGAATTTTCGTTAAAATGCTTTTAATGGCAAATATGTCTTGTTTTTAAAATAAGGACATTTGGTTGGCAGTATATAACTTATATATTAGTAACAATATACCGCATTTCGTTAAAATAGATTTGTTGTTTCAAAAAGTTCAAACTTTTTCCGAAAATAAACTTTAAAAGTTCCAGAAAAAAACTGGTCAGATTTTCCTCGCCAACGAACCACTTTAAGCCGTTTACACACCTGTCAGGATATAATTATTCACGAACAGCTTTATGACCAAAATTGAAAAAAATATATGAACATTTGCAAAAATGTCTTTTACAGAAAATCACCATTTTTTTGTTTACAGAAATTGTCTTCAGTAATAATAAGTTCCAAAGAAACACTAAAAACATTTCTACGAAAACTTTTTAAATTCAGCCACTATTTGAACGCGCCCGTATACAGCACCTCGATTTTTTCGACGAGTAATACAAACAAAAAGCTCTCTAAATGCGTCATTTTCATGAGGCTCCACTATCTATTGATAAAAACGCCCTTCACAATTAGTGATATGTGTTTGAAATATGTGCCAAAAATGTGAAAAGTTGTAAAACAATTGAAATAACTCAAACACGATGAACGATATAATTTTTTTTCTTACAAACATGCATTATAATTCGTTGGAAAACACAAAAATGCAATAAAATAAGGAGGTGTTCTATTAAAAAAAGAAAGTGTGTATTACCAATCACTTATGGGCCAGCCTGTGATTGTCAAAATAAGTTTATAAGGTGCAGCTCGAGATACCCTATAATTAACGTATATACTTTTTTGTCGTATCTTGTATAATAACGGATGTATTGAGCTTTGCCGTAAAAAAGCGTCACCCTGTATATGTGTCAATAGACAAAAACTGAAACTGACCCCGTTTTTGGGGTTCTAGTTCGCTCTCATTTGAAGACATCTTTTTAAAATTCATAAGTCGCGGTCTTGTCAATAACGAATTTTTTCTACGAAAATTTGCTAAAATATAGACAATTAAACCATAAACTCTATAGCTGAAACTACTGCAGAAGCATCAGAAAGAGGGTATATTTGAAATGGATTTTCTGAAAATATTTTAGTAAAATGAAGGACAATGATGGTTGAAGCTGAATCTCAAGGCTTTGTAAAACACACGTCTTACGACATATCGCCTACATTATCCGTATTCGTTTCAAATTCGTTGTCTGAAAATTGCAAATTTTGACGTTTGAAATCGCGACTTTGACGTTTGAAGAAGAAAAATTATCAAATTTTCAAAATATTTTTTCTGTTACTTCTTGACGTTTTCGCGCCAAGAAAACCTAACCGTTGGATGTAATATTCAAGTGGTTTTGTTAATCATACAAAATATTTTGTGCTTGTGCTTTGCTCTGATCACCAGTGGCACCCAAATTTTTTTTCTTAAAATGCGTATTAGTTTTTTTTTCCTTTCAACTTAGAGATCTGAATTTTGGCACATAGGGTAAGTTGGATAGTAGAAGCGTATGTGCCGAATTTAGTTGTCATAGATCTGTTATTTCTGGAGATATGAAAATTTTCTGAAGGAAACCCCAAATTTTCCCGGAAAAACTCGTCCGATTTTCCTGGCTAACGAGCTTATCTAAGCCACTTATAAAGGGAAGGGACGTACCAAATTTCATTAAAATCGGCCTATTATTTTTTAAGTTATTGATACGATATATATATATATATATATATATATATATATATATATATATATATATATATATATATATATATATATATATATATATATATATATATATATATATATATATAACACAGATCTCCCCATTAGTTAATTTTTTGTTTTACAAAAAATTAGCTAAAAGGAATAATTAGTTTTGAGAAGGTTTAGCTTAGTTATGTTATTTTTACATATACACAGTTGTAATATGTTACATTGTTACTGAAACACGTTGTGTACAAGTATAGAATTGCACTGAAGAGCAATCAGACATTTCAAAAACATACAGCATTCTCAACATGTTATTTGAATCAATCATGAATCAGTCATAACCCTCAACAGTGATTTGTAAATAGATACCTACCTGAATATGACAGTGAACGTATGCACTCATCTGTTACTGCATGTGCTGGCTGTGAGAGTCTAGTTAACTTTGAGCATGACATGCTACTTGTGACATTTCAACCATCTCCTAGGTGGAAATCAAACAGAAAGTCTCCATTTATGCAGGAGTATGCATTAGCATATGCATAAGAGATGAGATGCAGTTTATGTGTGTATTCAAAGATAAGGATGATTTATATGTTTCAATTGTCACTCTGGTCGTGGATATAAAAGTTTTAACAACCTGATTTAAATTTTGTTGCCGAGTGTCAATTAAATTTAAACATTGAATTTATTGAAAGCAAGTTGGTTTAAGTAGTGTGTAATCAATGATAACTATAAATGTTCGGACGCAACAAGTGTGTGAACTTTCACAAAATTCTTTTAGATTGTACTAATTTAATTTTAAGTTATTCTGCAACCTGAAGCTGCAAATTAGGTTATTTAATTTTTCTGTAATGTTTACACCAAAAAAAATCTCTAAGCCGGATTGAAGTTTCCAGTTTCTAAATTGGTTAATCGCGTTGTTAGAAAAATTAAACTATGTCATCATTGAAACGTCTCAGCACTCGGCCTCAACCGTCGAACTTGAAGAAAAGGTTTCCCATAATGACAGTCAGTTTCATCTGTCAAGGTTTTGAATAATCGTCTTTGAAACGCTTTAATCTTGTCCATAATTTTTACTATCAATTTCATAACTTTGCTTAGTTTTAAAAAATTTCTACGCAATGCTAGCTGATGGATAATGCAGAGGTAACAGAGAAACTGCGGAGAACTTTCATTTAACGACATAACGTTACTAGACCCTTATCACCACCCACCATAGCTGGAGAGCCATCGGTTGTCAGGCCTACCATGTTCGATATTGAAATTTTCTCAGAAGAAACAGTATTTTTATAATGGGAAAGCAACTCCTGCCCAGCTTTCTTTTCATTTTTATATACCAGGGGTGAGATATATGTATGCAATTATATATATATATATATATATATATATATATATATATATATATATATATATATATATATATATATATATATATATATATATATATATTAGGGTGGTCCTTAACAATTTTTTTTTTGAATTTGGTCCGGCTCACCCCTGAAAAGGATTCTAAATAAGAATATAATAAGCTGTGCAAAAGTTGAGTCCAATCAATTAACTCTAAGGCGTGCCTCAAGGGCCCTGTTTTGAGCGCAGAATATATTTTTTTATTATTAAAACACAGATACCTTTTTAATAAATTTATTTGAAATTAAAAGTTAAAACACGCATCTAGACAAACAAATTGTATATAAACTGTTGATAAAAATGCTGTTTTAGTGCTGCTAGGGAACTTTTTACGATAGTCCTTAATAGCCTGTAAAGGAAACTGTTTTTGATCTTCGTTTTTTGTTAAAATACTGTTCAAGTCTTCCATAAGTTTGACGCCTCTCTCGGCAGTGTCAGTAGGAATATACTACTGGGCATGAGTTGCTTTCCCATTATAAAAATACTGTTTTTTTTCTGAGAAACTTTCAATATCGAACATGGTAGGCCTGACAACCGATGGCGCTCCAGCTATGGTGGGTAGTGATAAGGGTCTGCTAGCGTTATGTCGTAAAATGAAAGTTCTCCGCAGTTTCTCTGTTACCACTGCATTATCCATCAGCTAGATATCCCTTCAGTGGAATAAACATCAAAAGATCTCCTATAATGGTAAAATCAGTAAAAACCATTCTAACAAACACGGCCATCTGGGATGTGTCTAAATCAGGTCTTAACCGTAAAAAAATATCGTTGCTCATCTCATCATTGTATTAGCAGAAAGTTGCATAGGTTTTATAGCTAAAACTATGTCGGCTTTATTTCTAAAGTTGACAAACAACGAATCTGCAGCTTCTGAAAACGCCTGTTTCATCATTTCCCCGTCTTCAGGAGGTTTCTTCTTAGTGCAATTATCTGGGACACACGGTATGATGCTTCATTTGCAGCCTTATTTTTGGCGACTGTTTTTAAAAATATTGACTGTTGTCCAATTAACTGGTTTTTAATTGTTTCAAACTAAAACAATTAAAAACCAGTTACATTCTGCCACCAGAAAAGAAAAACTTTCTTTTCTGGTGGCAGAATGTAACAGGAATGGTTTTTCAAATTTCTATGTACAGTTTTATGATGCCTCTCAATATTGCCTTTTTTACCAACGGAGGCTGAATTATTACATAACAAACATACATTTTTACCTTTAACTTCTAAGCGAAGATTAGAACCTGTGATACGCACTGATAAGTATATAACACATTTAGAAAAACCTGCAGATCGTTTCACTAACCAAGTTAGCGTCATCAGAGGATAAATAATTCTAAAAGTTAGCGTCAGCAAAGGACGACTACGTGAAACTTATTCTAAAATAATTATTGATACTCTGATGACACTACCTTTTAGAATTATTTATCCCCTGATGAATTGATTACTCTCTGATAACGAAATACAAGGTGTTAAAAAACTTTTTTTAATATTTTTTTCAGTATTTTTTTTTTCATTTTTTTATTTACAGAAAAATTGGTGCTTCAACATTGTCATTGGCACCGACAATATTTAATAATGCAATAAATTGTTGAACAAATATTTGGTAATCTTGATTTCTCATCACCTAATTGGTACAGCAATAAAAATTATTTTGATAAATTATTTAAAAACTTTGAATGATGAACGTCATGCATGAACCACATTAAAACTTATGGTCTACATGGTACTGCTGATATTTAACTTGAACGCACTGCTGGACCTCTGCTTCTAGAGGCCCAAATTCGCGCTCATTTGACAACAGTTTTGCAGTCCCACCATCGATGCCTCTCTATTAGCGATTTAAAAAAAAATCGCTAAAATTGAATCGTGTTCTGCCTGACGATGCCGTAAAATGATAAACCGCCTGCAGAGATTGAAACAGACACTTGCAAAGTCAGAGAAAAAGTATCTATATATATAAGTATCTAGTATGGAACGATTTAATCACGTAAGGGCAACAGCAATTAATGAATGGTCATTATTATGAGTTATTGGTATAAAAAAAGTTCGGAACGCAGCAAGTGCGTTATGGTAGCGAATTTTCATTAAAATGTTATTAATAGCAAACATGTGTGTTTTTTTAAGAAAGCAGGCATCAAATTTGGTAACCAGTATAACCTATATAGTAAAAAGTACCATGTTTCATCAAAATAACTTTATTGTTTGAAAATGTACAAAAATTTCCGAAAGTAAACTTAGTGTTCCGAAAAAACCTCGTAACTTGGTCAACCTTATAGGTTAATAGCAAATTGAATTATTCAAATATGAAGCATTTGATCAAAATTCGCTACCATAACTCACTTGCTGCGTCCAGAATTTCTTTTCTTACAAACATGCATTATATTTCGATGGAAAATGCTAAAATACAATAACATAAGGTGTGTTTGATTAAAAAAAAAGAGGAAAATTTGTATCACTAACAACTTATGGACCTACCTGTGATTGTAGAAATAATTTTTTAAGCTGTAGCTCAAGACATCCTATAATTAATGTAGACAATTTTTTTCATATCTTGTATAATAATGGATATATTGAGCTTTATTGATTTTTTACGAAAATTCGACAAAAATTATATATAAATTATAAACTCTATAGCTAAGGCTACTGCCAAGCATCAGAGAAAGGGTCTATTTGAAATGAATTTTCTGGATATATTTTAGAAAAATGAAGGACAATGACGATTGAAACTAAGACTTCAGGGTTTGTAAAACATTCTTCTTGGGACATTTTCTTTCCATAGTCGGTATTAGATTCAAGTTCTTTGCCAAAATATTGCCAATTTTGACGTTTAAAATCGCAACTTTGACGTTTTGAGGAAAACCCAAATATTTATTTTTCTTTAAATGCCTATAACTTTTTGTCTTTTGACCTACAGAGCTATATTTTGGTAAGTATAACTATATAAACCCACGTACCAAATTTGGTTGCCCTTACTTTGTTAATTCTGGAGATATAATTTTTTTTAAGGAAAACACAAAATTTTCCCTGAAAACCTTGGCTGATTTTCCTGGTTAACGAACTTATCCAAGCCACTTGCAAAAGGAAGGCCCATTATTTTTGAGTTATCGATGTGATATATATATATATATATATATATATATATATATATATATATATATATATATATATATATATATATATATATATATATATATATACATATATATATATATATATATATATATATATATATATATATATATATATATATATATATATATATATATACAGGTGTTTCTAAATTTATGCGAAAAATTTTACAGGGTGATTCTTTGGCGAAAAATAAGGGGGGTCTTTTTTATAAAGTTTTTCTTGAAACCCCTTCTCCTCCAAGTTACACCCCTTTGAAATTTTGGCAAAAAAAGTTTTCATTAAATTTCTCCGTTATGGAATAATTAAAAAAATAATATTTGCAGATGCAATAGACTAACAAAATGACAGTTTGAAAAGGATTTTATAACCCTATAATGTTATCACAAGGGGGTGAAAAAACCTACCCTTACATTATTTTTTATCAGTACTTTTTATTGTGTATACCATTTTCTATTAAAAGAAATGATTCAGAAAGAAGGATTCATTTAGAAACTTTTTTATATCCTCACATTTTCTCATAAAATTGTTAGTTTCATCACAAAAACATAAAATAACTCTGTAAATTCATGTGACATCGATCTGAGTAATGTTTTATTTTTTTGTGATGAAACTAACAATTTTATGAGAAAATATCAAGACATAAAAAAGTTTCTAAGTGATCCCGTCTTTCTAAACAATTTTTTTAAATAGAAAACAGTAAACAAAAAAAAGGACTGATAAAAAATAATGTAAGGGTAGTTTTTATTCACCCTCTTGTGATAACATTATAGGGTTATAAAATCCTTTTAAAACTGTCATTTTGTTAGCCTTATGCATCTGCAAAATTTTGTTTTTAGTGAATTTTCTTAAAAAAAATTCACTAATGAGGAGATCCCGACTTTTGAATTTTGAAAAAATTTCTTCAAATGAGCGCTAATTAGGCCCCCCAGAAAACATATCCGGGGTCAGTTTCCATTTTTATATGTTTATATATATATATATATATATATATATATATATATATATATATATATATATATATATATATATTTATATATATATATATATATATATGTATCACACCGATAACTCAAAAAATAATGGGCCGATTTTGATTAAATTTGGTGAAAAAATTCCTTTTGCAAATGGCTTGGATGAGTTCGTTAAGCAGGAAAATCTGCCTAGGTTTTCCCGGAAAATTTTGTGTTTTCTTTCGAAAAAAATTTATATCTCCGGAATTAACAAAGTAAGGGCAACCAAATTTGGTACGCTGGTTTATATCCTTATAAGTAAGCTACCTACCAATTTAGCTATGTAAGTCAAAAGACAAAAAAGTTATAGGCATTTTAAGAAAAATAAATTGGGGTTTTCCTCAAAACGTGAAAGTGGCGATTTAAAATGTCAAAATTGGCAACATTCAGGCAAATAACTTGAATCTAATACGGGCTATGGAAAGAAAATGTCTCAAGAAGGATGTTTTACAAACCCTAAAGTCTTAATTTCAACCGTCATTGTCCTTCATTTTACTAAAATATTTGCACAAAATTAATTTCAAATAGACCCTTTCTCTGATGCTTGGCAGTAGCCTAAGCTATAGAGTTTATCGTTTAATGGTATATAATTTTTGTCGAATTTTTGTAAAAAATCACAATAAAGCTCAATATATCCGTTATTATATAAGATATGAAAAAAATTTGTATATATTAATTATAGGGTGTCTTGAGCTACATCTTAAAATAATATTTCTACAATCACAGGGTGGCCCATAAGTCAATGGTGATACAAATTTCCTTGTTTTTTTAAATCAAACACGCCTTATGGTATTGCATTTTTGCATTTTCCATCGAGATATAATGCATGTTTGTAAGAAAAGAAATTCTAGACGCAGCAAGTGCGTTATGGTAGCGAATTTTGATCAAATGTTTCATATTTGAGCAGCTCAATTTGCTATTAACCTATAAGGTTGACCAAGAAACGTGTTTTTTCGGGAACACTTTAAGTTTAATTTTGGAAAATTTTGTACATTTTCACACAATAAAGTTATTTTGATGAAACATGGCACATTGTTTCTAATATATAGATTATACTGGTAACCAAATTTGATGCCTGCTTTCTTAAAAAAACACACATATTTGTTATTAAAAACATTTTTATGAAAATTCACTACCATAACGCACTTGCTGCGTCCAGAATTTTTTAAATTTATTCCATAAGGGATACATTTAATGAAAACTTTTTTTTTAGACAAAATTTCAAAGGGCTGTAACTTAGAGGAGAAGGGGTTTCAAGAAAAACTTTATAGAAAAGACACCCCTTATTTTTCGCCAAAGAATCACCCTGTGAAATTTTTCGCATCAATTCAGAAACACCCTGTATATATATATATATATATATATATATATATATATATATATATATATATATATATATATATATATATATATATATATAAACATATAAAAATTGAAACTGACCCCGGATATGTGTTCTGGGGGGCCTTATTAGCGCTTATTTGAAGAAATTTTTTCAAAATTCGAAAGTCGGGATCTCCTCATTAGTGAATTTTTTAAAGAAAATTTACTAATAAACGTGGATGGTCGAATGTAAGTAAATTTATACACACCTCTAAATCAAGTTCCCAACAGTAACCAATTTCCGAAAAGTTTAAAGACCAAATGTCATCGTTATCTAACTAATCTGTAACGCCCAACAAGTGTGTTGATCTTTGTGGGTACCCGTGTACATTCAGCTTTAGTCGGAGATTTCTCGTGAGATTAACTATGATGTATAATTCTTATTAATTTCGACAAATAAGGCAATGGGCTAGTATATTTAAATCTCCGATACTCAGATGTTAAGGATGTAACAGTTTCATTTCGTTGGACATAAATTCTCTTTGATGCATTGTTATAATCATGAGGTTGCATGACTATTATAAATAAAATGCACTATAATAAATAATTCAATGTCTTCTTGGTAAAAGATTTTTATGCGTGTTTAACACAAGGATGTTTTAATTTAAGAATGTAGGAAATTAATGCAACAAAAAAATGTATTGTATTGTGGATTGTTTTCAACGTAAGAAACGTATATAAAAAATATTACTATGTGTTTACGGTGTGGGCCCATGAGGGTAAAGCTAGGTAAGATTTTATCATCTGAATAGCCTCCCAAGCGTGAAGTTCCACAGCGATTAGTCCTGGGACCGTTATTGTTTCTAACCTATGTTAGCCCCATTTAGGAGATTGTGATGTGACAATGTACGCCCACGACGTCGCATTGGTGGCTTCGGCGACTACCCCTGGTACGGTTTTTGAGCGAACTAATAGAATTGTCACCAGATTTATGTGTGATGTCATGCGAATATCTTTCTGACTAACATACACAAAACTGTTTTTTCCACTTTGCTAGAGGGAGTGTCCGTTCGGATGGTTTGTGAGTTCCATTGACACTATGGCTTTGCTGAATCTGTGACTTGGGTTTTTTAGTTCAGAGTAATGTTTAATGCAAGCTTCAGGTGGACTAGGTTTTTGGCAAGCCCAATTGATCATTTTTTGCATTAGGGAGATTAAGAGATGTATTGGACCAGCATGTGTTGATGTCTGTCTGCTATGCACTTGTCTATTCTTCGCTCTCATATAACACTGTTGCCTGGGGTTGTACTTCTGAAATTGTGTGGCTATTTGTGGCACAGAAGAGAATTGTTAGACTATTTGTGGCACAGAAGAGAATCCTTAGACTTATGTTTGGTATTCAGATGAAGGGTAGCTGTCTGCTGTATTTTCGTCGATACTCCATCTTGGCTGTTCTTTGCGTCTACATTTACAATGCCAGTATGTTTGTCAGACTATATCCTCGCTGTTTTAATCTTAATATAGATGTCTGTGCTTATGACAAAGGAATAAACTCAACATATACATAAGTAGACATCACACAGTTGGTTATGAGCGGTCAACTTACTATGCCGCTGCCCGTTTATACAATCACTTGCCTATCATTAGGCAGATAGTTAAGATTAGCCATTTTAAACGCCAACCTAAAGAGTCTTTATATTAAAATGGTTTTCATTCCACTAAGGAATATTTGACTTTTAAGTTGTTGTGTCTTTTGTAATTGTGCTACAACTTTTAGATGGTGCATCTATTTGAATACTAGCGATTTATATTTTAATTTTATAAGACATGTATTATTTGACTGCTTTTTATCACTTGTATTTTTCTTCTTAGTATATATTTCTTTCTGTTTTTGTTCTGTATCTTTTAGTCGATAGTGTATACGTGTATATATTTTTATTGACGAGTACATCTGTTTTTGTAACAGCTTTGATACAATAAATATCTATATATCACTAGTTCAATTACCGGATTGGCAAGAGAATGTAATTAGCTTTTCATCTAAGCGAAGTTTCCTAGGTTTTTCTTAATGACAAGAACCATTGTCAAGACACTTGCACGTATATTTCTGTCATTTCCATGTAACTGCTTCATTTTTTCAGCATGTTTATATTGTACAATAGGGATAAAAGAGTTTTTGAACATGAATTGTTTTTTGAGACACTATCTTTCCTAGGAACTTTATCAACTGAGGCTTTGAAATTATTGATTGTGCGCATCTTAGGTATATCGCAGAAACAAGTAAAATATAACAATTACATCAGCTTTTGCCGGCAGACTGGTAACTCTGACTGGAATGCTAGAATCGGAAGATTGTCTTGTTAGTGACTCATGTTACAGTATCCAGAAGGAAAACTTTCAGGTTAAAATAAATTTTCAATCTAACAGATTATATTTTGTTTCCCACCTCAGAATTAGTGACTATGATTGTCTTATATTATTTACAATTAGGTTAACCAAATATACATTTGACACATCGAATTAAACTTCACTATCCATTGAAAACCTTGGTCAATTACAAGCCATGTTAGTAAAACGAAATACTTAAATGGCGTTAAATTTAAAATAATGTAGTTTTTGTGTGACTTCAGACATCTTAATATAAGACGTAAAGGATCTGGAACTGTTTCTTAGGACATAAGCACACGCAAAGCATTTTTTTTACGTCCTGCCACCACAAAATCAGTGGGTAGTTTTTTAAGTATTTTTATCTTTATTTTTGTGTAGTTTGGGGCATCTTAGTAGATGATGTCAGGGAGCTGATTTTTTTTAAGTTACCATTTATGTAAGGTAACTCTCACATACTGCCACTATACAATAAGGCTGTCGCTTTACATTAATTTTTGGGTAACCGGTGTCACCTTAGTGGATAATGTCAAAAAGCTGTTCTTTTTTGTAAAAACTGTCATGTGAGGCAATTTTCACACACCACAAGATGTATAAAAAAATGTTTATCCACCCTAATAGACGATCTCTGCAAGAATAATCAAAGAGTCAGTATAAAATTACAAAAACAGATGATAAGTGTAAGTTATCTAAAGATTTGTTTTCTCAAGTTTTTCGAAGTATTTATTCCCTGTTAAAAAACACGTTTTTACAAAAAATACAATTCCTTCTGTTGAAATTTTTATTTGCTAATAAGTACACTTTGAGAAACCCAAATCACCACAACACTTATTTCAGAGGCCTTACGATCGTTTCGTGGACAAAGTCAACATCTTCAGAGAAAGATAAATGCTAACCTAAACAACTAGCTACATGTATTTATATCGCGTCAAGGTAAACGAACTAGTCCGAAGTAAAATTGTCGTCCAGGAACGATCGTTTGTTTATTGTGTGGTGAAACTACGAGGTCGACGACCTGCTTTTAATCTTCTGGTCGACATATGTATGAGCCCTTATCGGATAATAGCTTTAAAGGAACCGAGTTATTTAAAGAATCTGCACGTTCCCTTTCGATCTAGAAATTTACTATGTGGATATTGGATCACGCCGACAAACATCTGGCTAGATAAACGTCAACTCCGCTCATCTTTTTTAAAATGGAAAAATCAATACCGGGTGTTTGGCTCAACATGTTAACACTCTAACAAAAGATAAATAATTCAACTAAAATACTACATACAAACTGTATTTATATTGTTGCTAATTCTTCGTGATAGTATTTTTATTAAATTTATAGATACAAACAAAACAAACAGATCTTTAATTCGAGACAAACGTATAGATTAGTATATGTATAAACCGGCCGAGTTATTTGACCGCTTAAACACTTCGAATTTGTCTGTAGAATAATAAATTATGTCAATAACTCGGCCGGTTTATACATATACTAATCTATACGTTTGTCTCGACTTAAAGATCTGTTTGTTTTGTTTGTATCTATGAATTTAATATAAATACCAGCACGAAGAATTAGCATCAATATAAATACAGTTTGTATGTAGTATTTTAGTTGAATTATTTATATTTTGTTAGAGTGTTAACATGTTGAGCCAAACACCCGGTATTAGTTTTTCTATTTTAAAAAAGATGAGGGGAGTTGATGTTGTTTATCTAGCCAGATGTTTGTCGGCGTGATCCAATATCCATATAGTAAATTTCTAGATCGAAAGGGACGTGCAGATTCTTTAAATAACTCGGTTCCTTTAAAGATATTATCCGTATATTAGATAAGGGCTAATCAATATGTCGACCAGAAGATTAAAAGCAGGTCGTCGACCTCGTAGTTTCACCACACAATAAACAAACGATCGTTCCTGGACGACAATTTTACTTCGGACTAGTTTGTTTACCTTGACGCGATATAAATACATGTAGCTAGTTGTTTAGGTTAGAATTTATCTTCCTCTGAAGATGTTGACTTTGTCAACGAAACGATCGTAAGGTCTCTGAAATAAGTGTTGTGGTGATTTGGGTTTCTCAAAGTGTACTTATTAGTGCTCATCACAGGTTCCAGTTTTCACATAGTTTATTTGCGGAATTCTAGAAACCCTGTATTAATAAAAATTTTGGGACGCAGCAAGTGCGTTGTGGTGGCGAATTTTTATTAAATGCTCCAAATTTGAATAACCCAATTGTCTTTTTTCTCTCTCTCTAAAAACCAATCCGATCGGGCTGGCTAACGAACTCGTCCAATATATAAATAAAGGAAGGTACTGACTTTGTATATATATATATATATATATATATATATATATATATATATACATACATATATATTATATATATATATATATATATATATATATATATATATATATATATATATATATATATATATATATATATATATATATATATATAGATTCAAACGGACTCTGGTTTCTGGTTCTAATGGCCCAAACAAGCGCTCGATACCTCTCTATTAGCGAAGTTTTTTAAATAAAAATTCAGACAAAATATACAGAGTGTACCTACTTATCGATTGCATTGTATCACATGCATAGCGACATTAGTTAACAAGAGCCAGGTCCCTATACTCTTATATGCATGTTAATATCTGCAACTAGCTTTAATTATCGAAAGTAAGATAAGCTGGCTTTGTCTTTGGCTTGATTCAATCTTAATTACCATACAAAGCTGTTACACAATTAATCCCACTTCGCCTGGAGTCGTGATACGGCGGAATACGTAGATTTCTTGTATAACAGGTAGCAATGGTAAAGAGTATATTGCTATGTACTTACAAAGTGGACGCAGTAAGTGCGTTATGCTAGCGAGTTTTTATAAAAATGCAGTCAATGTATTTTTTTAATGTGGGATCAAATCTGGGTAACAGTATAACCATTATAGTAGAAACAATGTACGATAAAATACAAAACTTTCCCGGAAACAAACTTAAAACATTCCTGAAAAAAATGATAATATTTTCCTGACCAACGAACCTCTTCAAGCTGTGTGCACACCTCTCAAGACACAATTATTTACAAAAAGCTTTTTGACAATAATTTTAAAAAAGTCTAGACTTAGCAAGTGCGTTATTGTAGTGAATTTTCATAGAAATGATCTGGAATCAAATATTTTATTATAACTTTTTTTCTTGCAACATAGAAATCTGAATTTTGGTGTATAGTTAGTTTTCATATCGTAAACCTACCTACCAAATTTGGTTATAATATCTTTTTACTTTTTGAGATAAAAATTTTTTTCGAATGAAAACTCAACATTTTTCCAGAAGACCTCGTCCGATTTTCCTGGTTAACGAACCTTTCCAAGCCACATACAAAAGGAAGGTACATACCGAATTTGATCAAAATCTGCCAATGATTTTTTATGTTATCGGTGTGATACATATATATATATATATATATATATATATATATATATATATATATATATATATATATATATATATATATATATATATATATATATATATATACATATATATATATATATATATATATATATATATATATATATATATATATATATATATATATATGTAACTTGCTTAAATAATGTTACACGAAAATGATATCTAAACAATTCTATCCATGAAAATTCGGAAACACTTTATTATTAAGTACCACCATTAAACACAAATTTTACAGAAAATGATTACTACGAAGGTACTAACAAAATTCTGCGAAAGCTGACTAAATATCTTTTACACAAAAATTTACAAAATAAATATATAAAATTTAAATTATTTAGCTAATCTGTAATTAAAATTGAAAAAAAATATGAAAATGTAAAAATATACATTTTTTATTTTTTTACAGAAATTTTAACCCGTAGAGACAGAGAAATATATAATCAGAAAAATAATCATATTTGCTAACCAATTTCTTGTCACGAAAATTTGAACAAATTTTTTTACAATAACTTATTGAACATTAATTATTAAATAGCATTGAACAAACATTTTAGGGAAATTGATTTCAGCGAAGTTACTAAAAATTTTCTGTGAAAACTGACTATAATTATAAAAGCTCGGGACGCAGCAAGTGCGTTATGGTAGTGAATTTTCATAAAAATGTTTTTAATAACAAATATGTGTGTTTTTTTTTAAGAAAGCAGGCATCAAATTTGGTTACCAGTATAACCTATATAGTAAAAACAATGTGGCATGTTTCATCAAAATAACTTTATTGTGTGAAAATGTACAAAAATTTCCAAAAGTAAACTTCAAGTGTTCCCGAAAAAACACGTTTCTTGGTGAACCTTATAGGTTAATAGCAAATTGAGCTGTTCAAATATGAAACATTTGATCAAAATTCGCTACCATAACGCACTTGCTGCGTCCAGAATTTCTTTTCTTACAAACATGCATTATATTTCGATGGAAAATGCAATAACATAAGGCGTATTTGATTTAAAAAAAAGGAAATTTGTATCACCAACAACTTATGGGCCATCCTGTGATTGTAGAAATATTATTTTAAGATGTAGCTCAAGTCACCCTATAATTAATATATACAATTTTTTTTCATATCTTATATAATAACGGATATATTGAGCTTTATTGATTTTTTACGAAAATTCGACAAAAATTATATACCATTAAACGATAAACTCTATAGCTAAGGCTACTGCCAAGCATCAGAGAAAGGGTCTATTTGAAATGAATTTTCCGCAAATATTTTAGTAAAATGAAGGACAATGGCGGTTGAAACTAAGACTTCAGGGTTTGTAAAACATCCTTCTTGAGACATTTGATTTCCGTAGCCCGTTCTAGATTCAAGTTATTTGCCTAAATATTGCCAATTTTGACATTTTAAATTGCCACTTTGACGTTTTGAGGAAAACCCCAATTTATTTTTCTTTAAATACCTATAACTTTTTTGTCTTTTGAGCTACATAGCTAAATTTTGGTAGGTAACTTACTTATAAGGATATAAACCTGCGTACCAAATTTGGTTGCCCTTACTTTGTAAATTCCGGAGATATAAATTTTTTTCGAAAGAAAACACAAAATTTTCCGGGAAAACCAGGGCAGATTTTCCTGGCTAACGGACTTATCCAAGCCATTTGCAAAAGGAATTTTTTCACCAAATTTAATCAAAATCGGCCCATTATTTTTTGAGTTATCGGTGTGATACATATATATATATATATATATATATATAAATATATATATATATATATATATATATATATATATATATATATATATATAAATATATATATATATATAAACATATAAAAATTTAAACTGACCCCGGATATGTTTTCTGGGGGGCCTAATTAGCGCTCATTTGAAGAAATTTTTTCAAAATTCAAAAGTCGGGATCTCCTCATTAGTGAATTTTTTTTAAGAAAATTCACTAAAATTACAAAATAAACACATGATATTTAAATTATGTACCTAATCTGTAATCAAAATTGAAAAAAAAAATGTAAACATTATTTTTTTAACTTTTTACGGAAATTTTGACTCGTGGAGCGGAAATATATAATCGGAAAAATATTTTTATGTCACATGCTACCAGAAATAAAAACATTATTTAAGTTAGTCACTTTAAAGTTCCATTTGGCATTTGTGAAAACAATTGATCAGCTACAGTGTAGCACAGTCATATGGATAGTAACCAACACCTTGTGTACCAACCAACACTTCCTTTAACATCTTGTATTTCGGTTGATACAGCGACTTTCAATACACATGCACGTTTGCGAACTTTAAACCGGTTGCTTCAAATAATAAACTCAGCATGACATTTGTTTTACCGCATCCACTTGGACCACATATCAAACAGCGCACCGTGTCGGGTAACAGAAGACCGTGTCTGTGTTGTGTAGCTGTTTCCACACGAACAACATCGTCCAAGTTTGTAACTGGTAAGGTTGCTGTTGTGTGTTTTACGATACGCATCGTTAACCAGACTAACATCAACCTGTTTGCTGTAAGTATAAATAATGGGGATTAATACACCAACACTTTAGTATCAATGTTGGTATTTACGGGTGAAGGTCTCGTCAATACACTCATCAACAAACTGCCTGTTGAGTTACACATACCAGGTTATCAGTTTTGTGGGCCGGGCACTAAACTTAAAGAACGTCTTGGCAGAGGTGACCAAGGTATCAATCCTTTAGATCGTGCCTGTCGCGACCACGACATCGCCTACTCTCAATAAAAATAGTTGAGTGACATGTATCGAGCAGACGAGGTGTTGGAACACCGAGCCAAGGAACGAATCAAGTCGACGGATGCAAGTTTTGGTGAAAAGGTGGCCGCTTGGAGTGTAGTAAAAACAATGAAAGTTAAACGAAAACTTTGTATGGGTGTGAACAAATGCAGACAAGCTAGTAATTCTGGTGCTGGTAAGAGAAAAGTTGGTGGCAAGGTGCCATTTAAAAACATACTGGGTTTAATGCGAGGCGCTATCGATGTGAGTGAGCAAGTGCCATGTCTGAAAAATCTGCTACATGTAGCGAGAAAAGTCATCAAAAATGCTGGTGGTCGCAAGAAAGTTAAGGTACCTCGTGTTATTCCTATACCTAAAAGCGGAGGCTTCCTTCTACTGCTGCCTCTGATATTTGGTGGACTATCTGCTCTTGGAGCTCTGGGTGGCGGTGCCACACACGTCTACTCTTATGTAAATTTAGTATTTTAGTTATTGTGCATCTACATCCTATCAGACAGTCAGGCAGTACCAAACTCTGAAATATTTCAAAACTGGGTCTAAACTTACCTGGTAATGCAAAAAATCCTTAAAGCCACTGGCTACGAACAACAACGTAACTTTGATGTTGATACAAGAATAGCCTTGCAAAAAGAGTAGCAACAAGACCATTATATAGTCCAGAGCCCCATTGTGGACTAACAAAAAGCCACTTAACAAATTAACTTCATACTTGGGAGAAGAAACAAATGCTGTCATATTGGAGAAAAACGCCAGGCTTAAGGCTGCCAAAACGGTTCATCACCATATCAACAGAGAAGTCTCAACTGTTTCTTGGATTCAATAGAAAGGACTCATGAAAAATCACAGGATTTTTCACAGCACACTTCCCAGTCCCCAGTAGGGTATCACCTTATAAGGATAGGGAAGGTGGACAGTGAAAACTCCAGATACTACACTGAAGTAGCAGAAACAGCAGAACACTTGCTGTATCACTGCATGTAACAGTTTTAAAAAAGACTCAAATATCTTGGAAGGATCACCCTAACACCCCAAGAAATAGGTAAAATAGCTCCCAAGACGATAGTGGTTGCATAACAAGTCTCAACTTTTTGGGCAACTATAAGGAGAAACATTCATGCACAAAAGACCGATTGGGGTCGCAGCGCTGAGAGGCCAAAGGCCTATACGGGTCACTACAAAATCTACAATCACTATTAAGCATAGTCTCACAACGAACACTCTGGAATGACATTTCTCGAATAGACCAGAGGTGTAGAAGAGTTTAGAATAGTGTGGAACGTCTAGAATCTCTATAGACAAGTATAAATAGACGAGCGGTGCATAGAATAAGTTAGTTCAATAATAAGGTGGTGTAAAGAAGTGATCATAGAGTATAAAGCGAATTAACAGTAAGTGTTGTAGCATAGGAACCGATCATAGAAGGCGATAGTGGAATATAATTCTATGGACATTTAATAATAGAGAAGAGATATATTTTAGTTGACACTGGTGTTTGAAAATAGTTGGTAATAATAAATTAGTTGTTTGGAAATCTGTGTTTTGTTAGTAAAGAAATCCAGAAACCCATAACGTCACAACTGGTGTCAGAAGTGGGATTTTCAAGCTGCTAGTGGAAATATTTTCCAGAATATTCGTTGGACCACGTGAAAACTTCTATAATCCCTGAAAGATCAGTGTCAGCAGTTATTCATAACTGGGTGTGTTCTTGAAACAGAATAAACTGTGTATCAGCTTTAAGTACGTCTATGCCTAAGACACGTAACACAACAGCCAATATGAACGCCCAGCTATTGGAATTGATTAAAGAAATGAAAGAAGAGGTCAGAAAAAGAGATGCAGAAGCCAAAAAAGAAATGAGAAAAGGAGATGAAAAAGCCAGAAAAAGATACGAATAGATCCATAGCGGGGTAGGTGGAGGCCATTTAGGCGTAAAGAAAACTTTGGAAAAGGTCAGAGAACGTTTTTATTGGTTACGATGTAGAGCTGATGTGAAAGAATGGTGCAAAACGTGCCAAACGTGTGCATCCAGTAAGGGGCCTAAATCAAAAACCAGGGGGCGAATGAAGCAGTACAACGTGGGAGCTCCTTTCGAAAGAATTGCAATCGACATAGCTGGTTCTTTCCCTAGAACAGACGCAGAAAATCGCTATATGCTTGTAGCCATCGATTATTTTAGCAAGTGGCCAGAAGTGTTTGCAGTCCCGAATCAAGAGGCCACCACCGTCGCAGAAGTATTGGTAAATGAGTTTTTCTGTAAGTTTGGCGCACCACTAGAGCTCCATTCCGACCAAGGACGCAACTTCAAGTCGGCTGTATTCCAGAAGGTTTGTGAGCTTATGGGAATCAGGAATACGAGAATACACCCATGAACCCTCAATCTGACGGAATGGTGGAAAAATTCAATGCTACTTTGGAGTCCCACTTAAGAATATTTGTCAACACCAAACGGATCGGGACCGGCACATTCCACTTTTTCTACTGGCATACCGCTCGTCTGTACATGAGACTACCGGACATACCCTAGCCAGCGTGGTTTTTGGGCGAGAGTTAAGACTTCCTCCTGATCTCGTATTTGGAAAACCCACAGATGCTTCACGGTCAACTGATGAATACATAAAAGATTTGGAAAGAAGAGTAGAAACCATCCACTCTGCTGTCAGAAGGCATATACGAGTAGAAAGCGATCGCATGAAGACCCGTTATGACGTGCGAGCTAATTCAGCTGGTTTTAAAGAAGGAGATCGTGTGTGGTTCTACAATCCAGTACGACGCAAGGGATGGTCACCGAAACTACATAAATTATGGAAAGGTCCTTATAAGGTGGTCAAAAGGATCAATGACGTTGTCTATGGCATTCAGAGGAGCCCGAATAACAAGATGAAGGTGGTCCATATGCACAGACTTACGCCGTTCCAAGAAATGTCAGAATTCGACCGGGACGAAGAGGGGGGCAGTGTCACAACGAACACTCTGGAATGACATTTATGGAATAGACCAGAGGTGACAGGTGTAGAATAGTTTAGAATAGTGTGGAACGTCTCGAATCTCTATAGACAAGTATAAATAGACGAGCGGTGCACAGAATAAGTTAGTTCAGTATTGAATAAGGTGGTGTAAAGAAGTGATCATAGAGTATAAAGCGAATTAACAGTAAGTGTTGTGGCATAGGAAGCCATCATAACAGGCGATAGTGGAATATAATTCTATGGACATTTAATAATAGAGAAGAGATATATTTTAGTTGACACTGGTGTTTGAAAATAGTTGGTAATAATAAATTAGTAGTTTGGAAAGCTGTGTTTTGTTAGTAAACAAATCCAGAAACCCGTAGAATGTCACAATATTTTTAAAAAATCCGAAACACATCGATTTTTTATTAAAAAATATCATCCTGCAACGTGAAAACTCCACCTCTACATTCAATTTCCTTCGAGTGACTGTTGCAACTTTCAAATTTTTAAATCGGGAGTATGAGCTTGTAATACCTCATTTCTAAGATCTCTTCGTTGTCTATTCAAAAATGCTATGGTTTTAACATTTATTGCAAAAATTAACACGAAAAAATACATTCATCTGATTGAGAACCTTCGCTATAACACACTAAAAAATTAATAGGTAATTTCATTCTTGATAATGAAAAAAAAAGAAGAAGAGACACATTAAACTTAATGCAGGAGATGTTCAAGATGCACGCCTTGAACACCTTGGCAGCATACTAATCGTAAATAAAAAGGTCTTCTAACAATATTATTGTTACATTCATCAGGTTTCTGGACTTGCTGACTAACAAAATACAGCTTTTCAAACTACTAATTTATTATAACCAAGTATTTTCGGACCATAAACACACCAACTAGAATATTCATCTCTTACAAATATCCATATAACTATATTTCACTATTCGCTTTTTATGATAACTTATTCTGCAACAACTGCAACTCACTATCAATGAATATTACGTCTATGATCACTACTGACTGATTCACTCTATCTGCGGCTCGCCTATTAGTATTATTTGTCTGTCTGTGACCATAAAGTAACAGAGCTCATAAACCTAATTCCCATAGTGACTAATGTGACACTGCCTCCTTCTTAGTTTCACCGTCCCGGTCGAATTCTGGCATTTATTGGTATGGCGTAAGCCTGTGCATATGAACCACCTACATCTTGATCTGTGGGCTCCTCTGAATGTGATAGACAACGTCATTGATCATTTTGATCACCCTATACTGACCTTCCCATGATTTTTGTAGTTTCGATAACCGTCCCTTGCGTCGTCCTGGATTGTAGAACCACACCCGATTTCCTTCTTTAAAACCAACTGAATTAGCTCGCACGTCATAATGGGTCTTCATGCGGTCGCTCTGACAGCAGAATAGATGGCTTCCATTCTTCCTTTCATATCTTCGATGTATCCATCAGTTAAACGTGGAGCATCTGTGGGTTTTCTAAATATGGAATCAGGAGGAAATCTTACCTCTTGCTAAAAAAATCACGCTGGCTAAGGTATATCCGGTAGCCTCATGTACAGCCGAGCTGTATGCTAGGAGAAATAGTGGAATGTGCCCGTACCAATCCGTTTGGTGTTCATTGACAAATGTTCTTGAATGGGACTCCAATGTGACATTAAATCATTCCCTACCGTCAGATTAAGGGTGCATAAGTGTAGTTATAGTTTTTCTGATTCCCATTAGCTCAAAAACCTTCTGAAATACAGCCGACTTGAAGTTTCGTCCTTGGTGATAATGGGGCTCTAGGGGTGCGACAAATCTGCAGAGAAACTGATTCACCAATACTTCTTCAACGGTCGTGGTCTCTTGATTCGGAACCGCAAACACCTGAAACTGTGAGGGGAACAAGAACTATAGCACAAACTTTACCCTCCTAAGCGGGAGTGTCATCCCTCAATTTTTTTAAAATGGGGTAATGTGGTAGCTCGTTCAAAAGGAAAGACAAAATATGCCTTGTGATAACGCATTCTTGCGTTATCAAAAGGCAGATTTTGCTGAGGCTTTTTGTAGCACCTTAATCTAAATGACCTACGCAAACCTTTAACAACATCTTTATCTTGTAATGGACGCTGGTGAGGCAAAACTCAAGCATTAGGAATTTCTCTGAAAATGCATTAGTGATATTTCAAAAATCCATATCTTCTAAATGAATAGACCGACAGCTATCATATGACCCCTGTTTCCATTTGAAAAAATTGAGGGATGACACCCCCGCTTAGCAGGGTGAAGTTTGAGCCATACTTTTTGCGTCAAAAATTATCCCCTTCACAAGCAAGCTTGACGTGTTTCAGGTTTTTTTCGACAAAATCTTTTCCTGGCAGTTATAGGCTGCCAGCTCGTTTTCATTGTGCATATATATATATATATATATATATATATATATATATATATATATATATATATATATATATATATATATATATATATATTGCTATAGATAGCAAATGATAGGAAATATTACGAAATTTTAATAGGAAAACGGGAAATTTATGCATACTAGTATATATAAAATAAGTGTATACACCCTAATGTAGCAATGAAAGAGTTTTGGCAGGAGATGTCAACGCCCGACATGAATGTCAGTGACCCATGTAGCAACCCTCGATGTTAAGTTACATTCGAGTAATAAAAAAATTATATATTCTAGAAATATCCACAAAGAAACCAAGAACAATGCTTCAGTTTTGTAGGGAGAATGAGATTGTAGATAATATAATTGTGTAGTTCTGTTGATTTTATTGTATAAAAAAAATTAGATATGACCAAGCTAGCTAAAGACTCACCATAGTGAAAGAGCGGAGGTCATTTATAAAAAACAAAGGTTTGTAGAATATTAAGGTGATGTGCGCGTCAGAAAAAAAACGTAAAAAGACGTTAAAGGTTTGACGGAAAACTTAAACACAGGTGTGTGACGAACAATAGCGTTTTTTCACCTGTAGGAGAGTTAATAAAAGCAACGGTCCGAGAGAGTCCGGGATTGTCTTGTCTTTTCCATCCAGTGAAATCATCTGTATCACTTTACCAGACCAGGTGATCATCGTCATAACTAAGATTCCAGAGTGCATCGAAGTGAGGGTATAAAACACCTCCAGAGTGCTACGACTATGGAATAAATATATATCAATATGTTAACGAAGTAAATCCGTTAATAATCAATGGCATGGACAAATGAGAAAGATAATAATAATTAATCAAGGTCCGTATTAATGGAAGAACAATAAATATTCCAATGGAAAATATGTCAGTAAGTGTTACCTTTTCTTAAATTGACCAGTGCGGGTGGAATTTCACCATTTTTACAACAACAATCAAATATTTTTGTGCTAATAAATTTCAAAAACAAAAATTTTGTTTGAAATAAACGGAAAGAGACCGTTCTGTAGAATTATCGATGTATATTGATTATGTAGTATCCATGTTTAATTAATTGTGTAATTAGTTATAATGTTACCAGAATGTTTTTTAATAGGATTTTTCAAGTTATATTTATGTAAAGAATGTTTTAAAATATCTCTTTGTATTTAACAAGTGTCATATCGGCACAGTTAAATGTTTTAATAGGATTTCTCAAGTTATGTTTATGTATTGAATGCTTTAAACGTTTCTGTTTGTGTTTAATGTGTGTCAAATAGACACCGTAAAATTTGTGTAATAAATTAAATGGAATGTATAACAGATTGTAATTAACGGAAGTATTGTTTTTGGTTGATATTTAATCAGCAAAATTGTTATATAGCCATCTGTGCAAAGCGATAGTAATTTTGATCAAGTGAAAATCAATAAATGAATTTAAATAACACATATTAGTGAATTTTAATTAGTAGAAGCTAGCTGTAATTATAAGGAACCCAACCTGATGATTAGGACGTATGTTCTCAGCTCTATAATAAATTTTTGCAGGTATATGCTACCCATAAAGTAAAGTAGAATACCATAGCAAAATGGCGCCCAAGTCGTGGGACTTTTAAAAAAAAAAAAAAATTTTTTGACCTAAAAAGAACATGATTAAAAAAATCTTTTTTGTGTGTAAAAATAAAGTTATTTTCATAGAAAATTTTAATAAAATAAACATTTGTTCGCAATATAGCACATGATTGGCACAAATACAGGGTTTCTGTTAAATTTTAATAAAATTTTAGTTACGTTAGAATAAAGCAAATTTTCATAAAAACGTAATAGTATTTTAACACAAAGGATTTAGAAGTAAACCAATTTAAAATAAATATAGGTGGTGTATTTGAAAGGGTCAAAGCTTAGAAAGGGGGACAATTAAATTATAAATTCACAAGGAAATTAGATAAATCAAGCTTGAAAATGTCCGGGGAGCAAACAGTAAAAGGACAGGAGCAAGAATCAAAAATGGAGAAGTTATTCGCCATTTTGTTCAAGAAAATGGAAGAAGATAAAAAAGAAAGAAATAATAAATTCGAAGAATACCAACAAAATATTTCCAAATGGGGAAAGAACATGAATAATAAATTCGAAGAAAACAAAAATGAAATTAAACAAGATATTAGCAAGTTGGAAAAACAACAAAAAGAATATATTAAGCATACGGATGAAAATTTTGGGAGATTATATGAACATATACAACAAAACAAAACGGAGATTTTAACAGAATTGAATAAAATTTATCAACTGAATACTGAGGTAACAGTAACGCAAGAAAAATGCCAAGAAAGCCATGAAATAATCAAGACGGAACTGGACACGGTAATACAGTCGTGCCGTGACGAAATACAGGAAGAAACGGAAATGATGAGGTACGACATTAAAAAGGTCGAAACGCGTATGGAGCCAATTGACGGAAATGAAGCCCGAGTCGAGCAGGAAACTGATGAACAACTAATTAAAATCAAAGAAAATATACCAGAAACAAGCCCAGAAAAATACATAGAAGAGGAATTACTACCGGACGAAAATATACTAGAAATGAGCCCGGAAAAGTTCATATATACTGCCGAAGAAAAATTAATAAGGGCAACACATTATTTTTACTATATCAAAATTGAAAGTGATCAGAAACAAGAAACTATGCTTCAATGTAATAAAAATTATGTAGAGAATAGTAGCAATAGCCGCAATTATAAATTTAGAAACCTTTTCGTTAAAAACAATAATTTTCACGATGAATACAAATCCAGTCATAGTCAGAAATTTTATAAAAACAAAGATTCTGGAAATTATAATAAATTTAAAAGGTATAAGCCGGAACTTAAGAACAGACATATTTGGCATAATAATTTGAATAACAAGACACGATGTTGTAATTACAATAATTTTAATATAAGAAGCAAGAAGAAAAAACATAGAATTAAAGAAAAATTAATCTGCATGAATTTTGATTGAATCCAATATGACCTAAGCAATGAAAAGGATAATCGCATGCCGAATAGACGAATTTTAATGTACAAAATAAATAATAAAATTACCAGACGAAGAAATTTCTCCTAAAATAAATAAAATTGATTAGTTAGAACTATATGACGAAAAGTGGGTCAATTTAAAATATAAATAATTACGCAAAATATTTATACCCTGAGTACAGAAAATATAACAAGTAGGCATTTAAATAACCCGAAGAATTTATACCCTGAGTATAGAAAATAAAACAAGTAGGCATTTAAATAATGACCCAAAGAAATACGAATCAGAAAAGCGAAATTTCATAAGAAAATTTAAATGATAATAAATAAGGAGCAATGCTCGAATTAGATGCAGTTATTGGATAAGTCAATTAATATAATCATAATTCAACGGTAGAAAGGGGGAAATAAGTTAAAATAAAATAGAAAATTATTAGTATTATTATTGAGTAATAGGAAACATGGAATCAGTAGACGAGAAAAATATGTAAAAGGTCTAAAAGACAGAAACCGGTTAAGTACCGAGAAACAATTATAATTAGCAAAAAGATAGAACATATAAGGGTCGGATTGATAGGAAAGAATTTGTATAGATGGTGTAGCGATAAGATTGAAATATGAAAAAGTTGAAGTAAAATGATTAACGATACAAAGATATCGGTCATTTAAAATGAAGTATAGTATAAGGGCGATCCCAAAGAGGTCGGTCCCGAATTATTGAAGTATATATGTGAATAGAATATTGAAAAGAATATTGAAAGTATATAGAATGAATAATGAAAATATAATATGATGCAAGTAATAGTGAAATATGTATAGGGGGTATGTGAAAAGTCAGAAGTAGGGAGACCGTATATGTTATGTAGAAAAGATAAATTATTAGAAGTTGATAAATAATAGAAGTATTACATAGTCCTATTCCATGGTAGTATAAAGATATAATAATTTAGCATAATGAAATAAGATTGAAAGGAAAGATACCCCATAAAAATATGACAAATAAAAATACCAATAACTGTCATTTATTGAAATGAAATCTGAGGGAACGTTAAATAAGTCGAAATAACCAGGGGATGGCATAAATTTAGATCATATAGAACAATCAATTGATTTGCCAAAAGAGAGAAATATATAAAACCAATTGGTGAGCCATAAAAAGCGGTGTTGAATAAAATAAAATGTTTTGATTATTAAGGTGTCATACAAGTCGATTATGAATTAAATTTAAGAGTTTTAATATTAGAATGTCATGAAAGGCAATTTTAAATAAAATAAAGGGTTGTAATGATTGAAATGTCATAAAAGTCGATTTAGAATAAAATAAAATTTTGGAATGTCAAAAAAGGCGATTTTGAACAAAATATTTTAGTCAATGAATAAAGATGATCTGACTAGCAAACAGTATCCAGACTCACTTTTAGAAAGGGGGAATTGCTATAGATAGCAAATGATAGGAAATATTACGAAATTTTAATAGGAAAACGGGAAATTTATGCATACTAGTATATATAAAATAAGTGTATACACCCTAATGTAGCAATGAAAGAGTTTTGGCAGGAGATGTCAACGCCCGACATGAATGTCAGTGACCCATGTAGCAACCCTCGATGTTAAGTTACATTCGAGTAATAAAAAAATTATATATTCTAGAAATATCCACAAAGAAACCAAGAACAATGCTTCAGTTTTGTAGGGAGAATGAGATTGTAGATAATATAATTGTGTAGTTCTGTTGATTTTATTGTATAAAAAAAATTAGATATGACCAAGCTAGCTAAAGACTCACCATAGTGAAAGAGCGGAGGTCATTTATAAAAAACAAAGTTTTGTAGAATATTAAGGTGATGTGCGCGTCAGAAAAAAACGTAAAAAGACGTTAAAGGTTTGACGGAAAACTTAAACACAGGTGTGTGACGAACAATAGCGTTTTTTCACCTGTAGGAGAGTTAATAAAAGCAACGGTCCGAGAGAGTCCGGGATTGTCTTGTCTTTTCCATCCAGTGAAATCATCTGTATCACTTTACCAGACCAGGTGATCATCGTCATAACTAAGATTCCAGAGTGCATCGAAGTGAGGGTATAAAACACCTCCAGAGTGCTACGACTATGGAATAAATATATATCAATATGTTAACGAAGTAAATCCGTTAATAATCAATGGCATGGACAAATGAGAAAGATAATAATAATTAATCAAGGTCCGTATTAATGGAAGAACAATAAATATTCCAATGGAAAATATGTCAGTAAGTGTTACCTTTTCTTAAATTGACCAGTGCGGGTGGAATTTCACCATTTTTACAACAACAATCAAATATTTTTGTGCTAATAAATTTCAAAAACAAAAATTTTGTTTGAAATAAACGGAAAGAGACCGTTCTGTAGAATTATCGATGTATATTGATTATGTAGTATCCATGTTTAATTAATTGTGTAATTAGTTATAATGTTACCAGAATGTTTTTTTAATAGGATTTTTCAAGTTATATTTATGTAAAGAATGTTTTAAAATATCTCTTTGTATTTAACAAGTGTCATATCGGCACAGTTAAATGTTTTAATAGGATTTCTCAAGTTATGTTTATGTATTGAATGCTTTAAACGTTTCTGTTTGTGTTTAATGTGTGTCAAATAGACACCGTAAAATTTGTGTAATAAATTAAATGGAATGTATAACAGATTGTAATTAACGGAAGTATTGTTTTTGGTTGATATTTAATCAGCAAAATTGTTATATAGCCATCTGTGCAAAGCGATAGTAATTTTGATCAAGTGAAAATCAATAAATGAATTTAAATAACACATATTAGTGAATTTTAATTAGTAGAAGCTAGCTGTAATTATAAGGAACCCAACCTGATGATTAGGACGTATGTTCTCAGCTCTATAATAAATTTTTGCAGGTATATGCTACCCATAAAGTAAAGTAGAATACCATAGCAATATATATATATATATATATATATATATATATATATATATATATATATATATATATATATATATATATATAAGGAGAAGGGTTAAGGGCAAAGCCGCAAGGAGACAACCGCATACACGTGTTTCAGGCTTATTAGCCATCATCAGTACGGTATAGCCAGGTATAGATGGGAACACTCTGGATGAAGATTCAAAAATACACGGAGTCACAACAGGCAACCAGTGCACAATTGCAGCAACATTTGGGAGACTCTCAATTCGAGATAAACAACCAAAAAAGCCACGGAGGCAAAGAAACCACCTGCGTGAGCATCCGGAGCCCAGGAAGTTATATTAACTATAATAGGATTTATAACAGGGCATTTCTGTGCTATACAAGGAGAAGGGTTAAGGGCAAAGCCGCAAGAAGACAACCGCATACACGTGTTTGCCTCGAATTGAGGGTCTTCCAAATGTTGCTGCAATTGTGCACTGGTTGCCTATTGTGACTCCGTGTATTTTTGCATCTTCATCCAGAATGTTCCCATCTTCACCTGGCTATACCGTAGTGATAATGGCTAATAAGCCTGAAACACGTGTATGCGGTTGTCTCCTTGTGTCTTTGCCCTTAACCCTTCTCCTTGTATAGTACAGCAATGCCGTGTTATAAATCGTTATAAATCCTATTATAGTTTATATATATATATATATATATATATATATATATATATATATATATATATATATATATATATATAATATTCGTAAAATAGTAAAGACCATTTTTATGAAAATTCGCTAATATAACGCACTTGCTGCGTCCAGACTTTTTTTCAATTATAATGAAGATCTTGTATTTGATTCTAATTTTAACAGCTTCCTTAATTGCATAGCAAGCTCTTACAAAATAAGAGACACATTTTTAAGGAGCCAATATTTGTTTGGTTTTATTGATTTTTTTTTAATAGAATTTATAACTCCTTTGACCTTCGCTTGCGTCAGTCGTTAAATGGGTGGCTTCTGGGATCTTGATTCCTATCTTTACTATAAAGTTTTAGATACAATAACGTGCCTTTATGTGGAAATGTTTTTAATTGCATAGTGTCGAAACTAAGCATTTTAGAGTAGGTATTGAATATGTAATATGTTGAATGGTTGCTTTTTACGACCGTGTGGTAGAATTTTATCACATAATTACTCTCAAGACCTGTGGATAATAAAAAAACTTCAAAAGTGAAGGTGACAAATAAAAGTAACAGGTGAAATAATAAATCAAAAACGTTATTAAGAAGTCACCAAATTCTTTTACAAAAAAGTATTTCTTTCTACTGTATGTTTCCCAAGTTACAATAGAATTAGGACGCAGCAAGTGCATCATTGTAACGATCTTTCAGAAATATTTTAATTAATAACCAAATTTAATTTATTAATTGTCGTTCCCCTTACTTCGTCAAACTGTTCTGTACCGAACACTGATGTAAACAATTCTCCTGTTGTTTCAGAAGTGATTTCTCCAGCTGATTTTGCCTTTAACGGCATCATCAAGCAGAAGAAAATTCGGATTATTCATACGAAGCCATGATACCTATAAATATAAATCCATAGCGTATTTTGATCAAACTATTTTTCTAAATGAATTAAAAAATACGGATGACGTCCTTGAAATGTCTATATGACATATATTAATGTTTAAATAAAAATAAAATCAACGTATAACAATAAAATCTGTGGTAGCGAATTTTCTTTAAAATATTTTTAATAGCAAATGTCTTTCTTTCGTAAAAGCAGGCATCAAACTTGGTTGCCTATATAGTAGAAACAATGTACCATATTTCATCGAAATAAATTTATTGTTTGAAAATATATAAACATTTTTCAAAATTCTAGATTCAGCAAATGTGTTATGGAAGTGAATTTCTATAAAAATGTTTTTAATAGCAAATGCGAGCAGGCATCAATCTGATTAGCGGTATAGCCTATGTAGTAGAAACAATGTACTATACTTTATCAAAATTACTTATGGTTTGAAAATATACAAAAATGTTCCTAAAATAAACTTAAATGTTGGTTTTCTAACCAACAAAGCTTACGTTAATAGCAAATTGAGTTATTTATTTTTGAAGGATTTAATGAAAATTCGGTAAATTTGCAAATTAGCTCCCGAACGCTTTTCAACAAATTGTTTACAGAAACATTACTAGGACCACACATGGATGCACAAGCCACAAGAAAAATTTCTTCCTTACTAAACCTACAACGAAAGCATCAACTTAACTAAACCGACAGCCAAAGCATCAGAGAAAGGGTCTATTTGATATGAATGTTCTGTAAATATTTTGGTAAAATAAAGGGCAATGACGGTTGAATCTAAAACTTAAGGGTTTGCAGAACACTTTTCTTACGACATTTTCTTTTCAAAATCCGCATTTATTTCACGTTCTTTGCCTAAACATTGCCAATTTTGACGTTTAAAATTGCGAGTTTGACGTTTTGAGGAAAACTCCAAAATTTGTTCTTTTAACTGCCCATAACATATTTGTCTTTAAAGCTAGAGACCTAAATTTTGGTATAGATTTATAATACAAACATGCGTAGCAAATTTGGTTACCTTTGCTTTGTTATTTCTGGAGATATGAATTTTTTTCAGAAATAAAACACAACATTTTCCGGGAAAACCAGGTCCGATTTTCCTGGCTTGCAAAAGAAAGGTGCTCACCAAATTTTATCAAGATTGGTCCATTATTTGTTGAATTATCGGTCGGATATATATATATATATATATATATATATATATATATATATATATATATATATATATATATATATATATATATATATATATATATATATATATACAGATTTCCTTATTGGCGAATTAAACAAAATTCGCTAATAACCATAACAACAACAATCATACTAGAATAACTAATTAACAAAAACAGTAGCAGAAGCTGATTGTATATAACAAAAATAATGAGACACATTAACTTATTACATTATTACAACATTGTTTAATATAGTTAGCCATATTCTGTTTGATATTGCATTTAGCTAAAAAGAAGAGTTTCTAATAAAGCAGAGTTCATCAAATCAATTTGCTCATTTAAAACAACACAGTATTTGTACTTTTAGTGAATTTTGGTAGAAAAAATTCACTAATGGGGAGATCCTGACTTTTGAATTTTGAAAAAATTTTTGCAAATGAGCGCGAACTAGGACCCCTAGAACCCATATCCGGTGTCAGTTTCAATTTTTATATGTTTATATATATATATATATATATATATATATATATATATATATATATATATTTATATATATATATATATATATATATATATATATATATATATATATATATATATATATATATATATATGTATCACACCGATAACTCAAAAAATAAGGGGCCGATTTTGATAAAATTTGGCATGTACCTTTCTTTTGTAAATGGCTTGGATAAGTTCGTTAGTCACGAAAATCGGACGAGGTTTTCCGGGAAAATTTTGAGTTTTCATTCGAATAAAATTCTTAACTCAAAAAGTAATAAGCCGGTTTTTAAAAATTTGGCATGTACCTTCCTTTTGTAAATGGCTTTGACAAGTTTGTTATTCAGGAAAATCGGACGAGGTTTTCCGGGAAAATTTTAAGTTTTCATTCAAAAAAAAATTTTATCTCAAAGAATAATTGGCCGATTTTGATAAAATTTGGCATGTACCTTCCTTTTGTAAATGGCTTTGATAAGTTCGTTAATCAGAAAAATGGGACGAGGTTTTCTGAAAAAATTTTGAGTTTTCATTTGAAAAAAAAATTTATCTTAAAAAATAAAAAATCTATGATAACCAAATTTGATAGGTAGGTTTACGATATAAAAAGTAAACTATACACCAAAATTTAAATTTCTATCTTACAAGAAAAAAAAGTTATAATAAAATATTTTGTGCCAGATCATTTCTATGAAAATTCACTACCATAACGCACTTGCTGCGTCCCGAGATTTTTTCATCTCCAACACTCCACGAAAGTCACGTTTGCGCTTGTCATTACAAAAATGTAGTGGGTGTATGTGGTTGTTTACCAATAGCCGTCAATCCAAATTGTTGTTAAGAAAGTCAGCTTCACCAAGAATCAAAGCTTACTTATAAATTACATCATTTAGAGTTCCATATACTAGATAACCAAGCGTATACAGGATAAGTTTTTTAAAGTGTTACAAGGGGATATCTCGAAAACGGTTTGAATTTTTTTTTTGTTAAAAATTTAAGTGAAGGGGACATATTTAAAGATATTTGTCATATTGACCACCCTTTCTCTAATTTGTGGCGCGAGGGTAACTTTGGATTTTTAAATGCGGTGTTGTATAAATTTCAAAATCTACGTAAAAAACTAGGTTTTTGCAACAAAAAAAGGTTATGATTTGCTCTTTTCGTTACAGAAGTATCATTTATTAGGTTGTGATCCTCTTCTTCTGCTCTTAGTTTTTAATACCTCTTTTATATCGATGACCAACGCTCACTACTTAAACTCAACCTCACAATCTCTAAACAGTCATTGGTATAAGTAAAGTTACCGGGAAGTTAGGTGGCCGCCAGCTTTTAAACAGTGTAGACGGGCGGGGCAATTAAATAAGATATTATACTGGGCGCCACTTGATTGTTACACCTACCTCCGGATATTCCGATAAGTTGTTAATTAGAACTAGTCACCTTAACTCACCAGTGAGCCAACTGCAACCAAGAACACATTGGATCACCCTATACCTAATACATACTGCGAGAGAAACACATACACAAAGGTCCTCTTGTACGTTAATGGTCACACACTTGTGAGCCACCTATATCACTGATCAAATTGACTAAGTAAACACATGGGCAAGTTTCAGAAGTGAGACTAACTTCAAATAAATCTAACAGACCGTTTACCACAGGATAGAATCTCAATTTATTGTTAAAAAAACATTCAAACACCAACAAGTTAAAATATACATGTAATAATCATTGTCCTGACCTGAAGAGCATAAAATACACATCAGTTCAATAAATGTACCTCTATAAAGCTTCAGTTAGTTATTATCAATTATCTAGTGGCTCAGTAGCCTATCATCTCACTAATTATATCAACAATTAAAAATAACGAGACGTGAACACGCTTAGCTCACATATCTAACATTCATCTACTCAGAGTGAGTGGCCAAGAACTTAAAATAGTATCAAAATGTTATTCTGAGTTAATAAAATAATGTAAGGTTCAGATTTATATCAATCAATCTAACAGAGTATCACAGCTCTCTCAAATGCAAAGTAATTTTATGAATGTGAAGCATTCATCAACCTACTAAAAATTATCAATTTACACAAATAAAAATAGTGAATAAATTCCCATATTAGTTAAAGAGATTAAGTATTTAATTTATCAAAAGGTCTTCATCTCATTCTTATCTGCTAGAACTTATCTGAACAAATATGACTCCCTGGCATAATCTTCCTCAACTTCCTTCTTAAATTATGAATACCATTTACTGTCCATAAACTTGCCAGCCCTTTTGTGACACCTATACTGCCACTACTAAATTGATCTGCAACTGCGAATCTGAACTGCAACTACGAAACTGAACTGCCACCAGACTTCTTCAGCGGCTTAAAAGTGACTATAACCATACACTGAATCACCTGACGCTAACAAGCCAGTAAGACAACCATATACCCATGAAATAATTCCTATATGATATTTTTCCTTATAATAATTTTCCATAAAATAATTTCCAAAAAACACTGGGATATTTATTACTTTCCTCGCTATATAGGAATACTTATTAATTTACAGCCATACACGGGAATAATTATGCCCTATACTGAAACCCTAAAAACAAAAAAAAAACACGAATGTAGCTAGTGCCAAAGTAAGCACATAATTACCTTTACCTCCTATCTGAGGGCACCTCAATTACTTCCAGCTATTTAATTGATTCACACGTTGACCAGTGTGCGATGTCTGTTTCCGGCTTCGCGGTTCCTGAAGCTACAAAACGTGGTGTACCCAGATGGCGTATTGAATCCCCTACTCATGGGTATTGGTATGTCTTCCTTCACATCTCCGCGACACACACAATCATAAGTCATGTGTGGATAAATCTCCAAATTCCCAGGGTAAATACAACATATCTGTCTATCTAGCTTCCTACACTTAATTTCCACCAGCGCTCTGGTACGAGAACTTTTTATATTGTTTATTTCAACAGCACACCACGAGGGCTTACAGCCTAAATACTATCGTTCCGTGGGTGTCGACAAGGAGGAAAGAGGCAACTTGTTAATTCTGGACTTGAAGGTTTGGAGGTTCGGAGGAGAAGGAAAAAAATGTTCCGCGAGGAATTCCACAACTTGAAAGTCCTCGGGACAAAAGAGCGGTCATAACAATATGTTCTATGTCTGGTGACCTGGACAGTAATGGGTGCATTCGCTGTGTTCCCCTTGTAGATCTATTGGGGCAGCAGGTGGAGGAACTATGGAAGAAAGCTCCTATGAGCAGTGCCCGTGCAGATATCTATAAAAGAGAGAGAGAGAGAGAGAGGCCACCAACGGCACGTTGGTGGGCAAGGGATGGCAGCCTTTGGGTAAGGGTAGGGTCACCGCCGACCTATAGCTCTTTTCTGAATGGAGTCCAGGATAGCGAGTGTAGAAGCGGCAGCAGAACACCGGATGTGGGAGCAGTATTCGAAGTTTGGTCTTATTTGTGAAGTATATAAGTTATAGAGATTAGCTGGTGAAAAGTATTTGCGAGCCCGGAAGAGGAAACCTAATTTCTTAGCAGCCGCTTCTGCAATTGATGTGACATGTTGGTGCCAATTGAGATTTCGATCCACAGAAATGCCAACAAGTGAAAAGGACTCATTACTTTGAATAACTTGGTTGTTCATTGTGATGGGTCTAGGGCTGGTGTATCTCTTATGAGAAAGAAAGCAAGACTGTAATTTGGTGGGGTTGAATTGTACTTGCTTCTTACGCTCTTCAACCGCACCTTTTCTTCACTCTCTCGTCACGCTTTTGCTCGTCCGCGATTCTTTCTCGGCAGGGCCTGCGCCGGTGATATCTCAATCTCTCTGTTTCACCTAGTCGTCCGACATCTATCTAACGCTATCCCTCCTTGCGTGATAGTTTCGATACCTGACACTAGCTGTCGCTATCCAACCTCGCTTTACGTTGACCCTTCCAATTACACAGCATGCGGCTATATACAGTCTGTCCCATAAAAAACAAGCAGGCAACAAGTGGAAAATTCAACAAACCAAGTCGCAAACCATGTCAAGCAAGCATAAATAAAGCCATAAAAAATCATTAAAGTGAGAAAGGCGATTTTAAATTGATAAAACTCATAGCAAATATACAAAAAGTTATAGCCAACGATTTTATACCATTATAAGGTTAAAATACAAAGAAATATTACCAATCAAATTTCAACCTGGCTATCGTCTGCCATGCATCAGAAATTGTTCTAAATGTCCCCCTTCAACTTCCAAACACTTTTTTACTCTTTTTGTGAATGAGTCCGGTACATTCTGCAATATTTCAGGTGTCACTGATGAGCAGGCAAAGCGAACTCTGTTGTTTATATTATCTAAAGTGGTGCGTGCAATCGTTATCCCTTTGTACTTTATAAAAAACGAAAAAAAATATATGAACGGGGGTCAAATCCGGGGACGTAGCGTGCCAGTTGACCGCACCAGCTCGACCAATCCACCTGTTTTCAAATATTCCAGTTAAACAATGGGGTGGAGCTACATCCTGTTGAAACTACAGTCTTGCTGTGATTTTAGTGAATTTTCTTTAAAAAAATTCACTAATGAGGAGATCTCGACTTTTGAATTTTGAAAAAATTTCTTCAAATGAGCGCTAATTAGGCTCCCAGAACACATATCCGGGGTCAGTTTGAATTTTTTTATGTTATATATATATATATATATATATATATATATATATATATATATATATATATATATATATATATATATATATATATATATATATATTGTTCTGGAAACCAGATCCACTAAACATTACACATTAACATACACCATATAGAGCCATAAAAACATACGATGAGATAATCCATAACAGCTATTTTACCAACAAAGCATTAAAGTTCAAATAGGAATGCAAAGAATTTAGTGGGAAAGTAGTAAATAAATGAATGGAACAAATATAATTCAATTCAGTCATTGATATAAGGTATAAGATTAAGTTAATATAAGAGGGTTTCAGAGGACTTAAAAGACTAAACTAGCTAAGCCCAAATTTACATTAACAAAAAAATGTTGTGATTGTCAAAGTTAGATTAAGTATCGATAGTATATGTAGACAATCGAACTAGAACAAAATTGGAATATTTAGAATGACTGTTGTAATTAGCATAAGGAAGTGTGCACAAAGTGACAGTTCCACAAGAATTTGAAATTTTTGTGGAAAATGACAATTCCACAAGGTGACAATAAAGCGATGACAGCACAGAAAAACGGAAGTTTGTTTTGACAGAAAAAGGTTGCTGTAAAAAAATGCGAGGAGAAGTTTGACAAAAAAAAAATAGTGTGACATGTTTTTTTTTGAAGTTTAGAGAGCGGTGGTCATTAGCTGTTGATAAGAACAGAAAAAGTATTGTTCTGAAGTAAAGTTAGAGAGCGGAGGTCATTAGCTGTTTATAAGAACAGGAAAAAGTATTGTTCGGAAGTAAAGTTTAGAGAGCGGGGTTCTTGGCAGTTTGTAAGACCAGCGAAAGTACCTAAAAGAAGCAAACGCCATCACTCAAGATATGGTTACGTAGAATCCAGAGGCAGATCTAAATACAAATATAAATACATATCTAGTGAAGTACACCTATGGTAAATGAGAACAAGAATAACACACAAGAGTAGTCTGGATGTACATAGCTATCAAGGTAAAGTGAAATTGACATTTTAAATTTGAATCGTGATATTGTTTGGTTTGTTTGATTTTCCTAAGACAAGATAGTAGTTTTTGAAGTTAAACAAGAAAATTAAATTTAGGTTGTTCATAAAAAAAAACTAATTAGTCGAATAAGTATAGACGGATCCAATAAGTAATATAAGGTAATTTTTTTTATATTCTGTGGGGAGAAGTTTTATGTAACTTAATATATAAATGATTATTCAATAAATTATGTAAATAAAAGAAAAAAAAAATAACATATCAATGACATAGTTGAATACTTAAGGTGGAAAAATTAAAAGAATATCACTACTTATAAAAAGGGCATATATTTAATTGGGAAATATTATTGTTAAACATTGTTATCGTTTAATAAATCGTTGTAGGGGTTTGAACCGATGCTCTGAGATAGGAGAAACAGCTGGGGCAAAAAGAAACACAACAATAGATAGATATATTACACAGACACATAAAACATTACAATATATATATATATATATATATATATATATATATATATATATATATATATATATATATATATATATATATATATATATGTATCACACCGATAACCCAAAAAATAATAGGTCGATTTTGATTAAATTTTGTAAATAAATTCCTTTTGCAAATGGCTTGGATAAGTTTGTTAGCCAGGAAAATCTGCCCAGGTTTTCCCGGAAAATTTTGTGTTTTATTTCGCAAAAAAATTATATATCCGTAATTAACAAAGTGAGGGCAACCAAATTTGCTACGCAGATTTACATCGCTATAGGTAAGTCATCTACCAAAATTTAGCTCTGAAGGTCAAAAGACAAAAAAATTATAGGCATTTAAAGAAAAACAAATTGAGGTTTTCCTCAAAACGTCAAAGTTGCGATTTAAAACTTCAAAATCATCAATATTTAGGCAAATAACTTGAATCTAAAACAGCCTACGGAAATCAAATGTCTCAAGAAGGATGTTTTACAAACCCTGAAGTCTTATTTTCAACCGCCATTGTCCTTCATTTTACTAAAATGTTTCCAGAAAATTCATTTCAAATAGACCCTTTCTCTGATGCTTGGCAGTAGTCTTAGCTATAGAGTTTATCGTTTAATGGTATATAATTTTTGTCAAAAAAAATCAATAAAGCTCAATATATCCGTTATTATACAAGATATGAAAAATTTTTGAATATATTAATTATAGGGTGTCTTAAAAAAATATTTCTACAATCACAGAATGGTCCATAAGTCGTTGGTGATACAACTTTTCTTTTCTTTTTTAATCAAACACGCCTTATGTTATTGCATTTTTGCATTTTCCATCGAAATATAATGCATGTTAGTAAAAAAAGAAATTCTGAATGCAGCAAGTGCGTTATGGTAGCAAATTTTGATCAAATGCTTCATATTTGAATAGCCCAATTTGCTATTAACCTATAAGGTTGACCAAGAAACGAGTTTTTCCGGGAACACTTTAAGTTTACTTTTGGAAATTTTCGTACATTTTCACACAATAAAGTTATCTTTATGAAACATGGCACATTGTTTTTACTATATAGGTTATACCGGTAACCAAAATTGATGCTTGCTTTCTTAAAAAGAAAACACACATATTTGCAATAAAAACATTTTTATGAAAATTCACTACCATAACGCACTTGCTGCGTCCAGAGTTTTGAATACATTATTTCGTATTTTATTGATATATTTTAATTTCTTTTGAAGACCCTGTAGTATAGAACAATAAAAATCAGCACACGCAGCTTTTAAAGTATTCTAAATAAGGATCCGTCGTCAATTTTTTTTCTAAAATTTTATATACAATTTTAAAATTTGACCGCATAATAAAGTTTTAGTTGGCCTTGAATAAAGCTGCTTTTTCGTTAAATACCCACCTTATAAAAAATCGATATCGACTTGGAACAAAAATTTTACTTAGGTGGTTAATCCTTAACGTGGACATGGTGTAATTTAATGTTTAATTGTGTGTGTAAATGGGTCCTACGTGCTAATATCATGCTCACTTGAAGAATCTTCAAAAGTTGAAAAGTCGGGATTTATCCATTGGCGATTTCTTAGGTTATTCTTTAAAAAGCAAGTAGTGTTACCTATTGCATCTAGCATATTTTCGGTTGCAGGCAGAGAAGTAGTTAATAAACGAAAAGTGATTACTTAGTTTTCCTTGTGAGGTTATACTCATCAATTCGATGCTTGTGTATAAGTACCTGATTTGAACTTTCATTCGTTATTTTTCTTTAGATTTTTACGGACGTTCACGGAAGTTGGTAGCTGAGAGACCTAAGGTTACTGAAGAGAAATATCAGCGATATAAATTAATGATATAATACCTTTTATGAATATTCCTAGCAAACTTTCTACTGAAAGTCATTCTGCAGTTAATAATAATTATTGGAAAAATACGATGTTATCTTCATTTTTTCTCTTGGCTGCCTAGTCACATGCACATGTAAATACTAGATAGGATTAATGAAGTAGTATTATTCAGGAAGAAGCTCTATCTAATGTTACCTATCATTAAATAAATAAATTAAGTTGATTATTGAAGAAAACCTTGTATCAAATAACGTACATACATTAAATTACACTAATAATAATAATACTTAACTTCCACAAAAGTAGAATCAGCTCATTTGTATCAGTAAGAACCAGTTTAGTTAGGATGTTTCACTTCGTACTCAACATCTACTCCTACAGGTGATTGAAAAACTTCAAGCTGATTCTGGAAGTGCACATAAATATGTAGAGCAGACCGGGGCAAGTATGGTACAGGGTCAAGTTTACACAATGCTTATAGTTGGTTGGACCGCAGCACTTGTCACGGCAGACGAGTCACTCCGACCGCCGTTTGTATTCCTCTCAGTGTGTAGTCAGTGAGAAGGGTGACGACGAACAGAAAACAGTATTTGTGTTTTAGTTAATTTTCCTAGAAAAAATTCACTAATGATGAGATCCCGACTTTGAATTTGAAAAAAATTTCTTCAAATAAGCGCAAACTGCCCACCTTAGAACACATATCCGGTGTAAGTTTTAATTTTTATTAGTATATACATATATATATATATATATATATATATATATATATATATATATATATATATATATATATATATATATATATATATATATACAGGTGGCGCATTGAAAACGAAACAGACCGATTTGCGTCCAGAGAATTTTTTTAAGAAACGCTGAAACACGTCAATTTTAATATTGAGGGGGACATGTTTTGACATAAAACACAACTTTGTCACATCAACCCCTTAAAGGTGATGATGACAACCCTTATGTTTTAAAAAGAGAACATGGGTCGAGTGTAACATCATTTGAAAGCTCTTTCTTTTCTGAATTCAGCACATTAATTTTTTTTGAAGTTTTATCAACTCGTTTAAAAATTATTCACAGTTGGAATTACAAGAACGTATTTCATTCATTGTGATAAGAAATGCACTAATTAGTCAATATTTCGTTAAAAAAAGTAAAAAAGAAAACCAAACGTTCAAAAATGCTTATTCAGTTAAGCAAGTGTTCAAATTGTTGAACACCAGCTTCCATACAAAAGTATAAATTTTGTTCAAAACAAGCTCTGACATTCTGGAGCATTTGTGGACTTATTAGACGGCATTCTTCAACAATGCGTCGTCGTAATTCTTACAGAGACTGCGGTTCTATTGCGTAAATTCTACTCTTTAAATGGACTCATAGAAAGAAGTATAAAGGAGTTAAATGCGGTGATCTAGCAGGCCACTCAATAGCACCCCTACGCCCAATCTATTGTCTTGGAAAATCTGTTCAAAAACTCCCTAACACGTTGTGAAAAATGCGGAGGAGCTCCATCTTGTTGAAACTCTAATTGATTTTCTTGATACCGATCATCATTTTCAACAAGGTCAATTAGTAGAGGGTAAACGATATCTTCTAGTAACTCCAAATACGTTTCGCCACTCAAATTGCATCAACTGTGAAAATGATTAATCGATTGTATAATAGGATTGCCCCATTTTAGTGAATTTTCTTTAAAAAAAATTAACTAATGAGGAGATCCCGACTTTTGAATTTTGAAAAAATCTTCAAATGAGCGCTAATTAGGACCCCCAGAGGAGACCCCCGGGGTGAGTTTCAATTTTTATATGTATATATATATATATATATATATATATATATATATATATATATATATATATATATATATATATATATATATATATATATATATCACACCGATAACTCAAGAAATAATGGGCCGATTTTGATTAAATGTGGTGAATACCTTTATTTTGCAAGTGGCGTTGATAAGTTCGTTAGCCAGGAAAATCGGCCCAGGTTTTCCCGGAAAATTTTGAGTTTTCTTTCGAAAAAAATTTATATCTCCGGAATTAACAAAGTAACGGCAACTAATCGTTATATGTAAGTTACCTACCAAAATTTAGCCCTGTAGGGCAAAAGAGAAAAAAAGTTAGAGGAATTTAAAGAAAAATAAATTAGGGTTTTCCTCAAAACGTCAAAGTTGCGATTTAAAACGTCAAAATTGGCAAAGAACTTAAATCTAATACGGGCTATGGAAAAAAAAATGTCTCAAAAAGAATGTTTTACAAACCCTGAAGTCTTAGTTTCAAGCGTCATTGTCCTTTATTTTACTAAAATCTATCCAGAAAGTTCATTTTAAATAGACACTTTCTCTGATGCTTGGCAGTAGCCTTAGCCATAAGTTTATCGTTTATTGGTATATAACTTGTCGAATTTTCGTAAAAAATCAATAAAGCTCAATATATCCCTTATTATACAAGATATGAAAAAAATTGTATACATTAATTATAGGGTGTCTTGAGCCACATCTTAAAAAAATATTTCTAAAATCACAGGCTGGCCCATAAATCGTTGGTGATACAAAGTTTCTTTTTTTTTAATCAAACATGCCTTATGTTATTGCATTTTCCATCGAAATATGATGCATGTTTGTAAGAAAAAAAATTCTGGACGCAGCAAGTGCGTTATGGTAGCGAATTTTGATCAAATGGTTCATATTTGAATAGTTCAATTTGCTATTAACCTATAAGGTTGACCAAGAAACGAGTTTTTTCAGTAACACTTTAAGTTTACTTTCGGAAATGTTTGTACATTTTGAAACAATAAAGTTATTTTGATGAAACATGGCACATTGTTTTTACTATATAGGTTATACTGGTCACCAAATTTGATGCCTGCTGTCTTAAAAAAACACACATATTTCCTATTAAAAATATTTTTATGAAAACTCACTACCATAACGCACTTGCTACGTCCAGACTTTTTTTCATTATTTTATACTTTTGTAGGATTTCAATTTGTCATTTTATACTAACTTTTGAATAAAACTAATACTTTTTTTTTCGTATTTTATTAACAATAAAAATTTACGGAAATAAGTATGATAGTATGAGGTTATACATAGGTGTAAAAATGGAATCTAATTGTCAAGCCATAATTTAGTATAAAAACACCTAAATAACTGCAATACAAAAAATTTGAGAAATCGAAATATAAAAACTATGTAAACAAGTCCCGGTCTACCCTACTTTTGTCCCTCGTGTTCAGTAACAGACATAAGCGTACAGACAGACAGACTAAAAAAGAATCGTTTCGACATCATGTTTTAGTGAATTTTCGTAGAAAAAGATCCCTAATAGGGAGATCCTAACTTTTGAATTTTGAAAAATGTTTTGCAAATGAGCGCGAACTGAGACCCCTAGAACCCATATCCCGGGTCAGTTTCAATTTTTATATATGTTTATTTATATATATATATATATATATATATATATATATATATATATATATATATATATATATATATATATATATATCACATCGATAACTCGAAAGATAATGGGCCGATTTTGATATAATTTGGCATGTATCTTCCCTTTGTAAATGGCTTGGATAGGTTCGTCATTCAGGAAAATCGGACGAGGCTTTCTGGGAAAATTTTGAGTTTTAATTCGAAAAAAATTTTTATCTAAAAAAAGAAAAAAGCTATGATAAGCAAATTTAGTAGGTAGGTTTACGATATAAAAAGTAAACTACACACAAAAATTTAGATTTCTATGTTACAAGAAAAAAAGTTATAATAAAATATTTTGTGCCAGATCATTTCTATGAAAATTCACTACCATAACGCACTTGCTGCGTCCAGGCTTTATATTTATATATATATATATATATATATATATATATATATATATATATATATATATATATATATATATATATATATATATATATATATATATATATATATATATATCTGTAGCTTGGTTCTAAAAGGGCCAATCTCATAAAATGCAGATTTTGGCAAATCGATTTCAAAATTATTGGTCTAAGTTTGAATGCATTTGAAGACTACTATTAAATCTTAATTTCGAAGTATTTTTTGTGAAGTGGTATTAATACGATCACTCTTATATTTTAAAAGGTTTAAAAGATTGTGGACTCCTTTTTTGCAAAAAAAAAATAGACATTGGCCCTTTTTGAATATAGAAAAAAATAATAAATTAGACTTTGGCCTAACGTGTCAATAAAAATAAGAAATGACTTATTACAAATAACTTTTATTTTCGAGATATGGAATACATAAGTTAAAAAAATCTAACATTCTAATACTTTGGCAGTATGCTGCTTAATCTTAAGTGTTAGTAATCATAACTAAAGTCCGTCAAGGTCTTCATTTTCATCTTCACTTTCACTAAGGGTATCGTATTGGGTTTGTGATGTATTAATGCCATTGATAAATTGCAAATAGTAGGGTCGACTGTTCTCGTCAATGTAGGGTAACATATCTCTTAAATGTTGCAACTTATTCGCAGGTATACCAAGAGGTTGATTTGAAATTGGTAGAAGGCTTATTGTACCCGAATGTCTGGTCTTTTTTCTTGACAAATCCAAGGTTTTGTAAGGTTCGTCTTCGAAAGAAGATTTGTATTGTACCAAACCAAGATGTTCGCTGGAATACTGAATAAGCCTTATGGTAGACCAAACAACTGGCTCTCCTAACGTATTTACTTTTTTATGTTGAAACTTTCCAGAGAGGAGTGATTTAAAGTTAAGAAATTCTTCTTGGCGCATTTCATAAACGAAAATAGGTGGTTTTCTTGGTACTAAACGGATCAAATTCGCCCAATCCCGAGGAATGTCAATTTTTGCTGTCGTTAATTTCTTAGTTTTCTCAATCGCTGCATGGATCTGGTCTGCTTCCATGTGAGTGTGCCCTGGAACTAAAAATTTATGACAAATGTTAATGTGTCTCCGTTCTCTGTTGAATTTTTCCATAAGTATAAGGAGCATTACGGATATCAAAATATTTTTATTTTGTCCTGGGCAACAATCACTGTACATAATGATTTCATTGATATGAGGCGGAATATTATTAATGTACGTATACAAGCACGATGCAATCTCTTGTCCACCTCGTTGAGCGATTGTCTCGTTCCAAAGATAACATTTGGCTGAATTAGTGCTTCCCTGTGTTTCATAGACAGTAAGATTTAGCGTCCAGAGTTTGCGTTTATAGAATGATATGCTGCTTTTTAAATAGGGGGTCGGTAAACACTTCTGCAGGTCGAAGCTAATAACCAAGAGATTAGGGTTGGTTTTGCAAGCAAGCTTGTCTCTCTTCTTTTCTTTATATGCAGAGTCTGCTAACTTTAGGTGTTCAGTCTTTTCATTTTCAATTTTGAGCTTTTCATCTACATCTTTGATTGACTTTAATAGAAGTTCATATTTATCACATGTAGCACAAGTATCAGTGTACGGTTTTTTAAAAGACAAGTTATATTCTTCTACAAAAATCTTCCTGTACATGATTTCATTTCTTGGTATTCTACTGTGTTCTTGGCAGAACTCAACATAAAGTCTATACATTTTTGATATTGAGAGATCCGAAGCTAGGTATTTTTTTGATGTTTTTTCTCTTGAATAATGACTTTCAAAAGATGGAAACATTTCAATATGTTGTCTTATAATATTCTTTTCCTCTTCGCTTATCTTTGGGTGGTTTGTATGCTTTCCTCTCGCATCATCAGGACAAATGCTCGAATTTGAAGCGCGTTTTTTTTGTACAATGATACGAACTTTCTTTACGGTCAGGTCAAGCGTTGATAAAAACATAATTTGGCAAACTTCATGTTTTTCTAAATTTTTATCCAAGTAATATATTCTACTATGAGTTCTTCTGCTATCTTTATTCTCTCCTCTCAGCCTCTCCGTTTTCTTTAACACCTCATGAACGTGATTTGCAATAAACTGATTTTGTGCCTCTTGCGACAGATTATAAAATTCCCCAAAAATGTCTTGTCTTGTTTCATTTGAAAACTTTTCGTAGCATTTCTTCTTACAATTGCAAGGATTCTTTAAGGACTTCTCAGAGATATGTTTACCTTTTATTGTAACATAGGACTTTCCTTGACTTTTCAAAAGTTTTCGTTTGTTCTTGTCCCAATTTTTAGGTTCGCGCTTTCTCTTTCTACATTCTTGTCCTTCCTGTACTTTTTTTCTTCCTATTTTTTTAGTTTTATCCACTGTGATATGATTGGCCTCAGTATTATTTGGAAATTCGGCAGTAACATGTATGACAGAAGGTTCTTCGTCTGAGTCTGAACTACTGTTCTCATCTTCTGCAGGTACAAAATCATCACTAGATCCATCTTCAAAATTATCAAAAACTTCATTATCGTAGGCATGTTCTGCATATGAGATATTTTTTAATTTAGACCTTAGATGCTGTTTATTTCCATGTTTCATGGAGACTTCTCTAGAGTCCTGATTTACACAATCATCTTGATCACAAACATTATGTCCTGCCAAGAAAAAATAATAATGTGTTTTTGTGGAATGCAAAAAATACTATAACTTACTTGATTTGTTAGGGCTTTGTTCTGCACGTAAGTAAGAGGTAGAACTACCAGTTACTTGAGCAAGTGGACTGACTGGGCGTAAGGTAATATATTCGGTTCTCTTATTACTCAGAAAAACTCCCTCAATTTGAGTTTCCGATGTAGAAACTTGAGTAGCTGTCGATGATTCGGTTTGTGTTAAAGGGTCATCCTCCAGAATGACTCTTCCCTTTGGTTCTGTAGATACAATTTACATGTTTTAAACCATTTATAATTTTAATGTAAAATGTTCTCATAGTACTCAAAAAATAACAAAATATGCAAATATGTACCGTAATAAATAAAATAGTTTTCAATTTTGAAATGTGATCAAACTTTAACGAATCCATCCGATTTTAAACAAAATTCAAAACAACAAACACATTACTCAGAATATTGGTAGATATATCTAAACATTCGAAATCCAATATCCGAACCGCTATTGTATTGTATGTACCCTTTTAACATTTAAGTACAGGTAGTTTCCATGTATCTAAATATTTTCATGCCGAAATTAAAATACTGGTAAAAAATATACCTAGTAATTTTTAGAGTAATAATAGTTATTCGGTTCGTTTCATTTGAACACTTATTTGCAACATATTAGTTTATCTGCTATACGCGAGTAATTTTTATTAATAACCCTATTGAATACTAAAAGAGTGAGGTAGAACTAAAAGATCGCACGTACTACAAAGTTAAAAATATTTCAAATTTATCCAACCATCCGGAAGTTAAAAGAAACATTTTTCTCGCCTACTAATTTTTAAATTGTTGTACCAATGAGTAAACATTCGTATTATCTTATCATCATATTTCGTATGAATGAAATCTAAGCTCCGCAATAATAATTCCTCTATTTCACAAACATAACCTAAAATATTAGTTTAATGTGTAAATTATAATTATTGCTTACCTTGATTGTTATCATTTTCTGTCACCAAAGGCAAAGCTGAACACAAACTCAATATTTTTTTACTGCGGGATGACATGATAGGTCATATATATTACACAAAACAATAATAGAATCACTCACTTTTATACGCACATTAGCGTGTCTGAAAACAAACTGAAAACCCAGAGATGGATTTTTCAATGTTGGGGGCCAATGTATAGCGCTCTCACATGTAGAATATTAAAATAGAAAGGCCAATGTCCACTTTTGCCTTTTTATGATATACGTTTGGTAGTCGCTCTTAGGCCTATGTCTACTTTGGCCTTTTTACCTGTAAAATAAGATATTTTTTGAGTTTCAACATTGGCCCTACACACTTTTATAGCTCGATTGTTACTGCAAGCAGGCACTGGCCCTTTTTACATATAAATGTTTTCTTTAAACACAGACTGAAAATGCACTTTGGCCCAAATCACGGAAAATTGACATTGGCCCTTTTAGAACCAAGCTACAGATATATAGGGGAAAGTTATCTAAAATTGGATACTTAGTGTTTGGACCTGGTTTTAAAAAAAAGTTTACGTACAAAATCACGGACAACCCTCGTAATGGATATACCAAACATAACTTTATTCATAAAATAAACATAACATATGAAACGTATTAAACATAAACAAAAAAAATATTATTTTGAGCGAGTCAAATTTCCCATTTTAGGAACATATATATCTAAAACGGGATCAGTAGTGTTTTTAAAATGGGACTATATTTGCAGGCACAGATCGCATGTGAAATCAATGGCTTCGTTGTCTGGTACACCGCAACCTTCGTGGACCCATCTATGACAGCAACTGCATTGAATCCACTGGTCACCAGGTTTGCTGCTTCGAAAATCTGCTTCACAATAAAAGCACACGGGATTTTCTTCATCGGTATTTTTGTCTTTGGTCTTGTTTTTCCCATTCACATCTTTTTGGTCTCTAGTCTTGTTTGTTGCTTCATCAGTCTTCTTTTCGGTCGAACTATTTTTTTGCGGTTTGGAGATTTTCTTTACTGATTTTCCATTTGATAGTCCCTTTCCCCTCAAAGATGGCAATTTATTGGTTGGCACTTTACGTCGTTTGGCCTCTATACTGGCATTCAATTCATCCTTATAAGGTGTGCTTGTTAATATGGCAGTTTTACCTCTGTTTGCAGTTTTGGCAGGCCTTAATGCTGCTTTTGGGTATGGTTGAAGAATATTGGCCAGAGGTTGTTCATCATCACTCGAAAAGTTGTCATCTGACTCACGAGGACTAGTTGATTTTGCTTGTGATTGTGTGTGGGTCGAAGTTGATGGAGGTGGTGTTTGGTGCCGGATTGGAAATGGTAATTCTCTTTCTGGTGATCCCTCTTCCGTTGGACGTGATTCATTCTCTGGTTGATCAGTGGGATCAGCAGCTATAAACATATCGTTAGTGAAAACGTGACGATTAACGGGAAATAAGCCAGTTTTCTCAAAACCATTAATTGCATTATTGGGTGTTGCTGCCCTTAGAAAGGCCTTTCCAAATAATCTGCCTATTTGGTAAATTGTAACGACTCTACCTGGATTGTTTCTTAGAAATATTTCAACCTCTTGACTGTAGAATGTCGACAAAGGTGCCATAAAAGAAACATCAAGCGGTTGCATGCGATGACTACAATGTGGTGGTAAGCACAATAATGTAACACCGTGATTCCTCGCTTTTTCTATGACAGGTATGTTTTGGGTATGAGTTTTATGGCCGTCCATTATAGGCAATGCAGGATTCTCCTTCGATGCATTGGTATATTGTAAAAAATGGTCAAACCACTTTTCAAAGAGATTCAATTGCATCCAACCAGATGGATGGCAGGCAACTATGGATTCGGGTGGTAGCCCAATCGAAAACTCTTCCTAGAACCGAACTCGTGGGAAAATGACTATGGGTGGAACATATGTCCCTGCAGCATTCATGCATATTACCGCAGCGCATAGTGTTCCCCGTTCTGCTGAATTTAACGTTCCTACTTGCTTTCTACCTTTCATTGCATTCACCTTGGATGGACGTCCCTGTACAGTTGTTAAGCCCGTCTCATCGACGTTGAATATTCTAGATGGTGTATACGCGTATCTATCTTGCAGGGGCTCCAGCAAATCAAAAAAATTGTTCACCGCAGATCTATTGAAGCCCCTAGCGCGAGCAGCCGATGTTGCTTCAGGTTTCCTTAGGGACAGGTGATTTCTTTTCATAAATGATCGGAGCCAAACCCAGCCAGCCATTTTTTTATTTTCATTAAAATAGTGTTTCAAATTGTTCCTGGCCGCTAACTGAAACGCCAACCTACGCACATCTGTAGCCGTTAATCCAAAAAGCATACTCTCCATAGTTTTTACGTAGTCAACTAGTTGTTGTTCGATTTGGCGCGAAAAAGTTCGTTGTCTGCTTCCCAAACCTTTATCATGCCCGGTAATTCGTTTGTTCAAGTTTTTCACTCTCCGCTCAAGGGTGCTCTTTGGTACCGAAAAAATTTTTGCCGCTTTTAAGTAACCATATTTGCCACTTGAAACCGATCTAATTGCTTTCGCCATTGCTTCTTCGGACCAAGATTGACGAGTTGTTTTCCGAGGTGCCATATTTGCTAAGAATAACTTGATTCTGAAATAAAAAAAATACCTACAAATAATGTCCACCGCAAGGGTATTCAAATGCAAATTAAAACGGAATATGAGCATTGTGTTTCTAAAATGGGATACATCCCGTTTTAGAAGCACATGCCACGTCCCATTTTATCAACACATCAACATGTAAACAAACAATGCCTGTACGTTTTCCATGTAAGAATATAACCTTGCAATTTCATACGTTAAGTAGTCGTTTATATCCTAGCAACTGCTAAAAAAATTAACGCCCTTATCTCATTGGCCACAAAGACAAAAAGCTTATGTTTGCAGATCTAAAGTTTTACAATAAATATGTTAAAATCTTAAAAACTTACCTAGCGACGTTGCACCCGTCACGATTTTGGTCAAACTGTTGTACGTTACTAATACACTAATAGGGAGTATTAGGTCCATTCCTCAATAGATGGCGTTGCATGTACTACAAAATAATTAAGGTATCCCATTTTACCACAGTATCCCATTTTAGGTAACTTTCCCCTATATATATATATATATATATATATATATATATATATATATATATATATATATATATATATATATATATATATATATATATATATATATATATATATATATATGTATCACACCGAAAACTCAAAAAATAAAAAATAATGGACCGATTTTGATAAAATTTAGCGTGTACCTTCATTATATAAGTGGCTTGGATAAGTTCGTTAGCCAGAAAAATCAAACCAGATTTTCCTGGAAAATTTTGGGTTTTCTTTCGGAAAAAAATTTTAGCTCAAAAAATAGAAAAACTATGGCAACCAAATTTGGTACGTAAGTTTTCGATATTAAAAGGAAACTATATACCAAAATTTATATTTCTATGTTAAAGGAAAAAAAAAATTTTTTAAATTGGTATCAGATCATTTCTATGAAAATTCACTACAATAACGCACTTGCTGTGTTAAGACTTTTTTATATGTTCTGAGACTCTTCACGTCGTTATAGAAAAAAATCCGCAATTTGTGTTACTGATACCATTCATCCGATGTAGAAGTAAAAGTAAATTGTGCAACTTACATTTAGCAAATATTTTAAGCCCAGCTCCTTTCGCAAATCAAAAATTCGTTTTCATTATCCATACAAACGTCACGATTAAAATCGTAAGGTCTTCACATTAATATCAATGAAACATATATCATCTGCCGGAACCAAATATTACACTTGAGGCGTTTGTAAAGTCTTAGCACAAGGCAACTTAAAAAAAATTGCACCATCGATACACTAAATAATAAGGATGATCGTGACTGCGACCACACAATATATCACTTTTACTAGAGAACGATACCGTAAACTGCTCCGAGTTAGGTAGAGGTATTTGCAACTTTTATTTAATTAAGAAAACTGAAAGACAAGGATAGGCGAAATATACTTGAATCAAAAATTAGTTAGGAACATTTACTAGCCATCAGAAAATATTTTAGTTTTGTACCACAAAAAAGCCGAGAAGCTAAGACGCATATACTGAATAACCCATAGTTTTATTACTTGTCTATTACTCAAAAATGTTAGGTCTATTTTCAAAGTGCCAGATTTAATAACCCAACAATTTCTAACATATAGTGAAATGCATGCTTTTCTTAAATGTATATCTAGTTTTTCCACAAACTTTATATTCGTATTTTTCCACTTTCCATTAATTACATACCTAATTTACATTTTATCAAAATTTCCTAAAAAAATCGCTCTGGCGGTATCCGCGACTTTTAAATTGTGAAAACATTACTACAAATGAGCGCGAAATAGGGGACTTCTAGAACCCATATTCGAGGTTAGTTTTAATTTTAGTGAATGTTCTTCAAGAATACTCACTAATGGGGAGATCCCGACCTTTAAATTTTAAATTTTATATATATATATATATATATATATATATATATATATATATATATATATATATATATATATATATATATATATATATATATATATATATAGGCTGGCGCATTGAAAACGAAACAGACCGATTTGCGTCAAGAGATTTTTTTTAAGAAATGCTGAAACACGTCAATTTTAATATTGAGGGGGACATGTTCAAACTCAACTTTGTCACATCAACCCCTTAATGGTGGTGATAACAATACTTATATTTTAAATAGGTAACATGGATCGAGTGTTGCATCATTTGAAAGATCTTTCTTTTCTGAATTCAGCACACTAATTTTTTTTTGAAATTTTATCAACTCGTTTAAAAATTATTCACAGTTGAAGATGCGAAAACGCATTTCATTCATTCTGATAAGAAATGTGCTGATAGTCAATGTTTTGTTGGTTTGTAAAAAAAAATTGACTATCGGAAGATTTCTTATCGGAATGAGAGAAATGCGGTTTATTATTTCAGTTTATCGGTCGGTTTCATACTTGATAGTACTACCGAAAATTAATTTCACAATGGTGTATTCTGTAGATGAAAGAGTTGAAATAATTACTCTTTTTTTTCAAAAACGATGACTGTGCCAACCGTACCGCAAATTTGTTTAATGAACGACATCCCAACAGACATGTTAACAGAAAATACATTTTGGAGTTAGTTGCAAAAGTTTCGAGAAAGTGGTTCAGTAGCCAACAAAAAACGGGATCCTGAACGTGAACTACTGAGATTGAAGTTTTAGGACAAATTGCTGCAGACCCAACTTTGAGCACGAGAAAATTGGACACTGTTTCAAACATGAAAAGAAGAACTATTAAGCGAATATTGATGCATCATACATTTCACCCGTATAAAATTCATCTTGTACAATAACTGAATGAAGATGATTTTGATCGGCGGCTGGAGTTTTATAAAGTTTTGACTGCACGAATAGCTGATAACGGGAATTTTCTGTTCAATATCTGTTTTTAAGACGAGTGTACGTTTTTATTAAACTCTACAGGCAATCGTCATAATTGTCGTCATTGGGCAGATAATAATCCAAGAAATTTCCACGAAGTCCACACTCAAACTCCATAGAAATAGAATGCCTGGACTGGTATTTTTTGAGACCGTTTAATCGGACAAATTTTTCTTGATGGAAATTTGAGTGGCGAAACGTAGTTGGAGTTACTACAAGATATCGTTTACCCTCTACTACTTGACATTGTTGGAAATGATGATCGCTATCAAGCAAATCAGTTAGTGTTTCAACAAGATTGAGCTCCTCCGCATTTTCACAACGTGTTAGGGAGTTTTTGAACACAGAGTTTCCAGGACAATGGATTGGGCGTAGAGGTGGTATTGAGTGGCCCCCTAGGTCACCGGATTTACCTCCTGTAGACTTATTTCTATGGGACCATTTAAAGAGTAAAATTTACGCAACAGAACCGGAGTCTCTGGAAGAATTACGACGACGCATTATTGAAGAATGCCGTCTAATAACTCCACAAATGCTCCAGAGCTCGTTTGAACATAATTTGTACTTTTGTATAGAAGCTGGCTGTCAACAATTTGAACACTTACTTAACCGAATAAACATTTTTGAACGTTCGGTTTTGTTTTTTAGTTTTTTTAACGAAAAATGGACTAATTAATGCATTTCTTATCACAATGAATGAAATATGTTCTTGCAACTCCAACTGTGAATAATTTTTAAACGAGTTGATAAAACTTCCAAAAAAATTCGTGTGCCGAATTTAGAAAAGAAAGAGCTTTCAAATGATGTAACGCTCGATCCACGTTTCCGATTTAAAATATAAAGGTTGTTATCACCACCCTAAAGGGGTTGATGTGACAAAGTTTAGTTTTATGCCAAAACATGTCCCTCTTAATATTAAAATTGACGTGTTTCAGCGTTTCTTAAAAAAAAATCTCCTGACGGAAATCGGTCTGTTTCGTTTTCAATGCGCCATCCTGTATATATCACACCGATAACTCAAAAATGATAGTCCGATTTTGATAAAATTTGGCACGTACCTTCCTTATGTAAGTGGCTTGGAAAATTTCGTTAGCCAGGAAAATCGAACCAGGTTTTCCGGAAGTTTTGGGTTTTCTTTCGAAAGAAAATTTTATCTCGAAAAATATAAAAGCTATGGTAACCAAATGTGTTACGAAGTTTACGATATTAAAAGGAAAGTGCATAAAAAAAGATTTTTCTATGTGAAAAGAAAAAGGTTATAAAAAATATTTGGTCCCAGATCATTTCTATGAAAATTCACTACCAAGACGCACTTTCTGCGTCCAGACTTTTTTATATGTTACCTAATATACTGCGTATAACAGCCAAACGGATACATTCAGTATCCAAATTATTGTGCATATTTATTAAAAAAATCCAGAAGGACGTCAATTTTAGAATTAGAAATTGAGATCCTGCAACGTGAAAGCTTCGTCCCTACATTTAACTCCCTTTGAGTGACCTAGCAACCCCCAAATTTTTAAATAGGAGGTAAGAGCTTATGTACCTCATTTAAAATATTTCTTCATTCTCTATTCAAAAATGGTATGGTTTTTAAATTTTAGTAATTATTATTAAATAGAAAAGCAACTTTCAAGCTCGTGCATGTAGGCCAGATATAAAAAAAATCTATTGCACTGAGTAGTGGTACCAAATTGGCTCTAGTGCTTGGGTTTAAGGAAAACCCACATATTTTGTGTCGACAAACAGCCACATCATTGGATGTTAGCTATTTACGGATGCTACAAATATGAAAATAAAATAAAATGCATCCCTATAAATTGCTACAAAATCCGGAGCTCATAGAAGATGATTTTAATAAAGGAACGTATTTCTGTGAACAAAGGATGGAAATGTTACATAACAATGTTACCCAATTTGGACATGTATTGTTTTCTAAAGAGTGCAATTTGACACTTCACGGCCAGGCTAATCATCAAAATTGTCGCTACTGGTCTAAAGAAAATCCATACTGGGTGAGAAAAGAACATACTCAATACCCTGAAAAGGTTAATATTTGAGTAGAAATAGTTGTAAACCATGTCATTGGTCTGTTTTCAATTGATGTCAATGATAATTTTAAGCACTGCTCCAAAATAATTTCGTGCCAACTTTGGCAAACTTATATCCTGATCGAGCAACCCCAAATGTTCCAGCGAATGTGGTATGATTGCAGCAGGATGTAGCACCGGCGCATTACCAAATTAGTGATCGGAAGTACCTCAACTTAATATTTCCAAATCGGTGAATAGATGAGCGATGAATGTTAGAATGGCGAACACAATCACCCGATCTTACGCTATTTTTTGTGGGGATATGTAAACAGTATGGTATACAAAACTAAACTACATCAAACAAAGAAACATCTTGTACATTGAGGTTGATGTTCTTTTAGTGAATTTTCTTTTAAAAAAATCATTAATGAGGAGATCTCGACTTTTAAATTTTGAAAAAATGTCTTTAAATCAACGCGAACCAGGCCCCGTAAAATACTGATCCAGGGTCAGTATATATATATATATATATATATATATATATATATATATATATATATATATATATATATATATGTGTATATATATGTATATATATATATATGTATATATATATATATATATATATATATATATATATATATATATATATATATATATATATGTATGTATGTATGTATGTATGTATGTATGTATCACAACAATAACTAAAAAATAATCGGCTAATTTTTATTAAATTTGGAGAGTGCGTTCCTTTCGCAAGTGGCTTGGGTAAGTTTGTTAGCGAGGAAAATCGCACTAGTTTTTCCTGAAAAATTTTTGGTTTTCTTTCGATAGAAATTCGTATCTCCCGAAATAATAAAGCTATGGCAGCCAAATTAGGTACGCTGGTTTATGTTATAAAAACTCTACCCAGTGCCTAAATTTAGATCTCTGGGTTAAAGGAAAAAAATGACTGATTACCATAGAAACGCATAAAATCAAAATATTTTGTATGGATAACATCTATTGTATACTACATACCAAAATTAAGTTTTTTGGCGCAAAAAGGTCAAGAAGTACCACAAAGAATAATTTTAAAATTTTATGGTTTTTCTTCTGAAAACGTCAAAGTCGCGATTTAAAACTTAAAAATTCGCAAAATTCAGTAAATATCGCAAGGTACGTGTTACACAAAGCTTTCAGTTTTAGCTTCAACCGTTATTGTCCTCCATTTTACTAAAATGTTTGCAGGAACATCATTTCAAATAGACCCTTTCTCTAATACTTCGCAGCAGTTTTAGTTATAGAGCGTATGGTTTAATAGTCTGTAATTTTTAGCTAATTTTCGTAGAAAAAATTCGCTATGTAGGAGACTGCGACTATTGAATTGTAAGCAGATTTCTTCAAACGAGCGCGAACTTGCCCCCTATAACCCGCATACACAGGGTGACGTATTTCTAAGGTAAAGCTCAAAATATCCGTTATTATTCAAGAAACGAGAAAAAATTTTTAACGTTAATTGTGTGTTGCCTTCAGCTGCATCTTACAAAATTATTTTAGTAACCACAGGCTGGCGCATAAGTCGTTGGTGACGCAATTTTTTTTAATCGAACACCCCATATTTCATTGCATTTTTGCTACCATAGCCGTATTACTTTATAGGTGTATTATTGCTGCAATTAGTATGTCGTACTGACGAGCTCTAATTAAAACCAAAACGGTCTACGGTTCTGAGAGAGTGCATCTAGCCTTACATACTTTGTCTCTATATTAGGGTAGAAATGGGCCAGGGCTGATAATTTACTAAATTGTAAGTTGGTTGTATACAGTCTCTATTTTTTAACACTTTGTGTTATTTGGAGCTGCCGTGACAACATACTACTTAGTTCCGCTACGAGGTGGCGGCACGTGCTTCGTGTCTTATATCTCACTTAGTGTTGGAAGGCTGGCTACCATAGCCGTATTACTTTATAGGTGTATTTTCGCTGCAATTAGTATGCCGTACTGACGAGCTCTAATTAGAGCGAAACCGGTCTATGGTTTTAATTGTTGTGAGAATGTATCTAGCCTTACAGACTTTGTCCCTATATTAAGGTAGAAATGGGCCAGGGCTGACAATTTACTAAATTGTTAGTTGGGTGTATACAGTCTCTATTTTGTAACACTTTATGTTATTTGAAGCTGGCGTGACAACATACTGCTTGGTTCCGCAACTAGGTGGCGGCACGTTGCTTCGTGTTTTACCACTCACTTAGTGTTGAAAGGCTGGCTACCATAGTCATATTACTTTATAGGTATATTTTCACTGCAATTAGTATGCATTACTGACGAGCTCTAATTAGAGCCAAACCGGTCTACGGTTCTAATTGGTGTGAGAATGCATCTAGCCTTACGTTAATATTCTAGTTCTGGAAGAGAACGTTTCTTAGCAAAAGGGGCATTTCAACATTATATATAGCTACGCAGTAAAACATATTTGTATATTAAAGTGGTGAAGAAAAAATATAAGCTGAACATAAAATTTACGAGTTATTTTATTTTATTTAACAAGCAAAACCTTTAAATATCTGACTTGTATGAATCCCTATTTATATTATGCTTCTACAAAACCAACAGGAAGCCTTTAAAATAATAAAAAATATGTTAGTAATCCTTAGTTCCCACCTTGTAAAAATTTAACTTAATATTTCAGTTTTAAATTTGTAAAAATATATTAAAATTCGCTATCATAACGCAGTTGCCGTGACAGACTTTTCATTTTAAAAACTTACTTTCTCAGTTAATGTAAATACTCCTTATCTTCTGCTAGTACAAAAACTATTCACAATTTATAATTATTATCCACGAAATATAACCTATGATTCAGAAAATAAGATCCTTGCATAGCATACCGAAGCTTATCAGTATAAATTCCCATATATGTTTTGCTGCTCCTTGCAAAGCGTGTAAAGTTTATATAATTGTTCAGTTGTTAATCGAACTTTGCTCAGTGGACACGTTTGGTTGCAATTATATCTGAACTATTGTGATTGCCGGTTCACTTTGCAATGGTAAACATTTTTAGTGACTAAATTGCTTATTTTGTAAGTGATTGTTATTTTATTTGCAAGTGATAGTAAGTTACAAAGTTTTTTCCAATTCCGCTAGCTCTCTTTTAAATATACAACTAGTAATTAAATCAGAGCATAAAAAGCTCTAATGCTGTGATTAAATGGTCAAAGAAACGTAAAATAAGTGTAGTCTTAATAGTGTTGTGACAGAGGATTCTTATGGTCAATTTGCTACATCTACCCAAGAAACCAGAACGTCGTTTCAAGGATGCGATGTAAGATTGTCTTATATACCTAAAATTTAATTGCTTTTTGTTGACTAAATATTTTCTATGCAAAAAATTGCTACAAGAATACGTCAAATTCAAATTATATGACTAATCTCTAATTGTGTGTTTTGTGTGTTTTGTTTCTTTAACGTCGGCCTATTTCCGCGACTATGGCCAATCACCGACGCCAGGGAGCAGTTTCACCTCACTATCCTGGAAATTTTGCCAAACACCTGCCTTTCTGTAAGAGGAGGGATCTTTAACGTGCCCAACATCGCATGGACACGGGACCGACGGCTTTACGCCCTCTCCGAAGGGCGGAACGTGCAGACATTCAACTTGCTCAAATACAATGCCAGATCCTCGGTTGATGTTAATTTTACAGTTTGTACTGAAAATGTGAAAGGAGTACCCTGGGATCGAACCCAGTACCCTTCGGTTCAGGGGCACACGTTCTTACCCCTGAACCACCGAGGTTATTTAATCTCTAATTCAAATTGAAAACAAAATTATTTGTTTGCACGATAACCCATTAAAACATTATTATGTTCAAGTAAGTGTAATGTGTCATTGTTATCTTCGAGTAAAACTGGGGTTACTGTATTATCATTCAGTATAACCAGCTTAGCATTTTCAATTAAACCTAAAAAATATTAGGTTGTACTGTGAAAATGGGTGGAGATACTTTATACGGACCAGAAAATTCTTCCATGGCTTCAGTGGTTGTAGATTTTTCAGCGGGTACATAATTATTTGAAGGATCTGAATCGCCTTTCATTTTCTCATAAGTATCATTAGTAGACGATAATAACGTTTCTAGTTCTTCTTCTGTGCAAATGGTTTTAAATGGGGAGGCTATCTAAATCACCTCTACATACATCACTTTTCTAATAAATCAACCAAACAGGATTGGTTAATTTACATACTAACCAACGAGTTAACTATTATGTATTACACTAGGAATATTAAGTTCACACTTTGTTCGGTGAATTTGCAGTTTAACTCCCGAACGATTTTCAAAACATCGACTGCTGATAGATAAAGTTTGGTGTCTTAAATGCGCGCTGACGTTAATGTTACCTTTTGTTCTCCCTTATTTCCCGAGTTATTCGCATTTAAAGTTGCTTACACATTACATAGTTTTTTAACAATTTCCCAGTACGGTCCTGTCACGTGGCGTCTCCTTCCCTCCTAAACATTACATTTGACATAAGGTTTACATTGTGTTTGGGAATCCCTAGAATATTCTGGAATCATGGGACATGGTGTTCCGGAAGCTTCGTCGTAGGGGTTTTCCTTTTCCCCTCGCGTGCCTACAACCACCCCCGTTGCATAAACCACAAGAAAAATTTCTTGTTCATACCCCCTAAGGAAGTTACGGGACCTGGTGTGAATAGGAGTGATGTGCAGGGTAGGCAGAGTTTAAGAGGGATATGGCGTCAGGATGTGAAAAAGACAGCTTTCAAGCAGTTTTCTTTGCATTTTCTGCTCATATTTCCTTTTTACTACCTACCCCGCCCAGCACCCCTCTTCACTCCTGGTCTCGTAACTTCCTTGGGGGTGAGAACAAGAAATTTTTCTTGTGGGTTGTGCATCTAGGGGGGGTTCTAGGCACGTTTCTGAAAAAAAATATTTGAAAAGCGTTCGGGAGTTAAACTACAAATTTACCCTTTGTTCAAATACTGCAGATGGTTTGTAAACTAGCCAAAAACACCGCTTAATTTGTGTACTTTTCTTGTGGTTTGTACTTTGGCGCCAAATCTTGTATACTTTGTAACCTAGCTGGATAGTATGCAACGTAACCTATTTTAGTCACAAGATGATTTTTCATCAAAATAACAATATATTTGGATAGTTTGTATGCTATGCAGCTACTCTATAAAGTAACAAAGTAAACACTTTAACACACACACACACATACACAGTTATATATATATATATATATATATATATATATATATATATATATATATATATATATATATATATATATATATATACAGTGTGTCCTAAACTGGATGGGAATGTATTGCTATCTCCGTTATTGTTAGAGATAGGGAGACTGTTAAATTCGCAATGTTTTGTAGAATTTCATGTTAGTTCCAAATATGACTTATATCCTGCCCTGCGTTTTTCGTTTTCGACTTATTTTGAAGAAACCAAAATTTGTCGATTTCTTTTTTCTTCAATATCTAAGTAGGCGTTGATCTGACATGTCTAAGACTTGCACATTATCGGGACACTTTTTACAGAGTAAGCTTTTTGTGCTATTCTCAACTTTGGATTGTCATTTATTTTTACATGGTTGATAAATCTTGTAATTGCACTGACAATTTTGAGAAAGACCGTTTAGGGGATAGTAGGCTATGAAATCCAATACCAGAAAACAAATGACAGGAAAAGTGTTCAAAAAGCAGTAGGCCATGGAGTCCAGCAATATACTTCTACTTTTAACATAATTTTCCGTAATGATTCACGATAAAAAAACAGGAACTTTGAGCACACCAATGAATGGGCCCATTATTACAAATAATATTTTACATAACAACATTATCTTAAAAAATTGTTATAATTTAATTAAATAGGTAAACCTAATAAATAACTAAATTTGCTAACAGAACTCAATAGAAAGCAGATTATTGATTTACGAGGAAGCCTTTGAAAATTGTTTGATTTTTAAACGTAAGTCAACTGAAAAACAGCAGTAGAAAGGTTGCTATGAATGTAACACTATCGCGACAATTAAGAATACTGTCATTCTTAATTATCTGTACAATTTGAGGTGTATTTAACACCTTGCTTAAAATTTTGTACTAAATAGTTTGTTTTCTGTTTATTTTAAATATTATGCAACATGTTCAGTAATGAAGAATATTTTGACATGTTGGAATGTTATATTCGTTCTAACCGAAATACTCAGGCAGCTGCAAATTCATATAAAAACAACTACCCAGAAAGACGACAACCAGACACCGAAATATTTGGTACGATAGTGACCAATCTATTGAACGACGGTAGCTTCCACGCAAAGAAACTACTAATGCCTAGAAATGAAGAAAGAAATAATGCCGTCTCACAGGTTTCAAACAAAAACCCTCCACAATCTGTTCGGTTTCATGGTGAACAAATTGGCGTTCCAAAAAGTACGGTGCACCGTGTATTAAAACAAAGTCATTACCATCCATACAAACTTACAATAGTACAAGGCTTAAATGTTGACGATCACCTTAAGCGACTTCAATTCTGCACATGGTATCAAGGACAATGTCAGCAAGATGAAATTTTTCATTTGAAAATAGTAGGGACTGATGAATCCAGATTTACAAATTGTGGTGTGTATAATCGCCATAATAGGCATTATTGGGCATATGAAAATCCCCATCTAAAGGAATAAAAACGATTGCAAGACAGATTTGGTATTAATGTTTGATGTGGCTTATTAGGTAAAAAACCGTTATTTTTATTTGTAGATTAGACAGTTAATTTAAACAAATTTCAGAAAACTTCATTGCTGGTCTGTTCTTTTTCAAAAATAATTTAACTGGGGAAAAGTACCTTAATCTGTTGAGAAATGACATCTTACCAACAATTAGAAGAGTTCATGATAATTTAGACGAGATTTGGTACCAACAAGACGGTTGTCTAGCTCACAATGCTAGGATCGTCAAAGAATTTTTGTACAAAAATTTTAATAATCGTGTCATTTGTAACAATGAACCGGTTTATTGGTGTGCTCGAAGTCCTGATATAACACCCATGGATTTTTATGTTTGGGGTACTCTGAAGAATTATGTATATAAATTCGAACCACACAAAATATCAATGAATTACGAAACAGAATCACGGAAGCTATAAATCATATTAACCGAAACACCCTCACCAGAGTTTACAGGCATGTTTCAAAAAGGTGTATAAAGTGCATTGAACAAAACGGTGGCCATATTGAAAAATTTTCTATGTAGTGTATTTTTAAGTTTCTATTTTATTATTTCTTGACTTCCGTTTCAAATTGTGTTGTTTTGTGGAGTTTAAGTTTTTATTGGTTATTTCCGGGTTTCGTTATGAAACTATTTCACATAATATGACCTAGCATTATTACCTAAATAAGTATTGTAAATTAAATGACAATATTTTTTTATCATGAATCATTACGGAAAATTATGTTAAAAGTAGAAGTCTCTTGTTAGACTCCATGGCCTACTGCTTTTTAACACCTTTTTTGTCATTTGTTTTCTGGTATTGGATTCCATAGCCTACTATCCTCAAAACGGTTTTTCTCAAAATTGCCAGTCCAATTACAAGATTGCTCAAGCATGTTGTATATCGTTGGAAAGCTCTTTTCACAGGCTATCACATAAGTAAAAAATCCAATATGGCTGCCATAATAAAAACAAACGTTGACACATGTAGCTCAAAAACAAATGACAATCCAAAGTTGAGAATAGCACAAAAAGATTACTCTGTAAAAAGTGTCCTGATAATGTGCAAGTCTTAGACATGTCAGATCAACGCCTACTTAGATATTAAAGAAAAAATAAATCGACAAATTCTGTTTTTTTTTTCAAAATAACTCGAAAACGAAAAGAGGCAGGGCAAATACAAGTTATATTTTTATAATTCTATGAAACATTGCTAATTTAACCGCCTCCCCATCTCTAATAATAACGGAGATAGCAATACATTCCCAATACACTCCCATCCAGTTTGCGACACACACCGATTCAAGAAGTAATAGGCCGATTTTGATAAAATTTGACAAGTGCGTTTATTTTGTAAATCGCTTGGACAAGTTTGTTAGCCAGGAAAATCGAACCAGTTTTTCTAAGGAAATGTTTGGTTTTCTTTCGGAAAAAATATCTATTTCCAAAACTAACAGAGCTATGGTAACCAAATCTTGTACGTGCGTTAACGTTATAAAAATCAAAGCGCGCACCCAAACTTAGCTTTCTATCTTACATTGAAAAAGTTATAACCATTGATTTTTTCTAATCTTTAGTAGCAGATCATTTCTATGAAAATTCACTACCATAATGCGCTTGCTGCGTCCAGACTTTTGTATAGTTTAAATTTGCTTACATTCGCTAGTCATTTACCCCTCTCCTCACTTGTGCAATGCAACATTTTGTGTTGACTGTGATTTAAATCGCTAACAACACACATGCATAGTGCCCTTAGTAGAACTGTTAGTTACTCATTGTTATTACGTAATACATCCTTTCAGACACCTACAAATTACTGCACACCGAATAACAGGGCGCACCCCTATGAATTATTCGACAACATATTATAAATGCAGATAAGATTACGCTGTCATAATACTGAACGCTAATTATGTTAGTGGAACTTTTACCATTCGTATTATAACGTTATCATATTATTTTGTATTTAATCAATATACAACAAACACACTTAATTATAATATAATTATTAGTACGTGACAATTATAATAGAACTTTCACTATTTTATATTTTATCAAGTTATCAGTAAATTCTAGAATAGCTATTAGTACGTGCCGCGTGATATCGCGACACCAACCTTTCACCTATTTACTTAAATGATAATTGTATCTAAATTATTTATTGATTATTGTATTGTATTATATAAACTCAGATTTTGTAAAACACGAGTCAGTCTTGTCCTCAATAAAGTTAGTGTAAAATAACTTGTAGAGCTTGGCTCATTTCTTTATCAAATAAATTAATCTTTTAAAGGGGTAAACTACCCCTAATTTGATTGGCGCAGTCGAGTAGATTTCGAAAGGGTTGTTTGCGGATAAAACTCCCTTCTGTTTCAACAGTTTATTCGAAAGAAGAACCACTTCCCAGCATCCAACAGCAGCAAGTTATGAAGACACAGTACATGTAAGTCATTCATTCCTTTATTACTTTTCCTTATTTTGTGTATGCATATTTATGACAGAATTCGAAGACATTATTAGTCAATTTAATAAACTTAAAATTAACCAAGAAACCTTAAATAATATTTCAAAGGGTTTAAAAACTAATTCTCTTGACAAACTTAAAAAACCTAAAATGGCAACTCCACAATTTCAAGAATTCTACTTAAGAATGATCCCAGATTTTCACGGAAATTCCGCCGAACTAGCTGGTTTCCTGAAAAGCTGCGACCTCATAATGAACCAATTTTATAACCCCCAAGATAACACTCTATACCTCAATCATTTTCTTTTGTCATATATTATAAGTAAATTGCATGGCCCAGCACAAACTATTGTTAACAAGAAAAACTTTTCTAATTGGTATGAACTACGTGCTACATTGGTCTCAAATTTTGCAGACATTAGAGACGAATCTAGTTTATTAGCAGATCTTTTACTTTTAAAACAAAATTATAATGAAAAAGCATTAGATTTTAGCAACAGATGTAGATGTGTTGAACAATTGTTAGTTTCAAATTTAATTTGTAGTGAATCGAATGAACAAATTCGATTAATTAAAATGAAAACATATTCAGACTTGACTCTTAAGGCATTTTTAGGAGGTTTAAAAAATCCGTTAGGTACAATAGTCAGATCACAAAACCCCAGTGATATAGAAACCGCATTAAAATTCATTATCGAAGAAGAAAATTATGAATATAGAAATAATAACTTTCTTAATAAAAAACCGAATAAATTCGACGAAAAAAATAATTTTCACACTCAAAAACATCCATTTTTCCATAATAAAAACCCAAACAACTTCCCCCAAAATCATTCTAATTTTCATCAAAGAAATAATCCTTCACCAAACTTCTCTCAAAGACCCAACTTCCAAAATAACAAAAATTTTTATAATAACAATCATTTTCAACCCCCAAACCAACAAAGAAATCAATTTTCATTTAATCGTCCTAACCCTCATTACAATAATTTTTCAAATCGCTTTAATCCTATAAATAAAACACATTCTGGTAATTTTTCAAAAATGGACACAACCTCTGGTAGACATGCACAAATGCATAATAACCAACGTCCAAAATTCATCGTAGAAGAACTCCATAACCAAGAACTTTCCCAAGAGTCTGAAGAATCCCCTGAACCAAATTTTCCTCAAGAAAATGAAAATTTTCCCAAACCAGACCCGTCCCATCAGCAAACATAATTGAAATCCACAACCATAATGTAGAATTACCATATATTTACATCCCTGAAATCCCAGGAAAATTTCTCATTGATACTGGTAGTTCTAGGTGTTTGATAAATAAAGAAATAGCCCTAAAACAATTTAAAAATTTTATAAGAAAAGAAAATTTTGAGATTAGAACTGCACATAAAGTCAGCGTACATGATTCGTGTGTAGATATAAAATTACCTTCTCTTAAAAATATTTTACAAACATTTTATATATTTAATTTTAACCCCAAATATGTAGGTTTATTAGGTTTAGATTTTTTAAATAAAGTAAATGCGAAGTTAGATTTTAAACAAAATAAGTTAGTTTTTGGTGACAGAGTTTTTCAAATGTATATTGGAACTCGTCAACCTATCTTAAAAACAGAAATCGAAGCACATACGTGCAAAATTTTAAAAATACCGGTTAATCAAGCCAACGGTGTAGGCATTTTAAATGAATATAAATTAAATAACGTAGAAATACCGAATTCTTTTGTAAAAATAGAAAATTTTAACACTTATGTAGGTGTGCATAATAATTCTGATGAATCAAAAACGTTTATCATAAACGAACCACTAGAGATAGAAAACGATTATGAAGAAAGAGTTAATAAATTTTCAGAGAAAATATCGCTTAAAATAAAAAGGGAAATTGTAGAGCAACTTAGATTAGATCATTTGAATAGTGAAGAAGCTAATGCTATAAAAAATATTTGTAACGAATACATAGATATTTTTCATCATGAAGATGTACCCTTAACGTCAACTAATGCGGTTAAACACAAACTAAGACTAAAAGATGAAACCCCTATCTTTAATAAAATCTATAGGTACCCCCATGTACATAAAGAAGAAGTAGCTAATCAAATAAATAAAATGTTAACACAAGGTATCATAAGACCTAGCGTATCCCCATGGTCTTCGCCCTTATGGGTTGTATCAAAAAAACCAGACGCCAGTGGTAAACAAAAATGGCGAATCGTAATTGACTACAGAAAGTTAAATGAGCAAACAATTGACGACAAATATCCCCTTCCAAACATTACGGACATTTTAGATAATTTAGGTAGAGCCCAATATTTCACTACCCTTGATCTCGCTTCTGGATTTCACCAAATTGAAATGCACCCTGACGATATTGAAAAAACTGCCTTTTCCACTGAGCATGGTCATTACGAGCACGTCAGAATGCCTTTCGGGATGAAAAATTCTCCCAGTACTTTCATGCGTCTAATGGACAATGTCCTTAGGGATCTCCAAAATAAAATTTGCTTAGTTTATATGGATGACATTATTATTTACTCCTCTTCTCTTCAAGAACACATTTGTCGACTTAAACAAGTTTTCCAAAGGTTAAGAAATTTCAGACTAAAAGTCCAACTAGACAAAAGCGAATTTCTAAAAAAAGAAACTTCCTTCTTAGGTCATATTATCACACCCCAAGGCATCAAAGCGAATCCAGATAAAATTAAAGTCATTCAGCAGTTTCCTATCCCCACAACTCAAAAACAAATTAAATCTTTCTTAGGTCTTCTAGGTTACTATCGTAAATTTATTCATAACTTTGCCTTTATTACAAAACCCCTAACGAAATGTCTCAAGAAAAATGCAAAAGTTATTCATGACCAATCTTTTATCGAAGCTTTTGAAAAATGCAAAGAAATTTTATCTAATGATCCAATTCTTCAAACCCCTGACTTTTCCAAACCCTTCATATTAACAACAGATGCTTCAAATTTTGCAATCGGTGCAATTCTTTCACAAGGCCCTATTGGCCAAGACAAACCCATTGCTTATGCCAGTAGGACATTAAACGAAAGTGAAACTAGATATTCCACTATAGAAAAGGAACTCCTCGCTATCGTATGGTCAACAAAACATTTCCGTCCCTATCTTTTTGGAAGAAAATTCACGATCTATACCGATCACAAACCCTTACAATGGGTATTTTCCCTGAAAGAACCCAATTCAAAACTTTTAAGATGGCGTTTAAGACTAGAAGAATTTGACTATGATATTTGTTATAAAAAAGGAAAATCTAATACCAATGCCGATTGTTTATCTAGAATAGAAATCCACCCTATAGATAATATAGATCAATCGTCGATCATAGCAGAACCCGGAGAATCTTTAAATATTAATGACTTGGATGACTTAGTAAATCAAACGTACGATGAAATAATGAATAATACTAATAATTATAATAACAATAATGAAAATAATAATAATAATAATAATATTGATAATGAGGAAAACGAAACAATTCACTCAGAAGTAGACTTTACATCTGCCCCCGGTATACCTATTTTAGACGAAAGAATTAATAATAAACCTCAACAAATCAGAATAAAAGAAATCAATACTATCTCTGATGTAAGAGTAATTCCACGTAAACTAGATTTTAGAACAATATTCGATATATCTGTTCCACCAAGTATAAGTGACGAAAAAATATTAAAAACCCTTAAAGAAATATGTATCCCAAAAATTAATAATTATTTTTATTTTTCTTCAGAAAACATGTATAAGAAATTCAGTAATATAGTTTGTAAATATTTTAATAAAGAAAACGCCCCAAAATTCTTTAAATGTAATAAACTGGTAGAAGACGAAAATGACAAAACGACACAAGAAGAAATTATAACTCGTTACCATCAAGGTAAAACAAACCATAGAGGCATAATTGAAACATACAATAGGCTTAAACAAATGTATTACTGGCCTAATATGAAAAATACAATCACTGATTATATAAACCAGTGCGAATTTTGCAAAAATCACAAATATGAAAGAAATCCTTTAAGAATTCCTCTAGAAATTACCCAAACCCCTTCTAAACCATTCGAAAATTTACATATAGATACATTTAAGATTGACAACGCTAACTTTTTAACAATTATAGACACTTTTACTAAATTAGCACAAGCTTATCACCTTAAATCAAAAAACCAAGTAGACGTAGCAGATGCCCTAGTAAACTTTTTTCAACATTTTGGCACTCCCTCGTATATAACCCTGGACCAAGGTTCCGAATTTACCAGTTCCACAATAAGAGAACTTTTAAATTTATATAACATAAAAATACATTTTATAACTGTCCAGCATCCCAGATCTAATTCACCTGTCGAAAGACTACACTCTACTTTAATAGAACATTACCGACTACTAAAACATAAATTTCCAAAAGACAGACCAGAGAAAATTATGCCATACTGTATTATTGCTTACAATAGCAGTGTACATTCTAGCACAAATTTTGCCCCTTTTGAACTATGTTTTGGCACAACTAATACTACAGACCCCCTATCAATTCAATTTGAGAAAAATATTCTTGAAAATTACAACAATATTCACAAACAAAAAATGTCTCATATTTATAACGCAGTAAACGGAAAATTAAGAAAAGACAAAAAACGAATAATTAACAAACGAAACGTAAACACTAATAACCCTTTTAAAATAGGAGATCGTGTACTAAAGAAAAATAATTCACCAAGAAAAAAGAAATCAGCAAATTTATATTCTGGTCCTTACATAATTACAGACATCCTTCCTCATAATAAATATATTATCCACCATACTTCCCTACAACAATCTGAAACTTCCCATGCTGACAATCTCCGATTTGTTCCAGAATCTTCGTCACCCTCATCATCGAATTCACAACAAGCACAAACTTCATCAAGAAGGTAACCGAGAATCCCGGCCTTCTTCCTAAAAAACTAGGAAAAGCAAAAAACATTAATAACAAATGGTCCTTTATTCACATCCACGATCTAGAACCCCTATATATGGAAACACAACAGTTGTTTGACACATATACAGAATTAAACAGAACCATGAGTTCTGAATATAAAAAGGAATTTGCCAATTATCTTAACGTTTTAAACTTTAATATACAAAATTTAAGAAAAACAGTTAAACGATTATTTTTACATGACAAAATAAATAATATGAGATCAAAAAGAGGTTTAATTAACGGATTAGGTTCTATATTCAAGTCAATTACAGGTAACCTCGATTCAGAGGATGGAGAAAAAATTAATTTAGTTTTAGATAAACTACAAAGAAAAACTAAACATAACTACGATCTCATAGAGAAACAAATTTCAATAACACAAAACGCAATTGATATATTTAATGACACAATCTCTTCCTTAAATAGCAACCAGGAAAAATTGGCACATCAATTGAGACTATTAGCAGTTGTAATTCACAACGAAAAAATTAACCAAATCACTGAGTATAATAAAACCCTTATTACTGATATTATTATTCAGTTAAATTTACTTAGTTCAACAACAAATCAAATTTTCCTAGCGACAGAAAATGCAATTATATTTGCTAAACTAAAAACGTTTCACCCTTCCATGATAGAACCGCAACTATTAGAAGAAGAAATAACTAAAATGTCTAAAGAATTAGTAGAATCAACCTTAGTATATAAAATGGATATTTATAAAAATGAATTTATTATTAGAGTTAAAGCTGTTAAACATAATTTTAAAATTATATTTATCTTAGAAATTCCACTTGTTGAATTATCAGAATATGCATACTATCATTTATATTCCTTCCCCATTTCCTTTGATAATGGATATACCTTTCAAATGATAACACCCCAACACCCATACCTTATAATGAATGACAATCACTATGGCTTTATGGACACTGAATGCAAAGAATTGCCAGATGGAATATTTCTCTGCCATCTACCTGAGCTGAACCTACCTCAACAAGATACTTGTGAAACCCAGCTTCTCAAAATACAGAAACCATTTAGCAAATGCCAAACAGAAACATTCAAGTTGTCTTCCTTGAAAATTGAGAAAATCTCCTACAACCAATGGATTGTAATTTCTCCACAAGAAACAGTTCTGCATCATAATTGCCCACAAGAAGAAAACGTCTTGTCAATTAGAGGCAGCTATATAATCACCATTCCAAGGGATTGTATTGCCAAAATAAATACGACAATACTCAAAAACTACGAGAATACCACTAAGCCAGAACAAATCTTACACATCCCAAGGTTGGACCCGAATACAAACGTCAAAGAAGACATAGAAGATCTTCCCACCATCCAAATGGATGCAGTTCATCTGGACCGCATGAAGCAAGTCCAGAACGAGTTAGCAAGTTTAAAGTTACATGCCACATCTTTAAAAGAAATTCCGATCGAACACACCAGTATATGGACAATTATATTGTATATCATAGTATTTGTGTCAGTCCCAAGTTACATTTACTACAAGTACCATCTAAAAAAGGATAGAAACTTAGACGTCATCCCAATGGAAGATATTGAATTGCAGCAACCAATGAGACTTCGCACCTGAAAACTTCCGTCTTCGCCCGAAGGTTTCTCTTATGGAGGGAGGAATTATGTTAGTGGAACTTTTACCATTCGTATTATAACGTTATCATATTATTTTGTCTTTAATCAATATACAACAAACACACTTAATTATAATATAATTATTAGTACGTGACAATTATAATAGAACTTTCACTATTTTATATTTTATCAAGTTATCAGTAAATTCTAGAATAGCTATTAGTACGTGCCGCGTGATATCGCGACACCAACCTTTCACCTATTTACTTAAATGATAATTGTATCTAAATTATTTATTGATTATTGTATTGTATTATATAAACTCAGATTTTGTAAAACACGAGTCAGTCTTGTCCTCAATAAAGTTAGTGTAAAATAACTTGTAGAGCTTGGCTCATTTCTTTATCAAATAAATTAATCTTTTAAAGGGGTAAACTACCCCTAATTTGATTCGCTGAATCAAGAAGGCCGGAAACAGATTGTCATCTGAGAGTCAGGATTATCATTAACGTGTGTGATATCATCTATCAGTAGCTACAGGGAGGCGGGAATCTGAAACGTCTGCTCTCTTATTGTCCAATATGAAAAGTGGACTATGTAAAAACAACCTTGTGATACATGTTTCATGGTCAACATCGACAATTACACGAGGAAAGCGAGATTACGATCACGTGTCTCTATTAGTACTCTCTTTTGTTAGTAACAATAAGCGCATCTATTGAATTCGTTAATAAGTGTGCAGTATATTCCATATTGAGTAAGAACCGGCATATGGTCTTACTGGTGCTGATTCATCATATTATTTTAAGGACTTGTCGAGTATTTGATGTTTTGTATGCAGTTGCGTCATACTTTCTTTTTGGAGGCCTTGTTAAAGTTTGTTATTGAATGCTGTTTTGTTTCGTGAAGGCGAAGTTCACGCTGTCGGTGCATTATATTTATATTTTTGTTGCGCAGGTGTAACGTAAGTTTTAAACATAATCTTTAGTAGAAACTGTACCATCTGATATTTTGTATGATACTTAACGACACTGCGAACGCAGAGGAACTCAAGTGTGTTAAGGGTCTATCAACCACGTAATCTTTATGCGTAGATAACATAAAGAAACTAAAACGTTAATGCATCTGAAACTAGAGATGTTTCACCCATTTACTAGTTGAAAGAGAGTTAGTTAGGAAGGGCTTGTTTGTAGTGCATTTTATAACAAAGAATAATTATAGTTAATATAGTGCATATTAGTTTATGTGATAACTGAATTTTGCAGTTCAGGTGAGTACCTACTCGCTAAGTGTCTTGGTTCATTATAGCTAATAATATAATTCAGATAGCAAAAGTTATTATGAGAATATACCTGGGTTAGTTATTATACAGGGGGATTAAATATTTACTGCCAATTGCTAGATATTTAGAAATTATATTAAAAGCCACGTGTGCTGTAGTTAAATGGTTACCAATTAGACTGTCTCACGTAGTTATAGTGATCAGGTCTCGAGTCTGCTTTGTCTGGCCGGCAGGGTTAGTGAAGGACCCCTGGGCGGGGCACATAAATGTAAGACCTGGATTGGTCTGTAAGGTGCCATAGCCTCTGGGTATGTAAAGTTGCGGGTACGTTCCATGAGCGTGCCTGGTCTGCTGTACCCAGGCCGCGCTACCTTAGGCCTGAGGTAATGGCGGGGGCAAAGCAGGGCCCTTTTGTATTAATACTGACATGATATGCTTTATTAATGAGTTGCTGCAATTATAGACATATAAAGACAGTTGTTTTAGTACCATCCCAAGCAACAAATTAAGGCATGTTAACCAGCACTCGAGTCCAAATAACCTAACCAAGTTGTAATTTAGTAATAATTAACCACAATGTTGCCTTAATTGTCATAATGACTACAAATTTGGAAATGCGGCTCCGAACTAGCTTATTTTTGACTATTAAAATTACTCCAAAGTCAATAACTTACAAGTAACTAAATTGGGAAAACATTGGTTTAATTTTACTCATAAAATATACTTGAATATACTTTTGTGTTTCAATTCCAGAGTTGGTAATTTTTAGGTCGAAGTGTGCCCCAAATTGGACTGAAAATCGACTACTAAGCCCAGATACCTGAAATACCTACTTTAAGGTAATTTATTACCTAATATTAACCTGCAATATGTCTCTGTGGTATAGTAAATTGGACGTATTCTTATGAAGTCCAGCTTACATATATATTACCAATTTCATTTCAATACAGCACAGGAAATATTTTAGGCACTGAGCTAACCTAAAATGGCTTTCTCATCGGCTATAAAGTCATAATTACTGCAGAAATGGTCTTTCAAGTCAAATTGCATACCTTCAAGTTGAAAATACCCATAAAATCTGACTTGAAATAAAAATTGTCCTCAAAGTTCAAAGTGTACAGCAGTGAAATACATTTGTGAATCTTAAAGGTGTGTCAGTTGATAAACTTCATCAATAAAAGTTTATTCTTGTTGTTAATGTGCGTGCACCAGTAACAAATATAGTGTTACAATGCCCCTTTGAAACCAATAAAAGTTTACAGACATACTACAAACTATTATAGAGTAGTGCATTTGGTGCATTTTTGCTGCAATTACTATGCCGTACTGAAGAGCTCTAATGAGAGCGAAACCGGTCTACGGTTCTAATTGTTGCGAGAATGCATCTAGTCTTACATACTTTGTCCCTATATTGGGGTAGAAATGGGCCAGGGCTAACAATTTTTTTAAATTGTTAGTTAGTTGTATACCGTCTCTATTTTTAATACTCTGTATTATTTGGAGCGGGCGTGACAACAAGTACTTGGTTCCGAACTAGGTGGCGACACGTTCGCTACTCACTTAGTGTTTTAAGACTGACTATACGATAGCCGTGTTATTTTTGGTGCATTTTTGCTGCAATTAGTATGCCGTACTGAAGAGCTCTAATGAGAGCGAAACCGGTCTACGGTTCTAATTGTTGCGAGAATGCATCTAGTCTTACATACTTTGTCCCTATATTGGGGTAGAAATGGGCCAGGGCTAACAATTTTTTTAAATTGTTAGTTAGTTGTATACCGTCTCTATTTTTAATACTCTGTATTATTTGGAGCGGGCGTGACAACAAGTACTTGGTTCCGAACTAGGTGGCGACACGTTCGCTACTCACTTAGAGATGCTGATCATTCAAAGTGGCTTACATCAAATCAGCCCGTTTCCCTCTTCAATATAATACATCCATTTTCATGCCAAATGGAGTGAAGCAGTGGCAACACGGTCAGCTGTCATGTTTATGTTTATTTACTTATTTTATTTTGTTTCTATTTTCTATTAATGTCTATATATTATGGAATCAAAGACCAAAAGCGCTGTATAATCATTCCTATATGTCTCTCGGCTGTGCACGGATATAAGTAATATATATTTCTATACACGAAAATGTTTTATTTCTAATAAATTCAAACAAAATTCGTTTACCATATAGTTGAAATTCCCATAATAGGACAAAGTACCTTCAAAGTTTGGTAAGTTTGCCCTGTCATTAGGAATTGTGACTTATAGGTAAAAAAATAGGGCAAAATTAACTTTCAGGTCAATAATGTTAGAAGGGCAGCCATATTAAATTAATTTTGCGGTATCCATCTTGATTGTATTGGAAAATAAAAAATAATTTTTTGTTAAATATAGTGTAATCAAATTTTAGTTCGATAAAAACATTAAATAATGATTGTATACCATGACGACCAAATAGTTTTGTGTTGTTTACATCACCAATCCTCCAAAATCAGAATTTCAAGAATTTTGAATAATTTTTATTTTCACTAATTTTATCTTTTATACGGGCGCTCGAATTTTATCGAAGTATCATCATCATGTTAACAGAAAAAAACATAACCGTAGTGGGTTTTGTCTTTATACAGTGTGAATCACCTTTATCATTGTTGCAAATATTTGAAGTAAGTTCTTTGATCATTCAAGATGTCACTTTTTGACAAAGATGGACAATATCTCTACTACTCTACTGTTTGTTCATACATACATAACCACAGATCCTGCAGAACCGAATAATGTCACATGCGTAGTTCGTTAAGAACGTCACGGCACTCGACGCCTAGATGTCAGATTCAAGTAAAGCGTAGCACATATTTACCAATATATTACGTCCATTGGCCCAATGTTGAATGAAAATGCCCTAAATATAACTAAATTGCCTTGGTCGAAAAGCCTTGCTGGACCTATTATCGACTTCCATATTACTTTGACTTTATTCCCCACCTTGGTAATATACACTTAAATTTTACTTCAAAATGACCTGTGGTGATTTGGTCGCCGACCTATTGGTAGGGCGATTTTACGTCAATTTGACTTTAAATGTTGCTTGGGATATTTAAGGGATATTTAGGAGACTGAACATGTCTTGATTTAAATGGGGGATTTAGATTAGATAAGGTTGAGCTGGACACTTACAGTGGTTTATCTTTTATTGCACAGGTTTAGAAACTACAAGCACGTCCTTCTCTGCTGTCAACTAAAGCGATTAATGTGTGTTTGTTTACTTAAAAAAATAATAATATCCTGACGGCCCTCTATCTGTGACTTGTCGTGTGTTACACAGGTGAATGTATTTTGACACTAGCTGTACAACTGTACAGTACTCGAATTTCATCGTCGTAAAGTTATCTTAAAACTGGTCTTGATATGTTATAGCGGATTAATGAATTATATTTTTTATTTGAAATTTCAAAGAAAAATCCTAGTTATGTATTTCACACTTCTAGAAAAAACTTCATACAAACGTATAGAGTGAGCTGCAAAATCGTGGAATAAATTCACTGAAATTTGTGTGATTTATGTTTTGACGAAATGCTCGGACACGTCAACTCTAGTTTTCAAAAATACACATTTTTACATAAAATTCACGTTTATCCCACCCTGCCTTTTAAATATGACATCATCGATTTTTTTTTAAATGACAACCCCCTTTCTTATTTTGATAGATCATTGAATTCATCTGTTGCGTTTACCGGTCACCTTCTGACAACAACTTTGTCCAGCTCTTCGACTACCTTTCTGAAGAAACGGACCATCTGATTTCTGAATATCCTTCCTCCGAGGTCACTATTCTTGATGACTTCAATGTCCGTAATATAGAATGGCTATAATCTTCAAAAACCGACCCACAAGGAAGAGCAGCGGAGGCGTTCACAGTCAGCAATTCTTTAGCCAATGTGGCCCAGCAACCTACTTACTTTCCTCGCATCCCAACATACAGCTCAAATCCCTTGGATCTCCTTCTTACTACAAAACCTGAATGATATAAGGCATCAGTCACCGCCCCCCTTGGTCGCTCAGACCACGGCATGGTCACTGCTTCCTGCGCAGTGCAACCCGAGATCACACAGTCATCACAACCGCGTATCGTTTGGCACTAAAACTCCGCGAACTGGGACGAAATGGGGGATTACTTTTCCTCATTTCCATGGGCGTCTGTCTGCTTCTCTCATCCTGACCCCTCTGACGTCTCACGAAACGTCACCAAAATCATCCAAGCTGGCATGGAATTATTTATTCCACGTACACAGAAAACCTATTCAGCCACTTAAAAGCCCTGGTTCTCTAAATCCTGTGACAAGGCCAGACTTGAAAATGTCAAAGCTCACAAAACGCTTCTACACAATCCCAGTCAATAAATCCGTCAAGCATTTAACGACGCAAGAAACCGCTATGTACGCATTGTTTCTGAGGCAAAAAGCTCGTTTAATAACCACATCAAAAACAAAGTCCTCTCAAGCTCTAACGGCAGCAAACCCTTTTGGACTCTTGCTAAGTCTATTGGGAATAATTTCTGCAAGAGCACGTTCCCATCTCTTGTTTCAGGGGATTAAATTATTTCTACCGCCCTGGGAAAGACTGAACTTTTTGCCTCGTTGTTCGCCAGCAATTCTACTCTCAACCCATCTCTAAATGTTCAACCACCAACAGTCCCCAATGTCGCGCATAAAATGACGGATATCATTTTCAAAGCTAAAAAGGTACGAAAGATGCTCTTTTCTCTTAATACCAGGAAAGCCTCTTGCCTTGACGAGATCGCAGCAATTGTTCTCAAAAAATGTGCACCAGAACTTGCTTCTGTCCTGACTCGTCCGTTGCAGATATCTTACAATAGAGGCATATTTCCTAGTAACTGGAAAACTTCTCGTGTTCCCAAGAAAGGATCCAAAGCGCTTCCTAGCAACTACAGGCCTATTTCTCCCCTTTCAGTCGTCTCTCAAGTGTTGGAAAAGTATATACACACTGAATTACTAAAATTTCTTGAAAAACACAGTCTAAGCCACGACAGGCAGTATGGATTTTTGTTATGCCCGCTCTTTTGTCCCGAGGACTTGCAAGTTGTGGAATTCCTTTCCAGCACATGTTTTTCCTTGTCCCCGGAACCTCCAAACCTTCAAGTCCAGAATTAACAAGTTGCCTCTTTCCTCCTTGTCGACACCCACGGTACGATAGTATTTAGGCTGTAAGCCCTCGTGGTGTGTTGTTGCAATAAAAAATTATTTTTTTGGCTTTTAGCACCGTAATCTTAAGACCTATTGAGTCAGGAGGTCAAAACACTGTGTATGTACTTAAGAAACTGTCTCCTGTAAAGTACCACCGAGTGCTTTTAAAGGTGCTTCTTAATTGCCCTCTGACCATCATGAGAGACAGATACCTGTTTCGTTCTTAACAAATTTGTGAGTTCCAAGCATTTAAGGTGTTTTGGTTACTTTTTACCTAGGCAAGATGCTTCGCTTCATTACTATTTATTTTAATAAAGATTGATTAATTCGTACAAAGTTTATGTTTACTCTAGTACATCATTTTGTTCGTGTCCTACACGGAAGTTATTTACAGCGCTAATGTTTCAGAAAAACCCACCTTAGGCTTCAATTGGTCTTGATTTACGGAACTAATTAGCTGTGACTGTTCTAAATAAGATTTTTTATATTCAAAGTTTAAATTGGTACGGGTATTATCTGATCAGAGTATAAATTTATGATAGTGTTTTATCACAATTGACACTTAATATATAGGTGCTCTAAACGCACGTGAACTAATAAAATGGGTTTCTTTATAAACCAGTAGCGTACAAGCCTTTTACATAAAATTTGAATCTCATGGCGTTTTATTTTGTTTTAGAAATTTAAATCTTTATATTGTATGGAATATCTGTAGTAAGTCTACATTGTAAAAAAATTCAGGACGCAGCAAGTGCGTTATGGTAGTGAATTTTCATTAAAATGTTTTTAATAGCAAATAACTTTTTTGTCTTTTGACCTACAGAGCTAAATTTTGGTAGGTAGCTCACCTATAATAATATAAATCAGCGTACTAAATTTGGTTGCCCTTACTTTGTTAATTTTGGAGATATAATTTTTTTGAAAGAAAACACAAAATTTTCCGGGAAAACCTGGGCCGATTTTCCTGGCTAACGAACTTATCCAAGCCATTTGCAAAAGGGAGGTATTCACCAAATTTAATCAAAATCGGCCCATTATTTTTTGAGTTATCGGTGTGATACATATATATATATATATATATATATATATATATATATATATATATATATATATATATATAAACATATAAAAATTGAAACTGACCCCGGATATGTGTTCTGGGGGCCCTAATTAGCGCTCATTTGAAGAAATTTTTTCAAAATTCAAAAGTCGGGATCTCCTCATTGGTGAATTTTTTTTAAGAAAATTCACTAAAAAGCATCCCGTTTTTGAGACACAAATGTAGCTATGTATAATTTCACATTGGTCACATCGTCACGTGGCATCGGCGACAAAAATTTCAAGAATTTTGTTTCGCTTAAACGTCGTAAAAAATGTCAAAACATATCGAAAACATACTTTGGACACGATTTTGTGTGTGTGTCGGTCTGTCTGTCTGTCTGTTTGTAGCCACGGTAACTTTAGAACAAAGCGAGACATCGTCTTCAAATTTGGTACACAGTTAGCACCCGACAAATGAACGGTGCGGATGGTTTTTGGGTAAAATCGCTCCAGGGGGTAGTGGATGAATCGGGAGTGATTTAGTGAACTGAAATTTATTGTCAAATGTCTTTGTGATCTATAACAATAATGACTATAATAACAATTATTAAAATAGATAATGTATCAGCTAATTACCTATAACAACACTAAAGCAGGTTCTGTATAATATATTTAAATATTAAAGACAAAAAGGTTAACTAATGTTTCTAGTTCCTATTTTGGAAACATTTTAGCTTCAATGAAACACCCTATGTTGATAATTTTAGTAATATATGTTGTTCTTATTGCGTTATTGTACAGATGTTCATTAAAACTATATATATATATATATATATATATATATATATATATATATATATATATATATATATATATATAACACGCAAACCTCAATTTTCGCGGTTTAACCAATACAGCTATAAATAGTAGCGAAGCTAATGGCACCTATGTAGCTAATCGGAGAAAATCGGTATTAAAATCTGGCTACTAACATAGATTATATATTCATTAGCAACAAATAATTTAACAGGATCATAGTGGAAATTTCAAGTACTTGTTGGTATTGTTGCTAGATTGATTTTTAAACAGTGCTTTATATTTTCTTGTGGCACAAAAAAAATTCTAGATTTAATTCTCAACTATGCCAACACTTCATACATGACAGTGGAATTCCGGTAAGTTATTTTTTGAACATCTTAACCACATGCGATTTAGCTGTACTCGACATAGAGAACTCAAGTTTTGAATAAAATTAAACAATCGCTGACTGTTTGTCAGTACACTGAATTCAACAGTTAATGTTTTTTTTTTACTTTACATATGCAGTATATTTCATGTACACTTTTTTTATTACCTCAGCCCTGCATATATATATATATATATATATATATATATATATATATATATATATATATATATATATATATATATATATATATATATATCCGAAAAGTCTAGGGATATTTTTAAATAATACAAAAAATGGAACATATTGATTTTGGATTCGATCATATTGCACTCACGGTGTATGTGTTTAATCAATCACTCAATATAAAACCATCTTTTGAAAAAAAGTTAAAATGATATCAAAATTGATAAACCCGATATATCATAAAGCTAGAATTTTCATATGTACCGGTAAAATTAGTTTCGACTTCAGTCATTCTTCAGTTGTTGTTTAGTGTCTGCATTTAAAATATTGTGTTTTACCATGGAACAGCGACATTTGGCTTTAGACGAGTCTTATGCCTTCTTCAAGCGGGAATGCGGCAGAATGAAGTAGCTGAGCGGATGGATGTTTCCCAAAGTGTGACAAGTCGTTCATGGAGGCGTTTTAGGGAAAATGGCAGTCTGGCCGAGCAACATCCAGGACGAGGACGCTCTACGATGGCAGGTCAGGATAAATTTTTATGTTTAACTGCCAGAAGGCACCCTACAATTGCGCCACCTGAATAGGTTACGACTCTGCAAAGGGCGAATAATGTAACCATTAGCCGAGATACTGTAAGAAAACATCTTCACGAAACAAACCTGTCTAGTAGACGTCCACTCAGATGTCCACCTATTTCCAGAGGCAATCGCGTTGCAAGATTGGACTGGTGCCAAAATTATCTTAATTGGTCTGCAGATAACTGGGCTACAGTTTTATTTATAGACGAATCTAGGTTTATTTCTATCTGGATTCTCGCCGAATAAGGGTGTGGAAATGATCTGGAAATGCGGAACCCTTAAAACATATTCAGGAAGTGTACCCATACAGAGGTGGTACAGTAATGGCATGGGGCGGAATAATTATTGGTGGCAGAACCGAACTCGTTTTTCCAAATCGCTTCTTAGCAGCTCAGCTCTATCCGGATACCATCCTTCTACCTATCGTGCGTCCATTTGCAGGCGCTGTTGGTCAAAACTTCCACCTAATGCATGATAATGCTCGTACACATACCACGCACATCGTAACCAACTGGCTGGATAACGCAGAAATTGAAGTTTTACCATGGCCAGCATAATTCCCGGACCTGAGTCCGATAGAAAATGTCTAGTATATGCTTCAACGAATAATTACACCACATATTGGCAACATCCACAATGCGTTTGCATTCCAGGAGCTTCTGACAGCAGGGTGGGCACGTTTACCACAAGGAGACCTTGAAATCTCATTTTGTCTATGAGCAATAGATGTAGAGCTGTAATTACTCAACGTGGAGATCATACTTTGTATTAAACTTTTTTCTCACATGCTCAGAAGTTTTTGAAAACGCCTTAAAATTTTTCTTTCAGTATATTTTTAAATAATCTTCTAGGTTTCATGAATAAAACATTTCATTTTATGTAATATTAAACACTTACTTATACCATACATTTTTTGTTTTCTTCTTAAATCATTTCAAGAAAAAAATACGTGCATTATAAAAAATATCCCTAGACTTTTCCGATGTGCGTATATATATATATATATATATATATATATATATATATATATATATATATATATATATATATATATATATATATATATATATATATATATATACATTTCTTGCATCTTAAATGTCAACTTTTCTTGTATCGAAAAAATATCAGGTCTACCAAGTAGATATTTCCTTTCGCTTACTTAAAACATTTAGTATATTATGACTTCATAAAAATTTACGTATTGGTAAAAAATCAAGTGATCAGGCCAACACTTTGACAAATAATTTTAAACAGAAGCATAATGTTTCTAATTTTTTGAAAACATATCCGTCGATTCCAGATTTAGATGGACCACATGGGGAATAGATAAGATTGAACCTAATGTTTAATTAACTTGGTATCAGGTGGTTTTAAATTTGGAACTTAATTCAGTCAAAGAAAAAAACAATCAGGAATTTAGCAACGATGCTTTATAACGGCGAGTGGCATGGCCAGCCGAAGGACTCTGTTAAAATGTTTTTTGCGGACTGTTTTAAGCAGGTATTTATTGATGCCATGACTGATGGAGATAGTTCAAACAATTAATATGACAAAATATTTGTTCTTTATTTTATATCGGAAAAATATGTTATCTAAGTTGGCAAGAGCCTTAAACTTTCTTCAACGAAGGGTCCAGACAACATCCCCTCTTTTCTTATCAATGATTGCTTTGTCAAACGATTAAGCCATTTATCTTAACGCTGCGTAGCAGTGAAATTGGAAGTAATCGGAATTCTGTGCTGTCCGTAAAACTTACGATAAGCATATATTGATAATTATGGGAAAATTTTGTCATGTGAGCCAGTATGGATCAAGTTCTCAACATGGCTTCGAAAGTAATCGTTCAACATCGAAAATCTCAGTAAAATTGTTGCGGTAGTATCAACAGCACTCAATAATAGATGACAGCTCAGGTCAGTTCAAAGTCTTTTGGCATGTATTTAGAAAACAAGAATGATTTAAATGGGGAATTAAAGGCAACATGTTAATGTTCATAAAGAATTTTCTTAGTAAAGGAACCTTTAAAGTGAAAACCAACAACACTTTATCTGATTGATATGATCTACAAAATGGAGTTCCCCAGGGATCAGTCTTAAGTCCCACTCTCTTTAATGTTGCAATAAGTGATATTCTTCAATCAATAAGTAGTCCTGTAAAAAGTGCTTTGTATGCCGACGATCTAGTCATATACCGCAGAGGTAAAAATAGCTTATCAACACGTAATCTAAGTCAAAAGACTATCGATAAATTGGAGAAATGGTCTGATAACAATGGATTGAACTTTTCCTGTTCCAAATGAAAGTTTATGTTTTTTTCGAAAAAGAAAAAACATTCAGCTACTCACACTCTCAAGCTACGGGGATTGATTCTACAAGAGGTTACAAAGCACAAATTTCTAGGAATAACCTTTGATTCAAAGCTTAACTGAAAAGCTCATATAAATGTACTCAAAGCTGATTGTATTATTAGACTAAACATTTTGAAAACTCAGTCTTGCTAAGTATTTTCAGATCACTGATAAGATCAAAAATTGACTATTGCTCAGCTATTTATATTTCCGCAAGCAAATCAACCTACAAACCACTTGAAGTTATTGTAAATCATGCACTTAGAATAGTCACAGGTGCTTTTCGTACAAGTCCAGTGGAAAGTATTTACCGATAATATAACGAGCCTCCAATTAAGTTAAGAAGAGAAGAATTACTCTTAAAATATGCGGCTAAGATATCAGCAAACCCAAATAATCCAGTCTACAAATTCTTGGCACAGACCAACTTCAACAGATTCTATGATGCGAACGTTTCAGCACAGCTACCATTTTCTTTACATATAAAAAAGCTAAATCATATTTTCAATCCAGATCTGACAAATCATATATGCAATGGTGCTATTTCTCCATGGACCATTGTTTTTCCACCTACTGATACGACTTTTTTATCGCATAAATAGAATGTATTACCAGCTGAATCTGTCAGTAGATTATTTCAAGAGATTATCTCTAGTTATCGATATGATATAATTCTTTACACTGATGGATCAAAAAGTGAAATTGGTGTCCGATGTAGTATCACTTCTGCACTAAAGGAAGAAGAATATCACTTACCCTCAATATGTAGTAACTATACAGCAGAACTATACGCCATAATGAAAGCAACTAACACATTCGTCAACTGTCATTTCAATAACGCCTTAATATGCACCGATTCTCTTTCGTCGATTATATCACTCACAAACCTTTACCCAAAGGACCATCTTGTAATCCAAGTACAAGAATCTATTCATTGTGCCTTGCAATCTGGCAAATCTATCAGACTTATATTTGTCCCATCACACTGTGGCATAACCGGAAATGAAAATGCAGACGAATGTGCCAGAAATGCTGTCTTAATTGATACTGTCATTCCTCTTCAACTTTACTCCGATGTTTCTGCACAGAGAGCACTTTTGCATAGACAAAAATGGCAAATCCATTGGTCTCTGCTAAGCAACAAACTGCGAGAAATTGAACTAACTGTGGCAATCAAGAAACTTCCAGATATATCACGCAGGGAAGAAGTGATTATTAGAAGACTCCGAATTGGTCAGTCTCTACATACACATGGTTATCTCTTAAATCAACAACAACGCCCTTATTGTGAGCTCTGTGACAGACCAGCTTCAATTTTTCACTTACTATTGGAATGTCCCTTATATGCCTGTCCACGATTTGAAAATTTTGGTGAAAGAAACTTGTCTGAAATTTTAGGTCTAAATTTTACGAATGTAAAGGGTTTACTTAGATTTTTAAGATAGTCTAATTTATATAATAGTATTTAAGTGTATTTATTAGTTCCTCTTTTTATATATAATTTTGTTATGTAATTATTTAAAGTGTCGTTAGTGTCGAGGACCTTAGTTATTAAGGCACTTAAATTATAAATAAAAAAATAAAAAAAGATCTTAAAATAGGTACAGCGGTAGCTATACAGCAGTAAAAAGGATGATTTCTTGTTCAGCCAATTTTTGTCCCATAAAAATCCATTATAATCCGCCACTGTTTTTACTAATCTTCATTGCCGAAACTGCTCGAAATTTCGAAACCTTATTTTACTGATAATCTTTATGACGTGAGTAAAAGCGATGAATTGGGCAAGAAAATATTGCTGGCTAGAATTTAATTTGAAAGATGTATTGCCTTTTTCGTTACACTATCGGCATTGTATAAAAGCACTTGTATAATAGGCGTTTAAATCAAAAGACTTAAATCAAAGAGCTTGTCGCTGCAAGTTATCTTACATTTAACGAGTGCGTGATTTCGTGGTTTATTACTGTCGTATAATTATCTGTTAGTACAGATGTTTAGTTTTCTTAAAGTAATGGTAGAAAATATTTATTTATTGTTAAGTCGTTAACAATTAATTAATAAAACAGTGGTATTTCGGATTCTACTGTAATTGTGTCAGTGTAGACATTCATAAATGGTACACCTCGCAGTAAAACAGGTGGAAAACACTTAGCGAATATTAGAACATGTGATGAGCACTGATAAGTAGCCTTGGAGAACCTAAGTCACCACAACACATATTTTTAAAGAACTGACGTTCGTTTCACTAACATAGTTAGCGTCATCAGCCGATTAAAAATTCTAAAGTACTTACAACTTAAGATCACCTTTTATACTACGTCTTAGGTAAAGACCGATGAAGAGAGGTACGAAATCGCAGGCAAATTTTCTGTGTATTGTATTTTAATTGCCGGACGAGGTTTTTGAACTTCCGTTATAATTTTGCCTGCCGAGTTTTGGAATATCTTCTATGTCAGAGAGAGGAGGAGAGAGATAGAGAACAAAGGACTATAATTTAATGGCGGAGCTCGGTTTAAGGAACCTTTATTTTTTATTGCCTTATAAATATAAATACTTTCGTACGCATCTATCTTCGCTGGTTGTGTAACATTTTTGATAAGTTTCAGTTTTTTTTACCTATGTGGTGATTATTATCCCAATTATGTTGTGCCACGTATGAATTGTCTATACTACCGTATCTCAGCTGTGCTAGATGCTCCTTGAATCTGGTTTGAATGGTACTCTAAGTTACATTCCAGAGGACTCGCATCATATGTTTACACACAAAAACGGCGAGTTCAAATTACTTAGTAAATAGTTTAAAAAAGTTTCCCTTAAATAAAAGGAGATATAGTGGAGAATTAAAGTACATTATAAGCGCGGTCAAATATAAGAGATATTAGAATTGCTTAGTTAAAAAAAATATTGATAGACACAAGATAAAGAAAATATTAGCGCAATCAACGACGTTCAGGAAAGATAAATAAATAAAAAAGTTTGTTTCTCTACCATTTGAACCGCGTGTCACAAAGGGTCTCGAGAGCATTTTTAAGAAAGCTGATTTTCAGATAACCTTTTCGACAAAAATAATTTAAAAAATTTGTTAGGTAATACCAAAGATAAAGACAAAGCCACTGAAATATCGGGTATCTATGTGATAAGTTGTGAAGATTTTAATCTTAAATACGTTGAGCAAACTAAAAGAACCATTGAAATCAGATTCAAGGAGCATCTGGCACAGCTGAGATACAGTAGCGTAGACAACTCATGCGCGCCACAACATATTTGGATTAATAATCACCACATAGATAAGGAGAATCTGAAACTTTTCAAAAATGTTGGACAACCAGCGAAGTCAGATGCGGACGAATATATTTTTATTTATAACGCAATAAAAACTAGAGTTCCTCAAACCAAGCTCCATTATTGATTTATAGCTATTTGTTTACACTTTCTCTTTGACATAGAACATATTCCGAAACGGCAGGTAAAGTTATAACGGTAGTGCAAAAACGTCGCCCAGTAATTGAAATACAGAAAATTTGCGTGAGGTTTCTTCCCTCTCTTTATCGGTCTTTGCCTAAGTGCAAAACGTGATGTTTAGTTGTAAGTAGTTTGAAAATTTTCATCCTCTGATGGCGCTAACTTTGCTAGTGAAACAATCGTCAGGTCTTTAAAAAGATGCGTTGTGTTGATTTGGGTTCTCCAAGTGGAAAATTTTATACATATTTCAAATTTGTCAGGTACTGTGAAGTTATTTCTTCAAAATCCCAAATTCTACTTTTAAAATGGGAGAGGTTGCTGTAGCGTCACTACAGATTAGGAGTTTTTCAAAATGGATCACTGACAAAATTCAAATTTCACACCTTTTATGGTGAGATAACGACCTTAAAACTTCCAAATACATTCTTCGGTGAATGATTAAGAGTCTCACAATGCATATTCAAAGTTTATATACAGTATCGTCCAATGAAAAGGATTAAATCCCTTATTTCGTAAATCAGTGACTTTGTGGAAAAATCCTGAAAGAGCTGAATTTTCTAGTGTCAATACGTCCGTTCTCCGGGAAATATTTGTTTTATTCATGATATAATATATGTTAAAGTGATAACGTTATCCATGATTTTTTTTTGGACAAAAATATTTGTCAAGAGATATTTCTTTTGGAAGGCCTTTTAATTATCTACCTAATCGTGTCAGTAGATTCAAGTAATTGAAATTTAATAACGATAAAATATTTTTGAATTTGCAACAAGAATTATTATCATACTTGACAGCAAATATTTAAATTAGTTACATTCGGTTATAATGCAGTAAAAAAGATCAGAAGAAACCTTGCTTGGACAGCCGATTTAGTTCTGGGAGCAAATCGTTTTGCAGAAATTGCAGTTATCGAGGACCTGTCAAGTAAACTCGAATAAACATTCTCGTATAATCGGAAGCGAAGGATATTGAACTACTCTTACTTTGTCTCGATACGTATGGTCAGAAGTCAGAACACCTCTCGTAAGTTAAACTATAATGTAAGGAACTCTTTATAAAAATCCCTTATTTTCTAAGTAAATGAATATTCTCGACGCGTTCCACTCCCATCGCTTAATTAATAAAAGTAATTAGAATCAATTAAGTTCGATTCCGGCTAGCGCCCTTGAAGTAAAACAAGTGCGTTATGGTAGTCAAGTTTTATTAAATGCTTCAAATTTGAATACCTCAAGTTTTTACAAACTTAGAAAGTTGAATTTTGGTGTATAGTAAGGCCTTACCCAGTGCAACATATTCACCAAATTTCATCAAAATAACTTTGTAATTTTTGCAGAAAAAAATTTTTTTCAAATGAAAACTCAAAATTTGAATAACTCAATTTTCTAAAAATGCAGAAAGTTGAATTTTAATGTGTATTAAGGTCTTTTATAAGGCAACATATCTACCAAATTTCATTAAAATAGCTTTGTAATTTTCGGAGAAATAGATTTTTTTTGAAACAAAACTCAAAATTTTCCTGGAGAACCTTATCCAATTTTCCTGACTAACGAACTCATCCAAGCCATTAATAAAAAATTCACTAATAGTATAGCAGTAAGCGTAAGCAAAGCGACATGTTAAGAGTTAAGACTGTAACAGCGGCAGAAGCAGAAGTCAATGGAAGCCATGTGTGTTCGGTAAGAGCAAATTTTGGGAAGAAACTATTGACTATTAATAACAACAATTGACTAAAAGCGATGCGAGTTGTAAGGAAAAACTCAAAATTTTCCTGGAGAACCTTATCCAATTTTCCTGACTAACGAACTCATCCAAGCCATTAATAAAAAATTCACTAATAGTATAGCAGTAAGCGTAAGCAAAGCGACATGTTAAGAGTTAAGACTGTAACAGCGGCAGAAGCAGAAGTCAATGGAAGCCATGTGTGTTCGGTAAGAGCAAATTTTGGGAAGAAACTATTGACTATTAATAACAACAATTGACTAAAAGCGATGCGAGTTGTAAGGAAAAACTCAAAATTTTCCTGGAGAACCTTATCCAATTTTCCTGACTAACGAACTCATCCAAGCCATTAATAAAAAATTCACTAATAGTATAGCAGTAAGCGTAAGCAAAGCGACATGTTAAGAGTTAAGACTGTAACAGCGGCAGAAGCAGAAGTCAATGGAAGCCATGTGTGTTCGGTAAGAGCAAATTTTGGGAAGAAACTATTGACTATTAATAACAACAATTGACTAAAAACGATGCGAGTTGTAAGGAAAAACTCAAAATTTTCCTGGAGAACCTTATCCAATTTTCCTGACTAACGAACTCATCCAAGCCATTAATAAAAAATTCACTAATAGTATAGCAGTAAGCGTAAGCAAAGCGACATGTTAAGAGTTAAGACTGTAACAGCGGCAGAAGCAGAAGTCAATGGAAGCCATGTGTGTTCGGTAAGAGCAAATTTTGGGAAGAAACTATTGACTATTAATAACAACAATTGACTAAAAACGATGCGAGTTGCAAGGGAAAAAATAATTATACTACATAGGTGATAAATCATGATAAATTACAATAGGGTTATATATAATCGTAAATGCTGCCAATGATTAACAATCAGTGAATTCAGTATTACTGACATTTCTCAGAATCTTAAAAATGAATTTCATGGGTCAATGACAATAATAGCAGCTGTCATTGACTAACCAACGGCAATCACATACTCATATAAGCGGTGATTTAAACATAAATGTTTCAAATTTGAATAGCTCAATTTTCTGTAACCCTAGAAAGCTGAATTTTGGCACATACTTAGGTCTTTCCCAAAGCAATATGTAGACCAAATTTTATCGAAATTTTCGGAGAAATTTTTTTTTTTTTGAAAGAAAACTCAAAATTTTCCCGGAAAACCCCGTCCGATTTTCCTGGCCAACGAAATCATCCAAGCCATTAATAAAGTAAAGGTACTTGCCGAGTTTCATCGAAATCGGTTAATTATTTTTTGAGTTATCAGACGGATATATATATATATATATATATATATATATATATATATATATATATATATATATATATATATATATAAATTCAAACTGACCCCGGATGTGGGTTCTAGGGGTCCTTATTCGCGCTCATTTGAAAAAAATTTTGCAAAGTCTCACCATCGATACATTTCTATTAGTGAATTTTTTTAAATAAAAATTCACTAAAATTCAATCTTTAACCAGTTTATTGTATAGTGATTAGTGTTTTTAGTGAATTTTCTTGAAAAAATTCACTAATGAGGAGATCCCGACTTTTGAATTTTGAAAAAATTTCTTCAAATGACCGCTAATTAGGCCCCCCAAAACACATATCCGGGGTCAGTTTCAATTTTTATATGTTATATATATATATATATATATATATATATATATATATATATATATATATATATATATATATATATATATATATATATATATATATATATATATATATATATATATATATATATATATATATGTATGTATCACACCGATAACTCAAAAAATTATGGGCCGATTTTGATTAAATTTGGTGAGTACCTTCCTTTTACAAATGGCTTGGATCAGTTCGTTAGCCAGGAAAATCGGCCCAGGTTTTCCCGGAAAATTTTCAGTTTTCTTTCGAAAAAAATTGTAAAAAATTTATATCTCCAAAATTAACAAAGTAAGGGCAACCAGTGCGCGGGTTTATGTCATTACACGTAAGCTACCTACCAAAATTTAGCTCTGTAGATCAAAAGACAAATAAGTTATAGGCATTTAAATAAAAAAATATTTCCTCAAAATGTCAAAGTTGCGATTTAAAACGTCAAATATTGGCAACATTTAGGCAAAGAACTTGACTCTAGTACGGGCTATGGAAAGAAAATGTCTCAAGAAGAATGGTTTACAAACCCTGAAGTCTTAGTTTCAACCGTCATTGTCCTTCATTTTGCTAAAATATTTCCAGAAAATTAATTTAAAATAGACCCTTTCTCTGATGCTTGGCAGTAGCCTTAGCTATAGGGTTTATCGTTTAATGGTATATAATTTTTGTCGAATTTTCGTAAAAAATCAATAAAGCTCAATATATCCGTTATTATACAAAATATGAAAAAAATGATATATTAATTATAGGGTGTCTTGAGCTACATCTTAAAAAAATATTTCTACACTCATAGGGTGGCCCATAAGTCGTTGGTGATACAAATTTTCTTTTTTTTTTAATCAAACACGCCTTATGTTATTGCATTTTTGCATTTTTCATCGAAATATAATGCATGTTTGTAAGAAAAGAAATTCTGGATGCAGCAAGTGCGTTATGGTAGCGAATTTTGATCAAATGCTTCATATTTGAATAGCCCAATTTGCTATTAACCTATAAGGTTGACCAAGAAACGAGTTTTTGTGGGAACACTTTAAGTTTACTTTTGGAAATTTTTGTACATTTTCACACAATAAAGTTATTTTTATGAAACATGGCACATTGTTTTTACTATATAGGTTATACTGGTAACCAAAATTGATGCCTGCTTTCTTAAATAAAAAGAAAACAGACATATTTGCAATAAAAACATATTTAAGAAAATTCACTACCATAACGCACTTGCTGAGTCCAGAGTTTTGTTATTCTTTCCCGTTATTACACGTTAATAAAAGGTAGAAAACGCACATACCAGGTGGTCTTTTATTTATCGATACTCTACTTACACCAATGTCCTTTACTAAGGACATCGTCGAAGACATTTACATAGTGCGGTAAACCTTGAGTCTTTTTCAAAAGTCCACTACTCCTCACACAGGCCCAAGTTCCATCACACATGTTGATAAATACAAACATATTTACATAATTCAAGTATATAATTTATCACTGACTTGACAAACAGGTCAGGCCCATTTTAATGTAGCATTCTTGATAATTTTGGATTTTGTAAAAAAGTCAAAACATCAAATAAGTAACTAATATTTTATTCCCAGTGACGGTCCCTATTTTATTGATTGAACAAGACATTAGATGTTCTAATATTAAACAAAAATTATTCCAGCCAGTGCCCTGATATTTGACAACATTCTTAAAACTTGAGAACATATTAGGTATGCGTCATATACAAGTTAATATCAAAATTCGCTATCATAACGCGCTTGCTGCCTCTGGACTCATTACCAAGTATTATTGTGTGTGTGTTTGTCGTGATAAGATCTTCAAATAAAACTCAACATTTGAGTTGAATGCATTTCTAGAAGAATTTTAGATACCGCGTAATAACCCGGTATGATTCTGATATAACAACTACTGTGCCGAAGAAGTAAATAGTACTTATAGAAGACTGTTCACATATTTAAGAGTCCAGAGGCAACGCACGATAAAGAGTAATGTGGATTTCATTTTCAATAATCTTGTTTCCCACAGTGTCAAGCTACTGGTTCGAGATAAAGAGAAACGTTTGAAATACGACACCCGTGTATCATAAAGTTGAGATTGGCTTCTGTTCTATAGAGTCAAATTTGAAATTCGTAATCGACTAGGAAGAAACAATATGCGGGTGTTTGTGCCCAGAGACACTGATCGTGCTACCGTGTTGCAATAATATTTACATACACATGTTTCCTTACCTCGGGGTCTTGGCTCTTGTTGTTAATATAGTGTTTATTAAAAAATAACACTTTCCTTTTATGAATTATTTTACGACAAATATGGCTTAGATTCCTGTGTGAAGAATACTTTTATCGATATTTCAGGCGCGGCATTAGATTTATTGTGGCGGGATTATTTAACCCTTTAATAACCAGACCATTTTTTTAAATTAAAATTGTTTTTTTTGTCTGAAACTTATTAAAGATGGTTAAAATAAACATATAATGAGATTAAATTTTAGTTAAAACACAAAACATTTATGAAAAATGATGTGGGACTCAAAAGTACCGCCAGTATCTTACAGGTTATGTCCCCAAAAACACCAACAGGAATAAAACACTAAATTATGCTGTTATCAAAAAAATTTATTTGCAATATTATTTGTATTGTGTGTGTGTGTACATTTAGTGTTAATAATTTTTAAAACCACCACTAACAGCAACTCGTTACCGTATACCCGAACATTTTGGTCAGGAGACTACACTGGAAATGTATATCATGTAAGGTGTTCCTCTGTTGCTCTGTTCATAAAAATTGTTTTAAAAATTTCACCAATAAAAATAAATTTTTGACGACGTAATTTGTGTTAATTGATACAAACCCAAAGTATCATATATGATAACCCATTTTTTTACAATATTACAATTTTTGATTAAATTTTGTGGTCATTGAAGCCGAGATAACACAAAAAATACACATTAGTGATTAATTTATAGTTCTATTGGCTCCTTCGTTGATTTACAGTCTGTCCGGCAATTAAAATACAATACACAAAACATTTGCCTGCGATTCGTCCCTCTCGGTATTGGTCTTTACCTAAGACTTAGTATAAATATAATGTTTAGTGGTTAGGTAGTTTAGAATTTTTCATCCTCTGATGATGCTAACTTTGTTAGTGGAACGATCGTAAGGTCTTAGAAAGATGTGTTGTGGTGATTTGGATTCTCCAAGTGTACCTATCCAATGCCCATCATATGTTCCAAGGTTCACTTAGTAAATAGCTACTAAGTTCGCATATTAGACTTGAAGTGTATGTATGCGCATGTGTGTAAAAAATTGTATAAAAAAATTATCAATAAAAATATAAAATAAAATTGTATATAAAAAAAATTTTATAAAAAATTACAAGAAAATAATATTTCCTAAGTAGTCAATTAGCTACTAACATGTTAACAGATAGGAGAACATAATAAATTTGGGGGGCGATGCAACGTTGATGCATTTATATTTCGTATAGTGCGCATACAAATATCACTAACCGCTAAAAATAGTAAAAGTTGTGGCTAATGGATTTAACGACCCGAGGCCAAACATAACAACAACAAGAGATTTGAAGTGGGTAAGATTTTTGGATTAGAATTTCCACTGAAGCTTAGGATAATACCAGGAGTTCACACAATTATACTAATTAGCGCGTTGACAGTAAATGTAGTCTGATAATGAAAGAAGCTACAGACCTACACTGACTGCAACCACTGACGTAAGCTTCGCATATGCCATTATTATATAATTACAGGGAGTCGCAGGTATCCGTTAACATTCTTTGCTTATCGACCAATATATCAGTATAAAAGGCGGCAGACGACATGCAATTTACAATAACACAAGTTTGAAAACCATGGATAATGAACGCTGCTGTCAGATTATCAAACGTTTCGTTAATTATGGGTATCTTTGGATTTACGAGATTGGATAATTTAGCTGCAATTGTAGAATTCCTTCCAAGGTCGTAAAAGAAATTTTAAAGACATTTCATATGCCAATGTTGTCACAAATCTGAGCCTCCAAAACTACGCCTGTCTATTAAATGGTTTTTGTTCCAGGTTTTTAATATCTTTCCTCATTTGCCGATATAGTTTTAAATAAACGGTTGCTGAATGACGTCATACTTTACAACAGTCTCGCATAGCCGGAATAATATTTAAAAGAATATGTTCAGAAAATCTGACAATTTAAATAAAAAATTATTACAAAAATTATAAATCGGATGAACAGAGGCGTATACAAAGTGAAAAACTAATTTACTTTCAAAATTGCATACATTTCAGTTAACAAAAAAACCTTATGGGCTATTAAAAATGATACAATACGGAAAAAAGTTGACGGAAGCAAATTGGCAAAAACGAAACGCAACGAAACAATTATTCAAAATCGTAAGCTTGTGAAAAATGTGTTACTTCATGTTACTTCATGGCCTGCATAAAGTGAAACAGTATCCTGTTATGATAACATCAATAATAGTCAGCACAACGCCAAGAGAGCACAATCGCAGTTTGTTTTAAGTGAATTTTCGTTAAGAAAATTCTCTAATAGAGAGATATTGATAGATATACAAATTTGGCATTTTCCTTCATTTTTTAATAGTTCAGATGAGTTCGTTAGACAGTTTTGACACTTAAATACTTTTAGCAAAAAATGCGAAAAACATTTTGAAAATGCAATATCTTTTAAAGTAATAGAAGTATGAAACTAAAACCTTACACGCACGTATAAGTGATCTACCAAATTTGGTTCAGTATATCTTGTGTTATAACTAAATAAAAAATAAATAATCTACGAGATGACCTGAAATTCCCTCTGAGTGGGTGCTTATAATGTTAGACAAGGTCAGATAGATATATCAGGGTTCCGCTGCCATTGCAAACAAAATCTCCAAATTAAATTTTAAACGGACAGGCTACAAAAATATGTCACAATAAACAATCAGCGGGCCACAACTCTTATATTTGTCTGAAAATATCAGAAAAATGTATACTAATAGGTACATAAATTTTTTTAATAATAAATGATTCAGTTTGTTTAAAGGCAATCTATAACTACGTTTGATTATGTATAAACATTAAGCTTGCCATTTTTCACAGTATTTGAAAGCCATCCCCCTCTCCTAGTTTAATCTGACCTGCTAGCTACTTGTCATAATTTGTTATTCTGCTGACAGCTGATAGCAGTCAGGAGATAATCCTGTGCGCTCTGCGCATAACATCTAAATCGACTCTGCTAATCCACTAATACCTAATACCTAAAATGTAAAACAACTACCTATGTTCTAAGGATGACACAAATAGATAATAAATAATAACCCAACTTTTAATTATAACTTAACTTTAACAAACGCCTTCAGACGTTGACTGTAGTATATTATGATTCTAACATCCAATTAAACAAATAATAAAGTAATCGTAAAGCTATGTGCATCAGATGCAGATTCCTAATCAATGAATTTAGGTACTGTATTACTAAAAATGTGCGAATGGTCTGACGACCGCAGCCATGAAAGAAGACAACACACGTATTACTAAAACGAAACAAAGATATTTGAAGAAGAAATATACCTAGCTTAAACTAATACTGTAAGTACTTATGACATCTAGGTACTTATTGTTATCTTACTTTTAGTTTTTACTCTTTATGTAGTGTATGGAAAATTTGAAGTAGTAAATGAAACTACATATAACCATATACCACAAACTATTAGGTAGTCTAAATAATACACGGTGACTCATTAACAATGAGAAATCTGAAATCTGGAGATTCTACACATCAAACTTTGACCATTGGCGCAAAAATACCTTATCCGAAAATTGACAATTTCGTAAATACAGGGTGTTGAAAGTTAAAATTCTAATTGTTTTGACACTTACCGTTAATATATTTTCACCCTATATATCTAACAGGAAATTAATTCAAAGCCAGAAAGAGTAGTCATTTTTCAATTAATTCTGTATTCTTGTCTCATTGCGGTATTTCGATCTATCAGGAGCTCGACCGAGAGAATCCAAATAAAGTCCTAAGAGTAGTAGAGGGGAGTGCGACTACCGCAAATCATCTCTCAAGCACCTTGAAACACATATGTGCTCCATGTCTAGTAAAAGATCCTCCATTAGGAGGCGTCCAACATCATGAGGGAACGAAAACATCGCGACTCTGCATCAAAAATGCATTAGAGAGATAAAAATCTGCCAGAGGAACTCCAGGCGGAATATCCGCCCAGAGGTCAGAGCAGAATGTTGGAAAAGTCTGAGGGACTGCAAGAAAATCCTGAAGGCTGCAATTAAAAGTGCCAAGAGTGGCTGTTTCAAGTCACTTTGTGACAGCGTGGATGGTAATATATTTGGAGATGGGTACAAGAGAGTGATGCAAAGAATGATCGGATTCCCTCCAAGATTGGTGCTCATAATGAGCGATTTGGAAGCGGTGGTAGATCACCTGTTCCCTATATACCCCGAGGTGGCTTTCAGCCGCACTATGAATACCAAATTTGCATGATTCACGTTAGAACAATTGCGTCTGGAGTGTGGCAAACCCAAAAATAATAAGGCAGCAGGATCCGATCGATGGTATCCCACCTGAAATCATCAAGGAACTGGCACTAGCCCAGCCTGACTACATTATCTCGGTCTACTATGGTCTAGCGACCCAGTCGAGCTTTCCAACTAAATGGAAGCAAGCACGCATCGTCCTATTGAGGAAGAGTGACGGAGATCCGAACCACCCAAGTGCATATAGGCCCATTGCTGGATGTAAAAGGCAAGCTTTACGAATATCTGATCCTCATCAGGTTGAAGAGAGAGATCTCACCAACTGGCGGGTTAGCTGATGGACAGTTTGAGTTCCGTGATGGCAGGAAAACTGCTGACGCATTAAAAAAAGTTTACGGTAACTTGTGAAGCTTGAAACTTTTCACATCAACACAGGAGGCTTTGTGCGATGATTTTACTAGATGTGAGAAATGCCTTTAACAGCGCCTCATGGCAGACTATCAGAACTGCACAAAAGAGCGTTAAATTGATCGCAGTCTAATCAACATCGTGGCGTCCTACCTGTCGAAGACGACAATAATCTAAGAAGCAGAAGGTGCCAAGAAAGGTTTGGAACATTAGTGGTGAAGTGCTACAGGGTTCGGTACTTGATCCGACCCCGTGGAACATTTTGTATGATGAACTCCTAAGAATGAAGATGCCAGCTGGTGTGACCTTGATAGGCTTCGCGAATGACCTGGCGATAATGGTAACTGGGAGAAATCAAGAAATCCTCATGCATTCGGTAAATGCAGGCCTGCAACAGGTATCCGATTTGATGACATAGAATAAACTGGAGCTGTACTGTGGACGACCAGGCGGAAAGTATCATCAATAACCTTTGAAATCAACAGGATACAAATATCACAGAAGGGAGCAGTCGAATACTTAAAAGTTTGGTTGGATACTAAACTACGTTTTGCGAAGCATGTAAATCAAGGCATTAAAAAGCGGGTAAAACAACGACAACGGCCTCCAGATTACTGCCAAATGTTGGGGGGGGGGGGGGGTTAGGTAATCTAAAAGAAGAATATTGTACAGTGTGATACATTCACAACTATTATACACGGCTCGAATCTGGTGTGAAGTACTAAACAAGAAGAAACTCGTGCAAAAGCTGTCTGGAGAACAATGACTCTCTGTAGTCTGTAGCGCATACAGGACTGTTTTAACAGATGCGGCTGCAGTCATTGCAGGAATACCACCTTTGGATCTCTAGAGACTACCAAGAACAGAATCCTATTATGGAGTAGATAAGTCGACATCCAGAGCCAACTTACTCCGTAGATGGCAGCAGAGGTGGGAACAGGCACATCACGGAATATGGACGCGAGATCTTTAACCAAGAATTGAGACATGGCTGCAGAGACACTACGGAGAAGTGGATTACTATTTAACTCAAGCCATTTCTGGGTACGGATGCTTTAGAAAATATCTGCATGATTGCATCGAGCCGATACAAACGCCTGGCCCTACTGCACCGAGACTGGTGATGCTGAGCATACCCTCTTTCACTGTCCCCGATTGAATAGTGAAAGAGATAACTACCACCAACAAGCTAGAAAGGTGTTTGATGCGCAGAACATGATGTTTGAGCTTAACCTAGAGCGAGAACACCTGTAAGCAAGACTAGAACGTCACCCGGCGCACGATAGCGACAAAAGAGAGAGAGGAAAGCGCCCAGAGAGTTTTCCAACAACCATCCTTATGCCAAGGAGAGATAGGCAATAAGTAAAGAGGGGTATGCAAGAACTTTCTACCATACTCGCTCCCAAACGCCTCATATCGTAGTAGGACGGGGGATGTAGGGCCAAGGCGAGTGAATAAAAGTAAAGAGGGAAAAATACAGCCCCTGCCATGAAGCAATGCTAACACGGTCCCATGGTTTGGGGAGGTTTGAATATCCCCTACTTTGGTTAGCCTCTAGGGGCGCCAATTATGCCTTAAAAAAGTTTTGATAATATCAGAAATTAAAATGGAAACAAACCAAGTGTATTAATTAATTCCTAGTATTATTAAAACAAAATGTTCTTTAAATCGATTTTTCTCGAAAACGAATCGAGATATCGAAATGAAACAGGAATACACAATCAATTGAAAAATGACTGTTCTTTCGGGTTTTGAATGTTATTATGTTATTATGTTAGACATACAGGGTAAAAAGTTATAACTCTAAATTTCGATGAAATTGATCGCAAGTGGCACCCTCTATGATGAATGCGATATTTACAACACGTATCTTATTTAAGGCTAGATGCATTCTCGCAACAATTGGAACCGTAGACCGGTTTCGCTCTCATTAGAGCTCTTCAGTGCGGCTTACTAATTGTAGCAAAAATACACCTATAAAGTAATACGGCTATAGTAGCCAGCCTTTCAATACTAAGTGAGTGGTGGACGTGCCGCCACCTAGTTGCGGAACCAAGTAGTATGTTGTCACGCTCCAAATAACACAAAGTGTTAAAAATAGAGATGGTATGCAACTAACTAACAATTTAGTAAATTGTTAGCCCTGGCTCATTTCTACCCTAATATAGAGACAACGTATGTAAGTATCTGATTTGCCGGCTAAAAAACATAGCTTCACAAATTTTCAAGGTTCTAACCTAAATATTTTCAAAATAATGACAAAGGAACTAATTCAAATTTCTACTTTCAACACCCCGTATTTCCGAAACTATCAACTTTTGGATAAAGCGTGCTTGCACCAGTGGTTACAATTTGACGTGTAGTATCTCCAGCTTTCGTATTTTACATTGTTAATGAATCACCCTATATAAACAGATATTCAGTGTAAATTATAAGAATTTTAATATCAAAATTTTTGTTTACATTTATTTATTTCATTTTCAAAAAGTATGAATACAGCAATAGTTAATAAGTTAATAAAAGTTTAAGTGCAGCAAGTGCCTTTTGGTAGCGAATTTTCGTAAATATATTTGAAATAGTGATAACTCCATTTCTTATTAAAATAGAATCTTCAGCAACGTGAGTACTAAATTTAAAAATAACACAGTGGGCTTTACAGGTTACTACAAAATTGTTTTAAACAAGCTTTTTTGTTATTTTGTTTGCAGAAACTGGTTCGATTAGGTTGGCTGAAACGGATCATCCAAGCGATTAATAGGGGAAAATACCTGCCACGTTTATAATTTGGCTGGTCTTCCTCTTGTAAATAAAAATTAAATTATTAGTACATTTGCATATTAGCCCAGGGAAGCTTAAAAAAAATCAGTAACATCCTTGAAAGCCCTTCTGCATGCACAGACCACAAGAAAAACTTCTTGCAAGCAGCCTCCAAGAAAGTTACGTTACCGGGAGTGAATAGGGGTGCTGGGCGGAGGAGACGATAGAAAGAATATGTAAGCGGAAAGTATGAAAAAACAGCTTAGTTGGACCTCTATAAGCTACCTTAATCCCATTTTGCATCTACACCTCCTTAAAATCTGTTTACCTCACCCAGAACCACTATTCGCCGCAGGTCTTGTAACTTTCCTGGGGGTTGTTCCCAAGAAATTTTTCTTGTTTGCATTGTTCTTGTTTATCAATTGAGGGTGGTTGTAGGTACGCAGAAGGGCAAGGACAACCCTTGAGACGAAGCAGCGAAGAAAAATTTTCAATTTATGTTTAAATTGTTACCTCATTTCATTGTTTAAAATATTTTTCCAAATATGAATTTGAGGTTGCCTTGTTCGTCTGTCACATAGAGGCCTACAATATTTTATCATTTTCAAAAAATATGGATACAGCAACAGTAATTAAGTTCTAAAAAGAGTCTGGGTGCAGCAAGTACGTTATGGTAGAGGATTTTCGTAAAAGTATTTGAAATCAGATAACTTAATTTCCCGTTAAGCTAGAATCTTGATCTTGAGCCATAGTGAAACCTATGTACACGCAGCGTGGGTACTAAATCAAAGAAAAATCACAAAATGAGCTTTGCAAATAACTACACATGTTTAAAAAAATCTTTTTTGTTGTTTTGTTTGCAAGAACTAGTTCGATTGGGTTGACTAAAACAAAACCATCCAAGCAATTAATAAGGTAAAATGCCTGCCCCATTTATAATTTGGCAGGTATATTTCGCTTGTAAATAATAAAAAAAAATCTGGAAAAATTTTGTAACTTTAATGACATTACTAACGCAATTTTTTTAAATAGACTTGCAGTACTTGCCTATATCTACCAAATTTTAATTTTCTAACTTCACGGAAAATAGAAATTTCTTCAAATAATTGCTAACTTAGACTCTAAAACTGATCTCCAAGGTCCATTTAAATTTGGAGAACTAGTTTTAATAATATACCTTACTAATAATGTACAATTCTTATAAAAATTCACTACTATAATACACTTGCTGCGTCCTGAACTTTTGTATCCTCTTTAAGTTTTAGAATTTAAAACTTTTAACCCTAAGAATGAAAAAAGCACCAATAATTTATTAATATTTTAATTTTCCCCGTTACATTTTAGTTACTATTTTCTCACGATAAACTAACTACAATTTAAATTTGCTTCCAAGCTAGAGGTATTATCTCGCATTCGACTAAACGACTCAATTTGTCTCCCTAAACTTCTTAAGTAATAAAAGTTATATTTAAGAAAGTTTCTTCTCTTATACCAAGAAGCTTGAAACTTTTAAATGTCTTCATTTAATATTAATTTTAAATCACTTTCATATTCAGAGGCAGTTTGTCCTAAGTTTATCCTCGCACACCTGAAACTTTTAAAACTAATTTGTCTGGAAAACAGTGAGACGTCATGACTTAATGGGGTTGATGACATCTTTATTCGACATTGGCGTATACGGATATGTAGTTAGACTTTTTGAGCTGATGTGTGGTGATCCTGGTCTAATAGAAAACTTATATTGTAGCATTTTTTAAATAAATTACTTATTTTAAATTAAGTAAGTTGAATAAGTCATTGATGATTGCCCCTACTTGGTGAAACTGTTCTATACTAAATTCTTCACTCCCTGTTGGTTTTCTTTTCTGTAAATGAAGGACGTAGCTAGCGCGTAAGCTACCTGGAGCAAGTGGCCCTTCTGAATTCTAGACATTCTAGATGTTCTCCAACGTTTCTGTGACCAATTTCGCTGCTTGACAAGTAGGTAATAATAGTGGGTTCTACAGCACTCCTCCTCCTCCTCTCGAGGTCACCCACTCCTCCCAAGGTCACTCACTCCTCCCAAGGTCACTTACTCCTCCCAAGGTCACTTACTCCTCTCAGGGTCAACACTCCTCTCAAGGTCAACACTCCTCTCAAGGTCAACACTCCTCTCAAGGTCAACACTCCTCTCAAGGTCAACACTCCTCTCAAGGTCGACACTCCTATCAAGGTCGCAAAAATGTTTTGAACTCGAACCGCAGACCAACCTTGAGAGTTGTAGTATATAATCTGCAAAGTTTGTTTTAGATGCACATCTCTCTGAGAAGTATAGTAAAGTATAGTAAAGTAAGTAATAACGAAAATGAATTTGAAATTAGCTCTAAGTTATCTTTGTCACGAACTGAATCGTGAGCAAGAACGCTTGCAGAAAAAAGAAAACTTAAATGGTGATGAGTTGACGTTGATATCCCAATATAAAAGAGTGTTATCTCGAACCATTGAGTACATGAACGAGAAGTGTTGTGATTGTGAGTTAATAGCCGATTTGATTGACACAAGACTGGATTTCAAATTCTATCCATTTATGAAATACTTTCCGGAGCCATTGAGAACATATCTCAGGTCATCGCACGTACAGTGGGAGCATCAAAAAAAAGTGTTGGAACAATCTAGGCTGGTTGTTTTTGTTAACGAGGATGGAGAGAGAAATGTTGTAAATGTGTAAACACCTAACTATTAAATTATATATATAAGTAGATAGAGTTAATCATGAAGAAAGTTAAATTTAATGAAGCTGAAAACAAAATCCATTACATGGCGTGTTGGAAATATGCACACACTAATGCAAGAAAGGGAACTTTGATGAAAGACTATGCGGACAGATGTCGTTTTCAAAGAAAAATTGAACAAGTCAAAAGCGTTGTCGACAGAATTTTGGATGTAGAACACAGAAAGAAGATTTTCTATGAACGTTTTTACAATCATTTATTATTTCGAGAGAGTTATGCTCTACCCCCTTATTAATCATTTTTATTTTGTTAACTTGCTTTAAATTTACTTTATTATACTTTTTAGAAAGATGTCATAGTTTGATTTTAATAAAGTTTCAAACTAATTTATTTGTTTTATTTTTGAATAGGAATAAATAAAAGATAAATACATTTTTAACTATTATTTTATTGTACACAATTCATTACAAAATTTTCATATAGGTAAAAAACATTTGTAAGTGAGCAAATGCAGATATTATTTAAGTGATTGAAACAAGAAGGTTTCGATGGTTGTATAGTTGGTTGATCATCGAGTTCTAGGACTGGTGTGGCAGAATATTTTCTAATGTAGGAAGCCTTTTCTTTTCCTTTGACATACACATAATTAACGTTTCTTGTGAGAGCGCTGACAATTTCACCAAAATTGTGAACTGGAGTGAAACCTGCTTTCCAATCGATGCAGTGATGATAATTCATAAGCCATCTAACTTGTCTTGATAAGTCCGGTGGAAGGGAATCCATACTGAAAGGTGGTTTGAATATGTAGTGACAAATTCTTTTTCCATCAAACGCTGCTAATTCTTTAGGAAGAAATTTATTATTTTCTAATTTGAAACCTTGCACATCAAGAACTAATATCATTTTTACAATTTGAGTTTAGAAAAGTTCTTAGCAATCTTACTCATCACACAATAGGATTCTATTTGACTTTTTAGTTTCTTTAAATTTTTTATGTGAGTCTTCAAGACATCCTTAAACGTGAATGACATAATTGAAATGAGTAAAGAGATGTGGATGTAATTGCTTTAATAGTTACTCCAAGGCATGCGCAGAATGAGTTAGTACACTCTACACTTGCAGGAGAATTCATGCGTAGAGGGAACGAATTTAGTTTCTCTACACTTGCTTTACGATTTTTGTCAGCGGGTTGTAGAGAAACAATTTATTGTGACAAATCAAAGCGTAAGCGGAAGTATCTTTCGGAATGGCCGTGTTCGTTTCAAATTCAATTCGAACAACAACAGCCCCTGATTGGAGAGAATCTTTTTGTCGGGAACAGTCTATATGCACTAGTGGAGCAATCTCTTTAAATTCATTGGGAGTGAAAATAGGCTGGTTTTCTTTTTCATAATAAGGTTGTTGAAATTTTGAATACATGTCATAAAGTGACGCGAAATTATTTTCACCGAAATTTAAGTTCAAATCATGATAAGGATACCTTTCACTATTTAGGAAAACTCTAAAGTTTCGCAGGTTGCAATGATCAAACTTTCCCATGTCTTTTTTAACATCTCCTTTCCTGGCTGTTTGAAAACCTGCAATTATGTGACTTGGCGATTCGAGTTTTGTGCTTGTCTTCACAGGCCAAGTATGTCGCGTTGTTTGAGGTAAAGCTGGAAATTCTATTAGTTCCCAACTTCTAAAAGCGAGGGGAATGTCAATGTTTTTTTGAATCAGCTTAGAAAGGTGCAGTTGTTGAGAAATGGAAGGTGTAACATGAGGAACATTCCAGTATATTTTATCAAGCTGAATTTTTGGCTTATCTGCAACTAGAGCTACATTGGTGGGATCTTCAATGTAGACGACAGCGTCTAGGTCGTCAGTACTTCTAATGAGAACTAATTCTTGTTTCATATTTATAATAATCTTGCGATAATCTTCAAAAAATCCCATTAAATGGGAAAGAGGAATACAAACGTTGAAATGTCCATTGTTGTCAATTTTTAGACGTTCAGATTCTCTTCCTTCGCTTTTGGGGAACCATCCGGCATTTTGCAACTTGGCACCATCATTAGAATTTACTGACACATAACCTTTCATAGTTGAAGTGAGCCCTACATTTCGCACTGAATCGACCACAACACCGTTTAACTCATAGCGAATTTCCCTGAACAGGTGTGCTATGGAATTGTTAATAAAAAATAATGTGTTTCCTACAGTTCCATCATCTTTCCTTAATTTACCTTCTATGTATAGGTAACTGTCAGAAGGAAGGGTATATGCATCTAATTCTTGTATCGATATTCGCATTTCATCGTTCTGCTCAAATTTTGAAGAGGAAAATGATTGATAGGTGTGTAGTTGATAATCTACCACGGAATCGTCAACAACCACCTTTTGCGCGACGTCTAGAATATTCATTGCGGTTGAAAACCTAACGATTTTAAAAAACGGCGATTACGTGCTGTCAGCTGCTTAGACGTTTTTATACTATGGATTTTTGCTTTTGCATCCTTATTTTTATACTCTAGCGCCTGACATTTCGTGTGAGAATTATTATAGCGGACAACCATTTAGCTAACTTTTTTCAAATGCACTTTGACTGTGACAGTTTCACCTCTAAAGTGGACTAGGTTTCCGTCTTGATCAAGAATCTTGATGGTTATATTAGTAATTGTCTTTATGGTGACTGGAAAGTAAATGACATTCTGAGGTGTTTCTACTATTTTATACCCTGGCGGTACCGTGGGAAAAAATTGATGTATTGTATGGACCGGATTACCGTTATTATATGAGCCAGAAGAGATGTTGCAATCAATGCATATAGCATTTACTTTTATAATTTCCACAGGCTTCTCCGATTCATGAACAACATTCGCTTTCAAGACCTTATTACTGAAGCCTAAAAGTTTGCCGATGGAATTGGGTTTTGAAAAGTCGATACTTTGACTACATTTTAAAGTTGTTTTAAGGGTGTTGTTATTCGCATTGAGCTCCAATGTTTCTTTTCCCATTTTACTCTGCAAATATTGATGTATATCTGTTATTTCGTAAGAACCTGTTGGAATAATTATAGTCTGTGCACCATAACAAAAGGTATTATTTGTTTCATCTATATTGGGGATGGCGTTAAATGTTTCAAAATTTGTTAAACCGATCACATATTCTGAATTCTCATCAAGAAATATTGGGGGATTGAAATTTGAACTTAACACTGATTGAGGTTGCGAAAACGCAAATGCGTAAGACATGATTCAATCGTTGCGAGTGACAAATTAAACGGATGTTTGCTTATTATATAGAAATCGTAAGCATAGGTGCCCACAGTTGAACGATTTAACATTTTGTTGTCTCCAGTAATTATAAGTAATTATATTATCAACTCCATCACTTAAAAAATAATTAATTAGTTCTTGCGGCGGTCGCAAATTGCCATAACTATCGAAGTAATCGACATTTTTATTTCGTTTTATATAAGCTGTCCAGTGCGTACCTTCATTTGCTTTAGCGTCTAGATTAACAATTCCACACTCCGAATATTTAATTTTTTTTGGTAAAGAATCTCGCATGTAAACACCCCTAAAATGTTTTATTTTTAATTGATTTGCATATTTAAGAATATCGACGTTGGTCAACGCTCGATTTGGAATTGTTATCGGTAGTTTTTTTGATACGGTTTTAAAAATAAACCCGACCCTTTGTTTTCCATAGCTTTATTATGTCTATTCGTTTCTCGCAAAGCTTTAGCCGCATTCTTCGCATCTATTACTGTCTTGGCTATACTCGCCCCGCCTCCGGCTAAAGCACCTAATGCTCCCAAAACAGGTAATAACATTGGTAAAAAACCGCCAATCTTAGGCGATCTTATGATTCTGCTTTTTTTAGATCGTCTTGTTTTTGAATTCGTCTTCCTCTTTTTCGTCAAACCGCTACCCTTTTTAAGTGAATTCCTCATTTTGCGCAACCCTGCTGCTAACAGTCGCTTTAGTTTAACAGATGACGGGTTCACTCTCATCTTGTAGTGTTGGAAGACGCAGTAATTGTGACAAATTTCGCAGGTAGGTTACCAGTATATATACTTTCGATTCTCCTAAAATCAACAATGCAACATTTAGCTCTATGGCTGTTTTCATTTCGTTTACAACCACTTTTCAGCGGTGTCCACACTTGCTATATAAGTCGCTTCTCCCATTTGGGCGTTGCATACTGTAACATGAGAGCGGAACAGCAAAAGTTGCAATTACCCATCAAAAATCATGACAGCACCTTTGGAAGTGAAAAGTGTAATAGACATGGCACGTTATTAGGAAATGATATTAAGAGAGGCATTTTAGTAGGTGCATCTGGTTGTGGAAAAACAAATGTTATGGTTTCACTTTTGGAACATGCAAACGGTCTTAGATTTGAAAATATATATGTGTATTCTAAATCCTTGAACCAACCAAAATATCAATATCTCAGATCACTTTTGCAACCTATGAAAGAAATCGGCTATTCTGAATACGATGATGGAAATCAGATATTCACCCCTGATCAGATTAAACCGAACTCAGTAGTTATATTCGATGATATAGTTTGTTGTAATCAAAGCATTATCAGGGACTATTTTTGTTTCGGGCGCCACAATAAAGCTGATTGCTTTTATTTGTGTCAGACTTATTCTTCAATACCGAAACAGCTGATTCGAGATAATGCAAATTTGTTAATCATATTCAAACAAGATAACACTAATTTGAAATATGTATATGACGATCACGTTAATGTTGACATGCCGTTTCAGAAATTTAAGGATTTGTGTTCTTACTGTTGGAACGAGTTGTTTGGTTTTTTGGTTATAAATAAGGAATTTCCGATCCATTGCGGCAGATATAGGAAAGGTTTTGACATTTATTTATATATAGATTAAACAAGATTTCAGTTCATCAGTATATCTCAAACAAGTGACCAAGATGAGTGAAAACGTTACCCGAGAACTTCTAAAAACGAGAAAAGCTTTGAAACGGAAATTGCAAAGTTTAAAAGCTGATATTTTGGAATCTTCACTTAAAAGAGAAGAGGAGTTGAAACCCATCTCCGAACCTCTTAAAAAACTAATTTCTGATATAAAAACGGAAAAGATCATTCCAAAAGTTGAGCCTAAAGAGGAAAAACAAAAAATGTCTACACCTACAAACGCCGCTCCAGCACAACAACCTCAACGCTTATTTCCACCCGAATTTTCGAATTATGAAGAAGTGTTTTCTGCACAACCTGAAATTTCTGACACCTCAGCAAATATTCTTGAAAGTACAAGAGCAGATATTGACAGAATGGTAAATGATCCATCCTTTATTGTCTATTTACAACAATATTCAACACTACCTAGGCAATATGTTGAAGAGATGATAAGAGACACTAATGATCGTTTCGATCATAAATACGGAATAAGACATAACTTAATGACAGACAAATTTCACATCGGCGACTCTGAAGTTAATTTTGATAAGGATGATATCGTTATTAAGGGAGTCAAATATAAAGGTAGCCCCGGTCTATATGAACTGCTGTTTAAGAAAGAACCCATTGGATATACTGATAAAGATTCGTACGACTATAATGACATTCTAAAGCGAACCAATGCAAATCGCAGGAACTATAATCCCAATGAACAAATTGCCGGAAATAAATCCAGAAAGTATAGGACTGTAATTCAACCAAATGTGAAACGCCCTCGCTCTGGTTCACAACCTACTTTTACGTTTCCTACAAGAATGCACACGGGACAAGGACTTATGACGTGGAATAAGAAGTCAACGAACTATCTTTACTGGGATGATCCTAACGAGTTAGTTGATAGATTGAGACTCCTTCTTGCATCTAGGAATGCTGGCAATAACGGCAATGATAATGAGATTATTTCAATAATTGAAGAGTTGCGGGAAAAAGATATAATCATATAAATAAACATCATTTAAATTGTGCATTACCAGTGTGACTATGACTTTGGATAAGTTCGGAAGAAAAATTAATAAGGATGTGGATAAGTTAAAGAAAAAACTGTCACAAACAATAATATTAACATATTTTGGCAAAAAATCATTTCATAACAGAATCTTTCTAGCACCCAATTTAACACATACAAAAATCTTTAGGTTTGATGCGGAAATAGATAAACTTAATATCAGACCTGCATCTGAAGTGACAATATTTTTTAATGGAGAACAAACATCTGCAGATGACTTGGGTGGCACGAAAATAAAGTCTGGTGACAGCATGCATTTTACGTATGTGAAAAATACTGCAACTGTGCTTTTTCATATTGAAATAACTTTAAGATGTCCTCTCAAAAGTGTCAGGGAGTTGATCGCATGAATGGAATTATAAATAGAAGATAACTTAACTTCATCACCGACATATAAAAGCAAGCGCTGTCAAACTCAATTGATCTAAATATGGCTTTGGATAAGTTTGGTAGACAAATTGATGATGATGTTAAGATGATAAGGAAAAAGCTGTGGCAAACACTCATCATATCTAGCCGTGGAGGGAAATCCCAAAGCGTTCCCCGCAGAATCTTCCTGATCGATCATATTTCCCACAACTATATTTTTGAATTCGATGCAGAAATAGATGAGGTTGTTGGAAATCCTAAATCTGATGTGATCATCTTTTTTAATGGAAAAGAAACGTCACCAGATAATTTAGTTGGTGTGAAGGTTAAACCGGGTGATGATATATATTTCGAATACATTTTGACGAGCAGTAGAGTTGAATTTTTCTTAGAAATAACATTAAGATGTCCCCTAAAACTGTCAAGGAATGGGTGGTGACAGAACTTCACAAACCGGCAAGGAGAAATTATAGAAGAAGACGAGTATTAGTGAAGGGGTTGAATGACCTGTTTCAAGCTGATCTGGTGGAAATGCTTCCTTATTCGAAATTAAATCGTGGATATAAATATATTTTAGTAGTGATCAATGCTTTTTCAAAGTTTGTCTGGGCGGAACCTTTAAAAAGTAAAACAGCTAAAGAAGTATCAAAAGTTATGAAGAAAATTCTACAATCGCTAAAAAATGCACCCAAAAATTTGCAGACAGACCTCGGGAAGGAGTATATGAATTCAGAATTCAAGGCTCTAATGAACGAATTCAAAATCAATCATTACAATACCTATTCAAATCTGAAAGCTAGCATATGTGAACGAGTTAATAGAACATTAAAAACGATGATGTGGAAAGAATTCAGCATGCAAGGAAACTATAAGTGGCTAGATTTACTTCCCAAAATTGTTTCGCAATATAACAACCGGGTGCATAGAACCACTGGAATGAAACCTGCTTCTGTGCTAAAGAAGCATGAAAAAGCTATTTTAAAATCAGCTTTTAGTCATATGAAGACCGTTGATCCGAGGAAGCAGAAATTTCATGTTGGCGACTATGTCCGCATCAGCAAACATCGAGAAATTTTTGTCAAAGGTTATACACCGAATTGGTCGAATGAAATTTTCCACATTATGCAGATTAAACAAACTAACCCTCGCATGTACTACCTCGAAGATGAAAAACAGCAGTCCATAAAAGGAGGATTTTATGAAGAGGAACTACAGAAAGTAAAATACCCTGACATACATTTGATTGAAAAAATTATCAGGAGAAAAGGTCATACTGTATTTGTGAAATGGTTGGGTCTCGACAAATCGCACAATTCATGGATTCCTAAAAATCACATTGTATAAAATTATATTATTTTTGATGTAATGTTTTTTCTTCAATAAAAACTATAACAGAATATATATCTTTTTTATTCCTAAAATTGTGTTGCAGAGAATGAGCGATGGAGAAATGAGAGTTAAGTTAATTAATAAAAAACTGTATTTTTTTAACATATTTATTAACAAGGTAAATGTAAACGATACATAATTAAGTTGGGATTTTTAAATGTGGCAATAGTAACATGTGAAGTGAATAATGCACAGTCAAATGTTTACGATTTAACATTAAATATGTGGTTATACATTTTTTTAAATATTATAATAGTTTACAAATATAAAGCTATTCGACGAAAGATGAAAATGCACAATCAAATAATTGAATGCGTTACATATTTTTTTAAACCTTACTAGACAATCATAGATTAACACTTTATGCAAAACAACATCTACAACTAGTTGAAAAGAGAACGTTGATTGTAAAAATTCTGTTGTGGATATCGGTTGAACTCTTTTAAATTCGGATATTGTTGAATAAGCTCCATCACAGCGCAAACGTTTTCTGAATTCGGAGTTGTTGAGACTTTATTCAGAATGAAATTAGCAATGTCGACGTGCCCCGAATGCACATTGAAGACTAAAGATTCAAAATAATTGGAAAAATCTTGTTTCTTCAGCATATCAATTTTGTATGCGATGAGATTTGCTAGTTCAAATAACTTGCAAACAGATTCAATTCCCAGATATACACACCCACCGCACTTATCTTCTATTTTTACAATTTTAATATCTTTAAACCATTCAAATGTTATGTTGATTGCAGAATTTTGTCGTTGACAAAACTCATCCTGATTATTTGAATAGAAATAATTCATAATGAGTCCTTCACAACCCCGAAACTCTATCCACTCCTCTTCATTGAAAATTACTGAATCACCTTTAAGACCTTGTATTCCAATAAATGGTTGAAAACTGAAGTCATATGCTAAACCAACACACACATATTTAGATTTCGAAGGGTTAATATGGTATCGCTTTTCACAAATTGTAGTCAAAATGTTTTTCTGGATTTTGCTTTCTGAACACTGTCTTTTGGAAGTACCAAGAGCGGCATTTTTAATTGTATTTGAAACACTGCAGGTATTCATTGTCAAAAGTTAAATGTGCACTGATGACAGCAATTTTAAACGCAGAGCTTTATACTGCGTTTCACCTCCTCACACTACATTGCAGATGTTATTTTACACCCCCTCCCCCTAACTTAAAGAAATTCTTAATAATGTACCACTACAGCTAAGTTGTTAACAATAAAAGTATTCAGTTATTTGCAGTCACGATGTTATACTAAATTTATAAATTACTTTGACAAAAAATTGTACAAACATTTCAATGATTGAACATAATCTTCAGATTTTGTAGATGGCCATTTACCGCAGCATGGGCCATACTTCCACCCAACGTTCTCATTGAGAGAGGCTTTATCTATATTTTTCTGGAGCCATTTTAAAACTTCGTTATGTCGCTGATTGCGTTTCGGATCGAAAGTAAAACTTACGCCGTGATGGCTTGCGGATTTTAAGATGGAATTTAATAGGTTAATGTCCGCAAAATATGCAGTCTCACAAATGCACTCATCGAGCAGTTCTTGAGTATTATTATAAAAATTGGAAAGATTTTCAACAGGGTATTTCTTGTTCATGTCTTCACAGCGGTTTTGGCTGAGCAGTGTTATCGAATAATGCTTTTCATACACTGTGGTGTCAATGTCAGATTCCTTACAAAAGTCAATAAGCTCGTCCGGAGTTACAGATTCCAAATTATTATCTGTAAGCGCTTTCAAAGTGTCTGCAATCAGTTTGTCAAGTAACAGCTTCTTCTCGATTATCAATGATACTGTCTCCGCGGCACATTTGTCGGAGTGTGCAACCCACAGAAAAGTTTCATCAGGTACAACAAGTGTATCTAAAATGGTTCTTAAGAATCTAATATCATTTTCAGTTACACAATTCTTTAAAATTTTTCTCAAATCTTTTTTTAGAATTTTGCGTGTAGCACTACACAGACGCAAAAATAAAGTAAAGTATGCGTTTTCACTCATATTTGAAATTAAACTAAGACATCTTTGAAAGTAAGTCTTTTTATAAGAATGCAGAGTTATAACCCCCCCCCCCCCTAGGATTCCTCGTTCTGACATTCATTCAATAAACGTATGAGCATATCTAGAGGCTCTTCGTCAGAGGGATTTGAAATCGAAGGTATGTCTTTGTGACCCCAGGCTAAACTGTGAAACGATGAAGGGAGGAAGTATCTCTTATCATCGGTATTGGACAATGCAATTTTACGCAAATAGTTTGTAAATATTCTGTGACATTCCGATTTGAAAACGTACATGTTGCAGTAGACCTGGCGGCGATCCTCCTCTATTATTTCTTTATAATGCACCAAATCTAATTGTTTTGCAATGCTATATTTACTAACTCCTTTAGCTTTCTTACAAACATCATCAATGGATTTTATGCAATACGCTTTTGAGCCAGTGCCGTAATATTCCATCAACGGTTTTCCTTTATATTTATCTTTCATTTTGCCAATAATAGAATCCGTTACTGGCATATCATGCATATTTATATGAGGATAATTTGAAGTGTCAAACTCGCTAATATGTTTTTTCATATCTTCATAAACATTTTCAGTTTTCACATGTATTATTAACGAATCTGTGTCCGTGTATAGCAAGGTTACATTATCTTTATAGAGAGGTTTAAGAAAATTGTAAAAAAAGTTGTAAATGACTGTTTTTGAGATGTCCAGTATTGAGAATCCGACATATATTGGCTTATTATAATGTATGAGACTTCTTTTCATCTCAATAGCCACTAAATTTTCACTGAAAATTTTAAACTCTTTGAAATTTGGTTTGCTAATGTAATTTTCAGCGCCTCTTTTTTGACGGTTTTTACTAAATTGTGTAGCAAGTTTTATATCAACTCTTTTTTCCACATTTTCTATTGTTTTACCATATATACAATTTATCATTTTCTTAAAGCTGTCCTTCTCGAAACTATTTCTGGCAGAATTTCTCAGATTAGTGTTGAGTTCTATATAAGGTTTCAAAAAAGGTGACTGTGAAAATTTGAGCGCTCTGTGAATTCGAGTGAGTTTTAAACCATTTCGAAGGCATTGTTTCAGAGCTCGATAGTGAATTATGTACCGTTTTTTATCTTCCAAGTTTGGTATTAATTTCTCACTTTTACTGCCAGGAGGTGTATAATTTTCTGGGCAGAAAGGTAAATCGTTGAAGTGATCGTGAAGGTGTTTGGGAATAGTCAAGTCAACTTCAAAAACATATCCTGTCGATGATGTATCAGATAAATCGAAAACAGACTTTTGCAAGCTTTCAATTTCTTGTTTTCCCAACCATTCAAAATTTGCAATTGGAAGATACTGTTGCATACTATAGCCGTACAAGTTAGTGGCGTCAAAGTATACAAGATATGATGATTCTTTTGACGCGTCATAGTTGGGAAGGAGCTTATTGTTCGCTATGGCTCTTCTACTGACACATGTGCTTACTCCTCCACGTATGCCCCGTTTGAAAAAGTGGATCATATCGATGTCGGTGAGCGTTTCCAATTCAATCTTTGTATATCGCAACATGGCGTCCCAACTTAAGCCTGGAGCCGTATAATAATGTGCCGGATCAAGCTTGTAGGTCTTCAGACACAAATCTCTATAATTTTCAAAAACATCTGCCAATAATAAAACATCAGCAGTTAAATACAAATCTGAGTAGTCTCCAAATGTTTTACATTGGAATAAATTCCAAACATTAGCGGCTCTGGAATACTCTTCATCCGAAACAGATTCATCCCGTATTTCATCATAGAAACATTCTTTATCGGGCAGAACTTGTTCATCAAATTTAGAAAAATCCGTAACATAGGTATAAGGATAAATACCTTTTCGTCTCATACATAAAAATTTGTCATTGTCTGGAAAAATGCTTCGCACCTCGCGACACTGAGTATCATCTAAAAGTGTTGAAAGCTCGTCAAGAGCAGACGTCAGAAAGTGGTACGAGTCCAGGAATGTCATTTGCAGATTTATAGTTTTAATGTCACCTTGTTCGTTTTTGTAATTGTCAACAGGTAGAAATTTTGAAAAAGAAACATATTTTTCATATGTTTGCGGAATTACTGTCAATTCTTCACACTTTTTAGCTAAAGTTCTTATAAAGAGATGAGCATCATAATTTTTCAAATTGTGGAAAAAAATTGGAATTTTCAGTTGTGTTTTATAAAGAAGATTGCAGTTGTTATGTGCAGCACCTCTAAAGCGGCCCGTCAAATGACAATGATCCTTCACTTTAGTGTCGGCAGGATCGAACGATTTTTCACAGATGTGGCATGATGTGGCAGTTTGAAAATTTAAACTATCTTGCTGCGACATTTTTATTGGAACAATTATTTTCAAATACTTGTCATATAATAGTTTTAAGTGTTCCTCGAGTTTGGAAATAAACACCTCAGCAGCATCTTCGTTTCTGTATAGAATGAGCTTTGATTCGGAATCATCGAATGAACACTTAACGTAATATGCAAAAGAGCAAGGCTTATGTTCATATTTCTTTATAGTAGTTTTGTCATCATCTGACGGTTTGTTTTCAACCGGGCTAAGGATACATTCAAAGTCTGCATATATGCAGAAAGGTGCTCGAATTTGCTTTTGGAAGTTTTCAAATTTTAGCACATTTTCCATGACCGTTTGACCTAATCTATCCTTTTTAGTAATTTTCTCTGGCAATTTTGTAACGATAAAGTTGCAGTCGTGAGACATGTGTGTTGAAAGCTTTTCTTCAGAGGAAAAGTATTGCAAGCATCCATCACAAAAATGTTTGACAGCTGTATTTTTTGATATTTGTGAAGAAACTAGCCTTGAGAAATTTTTTATATAACAATAATGATATTTGCCCGCAGAGTCATCAATGAGCAGCAAGTTAATATGAACGGGTAGCTTATTTGCCGTATAATGTAACGGTCCGATGACTTGATGAGTCCATTTACCGTTTAGAAAAAGCCTCTCTAAGCCATAAACATTAATAGAAATATTATTTTTCTTTTCAAAGTCTTTGATAGATTCTACAGAAACTGGAAATTGCAAGTCTTCGAAATGTAGGTTTGGAACATTTAAAAAGTGAGGATAAGAATTTGTAGAAGTGCAAGAACCAATAGGTTCAATGAGAGCTGCCACTATTGCCCACGCAAAGCAACATTCATCATTATTCTTAATATTAATTACTGCCTTCTTCTTTGAAACCTCTTTTGGCAATGGTAAGTATGATGAAGCTCTTAAAGGGTTAAATTTGCAAATATTAACTTCTAAATATAAATTTTTTTCAAGCGCCCACCCCGAGTCTCTCTCGGCAAAGTCAGAAGCTTTCCGATCAATTTCTTCAACATATAAATCAAAAATTTCATTCAAGTTTGTTGAACGACTTACAATTTTATTTTCAGTATTATGTGATTTTATTTCTCTAATAACCTTAGAAGGAAGGTAATACAAAGCGAAGAGTTCCATATTACATTTAAATGAAGTGTGCTTCACAAGTTCAATTTTTAATAATTCTACAATTTTGTTTCTAACACTATTTAAATAATCTCGAATAGATAACCCCGCATATTCAGACGTCACTTGATAGCTACAAATGCGCGTTTTAAAGGCGCTTCTGCAAATTTTAATGTCATTACTTAAAGGTTTCCAAAAGTGTGATCTATGTTTAAGTGATCTAATGTGAGCTGAATAAGAGTTATATGGAACAGCTCGATCGCAAGGAATACAATATTTGATACCTGGGTTCGGAGTTTGGTTTCCAGATGATGATGATGATTGATCCGAAGCATGAGATGGAACATCGCTCCTACCATCTAGTGTTGAATGTTGTGGAACACCAACTCCGAAGTCTAATGCTGAAGGTATTGCATGTGAATGTGTGTCAGTCGCGGTCGATGTTGATGGTAGCTGATTCTGCCTTGGATCACTAAACGTTGATGTCGAATGTGTACCAGGCCGCTGCGAAACTCTTGATGTTGCGAGCGAAGGCATATCAGCAGCAGCAGTTGATGCTGATTGCTGCATCGGATCGGTGGACGGTGAAGCCGATTGTGCACCTGTCTGTTGCGAACCGGCTGTTGGAGATGTATCAGCAGCGGTTGATGTTGATGAGGTCCGACTCTGCATCGGATTAGTAAACGTTGATGTTGCTTGTGCACCCCGCTGTTGTGATGGTCTGTTAGTCGATATCGTGTCTGAAACAACAAAGAGAATAAAAATTTTGTTCAAGTATTTTTACAGGTATTCTTACCGCTCGGTGAATTGTGGAATCGGGCTCGCTTAGCAATCGGCTCTCCAACACATGCATTTCGAATATGCCTTCTCAAGTTATCACTCCTTGTAAAGGTTGTGTAACATCCAGGACAATGAAGAACCATTTTTCTTAGCGTTGCTATCGGTAATGCGCTCTTTTGAAATCTGAAACATTGAGGAGATATATCGTATATATATATATATATATATATATATATATATATATATATATATATATATATATATATATATATGCTCTCTCGACAATTTCCGCTCACCTTGGCTGCAAATAACTGAATGTGAAGGCCGTTCTCTGTCTTAACCAGTGGGACCGCGAGGAGGTGACGGCCGTTCCCACCATTTACTCGAACTTGCCAATTCTAAAACAAAATAATAATAATATAGGTTTTGTCGACTACAAAAAAAAATGTATGTGCTTCCTCTTACCATTAGACCTTGGCAAGTTCTTTTCAGACAAGTTTCTTGTTTAGAAGCACAGAATATTCAGTCCAGAAGCATACAGGGAGCAAGTCCAGAAAAAAAAAGTGTTCACACGCGATCCTAACCTAACAGAGTCGTATAAACGTCCAACAGTCCCAGAGAATATATACTCTCATAAAAGTCGCACTCTTTCCCTATCGAGTCATATAAATGTTCATCCGAAGAGAGTTGTCTATTAATGTCCTCAATTTGTGTCCATGCAACCCCATTGAAGGAAGTATCGTTCGAAAAAATGTCACCTCCCGCACTGTCACCGCCAACCTGGGAATCATTGTTCACACTATCGCCCCCACTGATGCTGGCTAACTGTCCTTCAACACCAACCTCAGCGGGGACCTCATCGTTCACAACACTACCAACACCAGATAAAACCGTAATGCGGGATGAAAAGTCCCTGAATTGCCCCATCACAATGTTCCATTCACTGTCAAAAACGTCAACCTCAATGTCCGCTTCACCAACGCTATTTTCCCCACTAATGCTGGCTAACTGTCCTTCACCACCAACTTCAGCGGGGAAATCACCGTTCACAACATTGTGTCCACCGACCCCAATGTCTACCGCTTCACCAACGGTATTTTCCCCACTAATGCTGGCTAACTGTCCTTCACCACCAACTTCAGCGGGGAAATCACCGTTCACAACATTGTCCCCACCGACCCCAATGTCTACTTCATCACCCATCATTGATGCTCCCTCACCATAACCGTCGCGAACCCTCGATTCTTCTGCCGGAAACAATTGCATGTTGATTGATGGTGCATCAGGCTGACTCTCACCATAGTTTTCAGCAATAAATTCTGCTAAAAACTCTTGTGATGTGGCGTCAACCATGACACCTTCGCTGACATCATTCACAATTGCTCCGACATCTTCACGAAGTTCGCCACCAGCCCTGCTGGTACTTGATCCATCTCCCTGTCGAACTACCACGTCCTGGAGAATCTTGATCCTCTTCTGATCCTGACACTCTGCACAATTTTCGTGTAAACATGAAAATGGCAATCGACGCTTTTTCGGATTTAAAATTTTCTCCAAAACAGGTCGATTACTTTGTGACAGGACACAATATTTACACCTATGCAGTCCCACACAAAAACACGGGGGCGCCATTTTCACACTTATTGTTGAACTTAAACTTGTCACGAACTGAACTGACACTCCTGCTCTCTTGATTCCTATTTACACCTTCTCCGAGATAAATTGGGGGAGGAACTCGAGGTCAACTTCACTTATAAATGTTCAAGGTCAGGGTCGTCAACTTTTTCTAAGGTCGCCAGTTTGGCATAAAGCTATTCACTCATTCATTCATTCATTGTTAGATCATCATTATGTTTGAACCCTTCGTAATACCTGACGAAATTGCGAATGCCTCCACCGTCGTGTTGGATGAAGCTGTCGGCAACGCTTTACTCCAGGACCTAGAGGATGAAGATCTGGAAGATGAATATATGGAAGATGAAGATATGGAAGATACGGACGCTGAAGATATGGAAGATACGGACGCTGAAGATATGGAAGATACGGACGCTGAAGAGATGGAGGATGAGGAAGCTCCCCAGTACCTGGATGAAGAAGAGGCGAACTGGGGGTTCGATGATTTCGATGTCGAGATCGAGATGGTTTCCGACGATGATGGTTTCGTGGAAGGAAACTATATAGGTGTAAGTGACATGTTCGTACTGTTTGCGCATTAGTAAAAAATCTTTTTTTCTTCAGGAATGGCCTCCATCTTCTGACGAAAGTGAATCCGGTTATGATAGTTTATAGCTGTCAAATTAGATTGTATGGTTACTATAGTTTTAGACTTAAAATTAGACTGTATATAACAGATGTACTAAATTATACCTAATCTCGCAAAATTGTCTTTCTCTATTATGATTTTGCTGAATATATAGTAAATACTGATCGTTGCTGCAGGAATTGATTAACCCTTTGCATCTAGACTTTTTTTTTAAACAATGTTGGCTTACAAAATAACACAAAATATAAAAGTCTACGCTGCAAGTCATATATACCAAAGATTTGAAAATTCACTACCATAACGCCATTGCTGGATATATATATATATATATATATATATATATATATATATATATATATATATATATATATATGAAAGCGAATTCGGTTATGATAGTTTATAGCTGTAAAATTAGATTGTATGGCTACTATAGTTTTAGACTTAAAATTAAATTGTATATAACAGACGTAATAAATTATACCTAATCTCCCAAAATTGTATTTCTCTGTTATGATTTTGCTGAATCATTTCTATGAAAATTCAATACCATAACGCAATATATATATATATATATATATATATATATATATATATATATATATATATATATATATATATATATATATGATGAAAGAGAATTCGGTTATGATAGTTTATAGCTGTAAAAATTAGATTGTATGACTACTATAGTTTTAGACTTAAAATTAGATTGTATATAACAGACGTAATAAATTATACCTAATCTCGCAAAATTGTATTTCTCTGTTATGATTTTGCTGAATATATAGTAAATACTGATCGTTACTGTAGGGATAGATCTCCTTATTATATATATATATATATATATATATATATATATATATATATATATATATATATATATATATATATATATATATATATATGGGAATCTATTCCCAAATGACCAGTTCAAAAATAAAAAACCTTTCTATGAAAATTCGCTACCATAATGCACTTGCTGCGTGCAAAATTTTGTCAACCAATACAGACATAAAAATAGTGAAAATTTATGAAATGCTACCATAATGCATTATTACCATTATTTATTATTATTTATTTATTATTATTATTATTATTATATATATATATATATATATATATATATATATATATATATATATATATATATATATATATATATATATGATGAAAGAGAATTCGGTTATGATAGTTTATAGCTGTAAAAATTAGATTGTATGACTACTATAGTTTTAGACTTAAAATTAGATTGTATATAACAGACGTAATAAATTATACCTAATCTCGCAAAATTGTATTTCTCTGTTATGATTTTGCTGAATATATAGTAAATACTGATCGTTACTGTAGGGATAGATCTCCTTATTATATATATATATATATATATATATATATATATATATATATATATATATATATATATATATATATATATATATATATATATATATATATGGGAATCTATTCCCAAATGACCAGTTCAAAAATAAAAAACCTTTCTATGAAAATTCGCTACCATAATGCACTTGCTGCGTGCAAAATTTTGTCAACCAATACAGACGTAAAAAATAATATAATATCTAATAACTAACACCTTACGTTAGAATCATTGCTATGAAAATTATTATACACAAATTAAAACCTTAAGAGAGCTTACCTCAAAATAAACTGAATTTACATTATTTGCGAATGCTCTTATATACGTTTAAGAGTGGAAATTATTAGCTAGGGTCAATTGCATTACCATTGTTCAAAAGATGTCTTAAGGTCGCGGAGTCTGTAAAAATTTTAGTCGTTTAACATTGACATTTCAAAAGTTGTTTACATCCGTGTAGTTTTGACCTTTACAGAATGTGATACATATCTCATCAGCATTAAATAAAGCCACTATTAAACATTTGTCAAATATTCTTGTGGGGCGCTTAATACCTAAAATAAAGTCAATCTTTAATTAGAATAATTTCTAATTAAAAGGGTTTTTTAAATTTACATTTTAAATCTTAAAATGACTTCTAAGCTTTGCAAAAAAATCTCAAATCGATCTTGGACGATTTATTCAACATTTACTTAACAAACACACTATTAATGCGACGTTTCCATAACTTTAAAATTTATCTAGGCAGGGAATGAATGCAATTTCTTAAAATGTACTGGTAAGACTAAAATACAAGTCAACATTTAAATCGTTTTATTACATTATCACAATACACATTTTTAAATTTACATTTTTTGCACAATCATTACATTGCTAATGCGACGTCTCTGTCATTACAACCTTAAGTCGATGTTGGACGAATTATTCAACATTTAGTCAACAAACACACTATTAATGCGACGTCCTCACAACTTTAAAATTTATTTAGGCAGGGAATGAATGCAATTTCTTAAGATGTACTGGTAAGATTAAAATACAAATTAATATTTAAATCGTTTTATTACATTATCACAATATTGACAAATTGACATTTTGTACATATTTCATTTTAGATTTTACGGTCACTCTCACAATTAGTTTCTTTGATTTGAATGCAGACACCCAATACCTTGCTTTCAACTGCTTCTAAACATTTGTCTGCAATATCAGTTTTAACACTCTTTTTACAATAAAAACAATATGCAACTTCTTTCGAGTGAACATGATATCTAGCTATATAGCTTTGGTTAAACAATCCAAATGCTGCATATCTTGCCGACGGCAGACATTCGTTACAAACTGTCGACGATTTATCAGAAGCAACTAACACATTAATAACCTGACACTTTTCTTTAACACATTCTACGCCTCTCTTCAATGATTCATAGAGCGCTGCTAGTTCCAAAAATATTTTCCTATGCACAGCATGGTTTTCACTTACATAATACGGAAACCTTTGTAAATTACTTTCTTTAAATTTTTTCCATTCTATCATAGACTTTCCATGAAACATATTACTGCTAGAGAACTTTTCTGCTTCACGTGTATGACTATACTAAATAATAAAGAAATAAAATTTGCTTGCCTATATTCAAAGTGTCCTTGAGAGGAGTGTTGACCTTGAGAGGAGTAAGTGACCTTGAGAAGAAGGTCGGCCTTGTAAGGAGTGAATGACCTCGACGGGAGGAGGAGGAGTGCTGTAGAACCCACTATTATTACCTACTTTGACACCGTCCTCTTTCTGCAATAATGTTGCTTATAAGTCTATATTTATAATGTGGTGGTTTTATAGTACACAAAAGCTCCGAGTCTAATGATGTAGCTGGAAAAGTCACGAAACAATTTTCACTGACTTCCAGCTGTATCTAGCCCCTGATGTTTCCAATTCCCCCCACATAAAATATTAGGGCGTTCTTCTTCAGACACAATTGCACACTACTTTAATTAAGTCGCTTTTAAAAATGAAATTTGTTATTTGTGCCTTAAATTAATTGAATATGATTTGAAATAAATTTTTTGATTGACCGTTTAATAAAATATATGGCACAGAATATAGCTTACTAACTACTGTAAATGACAATAGCCTTGTTTGGCTTTGTTATGAATTTTAAGACAAACATGTACCGACACTTTCTGTAAAAACTAGGAAAAAAATTATTCCATCTTTAATGATTAAACAGCAGAAGAAAGATAAACAAAAAAGTAGACACTTACAAAAATATAGCAGATAAAAAGTTCGGGACGCAGCAGGTGCGTTACTGTAGTGAATTTTCAGAAGAATTGTACACTATTAGTAAGATATATTTCTAAAACTAATTATTTAAATTTAAATGGACCTTGGCGAATTTATATTTTATATGGAGCTAAAAAATTAAAATTTGGTCTTAGATATAATATGTAAGTACTGCAAGTGTCTTTAAAAAAATTGTGTTACAAACTTCAGTAAAGTTACAAAAGTTTTTCAGAAAAAAAATCATATACAAAGGAAATGTACCTGCCAAATTATAAATATGGCAGGTATTTTTCCTTATTAATTGCTTGGATGGTTTTGTTTTAGTCAACCCATCCAGTTTTTGCAAACAATAAACAACAAAAAGGTTTTTTTAAACAAATTTGTAGGTATCCGCGAAGCTCATTATGTTATTTTTCTTTAATTTAGTACCTACGGTGCGTTTACATGGGTGTTAATATAGTTCAAGATTGAAGATTTTAGCTTAATGGGAAATTTCTTGAGGTATCGGATTTAAAATGATTTGACTAAAATTTTCTACCATAACATACTTGCTGCACCCAGACCCTTTACAACACTTATTTACGGTTACTGCCTCCATACTTTTGAGAATGATAAAATATTACAGCCTGTTATGTAAGACTGACAAACAAGGAAACCTCAAAACCATTATTGGATTTTTTTAAATGAGATGAGATCACAATTTAAACATAAATTGAAACTCTTGGTTCGCTGCTTCGTCGCGGGGTGCTCCTTCCCCTTTTGCATGCCTACAATCACTCTCAATGCATAAACAAGAACAACGTAAACAATAAAAATTATTTTGAAGCAACCCCTAAGAAAGTTGCTGGACCTGCGGTGAATATAGAAGTTCTGCGCGCGGTAAACAAGATTCTAAGGTGGTATAGCCACAGCATAATATTGATTATGCTGTGGTATAGCTGCAAAATGAGATAAAGGCAGCTTAAAGAGGTCCAACTAAGCTGCTTCTTTCGCAATTTCCGTTCACACTTACTTTTTTATTCTTCTCCGCCCAGCACCCCTATTCACTCTTGGTCCCGTAACTTTCTTGTGGGCTGTTTGCAAGAAATTCTTCTTGCGGTTTGGGCATCCAGAAGGGAGTCTAAGCATATTTATGAAATAATGTTTCTAAACACCCCCCATGTGCTAATCTGCAAATTTACCAAAAATGTAATTTTTATTTATAAACGGAATGCATCTATGAAATTATAGGTGGCAGATAAGTATTTTTCCATATTAATCGCTTGAATGATCGATTTTAAGCAACTCAATCGAGCCAGCTTATGCAAACAAAATAACAAAAGCGGTTTTTTAAAACAAATTTGTGATTAGTTGTGAAGCTCATTGTGTTATTTTTAAAAAATTGGTATCCACGCTGCTTTTATATAGGTTTTACTATGTATCAAAACTAAAGATTCTAGTTTAATGGGAAATTGGGTTATCAACATTTGGAATACTTTTATGAAAATTCGCTACCATAACGAACTCGAACTCGTTTCAACACTTATCTACTGTTCGTGTATTCATATGTTTTGAAAATCAAATGAGTATAAACAATATAAAAAATTGAAATTAAAATTTTAATAATTTCTGTTTATATAATTTTAACTAGGGATGTTTGTACTTTGTAGTACCTACCTAGATATTAAAGTACTTACTGTATTAGTTTGAGTTAGGTATATTTCTTCTTAAAATAATTTTTGTTTTACTTTCCCAATACCTACCAGTGAATTTTGTATAGAGTTCACTGGGTAAGACATACAAGATTAAATACCGTGAACTTAAAGAATGGGAAGCTTAATATTTATACATAATGAGAAGTCGTTCTAGATTGCGTTTAAACAAATTGGATCACATTCATTAAATTTTTTTGTTTATTAATATACAATCGCATGCTAAAATTTAGCGCTTTTGGACGCAAGCTTTGTCCCGATATTACGAAAGAAATGGTCCAAGGCTGACATTTTACAAACTGGTTGTACGTTGTACACAGCTCTATCTATAAAATTTTGTGTAAACTAGAGAGGTGTCGTGACAACATACTACCTGGTCCTGACCCGAGATGGCGTGACTGTCGCATGTCTAACAATGTTCTCTAGTCTGACATGTTGCAAAAACTTCCGTTGTTTAGATTTTTATCTACGATTGATTTAAATAGCATAGCAGTACAGGTAACGTCATATGTATTTATCCAACATTGTAGATATTGCATTACAGAATCTGAAGTGATGTCGGGGATTATTTTATTATTAATTTCGAATAACTTTATTGTCCTTTGAAAAAACGACTTGAAAATTGGTATACAACCATTCCTGTCTGTTTTCTTCTAAGTTGAAAATTTTCGTTTTAATCACTTAGACAATTTGAGAAGTATTGTGTTTTAAAAAATATTTTTTTAATTTTTTATTAAGACAAATTGGCTGCTAAGATTTGATGAATGAACTCATCCAAGCCATTAGCAGCTGACCTGACCTGACCTGACCATGGAAGTGGACTCCAGAGACCCTAATTCAGGCTCATCTGAAGAAATTTTCCGAAAGTCTCACCATCGATACCTCTCTATTAGTGAATTTTCTTAGTAAAAATTCACTAAAATTGAAACGAAATGACAACGGTGTAGAATGTTAAACGCTCAATGTGTGGCCATCGCCTTTATGGAAGCAGCTTCTTGTTCTGCTGCTTGAGCATATGTCACTTTGATTTGGATCTGGCTACACAAGTGAAGAGCTATGTTTAATTATTAACGACGCTGGTTAGGTTGTTAATTAGTTGATTTATAAATCTTGTAATAAACATTTATGATGAAATTTAAAAAGTTATATACAGTGTGTCCCGGTACAGGTTAAACGACTCTTGTAAAGCCCTGCTTGGTGAAAGACTAACTTCTATCATAATTATAGATTTTGATCAAGTATGTCCTTTCAAAAACTTATTTTTTTGTAGAGTGAAGTGCCTTTTATGTGACAAATGAGACAAAAAGTGATAAAAAATGTTATTTAGAATCAACATTTAGTCCTCTATACCAAATTTTAAAATCATCAGCCTACTATGATTTTTTATTTTTAAAACGTATACTTCACAAATCAAATAATTTTATTTCACACAGTTCTTTTATTACGAATAAATAAAATTTTACACTCAAATTATTACTACAAGTTACTGCCTCAACAATAGTTGGTAATAATTGAATGAAGATAAGTTAAAACCTCAGATAAATTCCAGGCTTTACTAAGCCCCCTCCCAAATTTGCGCATTTTTCAATGCGGTTTCGGAATTCTCCAAAAGCTGCCTGTACGTGTTATCTAGTAATTGATTGAACTGCGTGTGCTATTCTGTTCTTTATATAAAGCACTACTTTATACTTTATTAAACTTTCAATACAATGTTCATATTAAAGGGGAAAGTTTATGTGATTCAGTGTTATGGAACCGGCGAAATATCGATAAATGTAGTTATTGCTTTGTTTAGAGAAAAAAAAAAAAATACTGCATTTAACAAAAGTACTCCTTGGCGTTTAATTAAGGAATTTCCTACAACAGGAAATTGGTTTAAAGAAAAAAGATAAAAAAGTTTATGACAAAAATGATGGAGGTACTTTAGTTGCTTCAGATTCAATATATGCAGATCACAAAATGTGGCCTAGAAATCGAAGGTTACATACAAACATAAGTAAAACCCACTTACAAAGAATTTATAAAGCAAACCGAATTTACCATACAAAGTCAAATTTTGCACCAGTTTTGAGGAAGGTGACGTAGTAAGGCGATTTCTGTTCTGTTTGTCTTTGCGGGAGATAATTTTGGAAAAAGAAATTTTCATGAACTAATGGGTTTTTTTTGACGAAATTAATTTTTCCAGGAATTGTGTTTCATCTTCCCAAAACTGCCGATATTGGAGTGAAGGCAATCCCATGATGTAATTAAAGCAAGAAGGCAGTATTTTAAAAAAGTGAGTGTTTGGTGTGCCATGCCATACGAGCTAGAAATCATCGGACGTTTCTTTATTGAAGCAAGATTGAATCACCATACTTACTTGCAGGTTCTGCAAAGATTTATTGGCAAACTTTCTTTAAATATTCGACTGTCGCATTTCTTTTAACTTGACGGCTATCCTGCCCATTCCACACAAATGATTGGCCAAATATTAAAGATCCCCATATCTTACAATAATGATTTTTTTGTTTGGGGAAGGGTAAAATAAATCTGTTTCCAAGAACAGATTCCGAATGATAGTTAGATATTAAAAAAACAGAATAACACACACAGTTCAATCAGTTACTAAAGAACCCGTACAGGCAGCTTTTGGAGAATTCCAAAACCGTATTGAAAAATGCTCAGATTTTGGAGGGGCTTAGTAGAGCCTGACATTTAAGCTGAGGTTTTAAGTTACTTTCATTTATTTATAACTTACTAACGTTAAGCCAATAACTTTTAGTAATAATCTAAACTCATAATAAAAAAACTGATAAAAATAAATTATTTGATTTATGATACAAGCATTCAAAAAATGAGACATCATAGTTGGCCGATGATGTTTAAATTTGGTATAGAGGTTTAAATGTTGATTTACAACTTTTTTTATATATTTTTTGTCGTATTTGGACCCGATATAATATCTAAAACCAGAATAATATTCAGTACCCAAAACCCCAGCTGAATAAAACATTCTCTTTGTAATATTTGCGGAAAAAAACTAATTTCACGTACTCACCCTAATTAACTACAGGGATAGAGATTTATTCGCTAATAATTGGCAGGGAGCTTGGCACCGAGATAAATAATTCACTTCGGTTACCTGAAGTTTAACGTTTAACGAGATAACTTTTATAATCGCAGAGGCAATTAGCCCGATATCAGTAACTACATCCAATATTAAAAAGCGAAGATAAAGAGATTTTCTACCACATGTTACTCTTCATGAGGTTACCAAAAAGGTGCACTGCTTTTTCGCAGTGCGGGTTGGGAGCAGCAGGTGGAGGAACTATGAAAGAAAGCTCCTCTGAGCAGTGCCCGTGCACACATATATATATATATATATATATATATATATATATATATATATATATATATATATATATATATATATATATAAAGAGATAGAGGTCACCAACGGCACGTCGTTGGGCAAGGGATGGCAGCCTTTGGGTTAGGGTAGGGTCACTGATTAGACGAATAGTTCTCTTCTGAATGAGGTCCGGGATAGCGAGTGTAGAAGCGGCAGAGATGTGGGGGCAGAGTCGAGGTTTGGCCTTATTTGTGAAGTCTATAAGGTATACAGATTAGCTGGTGAAACGTATTTGCGAGCCCGGAAAAGGAAACCTAATTTCTTAGCAGCCTCTGCCGCAATAGATGTGATATGTTGGTGCCAACCGAGATTTCGATCCACAGAAATGCTAACAAGTGAAAAGGACTCATTACTTTGAATAACTTGGTTGTTAATTGTGATGGGTCTACAAGATTTTTACTTCCCCAGTCTAATATTTTTTGGAGATCCACGGAGACATAACCCTCCATGAATCTGCGATCCTCATCTAATTGGGCTAAAGAGACAGGCTTAGAATATTGTATATTTGAGTGGAGGGTGCTGTCGTCCGCATAACTGTGAACTGGGTTGGATGTGCTAGAGAAGAGGTCATTGATGTGGAGAAGAAACCAAGTTGGGGCTAAAGCTGAACCTTGAGGAACTTCTGCATTAATTGGATATATTTTAGAGGAATGGCCATCCACGAGAACAGAAATGCTCCGGTTGGAGGAGAAATTTGCTGTCCAGGTACAGACCTTTGGTGGTAGGCCATAGGCCGGAAGTCTATTAAGCAGCGCTGGGTGCCAGACCTGGTAGAGTGCTTTGAATATGTCTAGAGCGACAATCTGGGATTCACCGTGTAGTTCCATAGACTTGTTCCAAGAATGGGTGACAAAGGAAAGGAGCTCGGCAGTTTATCTGCGCTGACGGAATCCATACTGCTTGTCGTGGATTAGACTGTGGATTTCAAGAAATTTTAGTAATTCGGTGTTTATATACTTTTCCATCACTTTAGAGACGACTGAAAGGAGAGAAATAGGCCTGAAGTTGCTAGGAAGCGCTTTGGATCTTTTCTTGGGGACGGGTTGTACTCGAGCAGTTTTCCAGTTACTAGGGAATATGCGTCTATTGTCTGAAACAGACGAGTCAGGACAGGAGCAAGTTCTAGTGCGCATTTTTTGAGAACAATTGCTGGGATCTCGTCAAGGTCAGAGGCTTTCCTGATATTAAAAGAAGAGAGCATCTTTCGTACCTTTTTAGTTTTGAAAATGATATCCGTCATTTTATGCACGACATTGGGGACTGTTGGTGGTTGAACATTTGGAGGTCGATTGAAAGTAGAATTTCCGGCGAACAACGAGGCAAAAAGTTCAGCCTTGCCCAGGGCGGTAGAAACAATTGAATCCCCTGAAACAAGAGGTGGGAACGTGCTCTTGCAGAAATTATTCCCAATAGATTTAGCAAGAGTCCAGAAAGCCTGCTGCCGTTGAAGCTTAAGAGGACTTAAGAGGACTTTTGATGTGATTATTAAACGGGTTTTTTGCCTCAGAAAGAATGCGGACATAACGGTTTCTTGCGTCGTTAACTGCTTGACGGTTTTCTTGACTGGGATTTTGTAAAAGCGCTTTGGGAGCTTTGACCTTTTTAAGTCTGGCCTTGTCACGGGATTTAGAGAACCAGGGCTTTTGAGTGGCTGAAGAGGTTTTCAGTGTACGTGGAATAACTAATTCCATGCCAGCTTGGATAATTTCTGTGACGTTTTGTGAGATATCAGAGAGGTCAGGATAAGAGAAGCAGACAGACGCCCGTGGAAATGAGGAAAAGTAATCTCGCATTTCGTCTCAGTTCGCGGAGTTGTAGTGCCAAACGATACGTGGGTGTGATGACCGTGTGATCTCTGGTTGCATTGCGTAGGAAGCGGTGATCATGCTGTGGTCTTATCGACCCAGGGGGCGGTGACTGATATCTTATAGCATTCAGGTTTTGTAGTAAGAAGTAGATCCAAGGGATAGGCTGCTGAATCATATTGGCTAAAGAATTGCTGACTTCAAAGGCCTCCGCTGCTCTCCATTGGATCGGTTTTTGAAGATCCTAGCCATTCCTTATAATGGGCATTGAAGTCACCAAGAATAGTAACATCCGAGGAAGGATATTGAGAAATCAGATGGTCGGTTTTTTTTTCTTCAGAAAAGTAGTCAAAGAGCTGGACAAAGTTGTTGTCAGAAAGTGACCGGTAAATGCAACAGATGTATATAGTTGCTGCCCTGAGAGATCGTTTTATCCATAGTATGTATTTTCTTCCAGCTTCTAGATTGGGGAGTTTGGTGGAGGGTAGATTGCTACGGACGTATGCGCACACGCCTCTATGCAATCTAAAGGAAGTAAGGAGCTCATACCCCTGGAAATTAAGGTGATTAGTGGTTGTTTTGGCACTGATTTGGGTTTCGGTGAGGAAGAGGAGTTGGGGCCTGGAGGAAATAGAGGACGGAGTTCAGGTTAGAATTTAGGCCACATATATTTGAGAAGGATATGTTAAATCTTGATGCTGGAGCCCCCTGTACACTCCTCTCCCGGAGGAGCCATCATCATTTTTGCTTTAGGGAAAACAGACTCATACACCAGAACCAGATATGTCCGTTGGCCCGGCCCTTTGATGTTTGGAGTGGTACCTCCTCGGGCGTGAAAAAATTCTTTACTATCACGTAAAGGAACATTCCACTACCATCTGCCTGACTCCGATTAGTCGCCTCGTACTACAGGCAGGAGTTACCATGGGCCTATTCTTTTAGTTAATCTCCGGACCCACAGGGGACAACCCTTTGCCTATTTAAAATCCTAGCCCCGTTGGTAGAAAATGTTCGCTCAGAAATGTTGTACCGAATGCAATTATTTTATAGCACTAATAAAACGTGAACGCTACATACTATGTAGCTAAGTGTAACTCTACCGCAAAGTGAAGATTTGAACCTGTGATGAGCACTGATAAGTACACTTGGAGAACCCAAATCACCACAACACATTTTACGACGATCGTTTCACTAACCAAGTTAGCGTGATCAGAGGATGAAACATTGTTGTTTCATCCTCTGATGACGCTAACTTGGTTAGTGAAACGATCGTCAGGTCTTTTAAAATGTGTTGTGGTGATATGGGTTCTCCAAGTGTACTTATTGTAACTCTACCGATTAACTAGTAGTATATTTATAATAAGAAAACACTAATTTACAACGAGCAATGCAAAAATGTATAAAAATTTGTTTCGTGGTGTTGTTTGACGAACTTGTTTACAATGAATGCAATAACGCCTTTAGATGGGTAATTTTGGGGCCAACTAACAATTTTAGTTTTAGGAGAGGTAATCGACAGTTATTAAAACACCACTTCTCAATGCACATACTTAGGGGCAAACACATACTCGATCATAGCTAATGTGATTGATCGCTTCCCAATTGTGTGTACACAGCGAGAGACACATCCATCCCTATTTTGTATTCATCACAAGCTATCATATCAACGTTGCCGGATCGCCGGATATCCTAGACGTGATGTACCGAAATCATGATACTAAATGCAGGGCGTTTCCGGCTAGACGAAATGTATTGTCCTTTGTTACAGAGCCTACTTTGTTAGGGTTACAGTTTTGCCGACTCATTCACGTAAGAACTAACCAGATATGAGCCCCGTACAATTAAAGTTTATTGTTGCATTCATTAAGTTTTTATTCATGAGATGCATCTCTAATTGACCGTCTGCGATGAAATTAAGCTTTTTATGTGAGTAATTATAATAGGGAGGCAATACCGTTTTATTTCGGAGAAGGGAGTATGTTCAAAGGTAATTGCCTTTAAAAAAACACATATCTGGATTGATCATTACATTTTACGGTCCTTTTTGTTTGTTTTTTCTTCTGGGAACGGCAATACATAAAATCTACAATAATAATTGCATACAGTGCAGTATGGTGTATTTTTTAGTCTAGTATATTTAGTGTATAGACAGCACATTGCGTGCTACCAATAATTATCTGCTTGAGTATATAATAAACACGATTTTAGTGAATTTTCTTTAAAAAAATTCACTAATGAGGAGATCCCGACTTTTGAATTTTGAAAAAATTTCTTCAAATGACCCCTAATTAGGCACCCTAGAACACATATCCGGGGTCAGTTTCGATTTTTATATGTTATATATATATATATATATATATATATATATATATATATATATATATATATATATATATATATATATATATATATATATATATATCACACCGATAACTCAAAAAATAATAGGCCGATTTTGATAAAATTTGGCGAATACCTTCCTTTTATAAGTGGCTTGGATAAGTTCGTTAGCCAGGAAAATCGGCCGAGGTTTTCCCGGAAAATTTTGTATTTTCTTTAGAAAAAAAATCATATCTTCGGAAATAATAAAGTAAGGGCAACCAAATTTGGCATATCGTTTTACATCGCTATAGGTAAAACACCTACCAAAATTTAGCGCTGTAGGTCAAAAGCCAAAAAGTTATGGGCATTTAAAGAAAAATAAATTGGGGTTTTCCGCAAAACGTCAAAGTGACAATTTAAAACGTCAAAATTCGGAACATTTAGGCAAGGAACTTGAATCTAATATGGGCTATGGAAAGAAAATGTGTCCAGAAGAATGTTTCACAAACCCTGAAGTCTTAGTTTCAACCGTCATTGTCCTTCATTTTACTAAAATGTTCCCGAAAGTTCATTTCAAATAGACCTTTCTCTGATGCTTGGCAGTAGTCTTAATGATATATATATAACTTTTGTCAAATTTTCGTAAAAAATCAATAAAGCTCAATATATCCGTTAATCTACAAGATATGAAAAAAAAATTGTATACATTAATTATAAGGTGTCTTGAGCTACATCTTAAAAAATGTTTCTACAATCACAGGGTGGCCCATAAGTCGTTGGTGATACAAATAATTTTTTTAGTCGAAAACGCCTTATATTTTTGCATTTTCCATCGAAATATAATGCATGTTTGTAAGTAAAAAAATTTTGGACGCAGCAAGTGCATTATGGTAGCGAATTTTGATTAAAGCCTTCATATTTGAAAATCTCAATTTACTGTTAACCTATAAGGTTGACCAAGAAACGGATTTTCTCGGTTACACTTTAAGTTTACTTTCGGAAATTTTTGTACGTTTTCAAACAATAAAGTTATTTTGATGAAACATGGCACATTGTTTTTACTATATATGTTGTACTGGTAATCAAATTTGATGCCTGCTTTCTGAAAAAAAACACATATTTGCTGTTTAAAATATTTTTATGAAAATTCACTACCATAACGCACTTTCTGCGCCCAGAAAATTTTGATATAAAGTACGAGCTTAAAGGAACGAATAAATTTTAAAAAAGCAACATAAAATTTTTCTCGGAAAAGTCCTCGAACACATCGATTTTAGTGATAAGCATCCAGAATTTTTCATGAAAGACAGATTTTCTCCAATATTGGTTTTAGAGTATAATGACGTAATTGGAATTTTTATATGACAACCCTCTATTTTTAGTGAATTTTCTTTAAAAAATTCACAAATGAGGAGATCTCTACTTTTGAATTTTGAAACAATTTCATAAAATGAGCGCAAACTAGGCCCCTAGAACCTATATCAGGGGTCAGTTTAAATGATTATGTGTTTGTCAAAGTCGCGGTTTGAAACGTCAAAATTTTCATGTTTAAGACAAAAAACCTGGAAGGAATACGGGTTATGTAGAAGAAATTGTGTAAGAAGTATGTTTTAGAAAGCTTTAAGTTTTAGTTTCAACCGTCATTGTCCCTCATTTTACTTAAATGTTTGCAGGAAATAAATTTCAAATACACCCTTTCTTTGATGCTTTGGCAGTAGTTTCAGTTGTGTGGTGAGTTGGTGGCCAGGAACGGTTGGACGTTCTCCTTTCTATTGACTTCTTAAGGTGATTTTTTTACGCTTTGCATCTCTAGATCCTTTGCAGCGTGTTTACCCGGCACATCACCTCAAATCTGCTCCAAGTCTCTTAACTGTATTGTGGAGTTGAGAGCACCGCCTTTGTCTGATGGTTAATGCATATAGAGGTTTCTGTAAGCATGTCTCAGACTTTTCCCAAAAACCTGAATTGCGCTGATCTGAAAATGTACCTATATTTTAACATTATCTATATACAGGGCCTTCATTTATTCCCGAGTCCCGCGTGACCGGATTCTGTCTCTCTCTCTCTCTTAGTGGAATATGATATTATGAGTTGGCAGTCAAAAAGTAACCAAAAAAACCACTAGACTAGGGAGCCTAAAGTGACTAAATCGATTGACAATTGGCAGTTCAGTCAATTGGCGCTCAATTCTCAATTCCCTTTTGACGGTTATTTTGTATGTATATTGTGCATGTTCCAAGTTCGACCAGCGTTTACCTTCTTCAAATAATTTTCTATCCGTTGGACAATAAAAATAAACAGTTTTTATCAAAACTTAGCATTTTCATTGCGTTTTTACGTAAGCTAAAAGTGTAGGTATGTTAAGGTTATGTTGTTGACGATATTCTAGATCGCATGGAACGAAGCCGCCCTACCAAATCTGTTCGTCGGTAATCTGCCCAAACAGGTACATATTTGTTACATGTTACACAATACACATTCCAAAAACCGTAAATTAGAAGTTTAAATAATCGGACCTCAATTTGTTTACGTGCATTACAAAATTTTGATATCTATGTTTTTCATTTATTTTTTTAACAATCAATAACAGTAAACTATACATGAACAGACTTGCTGTTAAAAATACTAATTAATAAATACATTTGATTCATTTACTGTTTCAACTTATTATAATTTTTATATTTTTTATAAAACCCCAAAGGAAATATGAGACGACACTGGCAACTTAGGGATTTTATTTATTCAGGTTGTACAACCGTGTATGCCGGGTTGCCTAACTTAAGCGGTCACGTGGGACTCGGGAATTAATGAAGGCCCTGTATTAATACGTGAGGAAAAAACCCTGTACCCTTTTTTTTGCACATTACGCGCATGGACAGTTTGAGATTAGGCAGAGTTAAAAATCATATGGAGGAGTGCAGAAATATAAAATGTATGTATCATATGTGCTACAAATAGACTAAGCAATGCTTTGCTTGAATTAAACAGTCTGATTCCCTGGATCCGTGCCAGTTCCGAGGTGACCGTTATTCTTCTTCTTTCAATGTCAAACACATATTACTCTATGAACAAACAGATGTATACTGAATGTCAAACACATAAAAGTTTGTGGTCACAGAGTCGCACTGAGATTGCAGGGGTATACTCCATGACAAAATAACATCCACAACGTTCAAACGTAAAAATTTAATGAACTACGGTCGAAGTTCGACCACTGCATAGGTCCACTAGTTAACATTAAAAATGAAAACAAAGGCCGTTTGGCAGATAATTATACCTTGGATAATTATACTGTGTAGATAATTATTTTTGGAATATGTGTAAAGAGCTTGAATAGGTTTATTGTCCAGGAAAATAGGACCAGTTTTATCGGGAACATTTTAAGTTTACTTTCGGAAAATTATTGTACATTTTCAAACAATAAAGTTATTTTGATAAAATATGGTACATTGTTTCTACTAAAATTTTCCTGGTTAGCGAACTTATCCAAGCCACTCATAAAAGGAAGGTACCTTGTATAGGCTATACCAAATATCATGCGGTTTCTTAATAAAGACATACATATTTGCCATTAAAACATTTTTATGAAAATTCACTATCATAACGCACTTGTTGCGTTCAGACTTTTTACCGGCTATTGCAAATATATTGATTATCACACTCAATTTATAAAAATGTTGCCATTTTCCATTTAAAAAAATCGATAAAATCACAATAGCATGTGAGAAACCATACCTCAATTAAAATAAAGCAGAAACCCTGTGGCGAAAGAAAAGTGTTATCATACTTAGTTTTTCAAAATGCCTGATGTTTTTTACATATGACGTAGGTATAAGTAATTAGAAAATGTCAGTTTAGTACCCATTTTTCACGTATTATTGCTATAAAAGTCTTGTATTTTAATTTTCAAAAATTCGCTAATAAGAAGTATCGATGGTGAGACTTCTAGACCATAAAATTAATGTCTGTTTAATTATATATATATATATATATATATATATATATATATATATATATATATATATATATATATATATATATATATATATATATATATATATATATAAAGAGGGTGTGCCATTTAAAATTCTATACGCCATTTTCTTCAAAAGGAAATAAGATTTTTTTTAATTGTTCAAAGTGGTAGATTAAGGACGCTAAAGGCTTGAACTTTGATGAGAAAACTAATTTTATTAGCACACATGTAGATCGCGCTGCTGAGCAAAGAACCTTTTCGATCTTCAGACCATTGAAATAGGCTTCGTTTGATAGAGAATTAAAATCCAAATAAATTTGTTTGTATTCATAACTTTTATAAAACCAACCTTTGTTTAGATATTTGAGTTTAAGTGTAGCATTGTTTGCAAGCTAAAAACCTCCGAATAATTTTTAATACAAATCCTGGAAACTAGGTTATTTGAAATATTTTACTTAAACAAATGGATACTGTATAACCACTGTAGCCAGCTTACCGTACAGCTTCCGGTTTTGTCGGAAACTTTTTTTCAATTCAAGTAGAAAAGACTATTTCGTTTTATAGTTGGAAAAATCATACAATTTTAAGCAATTTTTTAAATACAACCATATGTCAGAATTGCTAAATGTATACAGATAATAAAAAATACTGTATGTATGATGAAAGATAAGTTCACATTAGGTTGCCGCAAAAAAATCTTTTGAGGTGAAGTTAGGAGACCGAGCTGGCCACCTGACACTCCATTAGTACCCGAGAACTTTTCAGAAAATCTCTTGTGTAAATAGTTTTGTACCGTGATTGCACTACAAGCAGGTGTCCCCATTCTGTTTAAATCCATATTATATTATTGGATAAGTTATTATTCTCCTTATAAAACACTGATAACTGAGTTACGAAATCAAGCTTGCGCTGCTCATCGCCGGATATTAAATGACGGAGAAGATGAACGTTGTAAGGACAGTACTTACTTGTATTTAAAATCTTTTGGAACGACGATCATCTCATTTAGTTTTGAAGAAAATGGCACGCCCTATATATATATATATATATATATATATATATATATATATATATATATATATATATATATATATATATATATATATATATACCAATATTTAGAGGCTTAATAAGGGCTATTGACCTCTAAAATTTGGGGAAGGCAAAATGCAAGTTCTTCATTAAAACATATGCTATATTTCGCACCCACTTTAGTACTTCATCGGGAGCCTATAAAAATACTGCCATTGTATACAATTCACAAAGATCTTAAAACCGCTAACCGAAAGCTGAACACTGTAAACAAAACTTTTTTGGTATTTAAAATCTTTGGCCCGACGATCATCTCATTTAGTTTTGAAGAAAATGGCGTATGCAGTTTTAAATGGCACCCCCTATATACATATATATATATATATATATATATATATATATATATATATATATATATATATATATATATATATATATATATATATATATATATATACCAATATTTAGAGTCTTAATAAGGGCTATGCAACTTCTGCATCAAAACATATGATATATTTCGCACCCACTTTGGTATTTCATCGGTAGTCTATAAAAATACTGCCATTGTACACAATTCATTAAGATCTTTAAACTACTAACCGAAAGCTGAACAGTGTAAACAAAACTGTTTTGGTCAGAAATGTAGAAGGAAAGTGACACACCTCACAAGCTCGAACTATATCACGTGCAAAAAACCCATAAGAGGACACCTCTTAAAAGCTGTGGTTACATAGTCAGAATTATAAAATAGTTGTAAAAAAATTTTTTAACTAAAAAACAGACGTAAATCCACGTGCATATCGGTCTTCTCGCGTCTGTTTTGTTTTAGTGAATTTTCTTAGATAAGTTTTACAATGGGGAGATCCCAACTTCTAAATTTTGAAAAACTTTTTTCAAATGAGATCGAACTAAGGCTCCTAGAACCCATACCCACGGCCAGTTTCAATTCATATATATATATATATATATATATATATATATATATATATATATATATATATATATATATATATATACAGGGTGATTCGTAACGCAATAGACACAGAATGTATGCGTGTAGAGGACCTCAGAATATGCCGTTAAGCCAAAAAAATAATAGACGGATTTTGATAAAATTTGGCATCTACCTTCTTTTTGTAAGTGGCTTAGATAGGTTTGTTAGCCAGGAAAATCACACCAGGTTTTCCGGGAAAATTTTGGGTTTCTTTCGGATACCTTTTTATCTACAAAAATAAAAAAGCTATGGTAATCAATTTTGGTACAAAGTTTATGACATTAAAAATAAACTATATACCAAAATTTAGATTTCTATGTTACAGGAAACAAAGTTATAAAAAAATTTGGTGCCAGATCATTTCTATGAAAGTTAACTATTTATATGTGTATCCAACCGATAGCTCAAATAATAACCATTTTTGATGAAACTTGGCACATATCCGTCCTTTGTTAATAGCTCAGACGAGTTCGTTAGCCAGGCAAATCACTTTCTCAAAAAAAAAAAAAATTTTCTGAAAAAAAATCTCAAAAAAGCAAGAAATCTATTTTGATAAAATTTGGGACACATTTTGCTTTAACAGACACTTAAGTTGCTAGCTTAACAGAGCAATGGGTAACTAAAATGTTAAACATTTAATGAAAATTCGCTACCATGACGCACTTGCTGCGGTTCGAATTTTTTAAGTTAAGATTAGTTTAAAGATGGAGAAATATAATGCATTTTACAAAAAGTTATTAACTTGCGGATGTAAATTGGCTTTAACTAAAATGCAAAAGTAAATCAGCTCGAAATCCTATTGATGTTGATATCACTTCAAAAATTTCATATTCCAAAATCAGCTTTTCTTAAACTCCCAGAATGATACCATCCATACACCCTTGAGAGTCCTTTAACACTTTATCACACATTGATTAGGGCTTTCATTTTTAATCAGTTTAAATTTTTTTAGACTTCAATTTAGGTATTATACCACATTTAGCTTCCACGCAAAGGATTGCAATTTTAATTCTCAGCGGATACAGCAAGAAGAAGTTCAGCAGTAAGTATGCGATTTGTTGAATGCAAAGTATTTAGATCGTCCTACTAGACAATCCAGAGTCAGTAAGACAAAGTCCAAATTTGCACAAACTGCTGGTGTTGGAAATATTCCAGAACCTGGATGTCCAGAAGTTGCTGTGAGCCTATGACCCCAAATTTGAGGACCATGAAAAACTTGTGACACTAATGGATGACATAATCTGTTTTACGTAACCGATTTTCGTTAAAAATATCAAAGAGATGTATAACACAGTCTCTATTTTTCAGTATATTTAATTCGGATATGTTTTGTATAATTTTCTCTGTAGTATACAGCATAGATGGCAGTTAAAAGAAAACAATACATATGTTTGGTAGTTGAGCAGAATGACATAAATTAAAAGTTTATTGTGGAGTTATCAAAGAGTATAAGATGCAAAACAGGAGAGAAGTACGAACACGACCCTTTCCACATCATTGATATTCGATACATATCTATCGATCTGAATTCAGGAAGGAAGCAATGCCATTCAATCTACTTACCATACGGTGCCAAGCTAATTCTCTCTATTCATGTAATTAGTATCAAAAAATTATGTACTGTTCGAGATTACACGAACACTTGCTTCATATTTTGTGTATAATAAGCCCGCAGAAGACAATACTTATTATCTAGGGTAATTTCATCTAATTTGCTGAGGTTCCGCATGAGTTGTAGACATACGCTGCTCTGCATGGCTAGCTAAGAACTGTGACGGCTGAGTTGCAATTAAGAACCTTCAGTAAGTGGAGATTTGAACCTGTGGTGAGCACTAATACGTACATTTGGAGAACACAAATCACCAGAACACATTTTAGAGAAACCCGACGATCGTTTCCCTAACCAAATAAGCGTCATCGGAGGATAACAAATCCTAGACGTTTGACGACTATAGCTGTGTTTATATTTTGTGCAGGCATTCGCGCTTTACGCTTGGGGGTGGTTCAAACAAACAAAGTTTCACTGCTCATTTACCGGAAATTCCTCCACAAATTCTGTTATCCTTATATTTGTCGAAATGTCTACTAAAATGGTCCTTCAATAAACTGCACATGGCTGGCTATGCCCAATTCTCAAAGTTTTATTATTAATATACTTAGTGATATATATATATATATATATATATATATATATATATATATATATATATATATATATATATATATATATATTCTTATAAATATTGCTAAATTATATTTTAGAAAGCGTTTAGCTGTCCTGGTTGCCTTAACAATTTTTATTAATTTTAGGTTTTTTTTATCCATGTGGTGATAATTATCTCAAATATTTCGTGCCACGCATGATCTATCTATGGTTCCGTATCTTAGTTTTGCTAAATGTTCTTTAAATCTAATTTCATTTGATCTTCTAGTTTAACATCAAAATCTTTACAACTTTTTTGTAGATCCCCGACATTTTAGCGGTACTATCCTTGTCTTTTGGGTTACGCAGCAAATACTTAAAAAAATTGCTGTGTCATCTAAAGAGAATGATCGTAGCGCCAAAAAGTCGGGGATCGATGAAATACGTTGTAAACAAATACATTAAAAAATTTGCTAGGTAACCGAAAACACAAGGATAGTATCGCTGAAATGTTGGGATCTATGAAATATACAGTTTATTGATTGACCACTTTATGAGAGATTCGGACGAAAACGTGAAACTGAAGATACCAGAATTTGGGTAGAGAGTTTTCGGTAAATAAGCAGTAAAAGTTTGTTTGTTTAAATCACCCTCAAGGGTGCAGTCCAAGTACCTGCACAAATTCTCAATAAACGTTTAGCAAAACGATCATTAGGGTTTAGTGAACTTTCGTAGAAAAAATTCACCATGGAGAGATTCCGACTTTTGAATTGTTTTTTTATTTAGCTCAGATCTTATGATGCAAACCAAACACATAATGACTTTTTGAATGGAAGAGCCGGTATATTTTATGTCATTGGATCCAGCTAATTAAGGGCTTTTTAAATATATTAGACTATGGGGAGTGGACAGGTTGTTAAAAACAATAATAAAGCAACTTCAGTTTATTGGAACGCCCCATATATTTTGACTAACTCTATTTCGTCCGACTACGACGATTTTACAAAGAATGCATATGTACTTCTAACGAACATTTTATAAAAGGAATGATAAATGTCCTAACCTATTTCAGCGTTTATCGCCCTAGCCTATTTCAGAGATTATGGGCAATCTCCAACGCCAGATAGAAGTTTCGATTCACCTTTCTGGAAAACCATCCGTTTTGTAAGACCATTGCAAATATTTTATGTACCCAGAATCGTATGGTACAAATAACTCAGGCATCTAAGCTACCCAAACGCAATGCCTAGGTGCCATATTTATAACAACATATTTTATCCTGTGTTTAATTTATTAATGACAACTTTTGATAAAGTACAGGCCGTCACGAAATGTGAACCCAAAATCTTTGTAGTGCAAGCCGACGCTTCACACGATGAGCTACAGAAACCACTTTGCAAACCTTCTTTCTTACGCTAATTTAAAAGCAAATACCACTTGTATCGACTGTTTAGTGAGTCAATAAGTGTAGAATTTTACAATTGATCGAAGCTAGCCGAGTTATTTTGTTGATGCTATATAGATTTAGTTTGTATGATCCTGCGTCTGTAGCTGTAAAAAAAGATTCAAATAGGCAATACAATAGCAATCGAAGCTATATTTCCCCTAAAATTAGGAGGCTTTGTTGCTAATCACACAAGTGGGCTGCGTTTGGCAAGCTTCATTTGCGAATTTCTGCCTGGCGCTTCATTTATAGCTGCGGAAAATATTCTGACGGTCGATGTGAAAGTGACAGAAGTATTCATATCTGCTTCACAGTTTAAATTAAGAACCTCGGTGGTTCAAGGGTAAAAACGTGTGCCTTTGAACCGAAGGGTACTGGGTTTGATCCCAGGGTACTCCTTTCACTTTTTCAGTACAAACTGTAAAATTAACATCAACCGAGGTTCTGGCATTGTATTTGAGCAAGTTGAATGTCTGCACGTTCCGCCCTTCGGAGGGGGCGTAAAGCCGTCGGTCCCGTGTCCATGCGATGTTGGGCACGTTAAAGATTCCTACCCTCCTTACAGAAAGGCAGGGGTTCGGCAAAAATTTCCAGGATAGTTAGGTGAAACTTCTCCCTGGCGTCGGTGATTGGCCATAGTAGCGGAAATAGGCCGACGTTAAAGAAACAAAAACACACACACAGTTTAAATTAATACACTTTTTATGTTTCATTGTGAAAGTGTATTATTTTCTTTTACTTGATAATTTAATTGAGTAATCTTGCGGCAGTCACATACCCAAGGGTTAAAACTGTTGCTTATATAAACAGATTTTTTAAAAATCCGACCCCTCAGTAAGAGCTGATCAATTTTAATAAAATTCATACATAATGCGTGTTTAATCAAATTAAAAAAATGATTACATTTCCAAAATAAAATATAAAAAAATAACTCACTTATTTAATAAAGACTATGGGTGCGCCGCGGTTTATTATGCATTCAATAACTCTTCTAGGTATGCATGCTTTATAATAAATGATTTAGAACCTTGTAGTAACCCTAGATGTATGAGGAGGTGCGTTCTCTTGTTGGAAAAGAGGTTGAATTAACCCTCGTAGGTATGGCAGTACAACAGGCTGCAGTACGTTTCGTATGCATTAAAATTTCTATCAACTGAAACTAGAGGTGACTTACTACCGTATGTTATTGCATCCCGTACCATCACCTGGTGTATGAGCCGTATGTCGTTCCACAGCAAGTTCTAAATATCTATGTTCTCCACGTAATCGTCTTACTCTTCTGCAACCATCGTGGACAGAATCGGGATTCGCCAGAGAACGCAACTATATTCCATTCACCATCTCAATTTGATCTGCCGTTGCACCACTCTAGCCAACAGCACGATATGATCAATGGGAGACATAAAAATGGTCTACACGAAAATAGATCCAAAGCGCTTTTTTGCGATATATCGTTTCAGTAAAGACTCTTTGTTGTAGAATTGGCAACCAAGCATTTCCAAACGACCGTGTTGTCTTGTAAAACCGTAATCCTTAAATGACGATATCCCCGTGCTGAAGTTGCTCGAGAACGTCCGGAACCATGACGACAGTTATAGATTCATTCTTCAGACCACCTGGACCAACACTGTAACACTGCTGACACACTGTATCCTATGTGGTAGAAAATTTATCTGATAGAAAAACTGTCTTTCCACATACCAACAATACACCCAAATTATTGTAATTGTTCCGTACACCGCGCCAAGGCGTAACGACTAAATGACGTAATAAACTGAGTAACAATCGTCATTAAACATTGCTTCGAACTGAAGGAAACCTAAATTTAAAGAGATAATTTTTTGATAAAACAAAACTAAAAAAGTTTAAACCTGTTAATTTTTTTTACATTTCTTATCAGAGGCAAAAGAGAGTAGTATCGAAAACTACATTGCAATTTGTTGACTCTTACTGAAAAATCAGTATATTATGTAAGGTTAAATGTATTGTCACCATAATTAGAAACGCAGGCCGGTTTCGCTCTAATTAGAGCTCGTCAGTGCGCTATACTAATTACAGCGAGAACGCACCTATAAAGTAATACGGCTATGGTAATTGGCTTCCTAGAACATTGTGTGATGTACGACACGGTCGGCATGTCGGTACGCAACCAGGTAGTATGTTGTCACGACAGCTCCAATTAACACAAAATCTATAAATAGAGACTGTGTACAACCAACTAACAATTTTGTAAATTGTCAGCCCTGGGTGCATTTCTAATTATGGTGAGAATACAGCTAGCCTTACATACATTGTCCCGGCATTAGGGAAGAAATGGGCCTGCGTTGACAAAATAGAAAATTTTTAGTCAGTTGTACACAGTCTCTATTTATAACATTTTGTGTTAATTGAAGGTGTTGTGACAAGATAACACCTGGTTTCGCACCGAGATGGCGACACTGTGGTACATCTCACAATGTCAGTATATTATGGATTTTAAATGTAATGATATGAAACCAAAAATAAAATTAAGGATTGTTTTGCTGGAGTTAGGTGTGATTCACAGGATGTTTGCGTGTGCAAATACGTAACATCAGCTTACATGACATTTCCATCAAGTACAAATGAGAAGATTAATGATTATTTTGCGGCTTGGTTATAAATTTGCATCTAACTGTCACGCTATTTTATATTAAAATTACAATGCATATTGTAATAGTTTAGTGATAGGTTAATTGATAGAAGAAAAGTTTAAGTTTAAAAGGTCACGCTATTTCACTACTAGTCATTTTGTAATTGATTAGAGTAATTTTATAAATTGTCGTTCGCTTTATTTGTTTAAACAAAATTTTGACCATATTGTTACCTCTAGAAAATGATTATTGTATGTTTCTCGGAATACCATCATTAGATAAATATTTAATGGTGCTATAGAATAAACCAAGCCGATCACTTATTCGCAGTAATTACATAATTTTAACATAATACATTATTTTAATGTAAATTAAATTCAGTCAGCCGGGAACTTACATCTTTCAGGAACTGCTTAACGTTTTTTTTCTAAAACTTTGCACATGTAACAAACAGAATACGGTCTATTTAAAGAAACTATTTTGAACATTCTGCCACTTCCGGTTAAACCGGGAGTTGACACAATCTTCGTGATGTTAAATAGGAAACCCACTTTTCTATCATTCCAATCGTTGACGTAAGAAAACGAAATTTGAATGCAACTTTATGCAACATGTCATATGCCTAAATATTACGGTTTCCTATATATTTAAAATTTTATGGAAAAATATAACATTGCAACCCCCCTCCCCACCCCACCAAGTAATCAATCGGAGAAATGCATTATTTTATGTTCTGGCGTTCACAAGCAAAGACGGAGGTATTCAGTAGATAATCAGAAAAATCTTCAAAATTATACAGGGTGATTAGAACCACCGTCAAAAGTCTAAATCCAAAAATATAGAAAATATTTTTTTTAAATTGTTTCAGCCATTTTTTTAATTTCGTTGGACGACTGCCCGACTAAAAATAGGACAAGTTTGTGTTTATATCCATATACCTAAATGTGACAGTTTTTATGTTATTGACAATTTTTTGGAAAATCTCTACTGTCTCAAATTGCTGTCTGAGAGTTGTCAAAGTAACTAAGTAGTTTTATCTGAAACACAATATAGAATGGTTAAATAATATTAATTGAATAGTTGTCTGACCTGGCATGCCTATGAACGATAAAACGAAGAAAATACAATAGGGAAAAACTATATTAAGTGTTTAACTATAGCACCATTAACGTCCAAATACATTACATATCTGAAAGAACTGTCTCTGTTAGTGTTCTTCGCATACTACTCGGTGGTAAAGACTGGTATGTAACGCGAACTATTTCTTGGCATTCCTCTTTTGTCGCCGAATATGTAGAATATACTTCATCTTTTATGTAACTCTATATGTAAGAATCCACTGGTCCTCAAATTACTCTTCCAAGAAATTATTCACACAACCGCTTCTATGGGATAGTGCTCCGTCATGTTGGTACCAAAGTTGATGTCTGTCTTCATTTGGGAAAATGCTAACATACATACTTCTAAACTTATTTAATATTTGCAAATAAGTTGCACCTAATAACAATTTAATGTGTAATTATAAATAGTCGGTGAAGTAATCTTAGCTAAATATACCAGTCAAATTGTCATCATACATTTTTAGCATCACTATCGAAGTGTTCCGAATTGTACAAAAAACATTAAATTGCCATCTGATTTGGAAGGATCTCTCTCTGACACTATGGGGATTCGTATCAGACCAATGATATGCCTGTTAAATAACCAATTTTTTTGGAACTTTGATTCGTCCGTCCAAATTACATTATTGAGAAAAGTTTCATTCTCTTGGTTCTTAACTAACATTCACTCACAGTACCATATCCTTTTTTTTCGCGTCAGTCTGTTCTAAATGTTGAATCAAATGTACGGCATACGGTTTGTAATTATATTTTTCCAATACTGTGCATTGAATATTTCGGAAAAACAGTTTCTCGTTTGGTGTCCCTTAACGATGCTTGTGGATTGGCTCTAAAGAAAGCAATATGTTTATTTCATTTTCTTCATTGGTTACAAAAGGTTTGTCTCCATTTTTTCAAATACGGCCCTGGATTTTTTATTTCATATTTTGTTACCTTTGGACTACCTCAAAACAATGCCTCATCACAACTTTTGAATTTCAAACGTTTTGATAACAAAAAATGTCATTTTCAGTATTTCTTGAAAATATTTAATGCTTACTTAACTTTTAAAATGGACAAATTAAAAAACCTAAAGTAAGTGCTCGAATAAGCCCCCTAGGACTTCTATGCATTTTCGCATACGTCTTCGCATATTGTTCTTAACAGCCCGGTGGATTATTCTTCCTCTTGCTCGTAGAGTTGTGAATTCCAGCACTAACTTTTGGCGCAAAATGTTTATATCATTCGGAAAAGTATCCTTGAATAAGCGATTTTTCAAGAATACCCATAAAAAAATCCAACGGGGACAAATCAGGACTTTTGGCAGGCCAGCGCACCACTCCTTGGTTTCCAATCCATTGATTGGGAAATGTTTAATTAAGAAACTTGGTTACTGGCCTTCCATTATGGGGTGGTGCACTATCTTGCTGCCACCACAGCTACCGCAGCATATTCAACGGTTCATCTTCAAGCACATCGAATATATAATTATGGATTAAATTAAGATACCGTTCAGCATTTAAGTTTCCATCATAAATAATTCGCCCTAAAATTTTGGTTCGATACATTCCAACCCCAACATTGAATGATTTTCGTCCCTGTCTTAGAACATGCCGATTTTGGTACGGATTTTCTACTACATAATAATGCTCATTGTTTCTGTTAAAAAAGGCTGCTTGTGAAAAAATTACATTCATCGGTCCAAATGATATTATTTAAGAAATCATCATCTTGTTGCATTTTTCCATCAAGCCAATTGCAGAATTCAAGCCTTCTGTCCCTGTCTCCTGGTCTTAGTTCTTGGCAAACATGAAGTTTATAGGTATGATACTTATGTTTTTTGAAAACCCTCTGAATTCGGCTTCTCGTCATATTCAGTTCTGAAGCAAATTGCTGTATTGAACCACGAGGATTTTCCGCAACCTTTAACAAAACGTTTTGGTGAAGTATCTTTGACATGTTATCGCAAAATATTATAGTAATAAAAGATTGCATAGCATCATCTTATAACGATACTTGTAGCATTTAAAACAGCTTATTCATCTTCAGCCTACATTCGTTGGCCGCACGAAATTCTAGGTTTACCAAAACTACCAAAGAGACCTAAATTTCTGTCCAAATTGTTAAAATATGAATAAATGGGGTATTGCTCTAAATACCGTTCACATGAAATGTGCGAGTTTCTTATATTACTATAATAAATCCGAAGCATATCATGTTTCTCAAAATTGGAAAACACCATTTTTCCTCTCTTAATGATTATTTTGAAAGTTAAATTGTCAAAAGTTCTATTGTCATATTATGACAAGCAAGCTTGACATTTCTGAATATCAAAGCCGTCGAAATGAACGAACAGACATGTGATTGCATTGCATTGGATTGAACTTAAAATATTTGACTCATAATCATAAATGCTGGTTCATCTTTACCTACCTAATCAAATTATATTATTGAAGAAATATTTTGTTTCAAAAGCAGAGTCGTATTGAATATTTTCAAGAAAGACGGAAAATGTCTTTTTTTGTTGTTATAAAAACGTTTGAAATTCAAAAGTTGTGATGAGGCATTGTTTTGAGGTAGTCCAAAGGTAACAAAATATGAAATAAAAAAATCCAGGGCCGTATTTGAAAAAATGGAGATGATGGTTTCTGAAAGACAAAACATCGGATTTCAAATTTGAAAATTTCATCTTGTAGGAGAGGAAAAGTGACCTTAATGAAATGTGATTCATTTTGTTATATCTTTTCAATAACGCCAGAAAAAAATACAACAGATTTTATGAGTTTTCGGTTTTTTCCGATTATCAGCGGAAGTATTCGGAATTTTCTAATTTTCTAAACTGCATTTTGCTAAGCATCAAGCTACGCAATTTTGCCATAATTTAACCGACGTTGTATCTCTTACAGTTTCCGAGATACCAATGATGAGGCTCGAATTTAAGCCACCCTGTACACAGAGAAACTCTTAGAACTATACGTACACAGGGAAACTATCAAAACTATACCAATTAGCTAGTTTGACCACTCTGTGATAATTTTGCTCTGATATTTATTTTCATGGCCAACCTATTAATTTCAGAAATCTCAGAAAACAGCGATTTACTAAAAAATCGTCAATTACATAAATATTTTTACATTTCAATAAAAAAAAGAAGGTATTTTATAATTTTGGATTCGAACTTTTGACGATTTTTGCAGTACCCTGTGTAATTTTGACGATTTTCTGATATTCTACTGAATATCATCGTCTTGCTTATAAACGTCAAAACATAAAATAATACATTATTCTGCAGGTTTATTTTGGAGGACTAACTGCTTTAGAGGTTTGCAACTGTCATTTTTTTCCATAAAATTTTGAATATATAGAAAACCGTAATATTTAGGTATATGGTGTGTTGCATAAAAATTTCATAGACTATCGATTACAATGAGAAAAGTTTAGGACGCAGCAAGTGCGTTATGGTAGTGAATTTTCATTAAATGCTTCAAATTTGAATAACTCAATTTTCTATAAACCTACAAAGTAAGATTTTGGTACGTAGTAAGGCCTTTTCCAAGGCAACATACTCACCAAATTTCATAAAAATAGATTGGTAGTTTTCGGAGACAAAATTTTTTTTCGAAAGAAAACTTAAAATTTTCCCGAAAAACCTTGTCCGATTTTCCTGGCTAACAAACCTGTTCAAGCTGTTAATAAAAGAAGGGTACTTGCCGAGTTTAATCCAAATCGGTTAATTACTTTTTGAGTTATCGGTTGGACACACAATCGATACCTTTCTATTAGTGAATTTTTTATATAAAAATTCACTAAAAAGTGAATATTTTATTTAAAATAACGAAGATGGTGTCAACATTCGGTTTAATTGGAAGTGGCAGATCTGTTAAAATATTTTGCTTAAACAAACCGAATTCTGTTTGTAACATGTGCAAAGTACCAGAAAACGCTGAGTGGTACCTAAAATATGCATCATGTAAATTCCCGGCTAGACATCCCGTAGATACTGATATAAATCAATCAATTAAACCAACTTGTCTTTTTAAGAAGCTTTTTTTGCAAAACTATCGTAGGAGATATGGGTTTGTGAAAACAGTACCTAAAAATGACTTTCATTTTAAAATTAAGTACAGTTTTCTATTTACTCTCAAATTTCTTAATGAAAATTCGCTAATAATATAATTATATTGAAACGTAAATAATAAATGATGACTGCTATGCAATAGCCTGTAAGCAGTGATACACCACAATAACCACATGCAGTTGTCTGCCCATACAATACCAGACAATATGAGACAGGCCGATTTGCCGACACTGGCCACTCGACAGCTGATTATATTGGCAAACCCACACACTACCAAAATCACAGTGGGATTTTTTCGCTGGTGGCATGGACAGCGTTGCCTTGTAAAGAACGCCTTGAAATTTGAAACCAAATGTGATAATAAGTGCAACACATTGATCGTCATCGTAGAAAGTTCTGGAAATATGGAAAGAGAACGTTTTATTGTCGTTCGCTAATTAGTATATTTCCAATAAATTTTCAAGTTTGTTTATTTTCCCTCTGTCTATAACTATAAATAATAGTGTTTCTATCTCTCTATATCGTTTCCTATTTAGTCATTTACACAAAATAAAAGGCCGTGGTTGGAAACTGAAATAAAAGCAGAATCACCCCAAAAACCACAAAACTAATAACAGAGAGTTATGTACTAGATACGTATTTTGACAACGAATTTGTCTTCATCAGTAGCTATCGCTGAACTAACCCTATGGGCGAAATTATACTTACTTACTATCTACTTAATTATACTTACTTACTATCTACCCTACCGGATGACGCAATACCGGTGATGTTTTTTTTCTGTTGGAGGGGAAATCCTCATGGACTCCTGGCACCTTAAATGGCCCTTTGCCAGGTAGTGCCAGATTCCTACCGGCTAACCCCCCCCCCCCCTCTTCTATAGTTATTTTGGCTTTCTCGAAACTGCCTAGGAGCATTACTTCAAGAAAGTTCGTAAAGTAGGTTGTTCGGGCCGTCTTCCTTTTTATCGGCTTCTCAGATCCTTCTCCTTTACACTTAGGATGTTCTTGCTAAGCTTGCTTATGGTTTTCCAATTGTGTTCGTCGGCCAGCATTTTATCTACTATATTTTCTGGAGTTAATCGTCCTACATCGTTCACCACTTCTCTCCTGTTTTCTGCCCATCTTGGTCACTCGAAAAATGTGTATTCAGCCGTATCCAGCTCGCTACAGTATATGTACTCGTGACTTTCTGCCACTTTGAATCTGTGCCTGTAATACTGGATACACCCATGCCCGGAAATCACCTCACCATGTCTTCTATCCACCCAGTTCTTTAAATTGGGTATCATTCTTTTTGTCCACTGTGCCTTGTTGGTCTCTTCTTTCCACTCCCGCTGCCATTTCTCCATAATACCGGTGATGTAACACAAGATGAAGCAATAATTGATCATAGAATACTGGATGACGCAATCCAAGGACTATTGTTGTGTCAGTGGATGTGCCTAGTCCGTGTTGAAAGCAACCCTGAATTATTTCGTGCCATTTTAAAAACTGCGAATTAACCGAACCCATTTCTGAATTTATTAAATTTTGTGGATTCACTTTGGGAATTTCTAAACTTTCCAAAGCGTCTAACTGGCAATAATCCATATTACATCAGTTTTAGTGTTGGTAGTTTAGGTATACAAGTAGGGTAATTTTATCCATACAGTTAGTTTCGCGACAGCTACTGATAGAGCCAACTTCGTTGTCGAAATGCGTATCTGGCGCTTAACTCCTTGTTATCACCTTTTTGGTTTTTGGGGATGATTTTTTGTTTATTTCATTTACACCAAACTTTGATACTAGTGCAAAATATCTACATAAATATTTGCTCGGGGAAAAAATTTCCAAGATAATTGCTGACGCTTTTTACCAGCAAGCTTCTGGTGGTTTTAGATGAATAATGGCAAATCTAAAGCTAATTCTTTAGTTAAAAAACTCAAATATTTTTGATATGGTGCTACCGTTTAATTCTATAGATCACCCGAATCTGTTGTTTGATATAGTTATACAATGCGCCTGACATTCTATACGATACTAAAGAAGTCAAGCTGGCATATGTTGGCTACAAATACGTGAAGACAATTGTCACCTCTTGAACTAAATTTGGCAGGAAAATGTAGCACGAAGAAAAAGATCAGGTGACCGTAGCATTTCATCAATAGAAATCTGAGAAGCTGGATTAGATTAACAATAAGTTTATTTAGAACAAATAGTAGGTACACCTGGTTTACCATTACTATCTTCAGGGGATACGCAATTAAAGAAAAAGAAGCAAACAAATATCCAGCGTTTGCACGTCATTGTAAATGCCAAAATCCTGTCACACAAACAGAGCCAATCATAAGTTGCTCCAAAAACGAACTACCTGACTCGATGTCGATATAATAAGTGTAAAATAAACTCAGATAATTTTGTCATTTGCTGTTTTACTGGCTCAATAAAACATGCCGGGAAGGCAGGATAAAAAAAAAACAATGCATCATCTTTATGCAGCAATATAATACTGTTACGTTCTCCGGGGTTTTCTCTTTGTTAATTAACAAAACACAGATTTTCAAACCAGTAATTTATAATAAATGACTATTTTACAATAATAAAGATACCACTAAAATATTTCTCTATTACTTGATGTCTATTATCGCTTATTCTGCATGAACATGAACTCACTTATTGACTGACTGACTTAATCTGCGGCAGGTTTATTTATACCGTCTAAAGAGGTTCTAGACTTTTATACATTGTTCCATATCTGTCACTTCTTGTTCCTTCTGGAAATATAATTCCATAGTGCTCGCTGTTATCAATACTCTCTACAAGCTGCTTCTTACCATAAAGGTAATAATATTCTATGAACAAGACTCTCATAGACAAGTATGCAGCAATATTTTCCAAACTACGTCTCTAAAAGTGAGGCTCCTGTTGTAAATATTTAAATAATAGAAAAAAGTAATATATAAGTAACTACTTTGATATAATGTACATAAAGTGCACAATATAGCTAATTGGTTGCTTTTCCAAAGAGCGAGTGTGTGTTGTTGACACATGCGGTGTTTACACCATTCGCGCAAATTACTGTTCAATAATCAACAATTAGACTACGATACATTCCCAAAGTTAAAAAATCATTCAAAAGATAAACGATTTAAAAAAAGTCTGGACGCAGCAAGTGTGTTATGGTAGTGAATTTTGATGAATATCTTTTTAATAACAACTATGTCTTTTTTAAAGAAAGTAGGCATCAAAATTGGTTACCAGTATAACCTATATAGTAGAAACAATGTACCATACGTCGCTAAATTAACTTTATTGTTTGAAAATATACAACAATTTTCCGAAAATAAACTTAAAACAAAACTGGTTTCACCTTAGGTTTAGGAAACTGAGGCATTGAAAATTGGGGAATTTGATAACAGTTCGCTACCATAACGCATTTTCTGCGTCCCGAATTTCTTTTCCTACAAACATGCATTATATCGTAATGGAAAATGCAAAAATGCAATAAGGTGTGTTCGATTAAAAAAAAAGAAAAGTTGAATCACCAACGACTTTCCTGTGATTGTAAAAATAATTTTACAAGCTGCAGCTAAAGACACTCTATAATAAACGTATACAAATTTTTCTCGTATCTTGTATAATAACGGATATATTGAGCTTTACAGTAAAAATGCGTGACCTGTATATATGAAAACAGATAAAAACTGAAACTAACCCGGCATATGGGTTCTAGGGGGCCTATTTCGCGCTCCTCTGGAAAAATCTTTTCAAAAATTAAAAGTGGCGGTCGCCTCATTAGCAAATTGTTTCTATAAAAATTCGCAAAAAATTATAGCCCATTAAACGATAAACTCTATAACTAAAACTACTGTCAAAGCATCGGAGAAAGAGTCAATTTGAAATGAATTTTCTATAAAAAATTTTGTAAAATGAAGGACAATGACTATTGAAGCTGAGACTCAAGCGTTTTTAAAATACACTTCTTGCTACATTTCTCTACATAACCCGGATCCGTTTCAGGTTCATTGCCTAAGTGTTGCCAATTTTGTCGTCTCATATCGTGACTTTGACGTTTTAAGAGAAAACCCCCCCTTTTTTTAAATGTGTATAACGTTTTTGTCCTTTGACTTACAGAACTAAATTTTGGTACATTGTACATTTTTAATGAAATAAACTAGCGTATCACATTTGGTTGCCTTACCTTTGCTATTTCGGGACATATAAAAATATTCCGAAAGAAAACGCAAGGTCTTCCGGGAAAAACTGTGCCGATTATCCTGCCTAACGAATCTGCCACATACAAAAGGAAGTTACTTCACCAAATTTGATAAAAATGGGCCTATTATTTTTCGAGTTATCGGTGTAATACATACATACACACATTCATATATATATATATATATATATATATATATATATATATATATATATATATATATATATATATATATATATATATATATATATATATGTGTGTGTGTGTGTGTGTGTGTGTGTGTGTGTGTGTGTGTGTGTGTGTGTGTGTGTGTGTGTGTGTGTGTGTGTGTGTGTGTGTGTGTGTATATAAATTGAAACTGATCCCGGATATGTGTTTTGTGGGGCTTGGTTTGCGCTCGTTTGGTGAAATTTGCTCAAAAATCAATAGTCGGGATTTTCTCATTGGTGAACTTTTGAAGAAAATTTACTAAACGAACGAATTCACATGTGATGCTAAAAATCGGTTTGAAGACCAAGATAAAACTTTCTTTTTCTGGGGTTTAGAATTCCTTTATGAACGTTATGCTAAATGTGCAGCTTAGAAGAGATTATGTTGAATGAATAAAATTTTGTTTCAAAAGTCATAACTTTTCCTATTGTAGGCTAAGCACTTTCTAATACTTCCTCGTATAATAGTACTTTTTATGTAGATGGGAATCCACCCATCTCTGTTTTTCACATAAAATAATATTTTCAAACCACAACATTGATGCTTTTTTCAGACCTACAAAAGCATTAAACTTATCTATATGTTTCTTAAGGCTCATTTCTTCATCTTTTTCTATTATTATTTTAAGTGAAAGCACTACTTTTCTAGTTTCTCGTCCAGGTTTAAATACAAACTGATCTTCACGTAAGCTGTGATCTGAATAACCGTTACAAGAAAATCAAATTTGACTAACTTATATCCGAAAATGTATTTAATATCATATTTTGGTATTAAATAAATTTATAGAAAACTAAGGCAAGCGTTTTAATGTAAATAGGTTTAATAGAAAGATATTTGCTATTGCTGTTAAATGTTTTTTCTTTAACGATGCTCTATTTCCGCGACTATGGCCAATAATCGACGCCAGTGAGCAGTTTCACCTCACTATCCTGGAAAATTTTCCGAACCCCTGCCTTTCTGTGAGGAGGGTAGGGATCTTTAACGTGCCCAACATCTCATGGACACGGGACCGACGGCTTTACGCACCCTCTAAAGGGCGGAACTTTCAGACATACAACTTGCTCAAATACAGTTATTGTTGTTTAACTAGTGTTTATTAGCTAACCTGTTTTGTTGATTTGATTTTACAGGCCTGAAACATATTTCGAGTTCCATATTACATAAGTTATTATTATATCTCATCAATAAGGTGCAAAAGGATGATTCCAATCACTGCTAACTTTACATGTTCAGACTGTCAAACCTGTCCTGGGTGTATTGTAAATGATTGTTCCTCTTGTCGGGGTTTATTTCGTGGAAAATTTATGATCTATAACCTTATGAATAAAACATGTGTAAATATTTTGCTTTATTGCTTCTTATTTTACCAAAAGCCACGGTCAAGTGTGCAACTGCGTTGGAGAAAAAAACAGTGCTGAATATGTTGTATGGTGTAAGCTGATAATAAAGCTGCGTAATAATTTACATGCTTGCTTTTACTGATAAGATCGCAAATGAAATCTTAAATATTTAAATGTGAATATTCACGTGAAACTTTACGCTTAAGACTAAAAACTTAATCATCTGCAGTTACAGTAATATATTAAGGTACTGATGTTATAGCTAAACGTGTCATAAACTTTTTTAACGGAGATTCGTATGTGACCTCTTAACTAAGCATCAGACTTTGTGATCCCAAAACAACTGGTTCCTGCTACTCTGAAGTCTGATAAAAATTGTCACTCAAGCAAAGTCTAGTTGGATTAGGTGAAAACTTATAACAATTCTAGTGAATCTCTTTATAAACTACGCGTCAATTGAAGTGGAGCACCTCAAATTTTGGATGCTGTTTGATCGTTTGTATCTCAAAATCAAGTTTACCGAATCTACTCTTATTTTCACAGGTTGGCAGATAATTTTTGGGGCTTCTGATTGGTAGACAATAACAAAATTTGCACTTACGTGCTACAAGATATAAGGTGGAATATAAGTAGATGTTTTTTCAGCAACATTTCAAACGATGACCATTAGTCTACGAGGAGAGTTATATATAGTTTTGGTATGCAATTTAGAAATATACCTTGATACCTCGGGGCGTTTTCTAGATTTTATTAATATCGCAGCCCACTACGTTTTTATAATCAATTTTGTATTTTAGGTCAAAGCCACCCTAAGTAAAAATGCAAACAAACCCCATTGGTCGATGAGACGGATTATGTTCGCTTTTGGTATTCAGTGCCGAAGATAATCTCTATAACTCGGGACCATCTCGAGATTTTGTTTATATTGCGTTCCACTACGTTGCTGTCATCACTTTTGTCTTTGAGGTCAAATCAGACTCTTAACCACATTGTTTTTTTTTTTTCGTAAAACGCGCACTTCAATAGTCAAGGAGTTGGGCTAGGTGAATTTTCGGTATCCCATTCAGAAGAACACCTTCATACCTCGGGACGTTTTCGAGATTTTATTAATATCGCAGGTCACTACGTTTTTATAATCAATTTTGTATTTTAGGGCAAAGCCCCCCTAAGTAAAAATGCAAACAAACCCCATTGGTCGATAAGACGGATTATGTCAGCTTTTGGTATTCAGTGTCGAAGATTATCTCTATAACTCGGGACTGTCTAGAGATTTTGTTGGTATCGCGTTCCACTACGTTGCTGTCATCACTTTTGTCTTTGAGGTCAAATCAGACTCTTAACCACATTGGTTTTTTTTTCGTAAAACGCGCACTTCAATAGTCAAGGATTTGGGCTAGGTGAATTGTCAGTAACCCATTTAGAAGAACACCTTAATACCTCTGCATGTTTTCGAGATTTAATTAATATCGCAGCTCACTACGTTTATATGATCAATTTTGAAACCCCATTGGTTGATGAGACGATTATGTTCGCTTTTGGTATTGAGTGCTGAAGATTATCTCTATACTTCGAGACGTTCCCAAGATTTTGTTGGTATCGCGTTCCACTATGTTGCTGTCATCATTTTTGTCTTTGAGGTCAAATTTAACTCTTAACCATATTGTTTTTTTCGTAAAACGTGCACTTCAATAGTCAAGGAGTTGGGTTAGGTGAATTTTCGGTATTCAGTTCAGACGAACACCTTAATAACTCGGGACAATAGAATTGCGATAAAAGTACGCAGGAACAGGAATTGTAGCTTCGAAGTCGACAGTACACAGACGACTTAATACCAGAAATTTAAAAGCCAGACGACGAGTGGCGTGCCCACTCTTGAAAACTATACACCGCACTGAGGGCAGCAACTGGTCCAACCAGCACAGCCACTGGGGAGTGGCAGAATAGTAGAAATGTCTCTTTGTTGATGAAAATGGGGCAAATTTGCTTACAACAACGTAGTCGAATGCGATATCAACAAAATCTCAAAAATGCCACAAAGTATAGATATGTTTTTCAGAACGGAATACCAAGAATCAGCGTAAAATTCGCTGTGGACCAATAATTTAAAAAAAAAGGAGGAGAAATAATTGATGTTATGAACGTAGTGGGCTGCGATATTAATGAAATCTCGAAAACTTCCCGAGGTATTCAGGTGTTCTTCTGAACTGGATAACAAAAATTCACCTAACCCAACTTCTTCACTATTGAGGTGCGCGTTTTACGAAAACAGCATTGTCGTTATGAGTCTAATTTGACTTCAAAGACAAAAGTGATGACAGCAACGTAGTGGAACGCGATATCAACAAAATCCCGAGGTATAGAAATAATCTTCAGCACTGAATACCAAAAGCGAACATAATCTGCCTCATTGACCAATGGGGTTTGCTTGCACTTTTACTTATGGTGGATTTGATCTAAAATACAAAATTGAATATAAAAACGTAGTGGGTTGCGATATTAAAAAAATCTCGAAAACGTCCTGAGGTATCAATGTATATTTCTAAATTACATACCAAAAATATAAATAACTCACCTCGTAGACTAATGGCCATAGTTTGAAATGTTGTTGAAAAAACATCTACTTATATTCCACGTAAGTGCAAATTTTGTTATCGTCTACCAATCAGAAGCCCCAAAAAAATCTGTCAACCTGTGAGAATTAGAGCAGATTCGGTGAACTTGACGAGATGCAAACGATCAAACAGCATCCAAAATTTAAGGTGTTCCACTTCAATTGACGCGTAGTTTAGTAATCAAAGATTGAATAATACCTTTTTTAATACAAAAATGTAAATAATAAAATTAGGTGTCTTTAAATAGTAAAATAATGGGCACTAAAAATTTGTACAGTGACGTGTTTTTCTGTTTCAATACAATACTTGAAGTAAACACATCTGTTCTAGAATTATATACTGCTTGTCTAGCTCCCTTGACTATGTTATATTATTACCTGATAAAAAAAGTCTGGACGCAGCAAGTGCGTTATGGTAGGGAATTTTCGTACAAATGTTTCCAATATCAAATATGTATTATGTTTTAAAAATGACATTTGGTTGGCAGTATAACCTATATAGTGGTAACAATGTACCAAATATCATTAAAATAGCTTTGTTGTTTCATAAAATACGTTTTCCGAAAATAAACTCAACAAGTTATAGAAAAATCTGGTCCGATTTTCCTGGCCAACTAACACCTGCCAAGATATAATTGTTGACTAACAGCTTTATATGACCCAAGTAGAAAAATGCAAATAAAATTTTGCAAAAATTTACTTTACAAAAATTGCTTTTGACCGAAATTGCTTTCAGTAATGTATATGTATTTTATATTTTATTTTTATTATATTTTTCACGAAAATTCGACAACTTTTATTCACAAAACTTACTAAACATTTATGATTAATTACCAACATTTCACATAAATGTTAGAAAAAATGGTTTCTACGGATATACTAAAAACATTTCTGCGAAAACTTTTCAAATTCAGCCACTACTTGAGAGTGTCTGTACACGGCAGCTCGATTTTTTCGACCAATAATACAAACAAAAAGCTACCTGAATGCGTCACTTCCATAGGGCTCAGCTCTCTATTAGTGCAAACGCCTTTTTACAATTTGTGACATCTGTTTGTGCAATGTGCCAAAAATGTGAAAAGTTGCAAAACAATTGAAATAACTCAAAAGCGATAGACGATATCAATTTTTTTCCTTACAAACATGCATTATAATTCAATGACAAAAGCAAATATGCAATAACAAAAGGGGTGTTCTATTAAAAAAAGAAAGTGTGTATCACCAACGACTTATGGACCATTCTGTGATTATCAAAATAATTTTATAACATGCAGCTCAAAATACCTTGTAATTAACGTATACAATTTTTGCTGGTCTCTTATATATAAACAAAAATATTGATTTTTGCCGTAGAAATGCGTCACCCTGTATATGTGTAAACAGACAAAAACTGAAACCTGTCCCGTATATGGGTTTAAGGGGTTCTAGTTCGCTACTTGAAAACGACCGTCAGTTAGCCGCGGAGCCTTCTTATACAATCCTGTACACTCGACTGACATTCGCGGAGCAATTTTTCCAACCTTACCTCATGTTAGGATTGCCGTCTAGCTCGATGTGTATCCTGGCTCAGTTACGAACCTCTTCGAGTAAATTTTTCAAGTTAACAGCGAACAGTATCAATGACGTAATTAATCTTGATAGTTTCTGTACAGTATGTAATATGACTAAACCAGAAACTTTGAGGTACATCATGTTTGGGTGTCCGGTCTACGATCCGGTCCGCAATTCGACAGTAAAAACTTTGAAAGATTATGATGGCCTGGCCTGCCTCTTATCGAGTTCGGATAGGCTCGAACTGAGGGCGCTCTGCACATATATTGGTAATGTGTGTAAGATTCGTTTCTTTATTATGGAGGGGTCAGAGCGAGGGAGAATCTGCTGTTTTCTTAGGTATAGAAAGTATTTTTAAAGTAATATTTGCATTACCACGATCACGAAATTTCGTTTTTCTTTCGAAAGTTAATTTTTAAGTTTATATCAATGGGTTTAAAAACGAACACTTTTGTAATTATGGAATAATTAGTTAGGTTAAGTCATCCAAACGCTTGTAATAAGTTCTATCTTACTACAAATAAATTCTGATTTGATTTGATTCTATTTGATATGTTAAGTTGGAATTTCTGGGTTTCAGGGGAGTCTCGCTGAATTTAATGAAGTCATACCTATTGGGGAGGAAACAATGTGTGGCTTTTAATGATTATAGGACAGGGGTATTTCTGGCATCTGAATGGAAGATTATAGAACGAGGTGTGCCTCAGGGCTCAATCCTTGGGCCAGTCTTGTTCTTACTTTATATTAACGAACTGTCTGAAGTATTGCCCCGTAAGACAACCCTGTTTGCTGACGATACATCTTTCTTTTTGCGAGCTCCTTCAGATAGTTATCTAATTTATGAGGCATCACAATCACTGAGAATTCTGGAACAGTGGTACAATGGAATGGACTAACAATTTAATGTGACCAAAACAAATTTAATCTCATTTAACTATTTTAGGGGTAACCAGTTATCTCTGGAATTCAACTCAGAATTGCTGAGCACGCAGGATGATGTTAAGTTTTTGGGCTTGAAACTTGATTCTCAGTTGAACTGGAGGGCTCATGTTGGCTATCTGGCAGGTAAACTGTCAGCTTTTAGTTATGCGTGTTCTGTCCGATTATAGTAGTATTAGTGCTGGCCCCGAGGCGTACTACGCATATGTGAACTCAAGGCTTCGATATGTACTAATGTTCTGGGGGAATTCCATAGAAGTCGGTAGAATCTTTAGGCTCCAAAAGGCATGTATCCGTAGCATATTTAATCTGAATTATAGGGGTTCGTGTAGGAAAACATTCATCGACAACAGAATACTTACCTTGCCAAGTTTGTATATATTGGAGTGTGCGTGTTTTGTTAGGGAAAACCGGAGATTGTTATCAGATTGTGAACAACAGCATCAATACAACACTAGAGCACGTTTAAAGGATCAGTTAATTGCGCCAAAAACTACAAAAAGTATTGTTTACAATAGTGCTGTGGTGCAGTCCCTAAAGGTGTACAACAAACTGACGGTGCAGATAAAAGAGCTTCCACCTGTAAAGATGAGAAAGACACTGAATAATATTCTGGCGGCAAAGGCCTATTATAATATTGAGGATTTTTTAGCTGACAAGTTTTAGCTGTTGGTAATCAATATCGTGATTGTATAGTTTTTTTACATTGTAATTCCTGTGTTTTTTTTAATGTTGACGTGTTCTACACATTTTTTATGTATTGATGGTGCGAATAAATATATTATTATTATTATTGTTTTTATTATGACTAAGATAGAAAACAAACAAAAAATTCTTAATTGCCTACTACCGTTAGTTGTAGTTGCTACATTTCATTATCGGATAAAAAAATATTTTCGATAATTCTGAACGCTATGTATTAATAAATATTATTAAATTGATAATGAGTTTATTATCAGTTGTGTAAATGTCTTTGATGTAAATTGGTAACAATGTATAAAAATAACTGAAATATATACTTTTTGTTTCAGGCAAAGAGAGACGTCGCAAGTCTGGTGGATAAATATTTCGGAAGCTTATACAATAACTATGATCGGTCGAAAAAGTGCTTAATACGACAAGCTAGAGACTTGCTCGTGTGTGAATATCGCGGCTGTTTACAGAGATTTGAGAACGAATTCTGCATACAAGCAGCCAAACTCCTACAACATCTCAAGGTAAGTAGGCTTTAACAAATACCCTGGTATCTTTAAGGATAATCTGGCTTTTACATCTGCCAATATTCGCAGGCAGATTTCTGCGTACTTAACGCCACAATGGTTGAAATGTATTATATGTCTTATCCATTTAGTTCTGAATAATAACCAACATCTTATAATAAAAAACTCGGGACGCAGCAAGTGCGTTATGGTAGTGAATTTTCATAAAAATGTTTTTATTGCAAATATGTGTGTTTTCTTTTTAAGAAAGCAGCCATCAATTTTGGTTACCAGTATAACCTATATAGTAAAAAACTCTGGACGCAACAAGTGCGTTATGGTAGTGAATTTTTATTAAATGCTTAAAATTTGAATAACTTAGTTTCCTATAAACTTAGAAAGCTTGATTTTGGTATGTAGTAAGGTCTTTCCTATGGCAAGATATCCACCAAATTTCATTAAAATAACTTTGTAATTATTGTAGAAAAAACATTTTTTTCAAAAGAAAATTTAAAATTTGAATACCTCAATTATATATAAACTGAGAAAGTTTAATTTAGGTACCTAGTAAGGTCTCTCGCAAGGCAATATATACAGTAAATTTCATTAAAACATCTTTGTTATTTTCGGAGAAAAAAAAACTTTTGACAGAAAACTCAAAATTTTTCCGAAAAACCCGTCAGATTTTTCTGGCTAACGAGCTCATCCAAGCGATTAATAAAAGAAAGGCACCTGCCGAGTTTAATTGAAATCGGTAAATTATTTTTTGAGTTATCAGACGGATACATATATACAGTGTGTCCAAGATAAGGAGGGGATAGCATGGGGAAATCGGAAACCGTAAGAGATACAGGGTGTGTTAAATTAGAAAAAAATTGCCCATTTTAGAGCTCAATTAAACGGTATTTTGAAATTTTGGAAATTCCGATTATTTCCGGAGATATTCGACAAAAACCGAACTTCGCCAACTTCGGTTTTATTTTTTTCTGACCTTATTTGAGAAGATATTGAAAAACAAAAAACACTTTCTCACGTACACTTTTTAACCTTTATAAGTTGATGTTTACAGATTTTTTATTCGACGTTTTGTCTCCGAGAAACCATCATCAACTTTAATTTTTTAAATACGGCCCTGCAATTTTTATTTCAAAACTTTAAACCATTTTCAAATCTAAATTAGAGGATGTATAATTTCTAATGATTTGAATATGTTTTCAGCTTGTTTCAGTCAAAAAACAATATTATTCAGGAATAATCTTCTGAGTACGTCCCTGAATAGAACATATTTATATCATAAACCTACCTACCAAATTTGGCTATCATAGCTTTTTATTTTTTTAAATATAATTTTTTTGAATGAAAACTCAACATTTTCCCGGAAAACCTCATCCGATTTTTCTAACTAACTAACTTATCCAAGCCATTTACAAAAGGAAAGTGAATGCCAAATTTTATCAAAATCGGCCCACTATTTTTTGAGTTATCGGTGTGATACACAAATATATATATATATATATATATATATATATATATATATATATATATATATATATATATATATATATATATATATATATATATATATATATAGATATTTATATATAAATATATAAAAATTTAAACTGACCCCGGATATGGGTTCTAGGGGTCCTAGTTCGCAATTTGCAAAAACTTTTTCAAAATTCTAAGGTCGGGATCTCCCCATTAGTAAATTTTTTCTACGAAAATTTTTATTACGAAAATTCACTAATTATCAAACTGCTTAAATCCTACTAAGTGATTTTTTGTAACTTTTGGAAGACATTAAAAATATGGTGCAATTCAACAAATTTTTTAGACGCGAGAATTTGGAAATAGGTCACCATTTTTAGTCTGCATCTAATTCTTTCATTTTTGCAACACAATATGTACAAGGTATATTTTTAATATTGCCAGATTCCCCTCATTGATTTTACAGCCGTGTAAAATTCCAAACCAATCACTTCCTTCTGGACTTAACCTAACTGATCGTGCCGATCGTTTCTTCATTTAATCAATATAAATAGGGGTAGTGTTTTAAAAAGTTATTATCTTTCTTTATTTATTCTACATTTCATGTCGATGGAATGAATGAAGCATTGGCAACACGATCAGCTGCCATATGTTTATGTTTATTTACATATTTTTGGTCTATGGATGTCTATAACATATTATGGAGTCAAACGTCAAAAATGCTTGCTTAATCAGTTCTATATTTCTCCGGTGTGCACGTATATAAGTTATATATATATATATATATATATATATATATATATATATATATATATATATATATATATCCATACATGAAAATGTATGATTGCTGATAAATTTAAACTCAATTCATTTACCATATAGTTGAAATTCCCATAACAGGACAAAATGCCTTCAAAGTTTTGTTAGTTTGCGTTGTTATTGGGAATTGTGACTTATAGGTAAAAAATAGAGCAAAATTAACTTTCAGGTCAATAATGTTACACCGGCAGCCATACTAAACTATGCTTGCGGTATCCATCTTGATTTTATTGGAAAACTAAAATATAACTAAAACACGTTGGTCGAAATGCTTTGCTGGACCTATTATCGACTTCCCTATTACTTTTAGTTTATGCCCCACATTGGTAAAATACACTTAAATTTTACTTGAAAATGACCTGTGGTGATTTGGTCGCCGACCTATTGTTAGGCCGATTTTACGTCAATTTGACTTTAAATGTTGCTTGGGTGCCACGCGTAGATTGATTCATACAACAGGTATACACCATACATCTACGGTAACTAAACTAAATATATATACCAGGCAGAAAACATACTACCCGAACCAACAATCGTGAATTCTCGGCCGCAATTATGGAAAATGAGAGACGACATGAAATTAAAAACTTGCGAAGTGATTGTTATTTAATTGGGAGATTCAATCAATTATCAAAATACGCTATATTTGTAGCTTTATTAACGGACCCAAATACAGTTTTAGCGCAGCATAGATATATTATGCTGTCACACAATATAGCAGAAATTTAAACAAAATCAAGCCAAGTCTCTATAAAAATGATTCTAAAATAGTTTCTTTTACCTTTAAACTTTAACATAAGACGTCATATAAGACTTAAATAGTAAAATAATTTGTTTAGAAGATTTTTAAATTACTTTTAACGAGTATGTAATGTACATAGAAAATAATAACTTTTTAAAACACTACCTCTGTTTATATTACCTTGACGACAAACCAAAAAATATATATATATATATATATATATATATATATATATATATATATATATATATATATATATATATATATATATATATATATATATTTAAATACAGTTAGCCTGCATATGTCAGATTGACACTTATCAACTTTTATTCAAATGTAACATTAAAAAAGATGTAATTATTTCCACATGTCACAGCGTGCGGACGTTCAAATTTCAAAATTTTCTTTCGCTTAAACGTCGTAAAAAGTATGAGAACATATAGAAAACATGATTGGGGAACGAAAATTTGTTTTGTCTGTCGGCATCTCAGTCTGTCGGTCTGTAGGTCTGTCGGTATGTCGGTCTGTCCGTCTGTCGGTCTGTATGTCTGTCTGTTTGTAGCCACGATAACTTTAGAAGGAATTGAGAAAACGCCCTCAAATTTGATATACAATTAGCACTCGACACACGCACGGTTCGGATTGTTTTTGGGTGAAGTCGGTTTGGGGGTAGGGGATGAATGCGGGGTGATTTTGTGAAAATTGACATTTTTTTCGTTAAAACTCGAGTAATCCGACTTTTTAGGGCTTATTTATTAGAAAAGATTTAATTTGATCAAACATCTGGTATTCTGCGCTGAAATTAAATTATGGGTTGAATGTGTGGGATTGGAGTATTGCTGACAAAACATTCGAATTTGTTTTGTGCTGAAACGGGGTAAACAGTCTCAAAACATAGAAAACTTGATTCTGGAATCAACGTTCTTTTGCTTTTCGGTCGGTCTGTCGGTATGTACGTCTGTCTGTTAATGAGCGCAATAACTTTCGGACCAATTGAGATATCATGTTCCAATTTGGTAACCAGTTAGCACCCGACAAAAGAACGCTTCGAATTGTTTTTGGGTAAGATCGCTTCAGGAAGTAGGGGATAAATAAGGAGTGATTTGGTAAAAAATTACATTTTTTTCAATTAATCTCGACTAGTATAACGTTCCAAAAGTTTATGGGTGCAGGAATACAAATATTTTCTTTGTGGTCAAGTCATGGGCCCTAAATTAATTCCATGAGAATGTCTTTTTGAAGAAAATAAATTATTACAGCTATGTGGAAGTTATGATTCATTTTGCAGCACTATTTTTTAGCGATTTTTTTTAAATAGCTAATAGAGAGGTATCGATGGTGAGACTTTGCAAAAATTACCTTTCTCAAATGGAAAGGTTATCCCTGGAGAATAATTTGTCAAGTCAATGGATCGAAATCAATGGGCCTATATAAAAAAGTTCCTCAAGTTCGAGAAAATCACAAGGTTCTATCATTACTAACAACCGAGATACCTAGCAATTGCAACCAAAATCGGACACCCTGTACAGCGGTGAGTTAGTAAACACCGGGATATTTCCTTGTCTAAACTCTTGATAGGACTTTCTTTGAATTCACCGATTCTTTAAATAATGAAACAGTTTAGTTATAACAAAACTAAATAGGTGGAGAACGATAAAGAACGAAGAAGCGTACTCTAACTCTCAACAAAAATAAAAATTTGTTCACAAAAAGATATGCAAAAGCAAACTCTGAATCCAAGTAAATGATAAAGAACTAGGAAATCACTTTGCGAGAAGAAATTCGTATAAGGGCAGAAAACTAAATTAAAAAATATATATTAATCAGACCCACTTGTATACTGATGTTTTGGTATAAAGGAATTTGAAAACTATTGTTTGTTTATGCGTTCAATAAACGCTAGGAAAATATCTTTCACAAACGCAAACTGCTGAAAACGCATTGTTTCGTTTACAATCCCAAATTAACATTAAAACAATCATAATATTATTATGTGCCAGTTAGTTTTCAGACAGGCGAACTGACTGCACCAACAAAAAGTTCCTATTATTTTTACACAATCGGGGTCTGAAATTAGTCCCACTTTAATTTAGAACGGTCAAACTTAAAAGCACGCATTGTCACCTGTCAGTCGGTTTACTTTATTCTCATGTTTGTGCGATACGTTACAGGATTTGACCTGGTCTTTATCTGCGAATCCGGAGTGCTGAAAACCAATTAAGGCTGAATACAAGGCTATTTTAAAGTCACTCATAGTCTATCTGTTTCTTAAAAAAGATCCCGATGTATAAGTATATAAAACTAGTTGTACAATTAAGAGGCAGTAGTGTACTGTACGGAAAACATTAGCAACAATTACGGTACCCGTTGCCATCTACGTACTTCATTATTATTTATTTATTCCTTGTTCTCCATTTATCTTTGTAATTTGCGACAAGTTCAGAATTTGTATTTATTACGCCACTCAATAAGTGCGTACATCTAGGTACAAAAATTGTGAACTTGTTTTCAACGCACATGCCAAATGCAATGTTTATTTATTTACCCTCACAACAGATGGATTCTGTAATAACTAATAGACTGATCTTCATCATGATTAATTAAATAAAGTCTGTTTTTCCTGTGTAATAAACTATGATGACAGTTGAATAATTTCTCCTTATTGAACTATATTTAAGCAATTAGTAATTCTTTTTAGTGAATTTTCATGAAGAATATTCACTAATAGAGACATATCGATGGTGAGACTTTCGGAAAATTTCTTCAAAAATTAAGCGTGAACTGGGGCCACTGGTACCCACTTCCATGGTCAGTTAAAAAGTTATATATATATATATATATATATATATATATATATATATATATATATATATATATATATACAGGGTGCTTCACGGTGAGTGGCCTATTAGACGTTTCTGGAGAACTACATCTATTTAAATTCTAAAAATTGGTATCCGCACGTTTTTGATACTGGTCTTTCTAACTAAAATATTTTCAATTAGCCTGCGCTTCCGGTTATGCCGGAAGTTGACACAAACTTTGTTTTTTAAATAGAACAACCTGTATATTATTAGCTTTTTGAATTACACGTTCAATTTAAGTGTCATTTTGATCACAACATATTCGGCTAGTTGGTACCGTTTCGGATTTATTGGCCATTTTGTAGAAAAAAATTACGATTGGAGCGCTTTAGAAAAATTCCGATATTTTTAAAGACATGCAAGATAGAAACATGCGGTTTTCACTATCCCATAGAGCGTAAAAATTCCTACATACTGCTGTAAACACAATATGATTTTAAATAACTGTTATTTATAACAAACATTTGAATTTGAAAATTTTCAAAGTTAACTTGATTTTTTTTTAATGGAACGGTACCCATATTTCCCCAGCATCTGAGTCAGCGTTAAATTCCCCATCTTTTAAGTATACATCACTCAATACCTATCTCATACAGTTTTCTTTGAAAATTGATTTGAAAATAGTAATTGTTAGCAGATGTCATTTTCTTGTACGTAACAAAAAAAATACAGTAGAAATAAAAAGATTTCATGTTCAAGCCAAAAATTATACTCAAGAAATATTGCTACTGTGTTTGAAAATTTTGTATTTTAAATATTTTAAAAAAATTAAAAAAAATCTAAGGATAACAACAGTGATATTATTACCTTACACAATCTTATAAGTCCTCGAAGTATTATTACAACATGAGTAACAAAACAACTCACACCTCCTAAATTAGTAACTGCTCAAAATGTTGTCCATTAACACTCAAACATTTTAATATTCGTGTCGTAATGCCGCTAGTGGTTGCTGACAGAAGCTCATTCCTATTTAACTCTTCAAACGCCCTTCTTACTCTGATCTTTAATTCTTCGCGTGAATTGACGGGCGTTTCATATATTTTGGTTTTTATCTTTCCTAAAAGATGGAAATCAAGCGGGGTAAGATCTGGACTTCTTGCGGGTCATATCCAGTGACCGCACTTCCCTATCCATCTATCTTTAAATAGATAGTCGAGTGTGATATTTCTCGTGTAGAGTAAGCAGGAGCTCCGTCATGTTGATACCAACAAGTTCTATATTCTGATAATGGTAAATTGTCTAAAAAGTCTGAAACTATTGTTCTTAATATTTCCAAGTAACGATTAGAAGTTAAGGTTCCATCATAAATATGATAATAAAAGTTATTACCTTTCAATAAACAAAACACATTGAAACAAACTTTTACTCGAAATCTCCTTTCCCTAATAGCGTGAGGGTTTTGATTTGCACATACATGAATGTTATGTCTATTGAAAACTCCTTCATGAGAAAATCTCGATTCATCAGCCCATATATATATATATATATATATATATATATATATATATATATATATATATATATATATATATATATATATAAAGAAGTTTAGGATTTAGTTAAATATCCTAGAATTTGGTACTTTTAAAGCACCCAAAGTTAATCCCAGTCCAGTGACTAGAGATGAAGATAACGAAATAACTGTCCTGGCTTATTTCGAAGCATATCCACATGCCTTTATTGACACTGCAGTGAATGACATATGTATTCCTTACTCCTCTGTAGAAAGAATCTTGTGGAAGCACAAAATGCGCAACTATAAGTTTACTTTAGTGCAAGATCTGCATCCATAATATGCTAGTTTTGTGAAACGATGTTAATTCATATTCAAGGAGATGATGACTTTTAATATATATATATATATATATATATATATATATATATATATATATATATATATATATATATATATATATATATATATATATATATATATATATATTGGGTGCTTTGAAAGTACCAAATTCTAGGATATTTAACTCAGTCCTAAACTTCTTTTCACTCATGGGTGGCAGATTAGGATTTCACTCATTAAACCTTCTACATGTTCTACTAATAATTCGGTTACATTCTCCATGGATGTAAAATAAATTTAAATAACCTGCATTGGAATAATGATTTTCCATGTTAACTGTGAACATTAGTACATCGACATTTATCGAATAATTTAGAATGACAAGTATGTAATATAAATTGTTCATCATGGCACACTTGCCTTCATGTTGACGTTCAACTACAGTATAAGGAAAAATTATGCTGTGTTATGTTTTTGAATGTCTCTAAAGACCTCAAAAAGTGTCCTTTTTAGCTTTTGTAAATGCCCAATATAGGTCGGAAAGTTATGAAAAAAGGAATCGGTTGAAGCTGCTAATTACTGTGTGTGCAGGCTAATTGAATATATTTTAGTTAGAAAGATTAGTATTAAAAACGTGCGGATACCAATTTTCAGAATTTAAATAGATGTAGTAGCAGAAACGTTTAATAGGCCACTCACCGTGAAGTACCCTATATATATATATATATATATATATATATATATATATATATATATATATATATATATATATATATATATATATATATATGTATCCAACAGACAACTCAAAAAATACTTCATTGATTTGGACAAAATTTGAGAATTACCTTTGTTTGGTAACAGCTTGTTGGATAAGTTCGTTCATCAGATCTTAACGCCCATTTTTTTTTTAACAAAAAATTAACAGACGTGGTTGTGACCAATTTTCAAGTCTTTCGAAGAAAATAAAGTTGTTCTAAGTTAAAACTAAAATAATCCACAACATCACTTCAGATTCTGTAATGCAATATCTATAATGTTGGACAAAGAGCGATGACATTACATGTACTGCTATGCTATTTAAATAAATGGTGGATAAAAATCTAAGCAATGGAAGTTACAAGTATCATTGCAAGATTTCAGAATGTAGAACATTGTGAATTGTACGATAGGGACGCCATCTCGATGTGGAACCAGGTAGTATCTAGTTAACACAAAATGTTTTAGATGGAGACTGTGTACAATCGACTAACAATTTTGTAAATTGTCAACCCTGGCCCATCCATTCCTAATACCACCACCATGTTTCCTTTCAAAAGCGCTAAATTTTAGCATGCGACTGCAAGCGGCATGTTAGCTGGCTGACGTTAGACGACACCGCTGATCTTTAACAGCAGCAAGTAGCTTGCAAGCTTAACAAGCACATTATTTCTACGCTTCCTCGCTTGTGCTTGTTATGTAGCCTTGTTGACATTTTACAACTGACTTTTAACTAACCTAACATATTTAAAACATGGATATAAATATTGAAAATAAATATTGGACAATGGTTATAAATGAAAATTGTAAGTTAATGAGTTAAAACAATAATTTTTGCGAAAAATAGAAAAGAAATATGTCAGTAAATCAAATTCTAAAAGCAGTGCTAACACTCGGTTTTTAATGTTTCTTAATTGGCCCACGAAAACGGGACCCCATAACCATTATTATTATTGTATGACCGGGGGAAATAACTAATGCATTATGTAGTGATGTAACAGCATGGGCACTTTAAAGCGTATTTCTGTATTTCTCACATTGTATGTTTCAAGCAGGTACAGTCTCCCAATTAAAATTAGACTACCTACGTTTGTTAACCGTCCAACCCAATCGAGCTTAACTTACAAGTTGCTTGTTGGCGGCGTCGACCGGATTTCAGCACAGTCTTGGAAAAAATCTAGATTCATACACTCTTAAATTGCGAATTGCCGCGAAACGTATTCCTATTGATTCATTTAAAATAATATCGTAAAACTGTTGTTTTTATTAGATTTTATAAATGTGTTTTACTATTTTTTGTGTGTACACACTTAGGCACGATCTAATGTCTTCTTTGCTTTAAGTTTGTGTAGCCCCAATGCTAATCAAGGGCACCCCTTTATTATATTTATTTAGCTTGTGCGTATATATGTAATATAAAAATAAAAAAGAAGTGAAACAGCAAGTGAATTGATTTACTTTAGGGCTGTATTCGATATTATCTGAAAAAGGCATTATAGGCGTCGAAGTGGAAGGTAATTTTGGTAAATAAGCAGTTACCGCACGGAGGGTTTTTAGAATTTTTTTCGGAAACATACTTAGAACCCTCTTTGGATGCACAAGCCACAAGGCAAATTTGTTGCAAACAACCCCCAAGAAAGTTAAGGGGCCAGGAATGAATAGGGGTGTCGGCCGAGGGGGGAAATATAAAATTAGTCGGACTTTGAAAATATGCGTTTTTCACATTTTGCAGAAGTACTTCCTTTAAACCCCGTCTACCCCGCGCAACACCCATATTCGCCCACGTCCAGTAACTTTCTTGGGGGTTACTCACAAGAAAATTTTCTTCTGCTTTACGCTTTGAAGGTGGTTGTATGCATGCACAAGGGGAAAGAGAACCCACCGTATTTTTGGGTGAGGGGGTTTCCTCCTGGGAGCTCTTCTTCCCCTTCAGCACGCATACGATCGCCCTTAATGCATGAACCACGAGAATTTTTTTATGTTTAGCTTTCTGGTGTATTTTGGTCCAGTATAGGTATTTCCTGTTTATCAATTGTTTTGTTTCAGTTTTGTATCCAAATGACTATAAATATTTATGTTAGAGATAATGTTTTTGCTTGTCCTTCTATACCCTATTTTTTAGTGTTCCTAATTAAATAAAGTAATGTTTTGTAACTTTGAATATAAGGCTAAATCACTATACTATATTATTCTTATTAAAATTCACTACTATAACGCATTTGCTGCGCCCTGAACATTTTTACTTTAAGGTCGGTATATTTCCGCGGCTATGGCCAACCACCGACTAGAGTTGTTGCTAAAGAACAGCTGAGATTACCGTAATAGTTTGAACAGTTCGTTTGTTACCCAAGAACATGTTCCAGACCTGTTCACCTGTTCACCTGTTCATCTGTTCTTTTGTTTAGATCGTAGTATAAATGCATTAGATACATATAAATAAGTGTTCACTCATCTCTCCTCTGGTCAAACTCTGACACACCATCATTTCCACTACTAAAATTGTACCCTTTTGCTATTTTTTTTTACAAGCTAAAAAATTATATGTTCACGGATCTGTTTAAAATTAATTAAATAATGTATATTTATGTAAATGTATCATTGAAAATGTGGTGGATGTGCGATTCTGCACATTTTTTGGCTTGCATGATTTTGCTGATTTTATTTAATTATTTGTCCAGCAGCAGTCAACAATTTATTGATTGTGGAACCAAATTTAGTTGAGAGTCCTTATTTACATCATTCCAATGAATCGCAGAAGCTAGAGAGTCAGCGTCAGCGCAGATCAACTGCCGACCTCCTCTCCTTTGTCACCCATTCTTGGAACAATTCTATGGACTTACACGGTGATCCCAGATTGTCGCTCTAGACATATCCAAAGCATTTGGCACGCAGCGCTACTTAATAAACTTCCGGCCTATGGCCTACCACCAAAACTCTGTACCTGGACAGCAAACTTCCTCTCCAACCGGAGCATTTCTGTTGTTGTGGATGTCCGTTCCTCTAAACTGTATCCAATTAATGCAGGAATTCCTCAAGGTTCAGCTTTAGCCCCTACTTTGTTTCTTCTCCACATCAATGACCTCCTCTCTAGCACATCCAACCCAATTCACAGTTACGCCGACGACAGCGCCCTCCACTCACATATACAATATTCTAAGCCTCTCTCTTTGGCCCAATTAGATGAGGATCGCAGACACATGGAGGGTTCTGTTTCCGTGGATCTCCAAAAAATATTAGACTGAGGAAGCATAAATCAACCCCACCAAATCTCAGTCTTGCTTTCTTTCTTATAAAAGATACACCAGCCCTAAAACCATCACAATGAACAACTAAGTTATTCAAAGTAATAAGTCCTTTCCACTTGTTGGAATTTCTGTGGATCGAAATCTCAATTGACACCAACATGTCACATCAATTGCAGAAGCGGCTGCTAAGAAATTAGGTTTCCTCTTCCGGGCTCGCAAATACTTTTCACCAGCTAATCTCTATACCTTATATACTTCACAAATAAGGCCAAACCTCGAATACTGCTCCCACATCTGGGGTTCTGCGCTGCTTCTACACTCGCTATCCTGGACTACATTCAAAAGAGAGCTATACGTCTCATTGGTGACCCTACCCTTACCCAAAGGCTGCCATCCCTTGCCCACCGATGTGCCGTTGGTGACCTCTCTCTCTCTTTTATAGATATCTGCACGGGCAGTGGTCAGAGGAGCTTTCTTCCATGGTTCCTCCACCTGCTGCCCCCAACTGATCTAGCAGGGGAACAGAGCGGATGCACCCTTACACTGTCCAGGTTACCAGACATATTTTATTATGTCCGCTCTTTTGTCCCGAGGACTTTCAAGTTGTAGGATTCCTCGCCGGCGCATGTTTTTCCTTCTCCAAACCTCCAAACCTTCAAGTCCAGAATTAACAAATTGCCTCTTTCCTCCTTGTCGACACCCACGGTACGATAGTATTTAGGCTAAAAGCCCTCGTGGTGTGTTGTTGAAAATAAAAAGGACACGAACACCGAACCACTGAACACGCAGATTAAGCGGCGCCGCGCGGTGCGCCGAGTCAGTCGGGTCGGGCTGGAAAAATAGTTGTTCAGTTCTTTCAGAAAAACAGTTCAGAAACAGGCTACCTCAGAATCTATTCCCAAGACCCCGTACCGTACTTTTCTTAACAACTCCACCACCGACCCAGTGAGCAGTTTCACCTTACTGGAAATTTTGCCAAACCGCTGTCTTTATGTAACGAGGGTAGGGATCTTTAACGTGCCCAACATCACACGGACACGGAACCGGCGGCTTTACTCTCTCTTCGAAGGGCGGAACTTACAAAAAATCCACTTGCTTAAATACGATGCCACAACCTCGGTTAATGTTAATTTTACAGTATGTACTGAAAAAGTGAAAGGGGAACCCTGGGAATCGAACCCAGTACCCTTCGGTTTCGAGGAACACGTTCTTTACACAGTACCACCGACGCTCACAATTAGTAGTTCAATAACTGAATTTAATTTTAAGATTATTTGTTGTACTGGGTAGCACAAAATCTTATAGGAATAATACATAGAGCAGCAATAGACACTATTATTATTAGTATTGCGATTCAAACAAACTTACATACGTTCAAAAGTCGAAATTAAGGAAGTAAAGGGTATTAAAGTGAGAAACTGAATTTCGACCCTTCTTGATGCGCAGGGTGGTACAGCCAAATGGAAAAAAATCAGTATCACAATTAATATGCATTATTATACAAAATTCTGTTCATATTAGATTAAAGAATGATATTCTGCATCGTGAAAACTTCAGCCTTACATTCAGCCCACTTCGAGTGACCACTGCAACCCCAACATTTTGAATAGAAAGTAAGGGCTGGTGATATCTCATTTGAAAGATCTCTTTATTCTCCATTCAAAGGTGCTGTGGTTCTAAAATTGATAGTAAGAATTAACAGTAAAAAAAAGAAATTCATCTGATTGACGAGGCTTGCTACAACACACTACAAAATTAATAACTAAACGCTTTTAATTCTTGATAATAATAAAAAGTATAAAGTACATTAATTTTAATGTAGATGTTCAAAATGCATGCGCTGTACGTCTTGGCAGCATCCTAACCGTGAATAAAAATGTCTTCCAACCTTAACCAACATCTGAGGTGTCACCGACTTAATCGCAATCGTTATTTTTTTCCCAAGTCAGTTACATCTCGTCGCCTAGTCTTGTTAACATACTTTCACAAATGTCCTTATAGGAAGAAGTCTAATAGCGTAAGATCCGCTGATAATGCTGGCCATTCTAACGTTCCTGGCCCCCCTATCCAACGATTTGGAAATATTCAGTCGAGGTACTGCCGGATATTGAGTTGGTAATGTGGTCGTGCTCCGTCCTGTTAGATTTAAATCACAATCGCTGAAAATTGTGGGTTTGCTTTATCAGGATATAAGTCTGCCAAAATTGGCACTGGTTTATTTTGCAGCAAGGCTAGTCCATTCCAATTTCCATCAATGGAAAAAAACAATACATGTTCTAATTGGATAACATTGTTACCTAACATTTCCATCAATTGTTCACAAAAAGACGTCTTCTATCAAAATCGTCTTCCATGAGCTTTTGAGTGTGTATCAATTTAGGATAATTTCTTTTAATATTCGAATAATCGATGAATAACTAGCATCCTGGAGTCTGGATAAGTGCGACTTTAAATTTCAACAAAACAACTTTATTTACTCTCTAAATATGGATACAATAAAAGTTATAGAATGACACTCTCACAAAACACTTTGTTTATCTGGCATTACAATCACTACACTGGAACTAGAGTCGCAGCTCTCTTAACACTTCACACTGGTTACTGCTTCTTCGAGTCACTTCAACATTCTCTAACTGAACCTCTTGAGCTTTTTTTATGATGCGGGAGGGGGAAATGCTCATGCAGACCCCATTCACGGCCCCGTAGGTTCCGTGGGATATCGAGGTATTGTGAGACTGTACTCACTAAAAACCCCTCCCTGGGAGTACTGGACCTTAGTCCATACCTCCGTCGGAAAGAATTACACACAATGACTTTTTAGGGTATGAATTTTTCCATTCTGTTTTTGCCGCGGGGGCGTTAGCGGGTAACTATAAGCTTTGGACGCTTATGCTTGTGTGGAAGTTGCTCGTCGTAGTCGGTGGCACTACGGAGAAGAGCATTTAGGTGAAAAGCGGCTTTTGCGAACTGGGTTGTGGATAGTTGAGTTATAAACTCAAGTATAGAAGGCATTTCCAGATCAGAGTGAATCTTACTGTTTCGGACAAACCATGGCGCTCCGGTAACCATGCTCAGAATTTTGTTCTGGATGATTTGAAGGGTCTTGATGTGTGCCGCGGTGGCCCATGCAGGTGATGCATAGGTCAAGGCTGGCCGGACAATGACTTTGTACATGAGCAACTTGTTGTTCGTGGACAATTTGGAATTTCTATTTAGAAGTGGAAACAGCTTCGAGATGAACATCGAGGCTTTCTTTCGAGTGTGATAGACATGGGGGCGCCATGTTAAGTGTTTGTCGAGGAAAACCCCGAGGTATTTGGCGGAATCTTGCCAGGGGATTAGACGGTTGTCTAATGAAACGTGTTCGTGAGGTGTGTGTCTTCTCTTGGAAAAAAGGATAGCTGAACATTCATCGGGGTTTATGGCTAGAAGGAATTTCCTATACCATGATTGCAGCTCGACTGCGGCGGTCTGAAGTCTTTCGGTTTTTATCTTCGGCTGAGTGGAGCTGCTGAGTATGGTAGTGTCGTCTGCGTACAGTGCGTATGTCACGTTTAGGGTGGCTGTCGGAATATCTGCGACAAATATATTGTACAGCAGAGGGGAGATAACAGAACCCTGCGGGAGACCAGCCGTGGCTGGGTACGTTCTAGATCTGGCTCCAAGGTGTTTGACCTGGTACTTCCTTTGTTGCAGGTATGACCTGATTAGCAGAATCAGAGGGAGAGGATAATTAAATGATAGAAGTTTGTTTAGGAGGCCCGCAGGCCAAACCCTATCGAGAGCTCGAGTAATGTCAAGAAATATTGCGCCAGTTGACTTGTTTATGTTAAATCCTTTGGTGATGTTTTCCACCACATGAGGGACTTGGTCAGTGGTGGAGTGCTGGTGTCTGAAGCCGAATTGCTCATCCGAGAGGATATGATTTTCTGAGAAGCTAGCCTTTTCTGAATCAGTTCTCGGCGATTTTGCCGATGACTGGTAGCAGGCTAATGGGCCTGTAGTAGAGGGAACAGCGGATCTTTGCTGGGTTTCGGGATGTTGACAATGTCGGCAAGTTTCCACATGGAAGGAAAATGTTGAAATCGCAGCATGGCATTCATAATCGTAACTAGGAATACCACGGCTTTACGGGGGAGTTTTTTCAGGGCTACCTTGGAGATTCCATCGTATCCCGGAGCTTTCCTATTCCTGACGTAGCGGTGCGTTCTTGCTACGTGCGACAGATCAACGTTGTTATAATTCGGGCTGAATTGCAACTCCAGATGATCTGCGAATGCAGTAGCTTTCTCCGCATCCGTGTATACGACACCGTTACGGCCGTGAAGCGGGGATATCGGAAGTTTTTGGGAAGGAAGGGCTTTTGCCACTTGCCAGACGGAATCGTCTTGGGTAGACAGGGTTTGCATGCGCTCCTCCCAACGATTGTTGCGGAGTTCTTGTAGAGCGGATCGTACTTGTTTGATGAGTCTGTTAGCGTCTCGTTTGTCGGAGGGGACCTCTTGAGCTGGCTTGCTTCCGCGTTTATCTAGCCGTCGTCCCTTCCACCTCGCTCCAGGAGTGTTCCATTACAGAATGTTCCAAGACCTTCTTTTGCTAGAAGGTTCCATGGATACAGTACGGCTTTGCATATATACAGGCGGGGTCTATATACAGGATAATCCAAATGTGGCCATCACTCCTCTGTTCAGTTAGGATACAAGGGGTGTTTCTCGTACTATAAGACCTCGCTGCGTATATAGGGTGTTTGGGTTCTCTGCGTACACAGGGGTTTATACAGGCTGTTCCGAATGCGCAGATCTCAGTTATCTGTTCTGACGGGGTACAAGTTGGTAACTTCGTTATTTTTGGTACTAGAGGGTTGAGACGTCGTCTGTGCAGACACCCCCGGGGGAAAGGGGATCTTTAAAATAATCTCAATAGGATTATTTCGGAAAATTATTTTAATTTTTCAAACAGTAAAGTTATTGCGATGAAATAAGGTACACTGTTTCTACTATATGTAGGTTATACCAAGTTTCAGGTCTTTTATTTAAAAAGAGACATATTTTCCAAACTTTTTTATGAAAATTCACTACCATAACGGACTTGCTGCGACCAGACTTTTTTAGGTTTGATTAGACACACAATATGTATAAATTTAATTAAAATTGATCAATCCTTACTGGGTGTTCCGATTTATTTAAAAGTCAGCATATTTTAGATAATCACCCAATTTTAATGAAAAGATAGTGGCATATTTCACCCTAAAATTATTCTCATATACATAAGCAGCACTATAAAAACGTAAAGCTTTACCACCTATTTACTTAGTTATTTTGTTACGTCCAATCTTTCATGCAACACAGAATTCCTCTACCTAATAAAACATCCATCTAGGCGTAAGATTCTTTCTAAAAGCTCTGTCAGCTTCTCCATTATTCATGACAGTTTTGACGTGTGTCTGCGGTGTGTGTATATTTATATTAAAATGCTACAATAGAGGGTCTCCATTTGGCTCACTCATAAATTAAAACCAAAATTTTAACAACGTTTAATATAAATGTTGGGATAGAGCTTAACCTGAGCTTCAACATTCTACTGTCATAAAACGGGGTGATGAATTTTGTTTATTTTTCAGCCGGTTGTAAAAGAAGACATGGTACCTGCACTATGTGCTTTATAACGATGTTAAATAATGTAAGATTATTACCTGGTAATAAAAGCCAGACTGAACGTAAACAAGAAAAAGTAAAGATACACGCTGTCCTTGTACACTAAAGAAATTGTGAGAAGTTATCTGAAGATGACACAAGATGACTCACAAATGAGTGCAATTGATGTGAAAAAACTTAAAACATATTTAATTATTTAGTAGATGCAGATAAGGCTAAAAAAAGGTAAAGGTAAGATGCTTACTGGCAATTAGGCCATTGCTGACCCTTTTTGCTCATCTAAACTAACCTACCCTCCACCTTGAGCTCGATCTCAACGACGACAGTGATTTGAAAAATCATCCGACGCCGGTGAGTCTCGAACCGTCGTCCCCCGAGTTCGTATTGAAAAGTCTGAATCCACTTTCCCGCACGGCCACGGAGGCGCTCAGATAAGGCTATATCAAAAATCGGGACGCAGCAAGTGCGTTATAGCAGCGAATTCTTATACGTTTTTTAATAATTGACCGTGAATGAAGAGATATATGAAAAAATTCGTACGAACAAGAGTCAGTAGAAGTATTTGTAAAATAGGAACGTCCTTAAGAAGATGCAATTTTAACAAAATCTTAAACAGTTATATATATATATATATATATATATATATATATATATATATATATATATATATATATATATATATATATATATATATATTTGTGTGTGTGTATGTATGTATGTAGGTATCCACACGATAACTCAAAAAGTTATTAACCCGTTTTGATAAAACTCTGCAAGAATCTTTCTTTTATTTATGGCTTGGATGAATTAGTCACCCAGCCTCGGACTAGATTTTAAAAAAAAAAAAATTTCTCCAAAAAAAAATTATCTAAAAAAATAAAAAAGTTATGATGAAATAAGGTTGGTATATTGCCCCCGTAAATGCCTTACCACATACCAAAACTCAACTTTATAGGTTTATAGAAAATTGACTTATACAAATTTGAAACATTTAATGAAAATTCGCTACCATAACGCACTTGCTGCGTTCAGAAATGTTTCTATTTAACTCTATATCTCACAGTAATTGTCTTGTTTAACAAGAAGGAATATAGTATTTTCCAAATTATCTTAAATTTAATTCTGGAAAATTTGTAATGATAATTAACAAGTTTAAAGTATTACAATCGGATATAGAGCTTCGGTGGTTCAGTGGTAAGAACGTGTGCCTCTGAACCGAAAGACACTGGATTCGATCCCAGGGTTCACCTTTTACTTTTTCCCTATATATTGTACAATTAACATTAACCGAGATTGTAGCAATGTATTTGAGCAAGTTGAATATATATTTTTCATATATAGGCTGTTTTGAGCTGCATCCTATAAAATTATTTTGACAATCCAAGGATGGCCCACAAGCCGTTGTTGATAAAAAAATTATTCTTTTTTTCCAAGCGTCCCTTAATTTATTGCATTCTTGCATTTCTCATCGAATTACAAAGCATTTTGGAAGGCAAAAGAGATTTGATAGCGTTCATTGTTTTCAAGTTATTTCAATTGTTTTGCAACTTTTCACATTTTTGGCACATATCAAAACTTATGATACGGCATTTTCACTAATAGATAGCAGAGTCTAATGAAAGTGGCGCATTCAGAGATGTTTTTGTTTATATTATTCGTCGCAGAAAATCTAAATGCCATATACAGGGCGCTTTCAACTGAATTTGAAAAAATTCAAACGGGCCTAGTCATTTTTTTTCAAACTGAACAGCCTGTCCTTTGTGTTTAACAAGTTAAGGGCATGCCGTCTGCTTCAAGTTTTGTATAACACTCCCTATACCTACAGATATTTACATATACATTTATTCGCATGCATGATGCGATCAGATTATATGAATATTTAGCGAATTTTACAAGAAAAATATAAATCAACTTTGGTATAAAATGGTAAGAAGTAATTTATTTGATAAAAGTAAATATGTTTACATTTCCCTAATATATAAGTATTTGATAAATTCTTTTCACAAATTTCAATTACAACTTAAAAGTGGCAGACTGAAGTAATGTTCTTATTTCTGACAGGTTGTAGCATGAAAATGTGAGTAGGTATTTTTCTGCTTATATTTTTCTTTATTTCCACTTGTTAAAATTTCAGTGAAAAGTTAAAAAGAAATTTGACGGTTTTTTTCAACCTTAGTTAGAGATTAGGTAGATAATTTGAATTTAATGTATTTTTTTAGCAAACTTTTGTAAAAATAGACCGTTTTTGCAGACATTTTTGTGTTTCCCTAGAAGGCATTGTTGGTAAGATTTTTGGGAATTTTTGGTAATTCATAATAAGTGCTTAATATGTTATTGTCAAAAAAAAATGTTTTCGGATTTTCGTGAAAAAATTATTCGCAATTTTTCATGCAAAATTTCTTTTCGTAAGTTTCCTCGAAAAGCTTTTTGTGAATAATTATATCTTGGTAGTTGGATAAATAGCTTGATGAGATATCGTTGGCCAGGAAAATCTGACCAGTGTTTTTGGGAGCATTTTAAGTTTATTTTCCGAAAATTTTTGTACTTTTTGAAACAATAAATAGCTTGATGAGGTATGGTTGGCCAGGAAAATCTGACCAGTGTTTTTGTGAGCATTTTAAGTTTATTTTCGGAAAATTTTTGTACTTTTTGAAACAATAAATTATTTTCGGTAAACATTGTACATTGTCTATTTTATATAGGTTATACTGGTAACCAAATTGGATGCCTGCTTTCATTAGAAAAGAGATACTTGCTATTAAAAATATTTTTATGAAAATTCATTACCATAACGCACTTGCTCCGGCCAGACGTTTAATAATATTATCTTCCTGGTTAATAAAGCACGGGCAAAGTATATTCTGAGCCTGTATTATTCACATGTTATGATAAAGTAAAAGCATCTGGTGTTACACTATTATTGCTAATAACATTTAAAAAATCGACAACAATCTCTTTTCAAAAGAGAATTTCCACCAAAAATAAATCTGATGTTTTTTTGTAATATAACTTATAACAATAATACAATAGCCAGAATAAAAGTCATATTTCATATATATATATATATATATATATATATATATATATATATATATATATATATATATATATATATATATATAAAATATGTAAGACGATATCCGAAAATAACAAATCTATGGCAACCACATTTGGTTCGCAGGTTTCTATTATAAAACGCATCCTATATACCTAAATTTACATCTCCAAGTTAAATGAAGAGCAAGTTATAAGCATTTATTGTTGAAAAAAAATTGGGAACAACAAGATCAAAATACTGCGCGTTGTAAAAAAATCTAATTAATCTTCAATAGAAAGATCAATTTACTTGGCGCAGTGAAGGTCATGAATTGCGAGAAAAGTTACTTTAAAAAATGTATCGTTTTTCTTCTGAAAATCTGAAAGTGACGATTTGAGAAAAAACTGATGCGTCCTGTAAATAGTAAATATGTCATAAAATGTCTTTAACAAGGTCATTTTTACTGTAACTCACGTTCTTTTGATTTAAATATATGAAGAAGATGCATTTCAAATATACCTTACTTGCTACGGATAACTCAAGACCCTAGAAAATTCACCTGCGATATGTTTTCATGTGATTGTGATACTTGGTATTATATTTCACTTCGCATGTTCTCTGTGTCCGAGTGGTAGGAACTACTAGTAGGTATATCAGTTTGTTAATAAATGAAAGTTAAGCTGTTTTAATATGAGCTTTACACAAAAATTATGCATTTTTGTAACGTTGTAAATATGTACAATAGACCTGCTGAAAAGTTTTGTTGATTGGTATATCACCAACGTGTACATGTGTGTGTGTGTGTGTGTTCGGCGAAAGGGATGGCACTGAAAATTATTCATCAGCCACAGAGTTTTATAATTGTTGGTTGTTTCACTTACGTTCAGGCTTGAAGCAAAAAATAGACAAAAAAAAAGTGCAAGGAGATTATAAGACGTTGGTTACCAAAAATTTCCACTACAATTAATGCTTTGTTTTTTTACCAAAAATGTGCACTACAATTAAGGCTTTTCTTCCACTCAGTGAATTTTCGTAAAAACAATCACTAATGATTAAATCACGACTTTTGACATGTGAATACCAACAAAAACAGGTACTTCGTTATGACAGAAGTGTTACTGTTATTTTCTGTGTTTGGAATAGATCGTTCATCATTGGCTCTAACAGATAAAAGTTCTGTAAAAATACATTACGTAATATGTGTGTCAGTTTAGATATTGAAAAGTAAAATTTACAGCTACTTCGCCAGTGCACTTTTTCAAGAACTAACAGAATTCTGTAGAACAGACTCTTTCAAAGATCTTTGTCATCTTTGTGTTATATCGGAGATATATTTTAAAATGTCATTTGTCTTACAAATGTAACCCACAACCTCCCCATCGCATTCGTTTTACCTGAATTACAGATAAGATCTTAAATGTGGGTGGTCCGAGTAATACATGGGTTAGAAGCTACATTTTAAGGAAGAAATAAATTTAATTTTAAACCGTTTACCGCGCTGTCACCGGAAAGCGTACCTACATTTTAAGTGTTTTAAAACAGAAAACCTCGGTGGTTTACAGAAAATTGAAATTGCATGGTCTTTTTTATGGCAGGTTCAATTATATAATTAGGTACGTCAATATTTGATAACGATTTTAAAAAGCATTTGTTTTGCTAAGCAATTGTTAGTAATTTTCTAAGCAGTTTCGCAGAAATAAGTTATTCTAGCGAATTTTCGTAAAAAAAGTATTTTCTGGAGATCGAGACTTTTGAATTTAAAAAACAAATTTTTCAAATAAGCGCGAACTAGGACACATATAGCTCATATTTGTGATCAGTTTTAATTTTTATGTTTATATACAATTATATATATTATATATATATATATATATATATATATATATATATATATATATATATATATGTATGTATGTATGTATGTATGTATGGATGTATGTATGTATATATTCAGAGGAAAAAAAACAAATGCCTATAACTCTTTATTCAAAATTTGATATGTATTGTCTCTATAAACGCAACTCATCTTCAGATATTTACTTAAGTAACTTGTAATTTTTAAAGATAAATATTATTTTTTTCTGAAAGCATATGTAACATTTTTGAAAAAAACTGGTTCGTTCGGGCTGGTTAATTTATCAACGTTTCTCAGCTATTTACAGAAAGAAGGTTCCTGTGAAATTTATAATCTTTTTGTCACTAATCACTTGTATGAGTTTGCTAAGCAACTTAATGAACCGGGTATAGTAAAAAAAATGTCTTAAGATATTTGTTTATTTACTTGTTTTCAGTGAATTTATTACTTTGTAATTTTTTGTGATTTTAAAAACTTTTATATAAAAATTCGCTACCATAACGCACTTACTGCGTCCAGACTTTTTGATTTGTTACATTTGGCAGCCTTTGAATGCCAAACAGAAATTTCCATCTGGTTATATATATATATATATATATATATATATATATATATATATATATATATATATATATATATATATATATATATATATATATATATATATATGTTCCGAAAGATTTCCGCGATCTTTAATGTGAGACAAACTTGGTTCTCGGGTTAAACCGCGTCCAGAATTTATGAAAACTCGACGTTTCGGCTCCTGTTTTGGAGCCATTTTCAAGAGGTAAAGGAAATATATATATAAGGACACTCTAAGGCCTCAATCTGCCTACTCCCTAGAGTGATGGACAAAGGTGGGTAAAGGAAATATGTAAGTACACTCTAAGGCCTCAATCTGCCTACTTCTCAGAGTGGTGGACAAAGATGGGTAAAGGAAATATGTAAGGACACTCTAAGGCCTCAATCTGCCTACTCCTTAGAGTGGTGGACAAAGGTGGGTAAAGGAAGTATGTAAGGACACTCTAAGGCCTCAATCTGCCTACTCCTTAGAGTGGTGGGCAAAGGTAGGTAAAGGAAATATGTAAGGACACTCTAAGGCCTCAATTTGCCTACTCCTTAGAGCGGTGGACAAAGGTGGGTTGGGTTGTTGTAGCTCGATTACGGGGCCTCAATCTGCCTACATCCCAAATCTCGCCGGAGATCGTCTGTGATTTCTCAGTGTGTTCAACCCTAGGCCACAGAGAGATCTTTGTCCACCACTCTGAGGAGTAGGCAGATTGAGGCCTTAGAGTGTCCTTATATATTTCCTTTACCTCTTGAAAATGGCTCCAAAACTGGAGCCGAAACGTCTAGTTTCCATAAATTCTGGACGCGGTTTAACCCGAGAACCAAGTATGTCTCATACATATATATATATATATATATATATATATATATATATATATATATATATATATATATATATATATATATATATATATATATATATATATATTTATTTATTTATTTATTTATTTATTTATTTATTTATTTATTTATTTATTTATCTGTATCACACCGATAAATGAAAAAATAATGTGCCGATTTTGATAAAATTTGGCATGTACCTTCCTTTTGTGAGTGACTTGGACAAGTTCGTTAGTCAGAAAATCGGACGTGGTTTTCCGGGAAATTTTTGAGTTTGTATTCAAAAAAAAATTTTATCTCAAAAAATTAAAAGCTATGATAACCAAATTTTGTAGGTAGGTTTATGATATAAAAAGTAAACTATCCACCAAAATTTAGATTTCTATGTTACAAAAAAAACAAAAGTTATAATAAAATATTTGGTGCCAGATCATTTCTATGAAAATTCACTACCATAACGCACTTGCTGCGTCCACCCTTTTTTCTTTGCAGAATTAATAAAGGTGTCTTTTAAGATGAACGTAGACATTTTTTTCTAGGGAGTTAACGTAAGGAAGTTCGGTTTTTTGCAAAATCGCGAATAATATGATTGAAAGTTATAAATACATAAATCAATCACCACCAAAGAAATATTTTTGAATATTAGCATTGTCCTTAGATATAAATAACTATATAATTTGCCTCTTACCTCCAATTAACAATCAGCTCTTACCGCCTAGTTAAAACAATTACAGCTATTTTATTTATATAAATAAGTATTAATTATTCAATATAAATTAATAAATTCCAATTATCTAGATGAATCTGTCGAAATTGACCTGGTTTTATCTTAGTTATATAGTCATTACTGCGTTACAGCTTACTAGGCACATAAAATAGTAATAATCTTGAAATTAGATTTCTAGACTCTAAATTAATTGTAATTTAATATTTTCTAATGTAGATTATTAATCAAAGTGTCGTATAATTGTTAAGTGAATCGTTGGTTATTATGAATGTGTTTTATTTTCTATTATTGATTTCTTAGAGTAGAACCTGGTTTATATACCGACTTTTTCAGTCTATATGAGAAAGATTTCACAGTTTGATAGATGTCATCATTTTAGACATTTTTTTATGATTATGGGTCTTAACGTTCTTCTTCTGCCAGGGTGTTGAACTTTTATAAAATGTTTGTTGTCCCAGTAATTTCTTCAAAACCCTGCAAGAAATTTAAGATTTGGTGGGCGTCTTTTGCCATCAATGCCAAGAAATGCCATTCTTCGTGAGCATTCGTGATAATTTCTACTAGCGTAGAAGATTATATCTGACTGGAACAAGTCTATGGAACTACACAGTGAATCCCAGATTGTCGCTCTACACATATCCAACGCATTCGACCAGGTCTGGCACGCAGAGCTGCTTAATACACTTCTGGCCTATGGCCTACCACCAAAACTCTGTACCTGGACAGCAAATGTCCTCTCCAACCGGAGCATTTTTGTTGTCGTGGATGGCCATTCCTCTAAACTGTATCCAATTAATGCAGGAGTTCCTCAAGGTTCAGCTTTAGCCCCTATTTTGTTTCTTCTCCACATCAATGACCTCCTCTCTAGCACATCCAACCCAGTTCACAGTTACGCGGACGACAGCACCCTCCACTAAAATATACAATACTCTAAGCCTGTCTCTTTACCCCAATTATATGAGGATCGCAGACTCATGAAGGGTTCTGTCTCCGTGGATCTCCAAAAAATATTGGACTGGGGAAGTAGAAATCTTGTATTATTCAACCCCACCAAATCACAGTCTTGCTTTCATTCTCATAAGAGATACACCAGCCCTAGACCTATTACAATGAACAACCAAGTTATTCAAAGTAATAAGTCCTTTTCACTTGTTGGCATTTCTGTGAATCGAAATCTCAATTGGCATCAACATGTCACATCAATTGCAGAAGCGGCTGCTAAGAAATTAGGTTTCCTCTTCCGGGCTCGCAAATACTTTTCACAGGCTAATCTCTATACCTTATATACTTCACAAATGAGACCAAACCTCGAATACTGCTTCAACATCTGGGGTGGTGCTGACGCTTCTACACTCGCTATCCTGGACTCCATTCAGAAGAGAGCTATACGTCTCATCGGTGATTCAACCCTCACGCAAAGGCTGCCATCTCTTGCCCACCGACGTGCCGTTGGTGACCTCTCTCTCTCTCTCTCTTTTATAGATATCTGCACGGGCACTGAGGAGCTTTCTTCCATAGTTCCTCCGCCTGCTGCCCCCAACAGATCTACCAGGGGAACAGAGCGAATGCACCTTTTTACTGTCCAGGTCACCAGACATAGAACATCTTGTTATGCCCGCTCTTTTGTCGCGAGGACTTCCAAGTTGTGGAATTCCTTGCCGGCACACGTTTTTCCTTCTCCTCCGAACCCTCAAAGCTTCAAGTGCAGTAATAACAAGTTGCCTCTTTCCTCCTTGTCGACACCCACGGTACGATAGTATTTAGGCTGTAAGCCCTCGTGGTGTATTGTTGAAAAAATACCATACGATTCACGTCAACATTTATGTCAGCCTATGATTCAATAAATACATCGTGCAGATTCAATATTTATGTGTGAAACCAATTTTCTAAAATAAATTTCAATAATTAAGCAAATAGCATCTAGTTATGTTTGCCCTGTTAAATTAATAAAGAAGATGGCAGAGACGAATACAATTTAGCACTTAATTTAATTTATCTAAATATATAAAGGCAAATATGTTTCGATAGTTTACTTTGAAAACATTTCAAATAATTTAACCACCAGTACAAATAAAAAGGATTCCCTAAATGTTACAACATAACGCGTGAGATGTTATTTAACGCGATAGAAACATAATGTTTCGTGACAAAAGATAAAACATTTTAGTTGCACGCATTGTACCACGGTCTATATAGGTCAAACTTTAAGAAATTTTAATACCAGACTCAAAAAACATATTTCTGCACATAGAAATAACTACCCCGACTAGTATACATTTGCAAAACCTAGACCTAGAATAAATAATCGCATAGTCACAACATTTTTATAATGACAAGCGCAAACTTGACTTTCTGGAAATCAATACAGGACAACTGCCTTGTAAACAAAACAAAATAAAATGCATCCCTACCAATTGATACAACCTCTCATGGAAGAAGATTTTGATAGAGGAACGCTGTTTGTGTGAACAAATGATGGAAATGAAAACAATGAATTTGAAACAATGTCATCCAACTAAAACTTGTTTAACTTTCTGATGAGTCCAGTTTTACACTGCACGGCCATACTCATCGTCAAAATTGTCGCTACTGATCTAAAAAAAAACCACACTAGATGTGACAAGAACATAATGAAAAGGCCAATGTTTGGTCAGCAATAGTTGAAAACCATGTCATTAGTCTTTTTTTCATTGATTAAAATTTAAATAGAAATAGTTATTTGGCATTGTTCCAAAATAACGTGGTGCCAACTTTGAAAGACGTATATCCAGATCGAGCAAACCCACAAGTTTCAGCGAATGTGATATGGTTCGAGCAGGATGGATCACCAGCACATTACCAAATCAATGTCTGGCAGTACCTCGGCCTATATTTTCAAACCGGTTTAAAGGAGGCGATGATCATTAGAATGTCCAGTATAATCACCCGATCTTACGCTATTAAACCTCTTATGGAACTATGTAAAACCTATCGTATACAAAACTTAGCCACGTGATTTAACTGATTTAAGAAGCAGAATGACAATTGCGATTAAGTCGGTCACGCCTCAGATCTCAGATGTTGATTAATGTTAGAAGGCATTTTTGTTTACGGCTAGGATGGTGCTAAGTGTCTAAATCTAGAAATTTTGAACATCTACATTGGGATTGATGTGTTTTAATTTTTTCTCATTATCAAGAATGAAAGGCGCTTAGTTATTGGTATTTTAGAGTGTTGTAGCGAAATTCGTCAATAGGATGAATTTCTTTTTTTTTTTCACTATTACTTTCTGTAATGATTTTTAAAACCATAGCACTTTTGAATAGAGGATATAGAAAACTTTCAAATGGAGTACAAGTCCTTACTTCCTATTTGAAAATTTGGGAGTTGCAGCTGACAGTCAGGGGGATAAATGTAGTATGACGTAGTACGAGATTTTTTATAAATATGCACAATAATAATTGAGAGACTGGATTTGTTCTAGTTGGCTGTACCACACTATCTGTTAAATATGCATTTTGAAACAACGTAGGGCAAAGGATACAGTTGTTGACACCTTAAGCAAGATGTTTTTACAAATAACAGCCTTATGAACACATTTGTCTGAAATGTTCAATTTTGCTTATTATGTTAGTTAATCTCAAGTTTTTCTTATGAAATTGTGTAACCGAAATATTCCAAAATTAGTTAAATGTTACAGATGAATAGAAAATTGAGTCTTGGGAAACGGATATAGTTACTGACATAGTAATTATAGTAGTTGACATTAGCATGTATAGTGATTGGCACTACTCTGTCTCTGTTTTATAAGCGTATTAATAAAACACGGAAATGAAGCAAAACTTATTTTATTGATACAAAAGGGAAAACAAATATCTCTACTTCTGTATTATCGATAAACTCTTCGGCGTTTTCTACCCACCTCTCTAATTCACTCTCATCACCTACACAAGCATTGGTTTCCCAATTGAAGACGTTATTGTCGGGTTTTTCGTTATTTAGTGATTCACCATTCAATTCAGCGTTAAAAGCAATTTTTGCTAAGAAGTATTTCGTCTCCTTCGAATCATCCTCTGGAATTTTATTTGTTACAGATGTTTTTTTGGTACCAGTAATGGTATTATTCGCCCCTTTTGGACTCTTCCCTGTTACTTTTGTTCTTTTCATGTCTTGATTCGCTTTTGGTTCATCAACTTTTACGGCTTTATTTTCTTCTCTTTTTCTGTCTTGTAGCGCTTTGTCTTTTACCTTTTTCTCGTCCAGTTTCTTTTTCTGTATTTCTTTTAAATGAGGTAATGTGACAGAAAAAGGTACACTCTCAACCTCTCTCTTCCCTTTCCTCATTGGCGTACTGGGCCAGTGTAGGATTTCTTCCAGAGAATTGTTCATTTTGAGTGTCTTGTACAATATCTGTTGTCTGGCTCGTAGACGGATGTATATTTTGTATGCTTTCATCTAGGATTCCATGCCTTGAAGATCTAGGAGATTCGTCTTTAATACTGTTCTTGAGCTCTCTCATGATACTGAAGATTTCTTCAGAATCGTGGGATTTACTGAGTTTTGTATTATACTCAACAATGTGTTTTCCAGTTTCAATATCACTGAAGCTTACATCGGGGCTAGCAATTAAAATAGGCATATCCAAAGTTGCATCTTGAATTATATTTGATTCGCTATTACTCGTATTCACAGTAACAACTTCATTATTACCAAAACGTTTCCACAACTCAAATGATTTATTTTCATACGGATCTATGTAATGCAAATTAGCATCACTTGTGTTGAATTTTTCTATGAGGTCATTTCCAATGATGCTACTAAATGTCTGGAAATCAAGTGTGTGCATCGGCGATGGCCCATAAAAAGGAGGCACATCGTTTTCATCATGCCCCAGACATTTACTGAAGTCGATTACTTTGGCATTCCGTGGGAATAAACCGCATGCTTTAAAACCATTCTTAATTGTCTTCGCATTGATTCAAGTATCGGTTACCAATTTCAAAATCGGTGCGAATTTTTCTTTGGTTAGGTCTTCTGTTGGATGGTTCCGTCTCCAATCAATGACACCTTTATTCCAGCCTTCTTTAAGAGGCTTAAAGGCCGACACATCTGCGGGCCGGAGGATTCGGGTGGCATTAGGATAGAGCGCGAATAATATTATCCCCAATTTGGTACACAATTCTCTCAAATTAAATGTGAGATGAGTTTTATGACCATCTACAAAGAGTGTGGTGGGAAAGGTAGTTCCTTTTTTCCCAAGACTGGGGTATAATACGTTTCCAATGTATTCATAAAAAACCTCTGCTTTCATCCAGCCAATATCGCTTGTTGCGTAACCCTACTCATCTGGAATGGACTTGGCAATTTCTATGGACCGTATCTCATTGGGATAAAAAAGCATCGGGGGAGTTACAGTGCCATCGGCGCAAAATGTAAACATCACCGTCAAAGTAAACTTTGATTTTCCACAATCTACTTCATATACATTTCTGGACCCTTTCACGGCTAAGACTTGTTTAACTTGAGGACAAAGTTGAAAGTTTGTTTCGTCGCCATTGAATATCCTTGACGAATCTTCTAATATATGTCTGTTCTTCGCCGATGAGAAAATTTTCAATGCCTTTTAACCAACCCTGTTTTGCTCACTACATAGCTTGCCTTTGTAACCCCCTCCGAGATACGCCTTGAAAGACTTGAACGACGTCTTAAAAAAGCGATTAACCAGCCTTTGCCAGGATGATTATTTTTAAATGGATTTGTTCTGTGGATTTTTCTAGAAACTGCTGAACACTTACATTGATATCCTCTTCCCTACGAGGAAACCCGCTTGTTTGACAAGCTTATATCCAAGATACGATGGTATTCTTTTCATCGGGTGTCAAAAATAGAACCGGCCCGCGTTATATTTTTGTAAATTTATGGCTCGAACGAAATACCAGAGTCGTTCTTGGAACGTTATATATCTTCGATGTCATTTTTTTGACATTTCGTCTCTTATAGCAGACAGCGCTTTTTGAACATCTTCCTCTGTATTTTTTTTACTTCGTATCTTTTTGAAATTCGGATATTTTGAGAAATCGTCTGAAATAAAATTTAAATCAGCACATAGGTACTGACACCAGCGAAAATAGTTCTTGACACTACATAAAACAGGCATTGGCACCAATATACAAAGACAATTTTACCATCAAAAGATTTATTGTTAATATGTCAACAATTGTCTGGTGAATGCTGTAAATTTCATTACGTCTATCTGACACATCCTAGTAATAACAAGATACAAATTGAATGTAAACACTTGAATTTTTGAAAAGTTCTGCGAGGATAGTTATTGGCACCAAGTGTCAATAACTGTATTCAACACATTTTTCAGCTTACAGTAGTTGACACTATGCAAAATTATTTAAAACAACATGTTGATCCAATCGGCACGCATTATCATCGTACGTTTACCAAAAAAGGCATAAACATCGATGGAAACGTAATATATGAATTCAGGATGCTATTATAACAATTCAACATACATGCTAACTGTTACAAAAATGTTAAACTTACCAGTTACTCGATACAACACTATACAGTGCTAACTACAAACGCCATTATAGTCTCAGGTTGCCAACTTTAACAAAAGAAAATACGTACGAAGACATCTTAATAGTTACTCTATAGATTTCTGTTTTTAGACTATGCCACAGAATAACACTTTGCTTGTTAACTGGAAATTTACAATAAGGGTGTCCATAACTGTATAGGTGTCAACAACTATATCTTTTACCACCAGCAAAAAAGTTTTCTATATCTACGGAGCTGATCTCAAATACGTGTGGGGCTGTTATTTTTAGTAATATCAATAAAGGTTACTGCCTCAGGTAAACACTACAAACTTTGACATGTTATAATCAAAAAAATGCTTGAGAAGTTTGTTATATATATATATATATATATATATATATATATATATATATATATATATATATATATATATATATATACTCAAGATACATTACTGCGATTAACTTCCATTCAACAGGTAAATGTCAAGAACACCCATTACCCGAGTAAATGCTCAAATGAATTGATATTTAATATCAGATGCTGATACAGTTAACGTGATAAAATAATTATACGTTGGCATATAATAAACATTACAAAACTGTTGTATTAGTGTTATAACTGTAACACTTTAGGCGTTCTATTATATAGGGTTCATTGTTGTGTGTTTTATTATTATACTTTTATAACTGCTATTATTATTTTAAAGAATTGCCGTATAACGCCATGTGTAAAATAACTTTATTAATCGATTTGCACACATTAAGTCACGATCTAGATATATAAACCAAATAAACTTTATTACAAATAAAACTACATAATGCACAACTGTTACGTTTAAGATAATGTGGGAAATATAATTTGTTATACCAGTAAATAAATAAAAAGCCTGGACGCAGCAACTGCGTTATGCTAGTGAATTTTCATAGAAATGATCTGACACAAAATATTTTATTATAACTTTTTTTTCTTGTAACATAGAAATCTAAATTTTGATGTATAGTTTACTTTTTATATCGTAAACCTACCTACCAAATTTGGTTATCATAGATTTTTTATTTTTTAAGGAAAAAATTTTTTTCAAATGAAAACTGATATTCTTTTCGGAAAACCGCGTCCGATTTTTCTGATTAACGAACTTGTCAAAGCCATTTACAAAAGGAAGGTACATCCCAAATTTTATCAAAATCGGCCTATGATTCTCTGAGATAAAAATTTTTTTAGAATTAAAACTCAAAATTTTCCCGGAAAACCTCGTCCAATTTTGCTGACTTACAAACCTGTCAAAGCCATTTACAAAAGGAAGGTACGTGCCATATTTTATTAAAATCGACCCATTATTTTTTGAGATAAGAATTTTTTTCGAATTAAAACTCAAAATTTTTCCGGAAAACCTCGTCCTATTTTCCTGACTAACGAACTTATCCAAGCCATATACAAAATAAAGGTACATGCCAAATTTTATCAAAATCGGCCCATTATTTTTTGAGTTATCGGTGTGATACATATATATATATATATATATATATATATATATATATATATATATATATATATATATATATATATACATATATATATATATATATATATATATATATATATATATATATATATATATATATATATATATATATATATATATATATATAAACATATAAAAATTGAAACTGACCTCGGATATGGGTTCTAGGGGTCCTAGTTCGCGCTCATTTGCAAAATTTTTTTCAAAATTTAAAAGTCGGGATCTCCCCATTAGTGAATGTTTTCTACGAAAATTCACTAAAAATTGAACTAAAATAGTTAACGTTTTGAACGTAAAAATATTTTGGCAACTTTACGAATATTATTATGTTAAGACCATTTTAAGCAACTGATTAGCTTCCTAAGTACCCTCACTCTGTACGGCGAGTACACACCTTTAGAACACCAGTTTACTACAAATGTTTGGGCGGGAATTGTAAACGATCAGTTATTTAGTCCGGTTTTTTATCAGCCCGGCTTACTGGACCAATTTATTTCAATTCCTTGCAGAACGATTTTTAAATCGTTTATTTGACGTTCCGTTATCTGTTTTTTAAAGAATTTGGCTGTTAAATAATCTTTGCAATCTAAGGGATTGCCTACCCCATAAAAAAAAATGGTTTGGACGTGGTGGAACAGTACTATAACCAGCATAGTCTTTTGACCTTAATCAACTAGATTTTTATTTTTCGGGACATATTAAAAGTATTCTATACAAAACAGAGGCTGAAAATGTGATGTATCTGGTTATGCCAATCGTTGCTGCAGGCAACTAAGTTCGAGAAAATCCCATAGCGTTGGAGAACGTACTTAAAATGTGGATTTCATGAGTTCAAGTATAAAGTATATGAGTGTCTGATAAAAATACTTTCAACCATTTATTGTAATAGTTTTGTCGTTTTACCATCCTTTTTTCCATTTGTCGTTTTTTGTTATTTGGCTATCTTTTAACTATTTTTTATGTTGTGGAAGATACATTGTTTTTAGAAGGAATCCATTAAGGCATTGGAAATTGCGAAATAAAGACATTATGAAGCATTTTCTTCTTCCACACAATCCCAGTCAAGAAAACCGTCAAGCATTTAACGACGCAAGAAACCGCATTCTTTCTGAGGCAAAAAATTCGTTTAATAACCACATCAAAAACAAAGCTTTTAAGCTCCAGCGGCAGCAAACCCTTTTGGACTCTTGCTAAATCTATTGGGAATAATTTCTGCAAGAGCACGTTCCCACCTCTTGTCTCAGGAGATGAAATTGTTTCTACCGCCCTGGGCAAGGCTGAACTTTTTACCTCGTTGTTCGCCGGCAATTCTACTCTCAACCCACCTCCAAATGTTCAAGCACCAACAGACCCCAATGTCGCGTATTTAATGGCGGATATCATTTTCAAAACTAAAAAGTACGAAAGATGCTCTCTTCTCTTAATACCAGGAAAGCCTCTGGCCTTGACGAGATCCCAGCAATTGTTTTCAAGAAATACGCACCAGAACTTGCTCCTGTCCTGACTCATCTGTTTGACATCTTACAATAGAGGCATATTCCCTAGTAACTGCAAAACTGCTCGAGTACAACCTGTCCCCAAGAAAGGATCCAAAGCGCTTCCTAACAACTACAGGCCTATTTCTCTCCTTTTAGTCGTCTATAAAGTGATGGAAAAGTATATAAAAACCGAATTACTAAAATTTCTTAAAAAATACAGTCTAATCCACGACAGGCAGTATGGATTCCGCCAGCGCAGATCAACTGCCGACCTCCTTTCCTTTGTCACCCTTTCTTTGAACAAGTCTATGGAACTACACGGTGAATCCCAGATCGTCGCTCTAGACCTATCCATAGCATTTGACCAGTTCTGGCACGCAGCGCTGCTTAATAAACTACCGGACTATGGCCTACCACAAAAACTCTGTACCTGGACAGCAAATTTCCTCTCCAACCGGAGCATTACTGTTGTCGTGGGTGGCCATTCCTCTAAACTGTATCTAGTTAATGCAGGAGTTGCTCAAGGTTCAGATTTAGCCCCTACTTTGTTTCTTTTACACATCAATGACCTCCTCTCTAGCACATCCAACCCAGTTGACAGTTACGCGGGCGACAGCACCCTCCACTCAAATATACAATATTCTAAGCCTGTCTCTTTAGCCGAATTAGATGAGGATCGCAGGCACATGGAGGGTTCTTTCTCCGTGGATCTCCAAAAAATATTAGACTGGGGAAGTAGACATCTTGCACAATTCAACCCCACCAAATCACAGTCTTGCTTTCTTTATCATAAAAGATACACCAACCCTAGACCCATCACAATGAACAACCAAGTTATTCAAAGTAGTGAGTCCTTTTCACTTGTTGGCATTTCTGTGGATCGAAATTTCAATTGGCACCAACATGTCATATCAATTGCAGAAGCGGCCGCTAAGAAATTAGGTTTCCTCTCCCGGGCTCGCAAATACTCTTCACCAGCTAATCTCTATACCTTGTATACTTCACAAATAAGACCAACCCTCGAATACTGCCCCACATCTGGGGTGCTACTGCCGCTTCGACACTCGCTATCCTGGACTCCATTCAGAAGAGAGCTATACTTCTCATCAGAGACCCTACGCTCACCCAAAAGCTGCCATCCCTTGCCCACCGACGTTGGTGACCTCTCTCTCTTTTTTTATAGATATCTGCAGGGGCACGGCTTAGAGGAGCTTTCTTCCATAGTTCCTCCACCTTCTGCCCCCAACAGATCTACCAGGGGAACAGAGCGAATGCACCCTTTTATTGTCCAGGTCACCAGACATAGAACATCTTGTTATGTCCGCTCTTTTGTCCCGAGGACTTCCAAGTTGTGGAATTCCTTGCCGGCACATGTTTTTCCTTCTCCCCCGAACCTCCAAACCTTCAAGTCCAGAATAAACAAGTTGTCTCTTTCCTCCTTGTCGACACCCACGGTACGATAGTATTTAGGCTGTAAGGCCTCGTGGTGTGTTGTCGAAATAAAAAAATGCTTTTAAAATCATCGGATAAGAATACGTACTATTTTAAAATATTAATATTTTGCTATGTTGTTACTAGCATGAAATATCGAGAGACAATTTGTGTTAGGAGCACATATCGGACGCATTTACTACGGCAGTAAGGGTTTGTTTTCTTTAGCTGATGAGTGCGAGCAGAATGCACCTGCTCTCGTTTGTTAATTATTCTTGATAACAAACAATGAAGATTTATCAAAGGACTATTTACCAGAGTTACACCACTTGGCTTAGTTTGGGAATTAATTTACACTACTTACACTGGCACACGTTACACAACAACAGTTTGAGAGTGTCCATAAACCGGTTTAATTCGAAAATGCACTTTTCTTGTTTGTTGCTTGCGTTACCCCGAAATTGATTAATTATTCGCTTGGTACTTAGGAAAGGAACGTTCTTTATTCAATACGGGCTGTGCGCCTTGAAACGTTCGGTTTCACGAATGCACTGTAGAAATTATAACTAACAATAATATTGCCCTGGACTGCAGAGAACTATTTTCAATTAACACGTTTTGAGCTGTTTGAACTTTTGAATGACCTGTTAGAAATATCTGAAGTCTGAAAGGAACATGGAACTGTTGAAAAGAATAGAACTCTTAAAGAACTTAAGGTAATAATATTCGGCGATAAGTAAGCTTATATATCGTTATCTCCACCAGCAACTCTACGTAGCGACACGTATATTTTGCACAGAATTCGCAGTCATTATTTCTCTAAGAATCCTTTATAGATATTGAAACTACATTTAAAAGCAATCAATTGATGAAAGGAACTAGCAAATTGAATATTTACTACCGAATGTATGTCAGAAAATCACTGCACATGTACTAAATATACTTCTTTATCGATTTAAGAGGAATTAAACAATAAACGAGATTACGTACAGGTAAAAAAAATTAAAGGTGAACAGTAGCGGGTAGTATATGTTGCGGTTGAGGGTCACGTTAGGTCAGTTCAGATTAGGGGGGTTTCTCCAACACTTGCAAAAAATTATTAAAATCCCAAATAAAAAATTAAGTTTTGCTGGTTTGTGGTATCGGCTATCGTCAAAATGGCATTTATTGATGTCACGGTATCAAACAAAAAATACTTAAATTTTTCTGTTATGGGTTATTCTCCAAATTTTCTCTAAAGTGGTTTCAATTTTTCAAAGTTAGTATTTTAGAATTTTTTTCAAACAATTTTTTAATGCCTGCAACTCATTTGCCATTTAAATTAATGGCATTTCTGTAACCTATATTCTCTGGCCACTGCTTATATGTATGTGTCACACCGATAACTTAAGAATAATAGACCCATTTTGATGAATTTTCCAAATATCTGCCATTTGTAAATAGCTTGGTTTTTAGCAGGCTTGGGTAGCAACAGAGATGTGTCGATAATCTGGGCAGCGGGAAATTCAAGTCTTGATGGCACTGAAGCGACTGACACTATTGCTAAAGAAACTATTTCGGATCAGATCAGAACCTGTGCTGGGCATATTTTTATGCCAGCAAAACACACCTTATGCAATGATACTTCAGCAATGTCAAAATCTACCACGACTAGCTCATTCACAGCCCCTCACAAAGGGCCTCTCAGAAATAAGAAAAAAACAGCTTTCATACTTGAACAGGCAACAAATAAAAGCTCTGGTCGGGATGTATGCTGTACATTGTCGCCTGCGCCACCATCTAAAGAATTGGAATTGGACAAGAAATCGAGTGCCGACTGTGTATGGCGGATGACGAAACAGCAGAGCACGTGCTAAGTCCCTGCTCGGCAGCTAACAGGATTAGGCAGCTCCTCTTGGTAAGGCTTAACTTACACCGGGAGATCTGGACCAACTTTCACCCTCAAAAATTGTCGACTTCTTGTAACAGGCTGTATTTGACGGGTGAAATATAAAATTATTAGGCGTGAGCTACAATACATCTAAGGTCGCAGTCGAGGCGAGATAGCGAACTCATTTTATAACCTAACGTAACCCAGCCAGTCTGATAGGATCGGTTTTTTATGAAAACAGGTTTCACGGAAACAACGACAACGAACAACCAAGTGACTCGGCCGAGTTCAAACTCGTACTGAGTACGTAGCACCTGTCAACCTGTCGGCCCTCCTTGTCACGTGCTTCCAGTGTTACCATATCAAACGCTGCGTTGTCGGTCTCATTACTTAACTTAGAGACCTCGTATATGTATCCGTGTGTGTGTGCACGCGCGCCCGCGTGTGTGTGTGTCACACTGATAACTCAAAAAATATTAGGTCAATTTTGATTAAATTTGGTACGTGCCTTCACTTTGTAACTGTATCTGAGAACGTAATAAAAGTCTGGAGTCATCAAGTGCGTTATGGAAGTGAATTTTCATAAAAATGTTTTTAATAGCAAATATTATTTTTTTAACGAAAACAGGTATCAAATTTGGTTACCAGTATAACCTATATTATAGTAGAAACAGTGTACCACAAATTTTCCGAAAACAATTTTAAAATGTTCTTGAAAAAAGTCATTCCCCAGCCAATGAACCTTAGGTTAATACCAAATTGAGTTATTGAAATTTGAAGGATTTAATGAAAATTCACTACCAAAACGCACTTGCTGCGTTCCGAATTTTTTTTCCCCAAACATGTATTCTATTTCAATGCAAAATGCAAGAATGCATAAGAGGTGTTCGATTTAAAAAAGGAAAAATTGTATCACCAACGACTTATGGACCACGCTGTGAGTGTAAATATAACTTTATAAGATGCAGCTCAAGACAACATATAATTAGCATACACAATTTTTTCTTGTATCTTGTACATTAATGGACATACTCAGCTGTTTTCTACGATAACTCGCTAGAAATTATAGACTATTAAACCATAGACTCTATAAGTGAAACTACTGCCAAAGCATCAAAGAAATTGCCTATTTCAAATGAATTTTCTGGAAACAGTTTAGTAAAATGAAGGACAATCATGGTTAACGCTAAAACTTAAGCGTTTGTAAAACACACTTTCTGTGATATTTTCGCTACATAGCCGTATTCGCTTCAGGTTCGTTGCCTTAAGGTTTTAAATCGCGACTTTGACGTTTTAGGAGGAATAACCAAAAATTTTTCAAAGTCATTCATCTGGCATTTCTTTACTTTTTTGGGCAAAAAAACCTAACCTTTGTCTGTAGTGTACAATAGATTTTGTAATCCACACAAAATATTTTGTTTTTGGGCGTTTTTCTGGTCATCAGTGGCACCCAATTTTTTTTTCTTTAAATGCCTATCACTTTATTTTCTTCTAATTTACAGATCTAGATTTTGGTCAATAGTTTAGTATTTGTGATATAAATCCGCATATCAAATTTGGTTGCCATAACTTTTTTATTTTCGGAGATTTACAAATTTTCCGCAAGAAAACACACAATTTTCCGAGAAACCTGGGCCGATTTTCCTAGCTAACGAACTTTTCCAAGCCATTTATGAATAATTTTAAATTTGATCCAAATCGGCTAACTATTTTTTAAGTTATCGGTGTGATACATACATATATATATATATATATATATATATATATATATATATATATATATATATATATATATATATATATATATATATATATATATATATATATATATATATATATATATCCAACCGATAACCTAAGAAACACTTTACCAATCGAGACCAAATTTGGCAATTCCATTCATATAGCTTGGACGAGTTCATTATACAGTTTTGCCACTCAAATACTTTTAGAAAAAAATTGAAAAAAAAAACTGTTTGAAAACGCAATATCTTTTAAATTACTATAAATATGAAACTAAAACTTGACAAGCACGGAGATATTGTACAAGTGGTCCTACCTCCAAATTTAAACTCAGGTTCAGTAGATCTTAAATTATAGCTAAATAAAAAATCAATAATGAAAACTATATGACCTGAAATTACCTCTAAATGGATGCCTATAATGTTAGACAAGGTCAGACAGGTAAATCAGGGTTCCGCTGCCATTGCAAACAAGATCCCCAAATTATGTTTCAAACGGATAGGCTACGAAAATATGTCACAATAAACAATCCCCGAGGTTGCCATTTACGACAACTCTCAGCTAAATCTGTAGATATCAGAAAAATATAAATAAATAGAAATTTTATTAAAAGAGATTCAATTTGTTTAAAAGCAATCTAGAAGTACGTTTAATTATATTCTATTTATATTATACATATAAATATTAGGCTTCCTATTTTCACGGTATTTAAAAGCCATCTCCATCTCTCTAGTTTAATCTGACAATACCACTATTTGTTAGCTGACAAGAGTCATGAGAGAAACGTGGACGGTCTGCGCATAACTTCGAATTCCACTCCACTAATACCTTAAAATCTCAGAATATAAAACAACTACCTATATTCAACGGTTAATACAATTAGTAGGTAAATAATAACCCAACTTGTAATTTTAACATAACTTTAACAAATACCTTCAGGCGTCGACTGTGACTGTAGTATATTATGATTCTAACATCCAATCAAACAAATAAGAAAGTGGTTGTGTACATCAGATTCAGGTTTTTAATCAATGCATGTAGGTACTGAAACAAAATTTCAAGAAGAAATATACCTACTTCAAACTAATATACGTATAATATCTTGGGTACCTTGGTACTTATGGTTTTTTTACTCGTCGCTTTTACTCTTTATCGAACATTTGTAGTAAATGAAACTACATAATATCATAAAGCAGTTTCAATTACATATATATTTAGATGTACAGTGTAAATTATTAAAATTATAATTTCAAAATTTTGTACTGTTTATATTTGTTCCATTTTCCAAAAGTATGGATACAGTAATAGTAAATAAGTATTGAAAAGAGTTTAGGTGCAGCAAGTGCGTTACGGTAGCGAATTTTTGTAAAAATATTTCAAATAGTGATAACTCAATTTCCCATTAAACTAGAATCTTCAGTTTTGATACATAGTAAAACCCATATAAAGGCAGCGTGGGTACTATATTTGATAAATAACTACAAATTTCTTTTAAAACACCTTTTTTGTTATTTGGTTTGCAGAAACTGGTTCGATTGAGTTGACTAAAATGATTCATCCAAGAGATTTATAAGGAAAAATACCTGCAAAGGTTTTTAATTAAGCGGGTACATTCCTTTTGGAAATAAAAATTAAATTTTCGATAAATTTGCAGTTTAGCACACGGGCTACTTTTGGAAAAAAATTCATAAATATGCTTAGAACCCCTTTTGGATGCACATACCACAAGAAACATTTTTTACAAACGGCCCCTAAGAAAGTTACAAGACCAGTAGTGAAGAGGGGTGCTGGGCAGGGAAGAAGATTAAAATGGAATAGCTACCTTTTACCCATTTTGTAGCTATACTTCTTTCAAATCCTGTTTATATCGCCCAGAACCCTTATTCACCGCAGGTCCCTCAACTTTTTTGGGGGTTGTTCTGAAGAAATTTTACTTGTTTATATTGTTCTTGTTTATGTATTGAGGGTGGTTGTAGGCATGTAGAAGGGGGATAACTCCCGTAACGAAACCGCGACCCAAGATTTTCAATTTATGTTCAAATTGTTACTTCATTTCATTTGTTTAAAAATATTTCTCAAGAAATGAAATTGAGGTTGCCTTGGTTGTCAGTCTCACATAGAGACCTACAATATTTTATCATTTAAAACTCTAAGACGCAGCAAGTGCGCTTTGGTAGTGAATTTTCATAGAAATGATCTGGCACCAAATATTTTATTATAACTTTTTTTCTTGTAACATAGAAATCTAAATTTTTGTGTGTAGTTTACTTTTTATATCGTAAACCCACCTACTAAATTTGGTTATCATAGCTTTTTTATTTTTTGAGATAAAAAATGTTTTCGAATGAAAACTCAAAATTTTTCCGGAAAACCTCGTCCGATTTTCCTGACTAACGAACTTATCCAAACCACTTAGAAAAGGAAGGTAGGTGCCAAATTTTATCACAATCGGCTTATCATTTTTTGAGTTATCGGTGTGAGACATATAGATATATATATATATATATATATATATATATATATATATATATATATATATATATATATATATATATATATATATATATATATATATATATAAATTGAAACTAACTAACACCAGATATGGGTTCTAAGGGTCCTAGTTCGCGCTCATTTGCAAAAAAATTTTCAAAATTCAAAAGTCGGGATATCCCCCTTAGTGAATTTTTTCTACGAAAATTCACTAAAAAAGTATGTATACAGCAACAATTAGTAAGCGATAAAGAGTGTCTGGGTGCAGCAAGTACGTTGTGGTAGAGAATTTTCGTTAAATGATTTCAAATGCGGGAACTCAATTTTCCATTAAGCTATAATCTTGAGCCATAGTAAAACCTATGGAAAATACCTTTTTGGTTGTTTTGTTTTCAGAAACTAGTTCTATTGGGTTGACTAAAACAAAACCATCCCAGCAATTAATAAGGAAAAATACATGCCATATTGATAATTTGGCACGTACATTCTGTTTGTATATAATTTTAATTTTTTTCTGAAAAACTTCTGTAACTAATGAAATTTGTAACACAATTTTTTGAAGCGACTTGGAGTATTTACATATATGTACCAAATTTTAATTTTTCAGCTCCATAGGAAATAGAAATTTCTTCAAGTATTCGCTTACTGAGACCTCTAAAACTAATCTCCAAGATCCATTTAAATTTAAAGAATTAGTTTTAATAATATACCTTTCTAATAGTGTAAATTTCTTATGAAAATTCACTACTATAATGCACTTGCTGCGTCCCAAACTTTTTACATTTTAACACGGAATGTTTAGATATTGTAACATTTTATGTAGCAACAGTCACTTCAATTAACAGTTTCAAGCTTAAAGTTTTAATTATTGTGATTTGAACCTAATAGCTTATAACCTTGAATAAAATCGCTCAATTAACCTCACGTTTATTAACCTGTATTTGTATCAACTTAAAAAAATCAGTGGCTATGTAAGAACACTGTAATCAGAGGAAACTCGAGTAAATATAAAAACAGTGTATTTAGTTTGTATATTGCCATAATTCTTCCACATAGCCAGGAGTGAAATAATAATAGTACAAAAAGGTATTATTAATAAATAATAATAAATAATATATGAGTTATGGGTCACGCACTAAATCTAATAGCTGCATTTATTTAACATTGGTATATACTATAAACGATATATATATATATATATATATATATATATATATATATATATATATATATATATATATGTATATAGTGCTGTTCTTTTCTAATATTATACAGTCAGTAGCGGCTCGTGCCTTAATGCATTGGGTGTGCGCAAAAAAAAAGTTCGGGACGCAGCAAGTGCGTTATGGCAGTAAATTTTTATTAAATGCTTCAAATTTGAATAACACAAGTTTCTACAATCTTAAAAAGGTGAATTTTTGTGTATACTAGGGGCTTACCCAGAGCAACATAACCACCTAATTTCAAAATAACTTTGTAATTTTCGGAGAAAAATTTTTTTTCAAAAGAAAACTCAAAATTTGAATAACTGAATTTTATAAAAATGTAGAAAATTTAATTTCAGTGTGTAGTAAGGTCTTTTACAAGGCAACATACCCACCATATTTCTTAAAATACCTTTATAATTTTCGGAGAAAAAGATTTATTTGAAACAAAACTCAAAATTTTCCCGGAAAACGTTATCCGATTCTCCTCCATCCAAGCCATTAATAAAATAAAGGCACCTGCCGAGTTACTTCGAAATCAGTTGCTTATTTTTTGAATTATCGGTTGTATACATACATATATATATATATATATATATATATATATATATATATATATATATATATATATATATATATATATATATATATATATATATATATATATGTGTGTGTGTGTGTGTGTGTGTGTGTATATACAAACATATAAAACTTGAAACTAACCCCGGATATGGGTTCTAAGGGTCCTAGTTCGCGCTCATTTGATAAAATTTTTGCAGTCTCTCCATCGATACCTCTTTATTAGTGAATTTTTTAAAATAAAAATTCACCAACAATGAAGGGCTCGCCTATTTTTTCCCCGAAAATGTATTATAAAGCAACCTACTTACTAAACTTAATAATTATTAACTACTTACCAAGTTTTCTTCTAGTTAGTTATACATTAAAGTAGTTAAAACGTCCCTTAAAAAGTTTACCTTTAAATTTAAAATATCCACTGAATTAATCACAGTATCACAATTATTTTGTCCACTTATTAAGCAACCCGAAGTAGTAACCATAATAATAATAATAATAATAATTGTCTTGTTAGAACATGTAAACAACTCCGAAATGATCTAATTAAAAATCAATCCGACGCGAAGACGAAAATTACTAGGTAGTAGGTACACACACTTTGCCAAAAGTCCACTACAAACTGGAAGTGTGTAATTTCATAGCCTACAACAGATTGCTTATTCGTTCGTTTTCGACGAAGATCATCGAGATTCGGCGATCATTTCGCATCGAAGTATCGCATTTCTTGAGAGCGCCGAAAAATACACACCGCCGCCCGACTACTTTATATGGATATGGATGCATATAACATCTGCAATAATTAACACTATACTTATTAAAACTTATTCTGATTTTGCATTCTGTATTAATGGCTGCCGACTCTTTGCGATCCTCGATATACTAATTTTGTTTGTTGAATGCAGGAGGTAAAAAGTAAATAAAAATGTATTAAAATATAGCATAGCAAAAATATTATTTTTTCCACGGCAGTGCGCGCGCACGGACGCACTTATTGAGGAGCCGCCCCTGTATAAAGTCGTCACGTTTTGGTAAGGAATGTTAAAAAACATCTCTTATCTTGATTGCCTTTCATCTATTTCCGTACGAGTGAAAACCATAGTAATTTAGATATTAATTTGGGATAGAGATAAAGCAGAGTACTACAAGTGAGGTGACGAGCTTTTAGTGAAATCGAATCTTATGAACGGCAATGGGTAAATTTTAATAGGTAAGGTGGTATACTAAGAAGAAATAATAGTGTCTGTGATGAACAAGAAAAGCCCAGGAACGTGATTAACACATTCGCTATCTTAGTGCATCATCATCACAGTCTAAATGCGACGCCGCCACGTGGCATGATGATACAATCACGACCCTCTATGTCCTTTTAATTTACTCATCTCGCACAACTCATCGATGGGGCCACATTTTCCAGAATTTTTTCTCCTGGTCTGCCTCTTTCCATTTTTTATAGCATGTCTCGTTGAAGAATTGTTATCAGAAAGTTTTTAGAGTAATGTATACCGTTACTTATATTTTCAATTATTATAAGAGTAGTTATCTTGACACTGATATTTATTTTTAATTAGACAAAATTTACCACACAAAATACCTACCAGATCATAGTGTAGCCTATATGGTATGTACACACAAAGTGGCAATGTAGTTCTCTTAAGACAGCGATTCTCAATTTGAGGGGCATATCCCCTAGGCCGGCGTGATGAAACTTAATGAGGGGCGCGAACATATTGCGAAAAAATGAGACAAAAATTTTCGGGACGCAACAAGTGCGTTACAGAAGCGAATTTTAATAAGAATTGTACACAATTATTACACGGCATATTAGTAAAGTTACACAGACCTTGAAGATTGATTTTAGAGGTCCTAGTACGCGCACATTTGAAGAAATCTTTCGAAAGTGTTACCATCGATATCTCTCTATTATCAAAAAAATCTTGCGTTCTAACTTCTTTTGAGAGAAACGCCCGAAACTCAATTTTGTATGAAGCTAAAGAACTAAATTTTGCCATATCTGTAGAGACTGTAAGTCTCTTTAAAAGAAACTTGTATTACAAATTTCATTAAAGTGATACAAAAGATTCCCAGAAGGAAACTGAATTCATATTAAAAAAGCCTGGACGTAGCAAGTGCGTTATGGTAGTGAATTTTCATAGAAATGATCTGGCACAAAATATTTTATTATAACTTTTTTTTCTTGTAACGTAGAAATCTAAATTTTGGTGTATAGTTTACTTTTTATATCGTAAATCTACCAAATTTGGTTATCATAGATTTTTTATTTTTTAAGATAAAATATTTTTTCAAATGAAAACTCAAAATTTTTCCAGAAAACCTCGTCCGATTTTTTCGATTAACGAACTTATCAAAGCCATTTACAAAAGGAAGGCACATACCAAATTTTATTTAAATCGACCTATTATTTTTTGAGATAAGAATTTTTTTCGAATGAAAACTCAAAATTTTCCCGGAAAACCTCGTCCGATTTTCCTGACTAACGAACTTATCCAAGCCATTTACAAAAGAAAGGTACGTGCCAAATTTTATCAAAATCGGCACATTATTTTTTGAGTTATCGGTGTGATACACACACACCCACGCAAATATATATATATATATATATATATATATATATATATATATATATATATATATATATATATATATATATATATATATATATATATATATATATATATATATATATATACATGGTGTCCCAATAGTGTGTAATTCCTCTATATATCCCTTACCCTTAGAGCTAGCCGAAAAAACTTTTAACAAAATTTTCTTGTGATTATCTAAGCTATATCGACAAAATATATTCAGCGTTATGAAACTTCCGGTTGCACCGGAAGTCGCTATCAACTTCGTTATTTTAAATGAAATGATATACTTTTTATTACATTTTTGGATAGAGATTACAAAATAAGTGTGACTTTGTGTAGCATTCCCTATAGCTATCTTTGATATTTTTGAAAATATTATGACTTTCTTTTTTTTTAGCTCCGATTTATGTTATTTGAAACGTCTGCCGTGAGCTGAGTTTTGAGTTTTGCTACCTTAAATTCTAAATATCAATAGACGACATTTAGTACTTTAAAACGGTTAAAGAATAATTTGTCATCATTGTACAGGGTGTATTATTTTGGGGTTACAGCATATCTAACTTTAAAGCAGCATAACTTGTGTTTTTCAAATGGAACACCCTGTTTTTTATGGATTAATCAGGTAGATTATTAAATTCTGCATCGATGTAATATGGGTCTTCCTATAGCTATAGTTAATAGTTTTTGAGTTATAGTGGTTTATTTTAGTTTCGCTTGTAAAAATAATGGTACTGTCAGATACAGTAGGCGCAGAGCATGAAACAACTAATATGTCAGATGACAGATAAATGTCACCTAACCAAAACTATAACTATTTTTGTTACAAGCGATACCATCTCGTGTATACGCACAAACATATCCGAATCGAAGACATCCTCAGGAATAATGTTCCGTCAAATTGTTGGACCGTTTTTTGCGAACTGCTAACGCCAATTATGAAATGACCACACGCAAAGGGAGACTAAGCGGCAATGAAGAAAACGAATTTTCTATTGTTGCATCGGCATTAGATAATCCGCACACAAGCGTGAGGAAAGTTGCCGACGAAATAGGAATATCAAAATCTTCAGTGAACAGAACATTGAGAAAATACAAGTTTCATCCATATAAAATGAAGCTACAGCAGGCAATGACGAATGCAGATTTTCGAAGTCGCCTCAGTTTTTGTGAGTGGGCAGTAGCTAAGTACAATGAAAGTGCGAATTTTTTTAATTACGTGATGTTCAGTGATGATTCTTCATTTTCAAGTTGTGGTAGGGTTAACGGGCACAACTTTCATTATTACGCTTCAGAAAATCCAAACTTTTACAGATCAGTTGACAACCAGCACCATTTTACGATAAATGTTTGGGCTGGAATAATTGGGAATAATCTTATTGGGCCATATTTCTTTGATGGGCACCTCAACGGGCAGGGATATCTGCGTATATTGGAGAAAAATGTAGAGGGTTTTTTTGGAAGATTTGCCTCTAGATAACAATCGACGTATGTGGTTTATGAAGGACGGGGCACATTATGACATAAATGTTCGCCGATTTCTAAATGGTCGGTACCCCAATAAATGGATAGGGCGAGGTGGTCCCGTCTCGTGGCCTGCAAGATCTACTGACCTCACATGTCTAGAGTTTTTCCTGTGGGGCTATATCAAGGAAATTGTGCATCAAACACCGTCCAACACCCCACAGGAACTAAGAAATAAAATTGCAGTCGCGTGCAGGGCAATAACTTCGCAAATGTTGAGCAATGTTTAAGAAGAATTCTTAAGGAGGGTTAGATTGTGTATTCAGGTCAATGGGCAAAATTTCGAATAGTTCTAATGTATCGCTTTTTTTAGATTATTTTTTTCTGTTAATGACTGTGGATTATTATTATTATTATAGTTATGTTATTATAGTTTACTTCACTTTCTGGTTCTCATAATTACAACTACCTTTATTAAACTGTGTTTCACTTTTTGTATGGTAAAAATATGAAGTCCATTATATAACAATCATTGCATGTAGTTGCATTCGATAAGCTTTTGTGGCGACACATTATCTAGTTACGAGGATATGATCAAGTGATTTGCATCGTGACCATCTCATTTTATTTGGTAATTCTATTCAAATTATTGTTAAAACAAACATTTATTAGACGAAAGTAAGCTCAAACAATGAAGATATAAAAACTGCTGACTTTCTTGTCAGGGAGACGTTTAGGTGTCACCTGACATTGTTCACACGCTCTGTGCCTCATACACTGACAATCTGACAATACCATTATGTGCATCATACAGTGACAATCTGACCGTACCAATATTTTTACAAGCGAAACTAAAATAAACCACTATAACTCAAAAACTATCAACTATAGCTATAGAAAGACCTATATTACGTCGATGCAGAATTTAACGGTTTACCTGATTAATCCATAAAAAACAGGGTGTTCCATTTGAAAAACACAAGTTATGCTGCTTTAAAGTTAGATATGCTGTAACCCCAAAATAATACACCCTGTACAATGATGATAAATTATTCTTTAACCATTTTAAAGTATTAAATGTCGTCTATTGATATTTAGAATTTAAGGTAGTAAAACTCAAAACTCAGCTCACGGCAGACGTTTTAAATAACACATAAATCGGAGATAAAAAAAAAGAAAGTCGTAATATTTTCAAAAATATCAAAGATCGCTATAGAGAATGCTACACAAAGTCACACTTATTTTTTAATCTCTATCCAAAAATGTAATAATAAGTATAGCATTACATTTAAAATAACGAAGTTGATAGCTACTTCCGGTGCAACCGGAAGTTCCACAAAGCTGAATATATTTTCTAGATATAGCTTAGATAATCACAAGAAAATTTTGTTCAAAGTTTTTTTGGCTAGCTCTAAGGGTAAAGGCTATATAGAGGAATTACACACTATTGGGACACCCTGTGTATATATATATATATATATATATATATATATATATATATATATATATATATATATATATATATATATATATATATATATATATAAACATATAAAAATTGAAACTGACCCCGGATATGGGTTATAGGGCTCCTAGTTTGCGCTCATTTGCAAAAAAAAATTCAAAATTCAAAAGTCGGGATCTCCCCATTAGTGAATTTTTTCTACGAAAATTCACTAAAAAGTAAAGTATCTGCCAAATTATAAACATAGCCGTTATTTTTTCTTATTAATCGCCAGTATGATTTCGTTTTAGTCAACCTAATCAAACCGGTTTTTTCAATGTCAATAATAACAAAATTATAATTTCAGACTCAAAGGTGACAAACTTATTCAGGCGTTTTAAACAAAAATGAGATTTTGTTCAAAACGTATGAAATCTGCGCACTATTTTTTCTCCAAATGTCAAAAAAAATGCATTCATCAAACTGGATTCGATCGCGTAACCTTTTGCTTGGGAGGCAAGCGTGAAGCCCCTTGCGCCATCTAGGCACACCTCAGCTTACGTTTCATCCCCAGGATATTATATTCAAAGTATACGTAACAATTATTAATTACAGAATTAGTAGAATTACCACTGAAACACATCCCACGACTGTTTCGGTCTTATATGACGTCTTATGTTTAAATTTGAAGATAAGTGAAACTATTTTAGAATCATCTTTATAGAGACTTGGCTTGATTTTGTTTAAATTTCTGCTATATTATGCGACTTTGGTTTTGGGTTCTAGGGACCCAAATTCGCGCTCATCTAAAGAAACTTTTTCAAACATGCTGGCAATGGGCCCCAACAAAAGATCATTTAAGCCAAGAAGATATAATATTAACGCTTGGTTCGGCGTGCTTGAGCCTTTTAAATGCAACAATTAGTTCTGGCGAAAAGACATCACAGTTAAGGGCAACGAAACAAATACTAATAAACTTGAGGGGTTAACAGCTTCTCCATCCCTATCCAATGTTTGCAAGGAACACTGAACGATTCTCCAAACATAATACTCATTAGGACTACAGTTTGAGTAAGTAGATGTATTATAAACAGTAAGTCCAAAACAGAAAAGACTACTAAGGAGTTTGACCTTAAAGGAATCAATCAAGCGAAAACTTATTGAATTAAGCAGTATCAAAAACTTTTTGTACCGAAATAAAATCTTTACAAAAAGGAATTTTACTATATAAATCTGGTACGATTTCTAAGCCCATATTTGGCTACAAATGGAATACTAAGAGCTAGTAAGCTATTACCTAGAACATAAACTATAAGGAAACTATTTCCCATTTGAATGGTTGAATCTGCTAGAATCTGTTTCTAAGGTTTGTTTTTGAGCATGATCAATATTCAATCAATCAATATTACACTTGTTGGGCGTAAGTTGAGTTTGTTTTTGAAGATATTGTTGGCCAGTATGTAACGCCCCTAAACCTTGTTGTTAAAGTTAAAATAACTAAAAATTTTAAGAAAAATTGTTTAAACATCATGTAAAACGAAAACTAGTAACATTTTACTAACACATGTTGAGCCCAACCGCTTTATTTCTGTGCCAGCTATCACGCCTTAGCTAAAGTTCAATTAATTATGGGGCAGCCTGTATATACAGACAAAGGACACCACACGTATTATAATTCGGAAGACCAACTCTTAACTTCCGTGCGAAATGAGGCAACACACTAACCACTGAACTCAAACCTACGGTTATATATTGTAAGCTCCACAGAATAAAACATACAGTCTGCCCAAACTGGATGTGAATGTATTGCTATCTCCCTTATTATTAGAGATACCGAGATGGTTAAATTGGCAATGTTTTGTAGAATGTCATGCTCGTTCCAAATGTGACTTGTATTTTGACTTGCCTTTTTCGTTTTCGAGTTATTTAGAAGAAAACAATTTGTCTATTTAGTTTTTCTTCAATATCCAAGTAGGCGTTGATCTGACATGTCTAAGACTTGCACATTATCAGGGCCCATCTCACAGAGTAATATTTTTGTGCTATTCTCGATTTTGGATTGTCTTTTGTTTTTGAGCTACAGGTATCAACGTTAGTTTTTATTATGGCAGCGATATTGGATTTTTTGCTCGTGTGATAGCCTGTGAAAAGAGCTTTCCAATGATATACAACATGCTTGAGAAATCTTGTAATTGCACTGGCAATTTTGAGAAAAGCTGTTTTGAGGATAGTAGGCTATGAAATCCAATACCGAAAAACAAATGACAAAAAAGTGTTCAAAAAGCAGTGGGCCATGGAGTCTAACAATATACTTATACTTTTAACAAAATTTTCCGTAATGAATCACGATAAAAAAATAGGAACTTTGAGCACCCCAACGAATCTGTCCATTATTACAAATGATATTTTACATTACAACATTATCCTAAAAAATGGCTATAAGTTAATTAAACCTAGTAAATAAGTAAATTTACTAACAGAACTCAATAAAAAGCAGATTAATGATTTACGAAGACGCCTTTATAAGTTGTTTGAGTTTTAATCGTAAGTCAACTGAAAAACAACAGAAGAAAGGTTGCTATGGATATAACACTGTCGCGAAAATTAAGAGTACTGCCATTCTTAATTATCTGAATAATTTGAGGTGTATGTAACACGTTGCTTAAAATTTTGTAACAAATAGTTTGTTTATTGTTTATTTTAAATATTATTCAACAATATGTTTAGTAATGAAGAATATTTTGACATGTTGGAATGGTATATTCGTTCTAACTAAAATACTGAGGCAGCTGCAAATTCATATCAAAACAACTACCCAGAAAGACGACAACCAAACACCAAAATATTTCGCAGGATAGTGATCAATATATTGAACGACGGTAGCTTCCACACAAAGAAACTACCAATGCCTAGAAATGGAGAAAGAAATAATGCCGTCTTACAGGTTTCAAACGAAAACCCTCCGCAATCTGTTCGGTTTTATGGTGAGCAAATTGACGTTCCAAAAAGTGCGGTACACCGTGTATTAAAACAAAGTCATTACCATCCATACAAACATACAATCGTACAAGGCTTAGATGTTGACGATTAACCTAAGCGACTTCAATTCTGCAGATGGTATCAAGGACAATGTCAGCAAGTTGAAAATCTTCATTTGAAAATAATAGTGACTGATGAATCCAGATTTACAAATTGTGGTGTGTATAATCGCCATAATAGGTATTATTGGGCAAATGAAGATCCTCATCTAAATGAAGAAAGACGATTGCAAGACAGATTTGGTATTAATGTTTGGTGCGGCTTATTAGGTAAAAAACTGTTATTTTTATTTGTAGATTAGACAATAAATTTTAAAAAAATTCAGGTAACTTCATTATTGGTTCGTTCTTTTTGGAATTTATTTAACTGGAAAAATGTATCCAACCAACCAACAAGACGGTTGACCAGCTCACAATGCTAGGATCGTCAAAGAATTTTTGTACAAAAATTTTAATAATCATTTGTAACAATGGTCCGGGGTTCTTTGGTGTGCTCGAAGTCCTGATATAACACCCATGGATTTTTATTTTTGGGGTACTCTGAAGAATGATGAGTATAATAAATCGATCCACCACAGAATTACGAAACAGAATCACGGAAGCTATAAATCATGTTAACCAAAACACCCTCACCAGAGTTTGCAGGCATGTTTCAAAATGGTATAAAGTGCATTGAACAATTTTAGTGTATTTTTAAATTTATATTTTATTATCTGTTGAGTTCCGTTTCTAATTGTGTTGTTTTATGGAGTTTAAGTTTTTATTTGTTATTGACGGGTTTCGTTGTTAAAACTGTTTCACATATTACCTAACATTATTACCTAATTAAGTACTGTAAATTAAATCACAATATTTTTTTATCGTGAATCATTACGGAAAATTATGTTAAAAGTAGAAGTCTATTTGTTAGACTCCATGGCCTACTGCTTTTTGAACACCTTTTTTTTTGTCGTTTGTTTTCTGATATTGGATTTCATAGCCTACTATCCTCAAAACGGTTTTTCTCAAAATTGTTAGTGCAATTACAAGATTTCTCAAGCATGTTGTACATCATTGGAAAGCTCTTATCACAGGCTATCACATGAGCAAAAAATCCAATATGGCTGCCATAATAAAAACAAACGTTGATACATGTAGTTAAAAAAATTACAATCCAAAGTTGAGAATAGCTCAAAAAGATTACTCTGTAAAAAGTGTCCTAATAATGTGCAAGTCTTAGACATGTCAGATCAACGCCTACTTAGATATTAAAGAAAAAAGAAATCGACAAATCTTTGTTTTTTCAAAATAAATCGAAAACTAAAACAGGCAGGGCAAAACACAAGTCACGTTTGGAACGCGCTTGAAATTCTACAAAACCTTGCTAATTTAACCGTCTCCCTATCTCTAATAATAACAGAGATAGCAATAGATTCCCATCCAGTTTGGGACACACTGTATACAGAGAAAGGACATCATAGGTATTATAATTCGGGAGATGGACTCTTAACTTCCGTGCGAAATGAGCCGACACACTAACCACTAAACTCAAACTTACGGTTATATATTGTAAGCTCCACAAAATAAAACATATTGCACAGGTTACTCAGCTTATGTGGTTTAGCTTATGTGGTTTTAACGAGTTTTGACATTTCTAGAACATTTTAAATTATCAAACATAAAGACTCAAGAAATGCACTTTATTGCCTAAGTAAATAACCTTACCTCAATAATTGTCTGAAGGGTCAATAACACCTGGTAAACTTGTCACTTGTTTGATTGATACAAAATCCAGCTGCGAAGGGAACAATGGGAGTCCCAGACCACGTGATAAATTACAGTTCACTTGATGTTAAATATGTTTAAGCTGATGATGTTACATACGCTTTATGCCGCCACCATAGGTAAGGGCTACTTTTTATGGCATCATTAGTGTCTGTGGTCAATGCCTTTAGACGCTGGATTCAAACGTAATATCATCCCGAAAGCTCCGGGCAGAAATACCGTTAATGGATGTTGGCGTGCATAGAGGTAATACGTTGCCCTGTTTCTTCCCAAGAAGAAAAGGACATATGAATAATTAGAGCCGCTTTAGATGCATTTGTACCAACAGTGTTCTATTTGTTTATGTACATTAATAGATATAGAAACGCACAATACTAATTTACTGTGCTTGATGAATACACTTGGAGAACCCAAATCACGACAACACATTTTAAAAGACCTGACGATCGTTTCACTAACCAAGTTAGCGTCATCAGAGGATGAAACATTCTAAATACTTAAAAAACTAACATCAACTTATCTACTGGATCTCAGGTAAAGAGATAGAACCGAGATGAGACACTAGTCGTAGGCAAATTCCAAAGTGTATTGTATTTTTATTGCCGGACAAGGTCTCTGCGCTGTCCCTACTGCTTTATCTAAAAAGTGTCCATCTGTAATAGTCTTGAGAAAGTTCAACGACAGCTAAATTAACAACGATTCCTTTGGCGGCAATAACTGTATACTTATGTTATCGGTAAAACGTGCCGAAAACGTGGGAGTTTTATTTAGCAGAGCAATCGATCAAGTGACTCGTAATTGGCGCTGGTGAAATGTTCATACATTTTTTGTTGTAACTATATTTCGCAATATATACGATCTCGAACCCATTTAGCTGTCCTGGTTTTCTAACATTTTTTATTAATTTCAGATTATCTTTATCACCGTGATGATTATTATCCCAAATATGTCGGGCGACGGCAGACTTATCCACAGTACCGTAACGTAATTGGGATATGTTTTCTTTGAATATGATTCCAATCGATCTTTTTGTTTGTCCGACGTATTTAAGATTACAATCTTTACAACTTATTTCATAAATTCCCGACATTTTGTCCGCGCTATCCTTGTCTTTTGGGTTACCTAGCAAGTTTTTTAAGGTATTTGTTGTTAAAAATGCTAGCTGTAAGTCGACTTTTAAAAAAATGCTGTCTAGACCCCTCGTGATTCTAGGTTCAAATGGTAAGCAAACAAAGTTTTTTCCGATTTTTCTCTTCTGAACGTCGTTGATTCCGTAAACATTTTCTTTGTTTTCTCTTTGTTGATTAAATTTTCCACTAGTCAAGCAGTGTATCCGTTATATTCGGCCACGTTCTTAATATGTGTGTGTGTGTGTGTGTGTGTGTGTGTTGTATCATGATGGCCTCGGAAACCAGGTCCATTAGCCACAAACTGTTGTATTAGACAGACGAGAGGTAAGGAAAGGTTTATTATTAACAATACGAGCAACAAAATTGAGGTTATATAGTTTCTATAATTAAATTGGTATCATTAATAACGTTCTTAATATAATTTAATTCTTTGGTATATCTACTTTTGTTTAAAGGAAAATTAATTAACCGATTTACTAAAAAATTCAGACTGGCCATTTTTGTGCGTGCGTATGATGTGAGTCGCTCGGGATGTAGTTTAAGGTAGTGGTTTCTTTTCTATAGACATCGAATTCTAAAGTGTCTTTATTCTTGATAACTAGTACATCTAGAAAGGGTAGTTTATTATTAATTTCTAATTCGTGGGTAAATTTTATTGAATCAAATTTATTGTTTAATTTGGCAACAAAATCTTCTATTCTGCAAATGTTTGTGTTAAACACCGCGAAAATATCATCCACGTAACGACACTACACTCTAGGAAAATAGCCACTTTCACATTCAAGATCTGTTTCAAATCTGCTCATGAAAAGGTCTGCAATAAATGGCGATAGCGGATTGCCCATTGCCGTGCCTTGTGTTTGTTGAACAAAATTCATTGTTGAATTGAAAAATATTTTGTTTGATGCAAAGGTTTGTTAGAGTTAAATACTCTTTGCAGACATTTTCATTTATGTTATTCATTTTTAGCAATTGCTCTAAATATGTTAAAGTTTGCTCCGTGGGAACGCTAGGAAACAATGAGGTTACATCGTTCCCACGGAGCAAACTTTAACATGTTTAGAGCAATTGCTAAAAATGAATAACATAAATGAAAATGTCTGCAAAGAGTATTTAACTCTAACAAGCCTTTGCATCAAACAAAATATTTTTCAATTCAACAATGAATTTTTTTCAACAAACACAAGGCACGGCAATGGGCAATCCGCTATCGCCATTTATTGCAGACCTTTTCATGAGCAGATTTGAAACAGATCTTGAATGTGAAAGTGGCTATTTTCCTAGAATGTAGTGTCGTTACGTGGATGATATTTTCGCGGTGTTTAACACAAACATTTGCAGAATAGAAGATTTTATTGCCAAATTAAACAATAAATTTGATTCTATAAAATTTACCCACGAATTAGAAATTAATAATAAACTACCCTTTCTAGATGTACTAGTTATCAAGAATAAAGACACTTTAGAATTCGATGTCTATAGAAAAGAAACCACTACCTTAAACTACATCCCGAGCGACTCACATCATACGCACGCACAAAAAATGGCCAGTCTGAATTTTTTAGTAAATCGGTTAATTAATTTTCCTTTAAACAAAAGTAGATATATCACAGAATTAAATTATGTTAAGAACGTGGCCGAATATAACGGATACACTGCTTGCCTAGTGGAAAATTTAATCAACAAACAGAAAACAAAGAAAATGTTGACGGAATCAACGACGTTCAGAAGAGAAAAATCGGAAAAAACTTGTTTGCTTACCGTTTGAACCTAGAATCACGAGGGGTCTAGACAGCATTTTAAAAAAAAAGTCGACTTACAGCTAGCATTTTTAACAACAAATACCTTAAAAAACTTGCTAGGTAACCCAAAAAACAAGGATAGCGCGGACAAAATGTCGGGAATTTATGAAATAGGTTGTAAAGATGGAAATCTTAAATACGTCGGACAAACAAAAAGATCGATTGGAATCAGATTCAAGGAACACATATCCCAATTACGTTACGGTACTGTGGATAAGTCTGCCGTCGCCCGACATATTTGGGATAATAATCATCACGGTGATAAAGATAATCTGAAATTAATAAAAAATGTTAGAAAACCAGGACAGCTAAATGGGTTTGAGAGCGTATATATTGCGAAATATAGTTACAACAAAAAATGTATGAACATTTCACCAGCGCCAATTACGAGTCACTTGATCGATTGCTTTGCTAAATAAAACTACCACGTTTTCGGCACGTTTTACCGATAACATAAGTATACAGTTATTGCCGCCAAAGGAATCGTTGTTAATTTAGCTGTCGCTGAACTTTCTCAAGACTATTACAGATGGACACTTTTTAGATAAAGCAGTAGGGATAGCGCAGAGACCTTGTCCGGCAATAAAAATACAATACACTTTGGAATTTGCCTACGACTAGTGTGTCATCTCGGTTCTATCTCTTTACCTGGGATCCGGTATATAAGTTGATGTTAGTTTTTTAAGTATTTAGAATGCTTCATCCTCTGATGAAGCTAACTTGGTTAGTGAAACGATCGTCAGGTCTTTTAAAATGTGTTGTGGTGATTTGGGTTCTCCAAGTGTACTTATCAGTGCTCATCACAGGTTCCAATCTTGACTTACTGTGCTTGATGCTGGTTACAAGTTTTTTAGTCCGACTGGAGTATTAAGATTATAGTAAATAAGACTTCAATTGCAACATAAGAATACCATGCTGTGGTATCAACCAACAATACACTGTATTTTATAGATGTAAGTGATACTGTATTTTATACTTTCAGAAGCAAGTTACTGTTAATGAATTTTCGTAAAAAATTTGGATTATCTTTCGGAACAAATTTTTGTCCCCCAAAATAACAAGGCTATCGCAACCAAACTTGGTTTACAGGTTTGCATTATGAAAAGGATACTATATCCCAAAGTTTAGATTTCTAAATTTAAAAAAAAGTTACTGGCATTAAAAAAATTGGGTGCCACTGCTGATCAGAGAATGGCTCAAAAACAAAATATTGTGGCAGTTAACAAAATCTACTGAATATTCCAGACAAAGATTAACTTTTTTGACGCAAAAATCAGGAAGTACCAGAAGAATTACTTTTAAAATTTTATAGTTATTCTTCTTAAAACGTAAGTTTAGATGTCAAACGTCAACATTTGCGAGTTTTAAACAAATATGCTGAATTAAAATATTTGTAGAAAATTGATGTTAAATAGACCCTTTCTCTGATGCTTTGGCAGTAGTTTAAGTTATAGAGTTTTTGATTAAATAGTCTATTAATAAATACAATTGGAAAACCCAAATCACCACAACACATCTTTTCAAAGACCTGACTATGGTTTTGCTAACAACGTTAGCATCATCAGTGGATGAAAAAATTCTAAACTAAATTACTGCTACAACTGTATTTATATAATTCTTAAGCAGACGAAAGAAACCGAAAGTAAAATTGTAGTGGGAGCCGCATCGTTTGTCTATTGTGTCTTTATTGAACGGACGAGGTTGACGAACTACCTTAATCTTCAACCTGACAAGTTTATGAGTTTGGAGAACCCAAATCACCACAACACATATTTTTAAAGACCTTACGATCCTTTCACTAACCACGTTAGCATCATCAAATTCTAAACTAAATTAACAGCTAGAAATATATTTATATCATACCTAGATAAGCGAACTAAGCCGATGGTAAAAATTGTAGTCGGAGACCCATCGTGTGTCTATTTTGCTATATTGCAAGGACGAGGTTGACGAACTACTTTAATCTTCTAGTTGACAAATTTATAAGCTTTTATCTAATTTAAAGAATAATGGGCTTGAAATGAAATTGCTGCTTTATTTAAGGAAGCTCACGTTCTATATTGATCTAGAAATTCGCTATGTGAATACTGGAACCTGTGACTAGCACCAAAAAGTACATCTGGAGACATACTAATAACTAACGATCAGATTAAAAATGAAAAACCAGGTCCTCGGAAGATTGATCTTTTAGAAAATATTTCATCGCAATCGTTTAACAAAAATAAGATTGGCCTCTTAAACAAGAGGTTGGGTTTGGATTCGCAGAAAGACGAACTTTTAGATGTCATAGCTAGTATTGAAATGGGAATTAAAAAATTACACGAATCTTCAAAAAAAAAAAAAATCGGGAAGTATGTAAAAAGAAAATCTCAAAAAGTTTGCAAGAAAATAATCCACAAAAAATATAAATTACAACCAAATAAAAATAGTTAAACAATTGCGTCAAAGCTAATAAAGGCAATAAAGTGGAGATATTGGACAAAGATGATTATAATGATAGAGTTAGTAATGCAATAGAGACAGGGCAGTATAGAGAACTAAATAAAAATCCGTTACCAAAAATGACTAACAAAGTAATAAACAGTTTAAAGCAGTGTCCAAATCTTATAACAAAGGACTTAGGAAGACGTTTACAAGTTGTAAATCCTAAAGTCCCCAAAAAATATGGTCTCGCAAAAATGTATTAATCGGGAAAATCAATGAGACCTATTATTTCGGCTATAGATTTTCTGACATATAAACTAGCAAATGATCGTCGAATGAGTTTACAACCTACATATTAAACAGAAAAGTTGCTCAGTGCTAAGTTCAATTGAATTCATTAATAAAGTTAAAGATATAAAATACTGGAAGGGGAAATTTTGATATCATTTGATGTGTCGTCATTGTTTCCTAGTCCCACAAACCAAACGTTGGCGTATTTGGAACAGTTGTTAAAATTAAACAATATAAGTGAAGACGTTTGCAAAGAATATTTAACTTTAACTAGCCTGTTTATAAAACAAAATATTTTCCAATTTAAGAATGAGTTTTTTTAACAAACTGAAGGCACGTCAATGGGCAATCCATTATTCTCTTTAATTGCAAACCTCTTCATGAGTGGATTTGAGTAGGATTTAAAAAATAAAAATTGGTATTTTCCTAGAGTGTGGTTTCGTTATGTGGACCATATTTTTGCAGTGTTTGACATAAATCTATTCAAGGTGGCAAAATTGACTAAAAAACTAAATAGTCAATTTGAGTCAATAAAATTTACCCACGAAATAGAAGTTAACGATAAACTTCCTTTTATAGATGTACTAGTTATTAAAAATAATGACGCGCTTCAAATCGCTGTCTACGGGAAGGAAACCGCCACTATAAGTTACATTCGAAAAGACTAACATCATACGTTTGCACACAAAAAACGTCTAGTTTAAATTTCTTAGTAAATAGATTGATAAGTTTTCCATTAAGTAAAAGTAGATTTAATGCATAATTAAAGTACATAAAAAACGTGGCGAGATATAACGGTTATTCAGATTGTTTGGCGTAAAAATTGGTTAACAAACACAACAAAGAAAATGAAAGCAGAATGCACGACATTCAAGAAAGATAAAATAGAGAAAAAAATTTGTGTGCCTACATTATGAACCACGTATCACAAAGAGTTTGGAAAACATTTTTAAGAAAGCCGATTTACAGCTGACTTTTTCGACGAAGAGTCATTTGAACAATTTGTTGGGTAATACGAAAGACAAGGACAAATCCACTGAAATCGGGTATTTATGAGATAGGTTACAAACATTATAATACGTGGGTCAGACCAAAAGAAACGTAGCCACCAGATTTCCTGAACATCTCGCACATTTGCGATATGATGCGGTAGCGAAATCGTGTGTGGCACAACATATATGCAATAATAATCACCACATTGACAGGGAAAATCTGAAACTTATCAAAAATGTTAGACATCAAACTATGCTTGACGCGTATGAAAGCGTATATATTTCCAGATCGATTAAGAACAAAGCTTCATTGAACCGTGCGGCACCTTTGATTTCAAGCCCTTTATTTTCACTTTGCATTTGACCAGCTAAACACTCCTACTTTGTCAGGCAGAATAACATAGTATGTTTAATAACCTCGTCCGGCCTATACTGATACAAGGCACTTTTGTTCTTTTGTTTATCTAATAAATCAACATAAATACTTGTTGTGTTGTAGAATTTTAGTTAAAATATTCATCCTCTGATGAAGTTAACGTTGTGGGCGAAACGTTCGTTGTGTTTTTAAAAAAGATTTGCGGTAGTTATTTGTATGTCTCCAGATCAAATTACCGGTGCTCGTCACAGGTTCCAGTATTCACATAGCGAATTTCTAGATCAACATAGAACGTGAGCTTCCTTAAATAAAGAGGCACTTTTATTTCAAGCCCATTATCCTTTAAATGAGATAGAAACTCATAAACTTGTCAGATAGAAGATTAAGGTAGTTCGTCAACCTCGTCCGTTCAATAAAGGCACAATAGACAAACGATGCGCCATCGACTACAAATTTACTTTCGGTTTCTTTCGTCTTGTTAAGAATTATATAAAAACAGTTGTAGCAGTAATTTAGTTTAGAATTTTTTCATCCTCTGATGATGCTTACGTTGTTAGCGAAACGATCGTTAGGTCTTTGAAAAGATGTGTTGTGGTGATTTGGGTGATTTTGGACAAGTGTACTTGTCGGTGCTCATCACGGGTTCCAGTGTTCACATAGTAAATAGCCTATTATTTTTGGAGAATTTTCGTAGAAAAAATTCGCTATAAAGAATATTGCAGGATTTTGGAATTTTAAAAATAAATTTTAAAAAATTATTTAAGGGATGCGAACTAGGGCCCCCTAAACCCACATCCGTGGTCAGTTTCAATTTATATATATATATATATATATATATATATATATATATATATATATATATATATATATATATATATATATATATTGCCGTGCTTTCGGAATTATTTGTTCCTTTGCCAAGTATATAAAGCATGTTTTAAAAATTTTCCGAAAATAAACTTAAAATGTATCCGAGAAAACTGGCTTCCTAGATGACAAACCTTGGATTAATAGTAGCTTAAGTTATTGAAATTTGAAGTATTTGATGAAAGTTCGTTACCAAAACGCACTTACTGCGTCTCGATTTGTATCATATTTTAATAAAAAATTCAAAAATGCAATAATATAAGGGTGTTCAAAAAAATTGTAGGTATCGCCAAAGACTCTGTGATTGTCAAAATAATTTTATAAGTGGCAGCTCAAGGCACCCCATAATTAACGTATACAACTTTTTCTCGTATCTTGTACAATAACAATTATATTGAGCTTTACCGTATAAATGCATCACTTTGTATATATGTAAACAGATAAAAACTGAAACTAAACCCGGATATGGATTTTAGGGGGCCTGGTTTGCGCGCACTTTAAGAAATTTTTTTAAAATTCAAAAGTCGCGGTCTCCTCGTTAACGAACTTTTCTACGAAAATTAGCTAAAAACTATAGACCGTTCAACCATAAGTTTAACTAAAACTACCGCCAAATCATCAAAGAAAGGGTCTATTTAAAATGAAATTTCTGGAAATATTTTAGTAAAATGAAGGACAATGATGTTTGTACCTGAAACTTAAGGGTTTGCAGAACACTCTTCTTGCGACATTTTCCTCACATAATCCGTATCTGTTTCAGGTTATTTGCCTAAATGTTGCCAATTTTGACGTTTCAAATGGCGACTTTGACGTTGACGCTGGATGTGGGTTCTAGGGGGCCTAATTCGCGCTCATTTGAAGAATTCTTTTTAAAATTCAAAAGTCGGGATGTCCTCATTAGTGTATTTTTTTAAAGAAAATTGACTAAAACATCTAATAAGTATACATAAGGTAATTATGTTTACTTATAAGTATACATAAGTCTTTCCCGAAAGAGTTTGCGTTTCTTTCGGAAAATTTTGTATCTCCGAAAATAACAAAGCTATGATAATTAAATTATTGGCAATATTACTTTTTTCAAATCTGTATCCGCGGATTCAGTACGATTTGCTTGTTTTAATTTTGTCGTACGATAGTTCATACACAAATTCCTTTTTACCAAAAAGGACTCTCGAATATTAGCAAGCGAGAATTATGGCGTAGAAAATTAACATAAAGGTTCATGTGGATTGCATAATCGACATTTAAGCATTTTGTACTGTCTTTTATAAAGCGGTTATTTATTAGACATGATTTGTTTATAGCTGACCTACATAACCAAAAATATAATAACTGGTCTTAATTCGGTTAATATCAATTAATGTTAGAAATAATCTGATCTTTATTTTGTATCTAATTGTTTACAGGCGATGACTAATTGTTTGATATTAAGTAATAATAATAGATACTGACTGGAGCAACAAGTTCACTGCAATACATGTGTCTATTATTTGAAATAGTAGGATATATTTTAAATCTATTGGAAATTTGCTTATATTGTTTTCACTTAAATACACACTAAGAGAGTTTTTCTCTGGCTTCACATAGTTTTAATTTTTAGCGAATTTTAATTTAAAAAAATTCGCTAATAGAAAGGTATCGATGGTGAGCTTTTTCAAAAATTTTCAAATGAACGCGAATTTGGGCCCACAGAACCCGAAACCAAGATCCGTTAAAACTGATTTGAACAAGACTTGATACATATCTTCACTTTGTTAAGACCGCGGACGAGTTCGTTAGCCACCCCGGTCGGACCAGTTTTTCTAACAAAAATTTATTTTTCTGAAAAAAAAATTGTATCAAAAAATAACAGAGTTATTTTAATGAAATTTGGTAGGTATATTGCCCTGGTAAAGACCTTACAACGTTTTGAAATTTAACTTCGTAAGCATATAAGCACCACGAGGGCTTACAGCCTAAATACTATCGTACCGTGGGTGTCGACAAGGAGGAAAGAGGCAACTTGTTAATTCTGGACTTGCAGGTTTGGAGGTTCGGAGGAGAAGGAAAAACATATGCCGGCACGGGATTCCACAACTTGGAAGTCCTCGGGACAAAAGAGCGGGCATAACAAGATGTTCTATAACTAAGTGAAGATTGGAACCTGTGATGAGCACTGATAAGTACACTTGGAGAACCCAAATCACCACAACACATTTTAAAAGACCTGCCGATCGTTTCACTAACCAAGTTAGCGTATTTAGAATGTTTCATCCTCTGATGACGCTAACTTGGTTAGTGAAACGATCGTCAGGTCTTTTAAAATGTGTTTTGGTGATTTGGGTTCTCCAAGTGTACTTATAAGATGTTCTATGTCTGGTGACCTGGACAGTAAACGGGTGCATTCGCTCTGTTCCACTGGTAGATCTGTTGGGAGCAGTAGGTGGAGAAACTATGGAAGAAAGCTCCTCTGAGCAGTGCCCGTGCAAATATCTATAAAAGAGAGAGAGAGGTCACCAACGGCACGTCGGTGGGCAAGGGACGGCAGCCTTTGGGTGAGGGTAGGGTCACCGATGAGACGTATAGCTCTCTTCTGAATGGAGTCCAGGATAGCGAGTGTAGAAGCGGCATCAGCACCCGAGATGCGGGAGCAGTATTCGAGGTTTGGTCTTATTTGTAAAGTATATAAGGTATAGAGATTATCTGGTAAAAAGTATTTGCGAGCCCGGAAGAGGAAACCTTATTTCTTAGCAGTCGCTTCTGCAATTGATGTGACATGTTGGTGCCAATTGAGATTTCGATCCACAGAAATGCCAGCAAATGAAAAGGACTCATTACTTTGAATAACTTGTTGTTTATTGTGGTGGGTCTACGGCTGGTGTATCTCTTATGAGAAAGAAAGCAAGACTGTGATTTGGTGGGGTTGAATTGTACAAAATTTCTACTTCCCCAGTCTAATATTTTTTGGAAATCCACGGAGATAGAACCCTCCCTGAGTCTGCGATCCTCATCTACTTGGGCTAAAGAGACAGGCTTAGAATATTGTATATTTGAGGGGAGGGTGCTGTCGTCCGCGTAACTGTGAACTGGGTTGGATGTGCTAGAGAGGAGGTCATTGATGTGGAGAAGAAACAAAGTGGGGGATAAAGCTGAACCTTGAGCAACTCCTGCTTTAATTGGATACAGTTTTGGTGGTAGCCCAATATAGCAAATCGGGTTATTCAAATTTGAAACATTTATTGAAAATTTGCTACAATAACGCACTTGCTGCGCCCCGAAATTTTTCGCTATTTTCCTCGTGACATAGCTTCATAAAAGGCAAAGTCTATGTGTGTCTTAAGACATCATGAGCTTGATCGTTGTTCCACTAGATGGGTGTTTACTCGTTTCTGAAATAGCTAGCAATTAAATGTCTTCAGAAATATATCTGCCCGAGGAGCATTCTTCCAAACCTTAGATGCTCTAGCAAAGCACGATGATTTGTATCAAACTGTTTTATAAACGATAAATTTGACAAAAACGTGCGCTTTAGACCTAAACAAGAATAAGCTGTAAATCTCGATCAAGTAATCAGTGTGCATGAGATATCAGGTAGTGAGTCGACTTTAGGGCACTGATAAATCATTCACGTAAATTACACTATCAAGGAACCAATACAAGTATATTAATTCAAGAAGTTTTACAAAGTAAGGACATAAAAGCAAATACAAACAATAACTGTATAAAACAAAAAGCAGAATAACCCCAAAAATAATAACAGAGAGTTATGCGCCAGCTACGTGTTTTGTTTTTGTTGAGCATGTGTCTACATATTCTGTGTTCTACTTGATCTGAAACTGCACCTTTTGTAGCTCTACTAGTTAAAGCTGTGCCGCCTTTAAAGTCTGTTGTGCCCTTTGGTGGTGTGCTTCACCCTTTGGACTTGTTGAAACGTTTAGGGATGTTGCACCCTTTGGAGTTGTTACACCCTTTGGACAGTCATACAGAGTTTAGTACGCTTCCCACAGACAATAATGATGCTCCCGGATAATATGATAGTATCATTGTGAAAACTAGTTGAATAACATTTAGTAATTAAATTAAATCAAATTGAACAGTGTTTTATTTCACAGTTAAATAAACGAGATGATCTTATCTTATTCCCATAAAACGTTAAAACTGTACAAGCATACTAGATGGAAATCAAAATAAGCAAATTAAACTTATACACAAGCTATATTTACCCATGAACAAGATGTTAAGGCACTTAGGACTGCATAACCGATGTAATTGCAGCAAAAAGAAAGTTGGGAGGGGCACATACGAGGAAATTTTTGTTATTTATAAGTGAAGTGTCGAGATAAGAGAGACGTAAGACTACAGTTCTGTTAATGGCTACCAACGATGTTTAAATGTAAAAACCTCTATGCTATTAGAGGGAAAGAGAGAGATAGAGTTCCCTGTGTCATGAACAAAAGTGTCTATGAACAATAGAGTAAGGTATTATTAGTTAGACGAGTTAAATAAATTAACAGAACGTTATTAACGTTACAAAAACGGCAAACAAAGGCGCTTACTAAGCAATTACGGCAATGTCGATAAGAGTATCGATAGAAAATACACATGTCTTCAATCTTTTTTTTCTGTGGTCTAAAAAAGTAAAATTGACTGAATGTATCTCCTATAAGCCGAACAGCTTGCTTCACGCCATTTTTTCCAAAATATAAAGAAAAGGAAAAGACGGTGGGTGTTAAATATGAGGTCGTCCCTGAGCCTGGAACCGATCTACCTGCAGCAGGTCTCCTCTATTCCACGCTGACTGACAGCTGCCAGTACCGATCCGAATGAGGTGTCGCTGAAGGCCCCCAGCGCCACCTCTTCTTTTCAACGTTATATTACTTGAGTTTTACTTAAAAAATGTCAATTTTCGCCAAATCACATCTTATTTATCCCCTACCCTCTGAAGCGATCATCCCCAAAGACAATTCGAAGTTGTTGAGTTGTTAAGTTTCATGATTCAAAAAGACAAACAATAAGCCGAGACCCTAAGTTTGTCAGTGTGTTTCAGAAACATCGTCACAATCAGGTAAAATTTTACCTGCTTTTACGTAAAGGATCCAACTACCGCTTTCATCTAAAAATGATAATACTATTCTAAGGAAATTTAATTTATTTTTCCGCCTTAAAAGTATATACACTATAATTGTCTTCCATGATTGGACATATTTTTATGAAATTCCTTTACCATAACGCACTTGCTGCGTCCAAAGTTATTTTTATCTGCTAATATATCATGTATTTATTACGGATATTACGTATAAATGATCCTACCTCAAATGGGGTTATTAGTTAAAAATATAATCGTATGTGGTTACTGGCATGCAATATATACATACATATGTAGTATTTTCCCAGATAAGTAGAATGTGTCGGTGTGGATATCAAATCCTGGTTTTAATATAATAATATGAATAGACTTTTAGAAACAGCACACATAACCTCAATGTTGAGATGTGCAGATAACGACAGCCCAGAGGCTTGACAACCTTATAATTGCTTACATGTGTTTAGACCTCCATAATATTATGTTTCCGTGTATTCAGTAATCATTTTGTAACGATAATATGCATCTTCAAATGCAGTTCCCTTCTCATTCTTATTTTACTAACTAACATATCTGATTGGAAGAGAAATTCTCGGCCTTAAAGAAGCAGGCCCGTTTTAACATCCAGTCATCTTTGATTAAGTTTCCAGAAATGTGTATAATTTAAAAATGGTTTTGCTTAATAAAATAGTAACTAGATGTAATTTAGTTTGCTCCCGTGTTTCAAACTAAGAAGTTACTTTTAATCCACTAGCGATCTTCATTGGACCCATTAAGGCTTTAACTGTAAGCATAACTGTGTTTTTAAAGCGTAACTTAGGGTGTTCCCCAGGACAGAGTGCTGGATCCACTGTTGTTTCTCGTATGCATTAACGAGGTTTTTAATATTGCCACTCGAAGAATAATTACTGCATATACTAATGACACCACAATACCTAATACACCAAAATAGTGGATTGAATTAAGAACGCTGGTGAAACAGGACATTTCTAAGATCTTGGATTTCTCCGATTAAAATTGCGATTTCTTCCCCACAAAATTAAGACCTGAGACGGTTTGGTGGACTAAAACAGTCTAGAATTTTGTATCGTGTACTTTTTGAGACATATATTTCCTACAGTTGAACAGTTTGGGGTGGAGTCGTAAGTTGTCATCTAAGTAATTATAATATAATAAAATTATACTTCATCGAAGTTTTGCAGATCCAAAAGAACAGTTGTATTTGTAATTAGGTTTTCTTGGCTTGAGACAATTATATTTAAAAAATTGTTGCTGTGGCAATATAGACACAAAAATGAATATACAAGAAGGAAGCCCACTTATAACATTAAAAACAACATGGTTTACAATTTTATTCTGTTTATAAGACTGTGGATTATAGGTCTGTTGCTTTCCTTGGTTCAATCATTTTTTTAAATAGAATTCTAGATATAATGCGCAGTGTGAATGAATTTAAGCAATTCTGGAGTTGTATTATGAAATGGTTAAACACTATCCCCAGGTTGAAGCTACAAAGCACTCTTGACCTGAAACGTCACAAATTAATAGGCTTGATCTCGCTTCTAAGAATACATGTTTTTGAGACGATAATTGTTAATTTTATTTATCGACGCATAACTTAATTTTCTTTATGCCATTTTCAAATTGAAGAGAGTGAGTTTATGTTCCACTTTGCGTCTTTTAAGGAACTCTGATTGTTATTGTGATTTCTTGTTATGATGGATTTGTCTCATTGTTTACTTTGGGTTGCTTTGTAGAATTAGTATTTTTGTGTTTTTACATTTTCTTTTGTTTTTTTTTAACCTCGCTGGTTCAGACGTAAGAACATGTGCCTCTGAACCGAAGGGTACTGGGTTCGATCCCAGGGTACTCCTTTCCCTTTTTAGTACAAACTGTAACATTAACATCATCTGGCATTGGATTTGAGCAAGTTGAATGTCTGCACGTTCCGCCCTTCGGCGGGGGCGTAAAGCCGTCGGTCCCGTGTCCATGCGATGTTGGGCACGTTAAAGATCCCTACCCTCCTTACAGAAAGGCAGGGGTTCGGCAAAATTTCCAGGATAGTGAGGTGAAACTGCTCCCTGGCGTCGGTGATTGGCCATAGTCGCGGAAATAGGCCGACGTTAAAGAAACAAAACACACACACACAAGTACGAAAAATGAACGCTTACTGCTTGCATTGCAGAAAGGCATTGATAAAAAGATTCTTAAAATCTCCAAAGATAACAGAGCTATGACAACAAAATTTGGCACATGCCTTTCTACTGTCCAACTTACCCTGCGTGACAAAATTCAGATCCCTACGTTGAAAGAAAAAAAAGTTATAGGCATTTTAAGAAGAAAAAAAATTGGGTGCCACTGGTAATCAGAGGAAAGCACAGGAGTAAAATATTTTGTGTGATTAATAAAACCAATTGAATATTACATCCAACGGTTAAGTTTCCTTGATGCAAAACGTCAAGAAGTAGCAGAAAAAATATTTTGAAAATTTGATAATTTTTCTTTTTCAAACATCAGAGTCGCGATTTGAAACGTCAAAATTTGCAATTTTCAGACAACGAATTTGGAACAAATACGAATTATGTAGACGATATGTCGTAAGAAGTGTGTTTTGCAAAACCTTAACATTCAGCTTCAACCATCATTGTCCTTCATTTTACTAAAATATTTTTAGAAAATCCATTTCAAATAGAACCTCTTTCTGATGCTTCGACAGTAGTTTCAGCTATAGAGTTTATGATTTAATAGTCTATATTTTAGCAAATTTTTGTCGAAAAAGAGAAGACAGCAACTTATGAATTTTAAAAAGATTTGTTCAAATAAGCGAGAACTAGAACCCCAAAAACCTATATACGGGGTCAGTTTCAGTTTTTGTTTGTTTACACATATACAGGGTGACGCTTTTCTTCGGCAACGCTCAATATATCCGTCATTATACAAGATATGACAAAAAAGTATATACGTTAATTATAGGATATCTCGAGTTGCATCTTATAAACTTATTTTGACAATCACAGATTGGCCCATAAGTCGTTGGTGATACACACTTTCTTTTTTTAATAGAACACACCCTTATTTTATTGCATTTTTGTGTTTTTCAATTACAATGCATGCTTGTAAGGGAAAAAAATGATAACGTTCATTGTTTTTGTCCCCTGGAAATGAAGCATTCAGAGACCTTTTTGTTTGCATTACTCGTCGAAAAAATCGAGCTGCTGTATATGGGCACGCTCAAATAGTGGCTGAATTTTAAAAGTTTTCGCAGAAATGTTTTTAGTGTTTCTGTGGAATTTATTTTTGTAAGATTTCTGTGATATGTTGGTAATTAATAATACATGTTTAGTAAGTTATTGTAAAAGAAAAGTTGTCGAATTTTTGTGAAAAATGTAATTTAGTGAAACATTACTAAAGGCAATTTCTGTAAAAAAAGTTGTTACAAGTTTTCTTTTTTTTTTGGTTGTCCTAAAGCTGTTTGTGAATAATTATATCCTGGCAGGTGTGTTAACAGCTTAAAGAGGTTCGTTGGCCAGGAAAATCGGACCAGTTTTTTTTCTGGAACTTTTAAGGTTTATTTTCGGAAAATGTTTGTACTTTTTGAAACAACAAAGCTATTTTAATGAAATACCGTAGATTGTTACTAATATATAGGTTATACTGCCAACCAAATGTCCTACTTTTAAAAACAAGACATATTTGACATTAAAAGCATTTTTACGAAAATTCGCTACCATAACGCACTTGCTGCGTGCCGTCGTTTTTGTAATTTGCTTTGTAGCAAATTGCAAATCTTCTTTTAAGCAAGCGCCATATTATTATTATAATGCTGGAGAATGCGTAGTTAAATGCCACCCACTGTTCTGAATTTGTCTATTTTTGCGGGTATTCTTTGTGATTGTTAGTTCATGAAAAATTGCTCGAGACAGTCCAAAATAGTTATGGAAATCATCTGGAGTGTAATTTGATATTACAACCACGAAATAAATATAATTTCTTGTTGATTTTGCTCTTTCAGGCGGCACTGTCTCCAATGATTGTGCTAAATTTTCTCTGGACAGTCCTATCACATTCATATCAAGCTGATAGTCAGCTAATTCTATTAGAATAGGGTTTTTAAGTTGGCCACCATTTTTATTATCTATTTTCGATTTAAAAACTTTTTTTTTTAATTTTGGTTTCATTTGGGGTTAAGACCAACGATCATTCCTAACACTTTCATATCAAACTGGTCATCAGCTAATTCCATAAAAATGAGATTTTTTAAATGGTTACTATTTATGTTTTCTATTTTAGATTTTAAAACCTTTTATTTAACTTTCCTTTGATTTGGGGTTGAGACTACAAACTATAGAGCGCAACTTTAAAATGACAGACAAATGTCAAAATACTATTTAAACCTAAGTCAACAATGCATTCATATGATTTTCAACCGCTCAATATTAGCAACAGTAAACAGATGAGCGCTTAAATTAAGCCTTTGGCGTCTGATGAACTAATAGCACAGCATAAATTGTGCTAAGGCTAACTAATCAGCAACACTGTAAGGATCTGAGGAGCATACTGCCAAACACGCAAACTGAATACTGTAAGAAGTCATACTTCACTAGGTGTTAAGAAAGAGGTGGTTTGAAAGTGTATTCAGTAAGAAGAATTTAAATTACCCGTCAATATAATTATAAACGGCATAGTAAAACCGAAACTTCGGGCCAGTTAACGCTGTTAATGCCGCAAAGGAGTGAAGAGCGGTAAACAGTGAACTAACTAACCCGTTGTCAAGTTCCCAGTAATCCATTTATCACTTGGGGCCCACAAATCCACCGCAGCACAAGTTACATAATGCAGGGGTGTACTGAAAGGGTCGGAGCTTCACTGCTAACACTTGTTTATGAAATAAAGGAACTTTCATACAGAACTTCCCAAATTTGTACGGCTTAAAATGTTTAGTTTTAAAAGGGACTCCAAAGCGCTCCTTAAGTAGTAAATATTTTAGTGATCTAAATTACTACATATTATACTAGACCCCCTGGAACCCATATCCACATCCACGATCAGATTTAACCTATATATATATATATATATATATATATATATATATATATATATATATATATATATATATATATATATATATATATATATATATATATATATACTCGTCAAAGTACATGTTTGGAACAATGGGAATAATTTTAAAAGAAAGACGTCCATCAAAAATGTTTGAAATAAAATTGTTGGATGAATTATTTGACCTATTTCTGTAACCTTAAACATTTTGGACGGCTTCAATTGTTAGGTAATAACCAAAGAATTTTTCTCAGAAAGAACCCTATGTTTGATGCTAAATTTTTTAAATTTACAAATAATTCTGCGTACAAGGTCATTAAATTTTAGTGAAGCCGGAGAATAAATATTTTGAGAAAAAAACAATTTGGTTGATGTTATTGCCACGATATTGCCATTAAAATAATGAAACCACCGTGACCTCACAAACCAAAGAAACTAATAAAAATATCGCAACATATCAAAATAAATATTCAAAATGTCTTCCATTGTTTTTAGTGAATTTTCTTTAAAAAAACACTAATGAGGAAATCCCCACTTTTGAATTTTGAAAAAATTCCTTCAATTGAGCACTAATTAGGCCCTGGAGAACACATATCCGAGGTCAGTTTCAATTTTTATATGTATGTATATATATATATATATATATATATATATATATATATATATATATATATATATATATATATATATATATATATATATATATATATGTATGTATGTATCACACCGATAACTTAAAAAATAATGCGCCGATTCATTACATGAAAATGTCTTTCTGATGACGGTAGATTATCACAGTTATTTGGAAGTTATGATTCAATTTGTAGCGCTATTTTCATTGATTCATTTAATTTTAAAAAAAAGAAGAATACGCCCTCCTTTTTTCAGATTTTTTTTGCTATGAATATTATCCTTTATTATTACACTTTTTCTACGTTTTTTTACGTTTTTGCTGTGATGCTATGAATAGACCTTTTAAGTTAAGAAAACTACATTATTATCATTATCACTGTCTAAACCCTTTATTATGTACCCATGCCCTTTGTTATAAATTAATTTTATAGGGTGTTTTGTATGGGTATGGGTAATATTACCCGTAAGTTACCGGTAATGTTGCGGGTAATGTTACCGGTAATTTTACATCACTACCCATCGTACAGTACCTAGTGTATACATGTTACTATAAAAAATCAACAATATAAACTAAAGATTTTAATATATTTAATACTACCCTGTACTCAGATCATCTGAACTCATCACAAGACAACAATGTATCTTTTAATGTGTGTCCACCCCCACCAATATTTTCCTAAACTGAATTGGTCCATTGTCTGCGGGCCCGTGTTGTTTCCTGAGACCATAGCGCTGCCCCTCTAAACCTATCCCTTAATTTCTTAGTGCTATTTACCAGACGACTGGCTGTCGCCCATTGGCGGCTCCCCTGGGATGAGGGGACAAAAGTTTAAATGAAATAAATCGGACAATTACATTTCTGATGGCCAAGATTTATTTCAACTTATAGAATGCTTGTAGTGCGGTTGTATTCTTTGTCTGTTACAATTAGGGGAAGGGTCATGTGAGCATTATTTATCTATATTAGAGTTTTGAAGGTTTTGTGATGAGAAAACTTTTTTATTGTTATAATGCACTGTATTCTTGGATAGAAAAGCTTCGCTGGCGAAACTTTATTTTCTCAAGCCTACAGCATATTCTCAGTAAGCGTTTTACAAACGTTTTGTACTTGTTGTTTTTATACTGGACGTGGTTATAATGTTATTGTAATTAACGATATAATGCATTGTAAATTATTGTTTCATTTTAGTGAATTTTCACTAAATTCACTATTGAGGAGACCGCGACTTTTGAATTTTTTTACCTTTGTATTATATATATATATATATATATATATATATATATATATATATATATATATATATATATATATATATATATATATATATATATATATATATATATATATATATATCTGTGTGTGTGTGTGTGTGTGCGCGTGTGTGAGATTGATAACTCAAAAATTAATGGGCCGATTTTGACGAAATTGGGTAGATACCTTCCTTGCGTTAACGAGGAAAATTGGACCAGGTGTTCCAGGAAACTCATGGGTTTTCTTTTGAAAAAACCAAGCTATGGTAACCAAATTTGGTACATAGGTTTAAGTAAAATATACACCAAAATTTAGATCTCTATGTGACAAGAAAAAAAAGTTATAACCATTTAATTTTTTAAATTGTTTTGTGCCAGATCATTTTTTGAAAATTCACTACCATAACGCACTTGCTGCGTCCAGGCTTTTAAAGAATGAAGAGCTGGACTAAATTGAAGAGATAGGTACAATTCTCTTATTGAAAACAGCAATAAGATCATAGATGGGGGTAGATGAAAGGGAACGAAACAGAAATAAGTATATAATGAATGTCAGATGGAAAAATGGTGGTGGGGTTGCTAGCTTAGCAGATTTTTAGACATCAATTTGAGGGTGAAACAGTTGATTTTATAAACATTAGAAGAGCACTATCACATGTAATAAAACACTTTACGTATACGACTGCCACTTGACGACCCAACGTGTGGGAACCTCTATTTGAAAGAAATCACATTTTAACACGTCTAAGGATTGAACCATTGGGTAGCACATGCCCTAAAATGAAAGGCGAGCTGTTTGTCAATAATTTTAAAAATAAACACAAAGAGTAAATTGCCAACGGCAAGAAATGTAAATATGTTATATGCATTTTGGTCAACATAAGAGACACATACCGGTTTCGCTCTTATCAAGATCATTTGTCCGGGCTCGTGATACTAAATAAAAGTAATTTATCCATGCTGCCTTATACCACATCGCTTTTTAGAAGGAGCTTTTAAGTCTACAGTAGACGATTTTGTCAACTAACTACCAAACTTGCATCAAAAAATTGAAGCAACGTATATGACACTAAAACTAAAATAAAAAATTGCGCATGGCAAGGATGACCACTGTCGTCATATTTGTTTAATCTATTTATTAAATATACATTTGATAGGACAAAGGAAATACAGCAGGAATAAAACTAAATTGACAGCAGTTTCACTGAGTGAAGCACGCTGATGGCATAGCACTGGTATAGAATTACAGATTATGTTAAGTTTGCTGGATGTTTTATTGAGAATAAAACGAAACATTGATATAACCCAAACAGAAATAATGGACTTAAAAAAATACAAATTTTTACGTACCTTGGAACTATTATTAGATAGGAGAATGTTGCACAGAACTCAAAGTAAGCATCAGGTAGACAAAATATGTTCCTTACTACTAAATATTTTAACTTTGAGATTCATCAAGTCATACGTATGGAGTGTGGTTAGTCGGGTATAAAACGAGTAACCTTATAATTAGATTTGATTTGCTGGTAACCGTAACAGACTAGTCGAAGATAGTCCTAGTCGAATGTAGACTCTAGACGGTAAGTCAATTAGTCGATTAATCTATTAGTCGAATATTAAAATCTCAGTAACCGCGAAAATCGACTAGTCGATAAATCGATTAGTGGATATTCATTATGAGCCTTGATCTAAAAACTCATAATCAGTAATGTTTTGTGTGAACCGAATGTAACGCCACTGGTTTTTCACCTTATATTAGGGTTCTGAGTATATAAATATTCTTTTACCACAAGAAGGGTTGCCAACGTGGACAATTCTTTTAACGAAGTGTATATAATCGCTATTTAAAAAGACTCCAGCTTAACAAAAGCTTAATGTTCTCGTTTAGGAGGACCACTCTTCACCATATGTGTTGGATACCACTATTTATCATCATTCACAAAATGTACATGTTATTTCCCCTGGCGTTTCAAATTACGTTAATTCCAAACTTCATGCCCAGCTTACACTTAATTTCAAATTATCCATTATCCCTTAATTTAAAATGCACCCCGAAAGCAATTTACTAATTAATTTTTTATTTTTGTTTCAGGTATGTGAATGTACTTGTTATCTAATTAAGACGTTACACTGTCTGCAGTCTTATTATTCAGTAAGTAAGATTAATTGTTTATTTATTCCGCAAAATTTGTTTCATTTGGGTAACTAGTATATCAAGAACAAACAAATTATCTCTTATTTTCTTACATCACAAATAATTTAGAATTAAATGAGGTATAGGTTTAAAGAAAAATACGTTAAATTTCTTGTTTTCAAAACCGATGTGTTTATAAGAAAGTAAAAAATGCTGCTCTATTCATTCACTGCTTGTAAAAGTTGATAGGAAGCGTTTAGTCTATATATCACTACGAGCATCGCAGTCTAAAAGCGCGGTCGCCTTCTCCAATAACTTTTTCTTAATTTGATTCTAAGTTCTGTATTTGTCATTTTGCCACGTTTATCAGAAGCAATACCAACAAAACACTTTGTCAAAACTACGACTTAAAACGTCTAAATTCGTGCTTTTTACACATACATTTTGAAAGGGATACGAGAAAGTGCAAAGCTTGTCTTTTTTTTTGGATACAGGAGGGGGAAATGCTCATGCAGACCCCATACACGGCCCCGTAGGTGCCGTGGGATATCGAGGTACCTGTGAGACCGTACTCACTAAAACCGCCCTCCCTGGGAGTACCGGACCATAGTCCATACCTCCGTCGGAAAGATTACACACAATGACTTTTTGGGTATGAATGTTTCCATTCTGTTTTTGCCGCGGGGGCGTTAGCGGGTAAGTATAAGCTTTGGATGCTTATGCTTATGCGGAAGTTGCTCGTCGTAGTCGGTGGCACTACGGAGAAGAGCATTTGGGTGAGAAGCGGCTTTTGCGAACTGAGTTGTCGATAGTTGAGTTATAAACTCAAGTATCGAAGGCATTTCTAGATCAGAGTGAATATGACTGTTTCGGACAAACCATGACGCTCCGGTAACCATTCTCAGAATTTTGTTCTGGATGATTTGAAGGGTCTTGATGTGTGTTCCGGCCGCGGTGGCCCATGCAGGTGATGCATAGGTCAAAGCTGGCCGGATAATGACTTTGTACATGAGCAACTTATTGTTCATGGACAATTTGGAATTTCTATTTAGAAGTGGGAACCGCTTCGAGATGAACATCGAGGCTTTTTTTCAGGCGTGATAGACATGGGGGCGCCATGTTAAGTGTTTGCCGAGGAAAACCCCGAGGTATTTGGCGGAATCTTGCCAGGGAATTAGACGGTTGTCTAATGAAAAGTGTTCGTGAGGTGTGTGTCTCCTCTTGGAAAATAAGACAGCTGAACATTTATCGGGGTTTATGGCTAGAAGGGATTTCTTATACCATGATTGCAGCTCGACTACGGCGGTCTGAAGTCGTTCAGTTATTATCCTCGGCTGAGTGGAGCTGCTGAGGATGGTAGTGTCGTCTGCGTACAGTGCGTATGTCACGTTTAGGGGGGCTATCGGAATTTCTGCGACAAATATATTGTACAGTAGAGGGGAGATAGCAGAACCCTGCGGGAGACCAGCCGTGGCTGGGTACGTTCTAGATCTGGCTCCCAGATGTTTGACCTGGTACTTCCTCTGTTGTAGGTATGACCTGATTAGCAGAATCAAATGGAGATGATAATTAAATGATAGAAGTTTGTTTAGGAGGCCCGCATGCCAAACCCTATCGAAGGCTTGAGCAATGTCAAGAAATATTGAACCAGTTGACTTGTTTTTATTAAATTCTTCGGTGATGTTTTCAACCACACGAAGGAGTTGGTCTGTGGTGGAGTGCTGATGTCTGAAACCGATTTTCTCATCCGGGAGGATATGATTTTCTGATGTGAAAAAAGCTAGCCTTTTCTGAATCAGTTTTTCGGCGATTTTGCCGATGACTGGTAGCAGGCTAATAGGCCTGTAGTTTTGAGGGAACAGCGGATCTTTGCCGCGTTTCGGGATGTTGATAATGTCGGCAAGTTTCCACATGGAAGGTAAATGTTGAAATCGCAGCATGGCATTCATAATAGTAACTAGGAATACCATGGCTTTGCGGGGGAGGTTTTTCAGGGCTACGTTGGAGATTCCATCGTATCCCGGAGCTTTCCTATTTTTTAATGTTTTGATTATTTGGGAAACTTCTTCGAAAATTGTGGGCTCGATAGTTGTGTCTGGAGTGGCGCGAAGCGCACTCTTGACGTAGCGGTGCGTTGTTGCTACATGCGACAGATCAACGTTGTTATAATTCGGGCTGAATTGCAACTCAAGATGATGCGCGAATGCAGTAGCTTTCTCCGCATCCGTGTATACAACACCGTTACGGCCGTGAAGTGGGGATATCGGAAGTTTTTGGGAGCGAAGGGCTTTTGCCATTAGCCAGATCGAGTTGTCTTGGGTAGACAGGGTTTGCAGGCGCTCCTCCCAACGATTGTTGCGGAGTTCTTGTAGGGCGGATCGTACTTGTTTGGTGAGTTTGCGTCTCGTTTGTCGGTGGGGTTTCCGGTGCGTTGAGCTAGTCTACGCACGCGGTTTTTTCCAGTATCATTTCTCTGATACTGGACGGAAATGGTGGCAGATTGCTCTGGGTGGGGTACGTCCTTGATGCATGTTCTGTAGAACATTGAATTTTGGACTGTAGATTATCCATTGCACCCTCGAGTTTGGGGATGCTGCGGAAAACCGGAATATTGCCAATGGTGTTTTTAAGGTGATCTGTGAAAACTGACCACAGAACCTTTTTCCTTGGGAGGGCGCTTGTCTTTAGCAATGTCTTAAATATCTGCTTGAAAAGTCATTAGTGTTTATCTCTGAAAAAACTTGCAACAGAGTTCTTTTTGAAATGGACCCTTTCTACAGTGTTTTGGTAGCAGATTAAATGATAGAGTTTGTGATTTAATTTTTCTTAATAACATAATTTAAAAAATCTCTCTTTAGTTAGTACAAATTAAAACAATCAATCAATATATATATATATATATATATATATATATATATATATATATATATATATATGTATATATATATATATATATATATATATATACATACATATATATAAATATATATATATATATATATATATATATATATATATATATATATATATATATATATATATATATATATATATATATATATATATAGGTGTCCCAGTAAAGAGTGCAGGTGGTGATATCTTGGAAACTACAATATCAAGAGTGATGGCGAAAATGTATGACTGAATTGACAAAGAAAAGCTTAACAAAAATATTTTGAAATTCCAAATGTTACACAAGGAGGAGCAATCGCTGGGTTTAAAATAATCATTAAAATTTCACTTAAAAAGACTGGTTAAGATTTTAATGGCATTTTAAAATTAAATAAAAGGCTAATAAAACTAAGAAAATTCACTTACCACTAGAATTTCAAACCGTGTCATTTTGCTGATGTGGATACCACTATCTTCAAAACTTGGACACGGTGAATATGCCAAATGGAGAAGTTAAGGTGGTATCTATGACCTTCAAGTTATTTGTAATATGTAAAGATTTATTTCAAAAGTGTTTTGGTAAATAGTTTAATCAAATAAATGAAAGAACAGTTGAAACATAAATCTAGGACCTATTGAAGATATTTGATGCAATATTTACTACTCATAATCAATTACAGACAATTTAAAAAAGAAAAACACCATGTATGATCTTTCAAGTCGTCATTTATATTTTCAGAAAGAGAAATATAAAGTTTTCAAAGTAATTTTTCTCGTACTTGTTGACCTTTTTGCACCAAGAAAAGTTAAGCCGATAAAAACGTAAATAGTCTGACATTGGGTATAAATCATAAGAAAGTAACAGTGCACTTTTCTTAGAGTGCATGGCAAATGTATTTTATTTACTTATATAACCTTTAATGTTTTAATAACATGCCTAATATTGACGGAAAAGGCTATACTTTATTTACGATATCGCTAAAAATAGGTTAGTCTTGCAGTTGTTGTAGGTGAAACAGTGTAACAAACTAGTAGTCCATGCGTCAAATTACCGGCTATTGTTCTTTCACAGATGAATGAACACTGTATTCGAGTAATGTTAATTTAACAATGGCAACTTGTCTGGGTCAATTTGTTGACTGCGTTTTTATGTGTGAAACAAATGAACTTAGTATATGATAATGCTATAAATTCGAACATCAAACAGTGCAGAACAAGTAATAATAGTGCGTAGGTTAGCAAACCCCAAGAATTTTTCGAATTACAATTAAATCATATGAAAAGCAAAAGTAATAAAAAAAAACTTTGTCTGTGTATAAAATTGCTTTACTCGCCTCTTACAAAGTTTCATATCAAATAATCAGATGTAAAAAGCCTCTCACCATTGGTGAAGAATTCATTCTGCCAGTTGCAATTGAGACTGTAGAATCTGTGTTTGGAAATAATTTTGCCAAACAATTGCAGCCCGTACCTCTATCAAATGATACTGTTGTCCGTCGAATTGGTGATATAGCTGATATCCCAGTCAAGAAAACCGTCAAGCATTTAACGACGCAAGAAACCGCTATGTTCGCATTCTTTCTGAGGCAAAAAAACTCGTTTAATAACCACATCAAAAACAAAGTCCTCTTAAGCTCCAGCGGCAGCATACCCTTCTGGACTCTTGCTAAATCTATTGGGAATAATTTCTGCAAGAGCACGTTCCCACATCTTGTCTCAGGGGATGAAATTGTTTCTACCGCCCTGGGAAAGGCTGAACTTTTTGCATCGTTGTTCGCCGGCAATTCTACTCTCAACCCACCTTCAAATGTTCAACCACCAACAGTCCCCAATGTCGCGCATAAAATGACGGATATCATTTTCAAAACTAGAAAGGTACGAAAGATGTACTCTTTTCTTAATACCAGGAAAGCCTCTGGCCTTGTCGATATCCCAGCAATTGTTCTCAAAAAATGCGCACCAGAACTTGCTCCTGTCCTGAATTGTCTGTTTTAGACATCTTACAACAGAGGCATATTTCCTAGTAATTGGAAAACTGCTCGAGTACAACCCGTCCCCAAGAAAGGATCGAAAGCGCTTCCTAGCAACTACATAACTATTTATCTCCTTTCAGTCATCTCTAAAGTGATGGAAAAGTATATAAACACCGAATTACTAAAATTTCTATAAAAACACAGTCTAATCCACGACAGGCAGTATGGATTCCGTCAGCGCAGATCAACTGCCGACCTCCTTTCCTTTGTCTCCCATTCTTGGAACAAGTCTATGGAACTACACGGTGAATCCCAGATTGTCGCTCTAGACATATCCAAAGGATTCGACCAGGTCTGGCAGGCAGCGCTGCTTAATAAACTACCGACCTATGGCCTACCACGAAAACTCTGTACGTGGACAGCAAATTTCCTCTCTAACCGGAGCATTTGTGTTGTTGTTGATGGCCATTCCTCTAAACTGTATCCTATTAATGCAGGAGTTCCTCAAGGTTCAGCTTTAGCCCTTACTTTGTTTCTTCTCCACATCAATGACCTCCTCTCTAGCACATCCAACCCAGTTCACAGTTACGCGGAAGACAGCACCCTCCACACCAATATACAATATTCTAAGCCTGTCTCTTTAGCCCAACTAGATGAGGATCGCAGACTCATGAAGGGTTCTATCTCCGTGGATCTCCAAAAAATATTAGACTGGGGAAGTAGAAATCTTGTACAATTTAACCCCACCAAATCACAGTCTTGCTTTCTTTCTCATAAGAGATACACTAGCCCTAGACCCATCACAATAAACAACCAAGTTATTCAAAGTAACGAGTCCTTTTCACTTGTTGGCATCTCTGTGGATCGAAATATCAATTGGCACCAAGATGTCACATCAATTGCAGAAGCGGCTGCTAAGAAATTAGGTTTCCTCTTGCGGGCTCGCAAATACTTTTCACCAGCTAATCTCTATACTTTATATACTTCACAAATAAGACCAAACCAAGAATACTGCTCCCAGATCTGGGGTGCTGCAGCCGCTTCTACACTCGCTATCCTGGACTACATTCAGAAGAGAGCTATACGTCTCATCGGTGACCCTATCCTCATCCAAAGGCTGCCATCCCTTGCCCACTGCGTGCCGTTGGTGACCTCTCTCTCTTTTATAGATATCTGCACGGGCACTGCTCAGAGGAGCTTTATTCCATAGTTCCTCCACCTGCTGCCCCCAACAGATCTACCAGGGGAACAGAGCGAATGCACCCTTTTACTGCCCAGGTCACCATACATAGAACATCTTGTTATGCCCGCTTTTTTGTCCCGATGACTTCCAAGTTGTGGAACTCCTTGCCGGCACATGTTTTTCCTTCTCCCCCGAACCTCCAAACCTTCAAGTCCAGCATTAACACGTTGCCTCTTTCCTCCTTGTCGACATCCACGGTACGATAGTATTTAGGCTGTAAGCCCTCGTAATGTGTTGTTGAAATAAAAAAAAAAGATGTAGATCACCAGCTTTTCGAGGAGTTGCGTGACAAATTTGTATTAGTTCAGCTTGAAGAGGCAACTGGTGGAAATGAAGATGCTGACTTAATTGCCTATATTTGATTTTCTGATAGTATGCCAGCAGCAAAAGAAATACTATTATGCAAACCAATGGAACTCAAAGCAGCAGCACTTGCATTACCTGCTATCTTATATGGTTTTCTGAACGAGTCAAAGATGGAGTGGAAAAATGGTGTCGAAATATGCACCGAAGGTACTCATACAATGTCTGGAAGATTCCAAACTATACAAGCACTTGTGAAACAAAAATCTCCACAGTGTATATGGACACATTGCATGATCCAAACAGAAGCTTCCAGAGAATTGAGTCCTCGTCTGAATATTGTGCTAACGACGATGACCGTAGTAAATTATATAAAAATGTTGCGAGGCAAAGTGGTCATCACGTGGGACATTTTTGTAACGAGTTTATGAATTAAGAGATGAAATGGACATTTTTATAGAAGAGGAAACCCGCCTGGATGCCGATAACTTTCGATACGATTTATTTGCGATAAAATTGAGCTATTTGTTTGACATATTCGAGAAATTAAATACCTCGAATCTTCTCCAAGGAGCAAAGACACATATGGGGGGCACAAGTAATAAAGTTAATATGTTTTGTGGAAAACTGGAATTATGGAGCAAGAGGCCTAGAAATATTTTCAGATGTGGATGATGATAATATAGTTTAATTATATATATATATATATATATATATATATATATATATATATATATATATATATATATATATATATATATATATATATATGTATGTATATATATATATATATACAGGGTGTTTCAAAAATGATGGTCTATGTTACAAGTAAACATTCAGCACAAAAAAATAAGACTATTTTTTAAATACAGCGTATTAAAGTTATTTGTTTTTAAGTTTTTCACGAATAAGTCCGAGTCAAATTAAAATTTTGACGTGAAAATTGGCATGTGGGGGTTTTCGAGGGCAAGAAATTTAAATATGTTATTGTTAATAACACTGCTGGCAGGGGGCGCCACCTGTAAGACATGGCTTCCATTCAATTGGCTATAATTTTTTGACACCCAGTCATATCGACCTACCGTATATCTACATTGCAGCCCTTATCAATTGCAAGCAAAAAATGTATATTTGATTTAAATCTCTCAGACACATCATTTTCGAGATATTTCAATTTTTGTATGTCGATGTCGCGCAAAAATTAATTCTGTGACAAATCATAGGAATACATTTTTCACCTTTTAATTGCTATCAATATGCATAAACTTAGTTTTCTTATTCTCTAGTTAAAAATTAAAATATTACCTGAAAAAAGAACAGACAAGACACATTCATGAAGATGAAATAAAAGCCATGATAACAAACTTGAACAAACCATTTATCAAAGTGGTTTCCATTGTTACGGGACTTGACTTTTGCGTTTTCGTCGTGATATATACTACATTTGACTTTTACGTTTGAGACTACTCACTATTTTTAAGTAATAAATAATTGTATTGTCCGTAATTTTTCTAATTAAATATGGAAATGGAAGTCTTTACCAACAATAAACTAACAGACATGCATGTTATGTATTCACGGGCTTTTGGTAACTGTTATGAGGCGAAACGATTGTATGAAGAAGCCTTTCCAAATCGGAGAATTCCAGACAGAAGGATGTTTCAACGGTTGACATCCGTCTGCGAGAAACAGGCACATACTTACATTATCTAATACATCGATCTGTCTCTTTCGAATAAATATATTTTTTACCAGGTACCCTTAATAAAGTTACTGCTGATCGAGGCAGACCTGGAAGTGCACGAAATCCTGATTTTGAAGAAGCTGTTCTGGATGAAAGTGAACAAAATCCAAAAATAAGTACTAGGGAAATGGCCAATAACCTGGGAGCAGCCAATGCAACGATATGGCGAGTTCTTCACGAGCAACAATTGCGTCCATATCACATCCAACGTGTGCAGACACTATCGCCTGAAAGAGATTTTATACCTCACTTACAATTTTGCCAATGGTTTCTTCAACATAATAATGTAGAGAACTTGTTGAATTGTGTATTGTTCACTGACGAGTCTGGATTTAGGCGCGACGGGATCATCAATTTTCGTAACAGCCATATTTGGGCTGACGAAAATCCCCACGCAGTTTTTGAAAGGCATCATCAACAGCACTTTAACACGCAGTATTTAAAAAAAAAGTCGCGATTTGAAACGTCAATATTGGTAACATTTAAGCAAAGAACCTGAAATAAATACGGATTTTATTAAGAGTGTTCTGCAAACCCTTAAATTTCAGCTTAAACCATTATTGGCCTTCATTTTAATGAAATATTTCCAGAAAATTCATGTCAAATAGATACTTTCTCTGATGCTTTGGAGGTCGTTTTATTAAATTTATGGTTTAACGATCTATAATTTTTAGCTAATTTTCGTAGAAAAAATTCGTGAATGAGGAGGCCGCGGCTTTTGAATTCTAAAAAGATTTCTTCAAATGAGCGCAAACTAGGCCCCCCAGAATCCATATCCAGGTTTACTTTCTTCTACATATATACAGTGTGACTCATTTCTACGGTAAAGCTCAATATAACTGTTATTATGCAAGATACGAGAAAAAATTGTATACGTTACCTATAGGGTGTTTTGAGCTGCATCTTATAAAATTATTTTGACAACCACAGGATGGCCCATAAGTCGTTGATGATACCTATATATTTTTTGAACATTCCTTATTGTATTTTTGCATTTTTCGTCGAAATATGATGCATGTTTGTAAAAAAAAAAATCGAGACGCACTAAGTGCGTTTTAGTTGCGAATTTTCATTAAACGCTTCAAAATTCAATAACGCAATTTACTATTAATCTAAGTTAGGGAACGAGTTTTCTCGGAAATGTTTCAAGTTTATTTTCGGAAAATTTGTGTACATTTTCAAACAAATTATGTTGGTAAAATATAGTACATTGTTCCTAGTATATAGGTTATACCGGTGACCGAATTGAGTCCTGCTTGCATTATAGAGACATATTTTCTATTAAAAACATTTTAAGAAAATTCACTTCCATAACGCACTTGCTGCATTCAGACTTTTTTTACATATTTAGCAGACAATTGTTACTAAAAGTGAACATTTTTCACCAGAGTAGTTCTTTGTTTCATATTTTATCAAATTATCATAATAAATCATGGACTTCATGGCAAGTGGCACATAAATTAAATTCTTTAATGCCGGTACATTAAAGGGTGCAGAATTATTAATGAAGAATTTAATTATACAAGAATGAAGCTGCAAGATACCACACGTAAATAGGATGCAGGAGTTTCCTGGGTCTACAGGAACATTTATGTGCAATAGAAATAAGAAAACAACAGGTTTTTATATTACGCCGGCAACTTAAATCATTAAGAATGTATTACATAACTCAGAATTATCACAGACGACTAAAATGTAATTTATTTTCTTTTTTATTAGAATAGATAAATAGACTAAAATAAGCGAGATCTCTAGTGTGTCTCATTGATCCTGGAAAGTAAAAAAAAAATAAAGTAATCTCTGACGCTGATTCTGCTGACGCTGATTCTGTGTTTCGGGATAAAAACCCAAACTTAAATTATCCTCATGAGACCCGAACTCAAAAAATAAATAAAATGAAAATAGTGTTTGTGTGCTTTGACTAGAAATGGGTACTAAAGCCGCCATTGTTGAAATAACAATTAACACGTTTGTGTATCAGTTTGTTCGAGCACGCCGTACGAGATGGCGTTGCAAATATGTCCAATAGAAAGGATAACAGGTCTCGAGCGGATCATTTTGATAGGAACGAATTAAAAATTAAAAACTGCGTGTCCAATAAAATGGACGTTAGGTCTCAGGAGGTTATTACAGGTTACAAAGCTGTTTGAAGCAGTTTTAGCGAATTTAGAGGCTTTTGTATATTAGAAAGGCTGACTTAATATTTCTGAACTTGACATGAACTGTTTGTTAAAAGGTATAAAAAATGTCATTTCGGGGTTTCATAATAATCTTTTATCTAAATAACAGAAATTATGGTATGGGTTTTAGAACAATAACAGATTTTAATATTAGATGAATTCAGTGGCGGAATACCGCACAGGCACAAGGGGCGCGTGCCTGTGGCATCGGGAATGTAGGGGGCCTCGGCAATGCGTCGGACCAATAATTCTATCTTGCAAAACTAATAGTAATTTATTTATGACAATTCAAGAAAAGAGATAGTAAATCTATTTTAAGAATCTTTTTATCAATGCCTATCTGCAATTCAAGCAGTAGGCGTTCATTTTCCGTACTCGTGTGTGTGGTTTGTTTATTTAACGTCGGTCTGTTTCCGCGACTATGGCCAATCACCGACGCCAGGGAGCAGTTTCACATCACTATCCTGAAAATTTTACCGAACCCCTGCCTTTCTGTAAGGAGGGTAGGGATCTTTAACGTGCCCAGCATCACATGAACACAGGACCGACGGCTTTACGCCCCCTCCGAAGGGCGGAACGTGCAGACATTCAACTTGCTTAAATACAATGCCAGAACCTCGGTTGATGTTAATGTTACAGTTTGTACTGAAAAAGTGAAAGGAGAACCGTGGAATCGAACCCAGTACTCTTCGGTTCAGACGCACACGTTCTTACCTCTGCACCACCGAGGCTCTCATTTTCCGTACTTAAACGGGCTAAGAATTATTTACGTAATTCACTAAGCCAACTTCGTTTGCGTAATTTATCACTCATGTTTATGGATAATGATGTTGTTTAGTTGTTAGATTATGAATCAAGTATTGATAAGTTCGCATAAGCATTAAGTCAAGGAAAGCTTTATTAACTAGTACCTAATACTAAAAATAGTGCTGCAAATAGAATCATAACTTCAACATAGCTGTGATAACCTACTCACCACAGAAAGACGTTCTCTTGAAATGAGTTTAGGGTCAATCACTTGACCATAAAGAAAATATTCGTATTCCTGTACCAATAAACTTCTGGAACGTTATCTTACTCGAGTTTTGATTTAAAAAATGTGAATTTTCACCAAATCACCCTGCATTCATCCCCTACCCTCAAACCGACTTCACCCAAAAACAATCCAAACCGTGCGTTTGTCGAGTGCTAATTGTATACCAACTTTGAAGGCAGTTTCTCAATTCCTTCCAAAGGTATCGTGGCTACAAACAGACAGACATACAGACCGACAGACGGACAGACTGACATATCACACCTACACCCTGAAGGGATTTTACCCAGAAACAACTCGAAGCGTTTCGTTGTCGGGTTCTAACCAGATACCAAACTTGAAGATGATATCTAAGTTCGTTGGAAATTTATTGCGCCTACTAGCAGAAAGACGTACAGGCTGACAGACCGACCGACCGACCGACAGACAAAAAAATGTTCATTTCAGAATCAAGTGTTCCATATGTGTTGAGACTTTTTACGGCGTTTTAGCAAAACAAATTCAAAATTTTCGTCACCGATATTACACCAGGATATTGAGGTGAAACTGCTCCCTGGCGTCGGTGATTGGCCAAAGTAGCGGAAATAGGCCGACGTTAAAGAAACAAAAGACACACACACAACTTTCACATAGCTGTGATAATGTACTCTTCTTAGAAGGACATTCTCATGAAATGAATTTTAGGGTCCGTGACTTGACCACAAAGAAAATATTTGTATTCCTGTAGCCATAAACTTCTAAAACGTTATTTTGCTCGATTGCAATAATAAAAAAGTGGGTTTTCCGTTTAAAATAACGAAGATTGTTCAACTTCCGGTTTAACCGAAAGTGGCAGAATTCTCAACAAAAATCTCCTAAATAGGCAGTATTCTGTTTGCTACCTGAGCAAAGTTTCAGAGAAAATATTAAGTAGTTCCTAAAATAGGTATCGTGTAAGTTCCCGACTGGACACCCTGTACTGAATAACCAAAATATCAACATACATCAAATGATTTTATTATTACAACTATTTTTAGAGCCTCGGTGGTTCAGTGGTAAGAACGTGTGCCTCTAAACCAAAGGTGGGTTCGATTCCCAGGATTTCCCTTTCACCATTTCAGTAGATACTGTAAAATTAACATCAATCGAGGTTGTGACGTTGTATTTAAGCAAGTTGATTGCCTGCACGTTCCGCCCTTCGGAGGGAGCGTAAAGCAGTCAGCCCGTGCCCATGCGACGTTGGGCACGTTAAAAATCCCTACTCTCCATACAGAAGGGGGATAGAGACCTTAGAGTTTATTTCCTTAACCTTGTGAAAGTGGCTCCAAAACACGGGCCACAACGTCGAGTTTCAATAATTTCTGGATGCGGTTCAACCAGAGAAGCGAGGATATCTTACACATGCCGCCACAGATATTTATTTTTATCACAAAAATTGACTGTGCCTTTGAAATTAAAAGCCTACAATCGAGATTTTATAGGCAGCGATTTTTTTTACAAAATTCGCAAATGATACAACTTCGGCCTTAAGACTTCTGTGAAAGTACAGTTCTCTTTATTTCGGAGGTTTATTTTAGAGTCTAATTAAAATTCTTAAATATTTTCTGCGGACTTAATATCAATTGAGCTTTCCAAACCACTTCCATTTATATTTCCAAGAATGGTTCCAAGAATGGTTATTGTTAGCAAGTCTCTTACAGGGTTCATAGCCCGAAATCAAGTGAGTTTCTACCTAATGGTGGTTGATTATGTGTTGATAATTCATTTATAAGGTTTTACTCACCCATTTCACAAACCCTTGATGGTAAAATTTCAGATGACTTAAAGTTTCCAGTTTCCAGCGTTCTAGTGTTGAACTGTCTGCTCACACGGTAAGTGATCATTGTCCGAAGCTCAGATGTAGCACTAAGGTTCGTGAAGGCAGCTTATCTATGGTGCTTTAGTTTTTAGCTGTAGTGTTTTGTTTATAATAATTTACTTTTACTTTTATCATGCACCAAGATGTTCAAATTAATATATATATATATATATATATATATATATATATATATATATATATATATATATATATATATATATAAAAAAAGTGCCACGATGTAATTAAATCAGCGAAACAATACTCATAGAAAAGCCAAAGTCTGTATCGAGTATGGAACGGTTTCGGCAAAAAAGTCCAACAACAATTAACGAAGTAGCAGCCATAAGTTGATCTACTCTATTAGATACGACTTAAGAAAAAGCATGTTATATTACAGGAGTTTTTCTAACATACTAAATACAAAATACATAAAAAATGGCTAGAATGATTTTGCTTTTGAGTTGTAACCTTGACTGGTCTTGGTTATAAACACCATCCTCTCCAGCCTAGATATATTTCTGGCAAGGAGCGAAGAACCAAACTAGCTTCAAGTATTGCATATGTATATGCATGCCAGCAAAGGTCGGGTCCTTTGGCAACTAGGCTGGCATTATGTCACCTGGCCCCAGGCACTTAACTGACTCAAGCGAGTTTATGGCACTTTTGATTTTTGAAACAGCTAATGCTTTCTCGGAAATAATCCAGTCCCTTCTCGAAGCGTTTTGGCACGATGTCTAATAATTGTTTTGTTATTGCTTTTGATCGCAGAAGGTCTGTCAGAAATAGCTGTACCATTGTTTTCTCCTCTGTATATGATCCAAATATTTTCTCTTAGAGACTTGGGTCATGTCAAAAGAACTTTGCAGCCTAGCAGACCCTGGAGTTTCTTCAGTTTCCTCGCAGAGTTCCTCCGTTAACTCATTTTGCCCTCCTTAAGTTTTTGTTGTATTTGGTTACAGCCTTTGAGTATTACTTTGGTCGACCTACTATAAAACAGTTCACCACTTCAAGTCTCAAAGTCTAAAACCTTGCCTTTATGAGGCTCTGGCTCCTCTATGAGGGCGACATTACAACCCTTCATCATTTTAAGTAGGGCAGCCGAGGCCACCCTAATCGGCTGCCCAAGTCCACATAAAGTTTATCTGCATCACCAGGTCTTCACATAGTGGACCCTATTCTGTTCTCTGGTTTCATATATTTTTAACTGAGAGTATTAGGGATACTTCTCACAGGAGTCATTCTGAGTGGCATGTGCTTGATCACCCAAGGTTTCTCGCTAACGACCAAGTTCTTCCTTGATCATGCACCCCATCAGCGCACACAATACGCTGGGATTGACAACATTTTATAATGGTGTTTGATCCACGCGGTCCAGTTGGTTAAACCAAGTCTCTTGTGCTCCCACGGGTACCATCACTGGCATTTCGGTCCGTAAGTAGTTGTATCCGTGAGGTGGTTACAAGTTTGATTGGGTTGGCTTTGGTGGGCCTCTCACCTTATGACCTTATATACAAGATTTGTTGCCAGTGGCCTTCCAGGGTTCTCGCTAAGACAAGAATGTAAGGAGTCATACGTTTTATCGCCATCACATTCTCGCGAAGGGGGTGGCGACGTAACTGATAAACTTTTGTGCTCTTGATGATAATAATAATTTATTTGTAAATGTTGCAAGGTCACAGTAAACTTTTAAAACGCCCACATTATTTTGAACACACAGTTTTCTTGAAGCCGCTTTCTTGGCGGCTATATAACTGTGCGGTTTGTCTTATTACTCCACTATGTGGTTTTACCAAATATTGCTCTAGGTAATTTGTTTATGCACAGCTGTGTTTTTCGAAAATTTAATTAATAAGCACCTGTTGAAACTCCTTTGTACAATATTCGCCTGGCGTCTAGATTTTTATATAGATACTATAAGTTTTTAAATTTTTTTTGAGTATTTAAGATAATGGAGAGATATCCATTATCTAATATTAGTGAATATTTATTAAAAAAAATAAAACACATAGAGAGGTATCGATGGTGAGACTTTGCAAAATTTTTTTCAAATGAGCGCGAACTAGGACCCCTAGAACTCATATCCGGGGTCAGTTTCAATTTATATATATATATATATATATATATATATATATATATATATATATATATATATATATATATATATATATATATATATGTATCCGTCTGATAACTCAAAAAATAATTAACCGATTTCAATGAAACTCGGCAAGTGCCTTTCTTTTTAGCCAGGAAAATCGGACGAGGTTTTCCGGGAAAATTTTGAGTTTTCTTTAAAAAAAAAATTTTTTTCTCCGAAAATAACAAAGTTGATCTAATAAAATTTACTATATATGTTGCCTTGGGAGACAACTTACTACGTACCAAAATTAAACTTTGTAAGTTTATAGGAAGATAAGTACACTTGGAGAACCCAAATCAGCACTACACATTTTAAAAGACCTGACGATCGTTTGTTAAAAAGTATCCATCTGTAATAGTTTTGAGAAAGTTAGAATTAACAACGATTCCTTTGGCGGCAATAACTGTATACTTATATTATCGGTAAAACGTGCCGAAAACGTGGGAATTTTATTTAGCAAAGCAATCGATCAAGTGACTCGTAATTGGCGCTGGTGAAGTGTTCATACATTTTTTATTGTAACTATATTTCGCAATATATATGCTTTCGAACCCATTTAGCTGTCCTGGTTTCCTAACATTTTTTATTAATTTCAGATTATCTTTATCAAAGTGATGATTATTACCGCAAATATGTCGGGCGACGGCAGACTTATCTACAGTACCGTAACGTAATTGGGATATGTGTTCTTTGAATCTAATTCCAATCGATCTTTTTGTTTGTCCGACGTATTTAGGATTACAATCTTTAAAACTTATTTCGTAAATTTACGACATTTTGTCCGCGCTATCCTTGTCTTTTGGGTTACCTAGCAAGTTTTTTTTAAGGTATTTGTTCTTGAAAATGTTAGCTGTAAGTTGACTTTTTTTAAAATGCACTACCTTAAGCTACATCCCGTTGCCGCCAAAGGAATCGTTGTTAATTTAGCTGTCGTTGACCTTTCTCAAAACTATTACAGATGGATACTTTTTAGATAAAGCAGTAGGGATAGCGCGAAGACCTTGTCCGGCGATAAAAATACAATACACTTTGGAATTTGCCTACGACTAGTGTCTTATATCGGTTCGATCTCTTTACCTGAGATCCGGTAGATAAGTTGATGTTAGTTTTTAAGTATTTAGAATGTTTCATCATCTGATGACGCTAACTTGGTTAGTGAAACGATCGTCAGGTCTTTTAAAATGTGTTGTGGTGATTTGGGTTCTCCAAGTGTACGTATCAGTGCTCATCACAGGTTCCAATCTTCACTTAGTGAAGTTTATAGAAAATTGAGTTATTCAAATTTCAAATTTTCTTTCGAAAATTTTTTTCTCCGAAAATTACAAAGCTATTTTAATGAAATTCGGTGGATATTTTGCCCTAGGAAAAATCTTACTACATACCAAAATTCAACTTTCTAAGTTTATAGAAAATTGAGTTATTCAAATTTGAAGCATTTAATAAAAATTCACTACCATAACGCACTTGCTGCGTCCTGAGATTTTTATTAGTGTATCCACACAGGATCAGTCAATGTTGAAACTGTTACATGAATCATTGTGGACAAATCTTTAAATACTTTCAGAAATTTTTGCGTTAAGGCATTGCAAATCTTACAAGCTCTGGGAAAGAACGAGGATTCGTAACGAACTGTTCGAGAAGTAAATTCGCCCTAAAAGTACGGGCATTGCTTCGTATAAGATTGGCTTGGTGACTAGATTTTTATACAGACAACAAAAGTTTTTCCAGAAGTTATTTGCGTTTTTAAGATAATGAAGATATATTTACTATGTAATATTGATATTTTATCAACATAGAAGTCAAAGTTCGAAACTGTTATGCAAATGAATGTGACGCAAAAGCAGAAAACCACAAAATATTAACACAGAGCGCATACACTAGATACGTATTTCGACAAAGAAGTTGTCTTCATCAGTAGCTGTCGCTACACTGATCGGTCTTTTAAAGGATTGTGGACAAATCCTTAAATACTCTATAAAACGCATATTAAAAAGAATAGGGTGTTTCATTTGAATATATATATATATATATATATATATATATATATATATATATATATATATATATATATATATATATATATACATGGTGTCCCGGAATTTAATGTACAACCGACCTACCACAGATTTTTAAGACAAAATTAGGTCGATTAAGATCAACTCACCTCTATAGAAAGTTGCACCGTTTAGCCGCCGGAGGGCTTCAAAGTTATTAATTTTTTTTATTTTTTTTACCTATCTCCTAAATAGTTAATCCGATCATATTCAAATTTCACAGAATTATTGTAATGAGCAAGTGGTTTAGTCGTTATGAGAACTAGTGCAATTGCACCCCTGCAGTGGTGTAAGCTACCCTCCCCCCCTCTATTTTTTTCATCTTATTTATTTCTGTGGCCGTTAGATAAATAACAAGTTCATTTTTTTCAAAGCTCGATTAAAATTTTGCGTACTCTTTTAGTTTTTGGCAAAATAGCTTTTAAGTTGAAGTTTGATGGAGAAATACAATACTTCATAAAATTTTATTCATTAACCATAGAAACAATAAGAAAAGTAAAATTCCTGTAATGTTTAAATTGAAACAAATTAAATCTAACTCATTAATTGTTCAATATAGCAACGATTAACTCGCCTTAAAGCTTCTAGTCTAGGTAAAAAATTAAAATTTATACGCTCTAAATTTTCCCTATTCCGCAGTGAGGCAACAGCTCCTTCATTTCTATCCCACAATTGCTTCTCGGTATTTATCTCCCCGTTGTAAACATACGTCTTGATCTGCCCCCATAGTGAAAAGTCGCGAGGATCTAAATCTGGTGAACGTGCTGGCCAAGGAACAGGAGCATCGTGAGCTCTGCCAATCCATTTACTAGGAGATTGCTCACTAAGGTAATCCCTCACAATGCGTCCAAAATGGAGTGCTGCACCGTCATGCATGTACCCCATATCACGACGTAATGCGATCGGCAAATCTTCTAAAAATTCTGATAAAGTTTCTTGCAATAAGTGTAAGTAGCCTTCCGCTGTTAGCCTATTAGGTAACCTTACAGGCCCAATCATTGACAATCATTTATTCCTATCCACACATTAATTTTGAATCCGCGCTGAAAATGCCTTACATGAATTGCGTGAGGATTTTAGTCTGCATAATGATGCGCATTATGCAAATTTGTAACACTTCGCCGCGTGAAACATGCCTCATCTGTAAAAAGCACCTTTTTGTGAAAGTTTGCATCTAGCCTTATTTTCTGACGCAAAATGCGTGCAAATAAAAGGCGTGCATCATGGTCACCAAGCAGCAGTTCTTGGACAGGTTGTAAATGGTAAGGGTGCAGTAGCTGTTGCTTCAGTATACGATTGACTGCTGCTTTTGGAATTCCAATTTGCTGCTCCAACAGCCTCGTACTAATGCTGGAATTCTCACTTACGATACTTGCTCTTCTTCACGAAGACGGTGCTCTTCCTTAGCCGTCTTTCGATAGACGCAAATGTTCTGCGATTAGGAGTTTGCCTACTTGAACATTCCTCCCTGTAGACTTGCACACTTTTGCTGAAGTTATGTTAGCATAAACCTAACATTAAAGGCATATCTACTTGCTTAGAAAAACTATAAACATGAGCCATATTCCTAAAAATTACCTTATTATTGTCACCTTGACAAATACTATTAATGCAATAATAAGCTGTAGTGTCAAAATACGCATATATCAAACTCATTTCCATAGTAACAAGATTTAGTTATTTAAGTATCATTTAATGCAACTATCAGTGGTTAGCTTAATACCATTTTGCGTAAAAATAAAAGAGTAAGCAAAATTTTACAAAAGCAACAGAAATTTGAAAAAAGATCGGTCTTTAAAAAATTAAAGGATTATTCATCTAACAGCCAGAGAAATAAATACGATAAAAAAGTTAGGGGTGGGGGTAGTTTACACCCTTGCAGGGGCGCAATGGCACTAGTTCTCATAACGACTAAACCACTTGCTCATTACAATAATTCTGTGAAATTTGAATATGATCGGATTACCTGTTTAGCAGATAGGTAAAGAAATAGAACAAAAATTTAATAACTTTGAAGCCCTCTGGCTGCTAAACGGTGCAACTTTGTATAGAAGTGAGTTGATATTGATCGACCTAAGTTTGGCTGAAAAATCTGCGGTAGGTCGGTTGTACATTGAATTCCGGGACAGCTTGTGTATATATACAGGGAAATTATGCGTTAAGACTTCAGGAAGTGATTTCTGACCGGAGATTAGGGCCACAAAGTCCTAAAACAATTTTCGCGAAAACTCAGTATTAACGGAGATATTGGTCTCAAAAAAATTTTTTTTAGTTTTTCTCAGTTAATTTTTTTAATAGTGTTTTGATTTTTTTCAAATCTTCCACATGCATTACAGGTGCCCTTGTAGATTTATGTTTTAAATATGATGCAAATACTCCAGAGCCAAAGGGCCTAACCTGACCTTAACCTTCGATCTATGGCCGACAACTAACCTTTTTTTCACCAACTTATGAATTTAAACATCACCATGTTAAAGAGCATCAAAAATTATTCAAAAAAGCGTCTCTTCTTGTGATACGACAAAATAAACCGATTCTGAGAAGAATGACTTCAAACATTTTCATGCTTTAACGCTGTTTTAAACAGATTTTCGCCGTCTCAACTCAATACAAAATTTATTCGCAAACCACATTATTAAGTAACATTTTTGTTAATCACTACAAAGTGCATAACGTGTTAAATATACATTTCGTTCATACCCTTACAATAAGTTTTCGAAATGTTGTCCTTCCATTTCGACACAAAAATTCATTATTCTCAGAACGTAGCGACGAACCCTGAAAAATATTCCCTCCTTTGCTCTTATTATTGCGAAGCTGTCAGAAATTCGTTGCCTTAGATCTTTCATGTTATTCACATGCGTCTGTATACCAATGACTTAACATAGTCCCAAAGAAAAAAATTCGATCGGGTTCAAGTCGGGCGATCTGGCAGCGCAATATATGAATCCACTGCGCCCTATCCACCTCTCAGGGAAAATCTCATTAAGGTGCTCCCTCACCGCTCAACTGTAATGAGGCGGTGCATCGTCACGCAGTAGCAATTTGCACATCGTACTCCAATAGGAACGTTTTCCAAGAAATCGGGCAGATAACTTTGTAAAAAATGTAGGTTAGCCTCACCATCGAGCCTTTGTGGGAAAAATTTGTGGCCCAACTAAATGATATCCGACGATGCCGAACCATACATTTACAGAAAATTTATTCTGGAACCCATGTTCCACCACTAAATGAGGATTCTCGTCACACCAATTATGTATATTATGGAGATTTGTTACACCATTATGCCCGAATCCAGTTTCATCCGTGAAAAGAATGGAATTGATGAAATTTCTTTTGTCATCATGAAGAGTCATAATTGTCCTGAAAAAATTATGTCGTAGACGCGGATTTGCAGGGAGTAGGGCTTTGATAGTGGAATGGATGTAGGAGCTGTTCGTGTAAGATTTCATGGACTGGGTTTTTGGGAATATTTTCCTGTGATGCAATTAACCTGGCGCTTATAACTGGATTATTATCAACCGCAGCCAAAACACGAACTTCAGCCCCAGGAGTTGGAGCCCTTCTTTGGCGACTGACATCAAACCGCCTGGTCTTAAAAGAGCCAAACTCACCTAATCGTTGATGGTTAGTACTGAACAACTGCCATCGAGGTATCCTTCTATTTGGAAACGCATCTCGGTACAAACGTTTTGGTCTTGATGCAGTTCCCGCAGCTAAGCCATAATAATAATGTATTTCGCGTAGCGCAGCATTCGAATATTGATTATAATAATTATTATTATTCATTTTATTAGTTTTAATCTCGATACTTATCACACACAAATGATCACAACAGAATAACTCACATGAAGATTATCTGTCAAAAGTTGCAAAGGCAACTTCACTCTTTTGTTTTCAAAGCATTCTTTGTAAATCGTACAAATCAATAAAAGAAGATTGGAACCCGTGATGAGCACTGATAAGTACACTTGGAGAACCCAAATCACCACAAAACATTTTTTAAAAGACCTTACGATCGTTTCACTAACCAAGTTAGCGTCATCAGAGGATGAAACATGTTAGTGAAACGATTGTCAGGTCTTTTTTAAAAATGTGTTGTGGTGATTTGGGTTCTCCAAGTGTACTTATCGTACAAATCAGTTTAGCTCAGCGTTAAAGCAAGAAAATGTTTAAAGTCGTTTTTCTCAAAATCGGTGCATTTTTTCGTATCCCAGCAAGACATACTCTTTGAATATTTTGATGCTTGTTAACATGCTCTAAATTCATTAACTAGTGAAAACAAAAAAGTTGTCTGTCATAGATCGAAGGTTAAGTCAGGTTAGACTCTTTGGCATTGGAGTATTTGCATCATATTTGGAACATTAATCTACTAGCGCACTAGTAATATATATATATATATAAATTTAGACAGTTGAATTTTGGTACGTAGTAAGGTCTCTCCCAAGGAAACATATATAGTAAATTTCATTAAAGCAGCTTTGTAATTTTCAAGGAAAAAATTTTTTGAAAGAAAACTTAAAATTTTCCCGGAAAACCTCGTCCGGTTTTCCTGGATAACGAACTCATCCAAGCCATTAATAAAAGAAAGGCACTTGCCGAGTTTCATTGAAATCGGTTAATTATTTTTTCAGTTATCAGACGGATACATACATACATATATATATATATATATATATATATATATATATATATATATATATATATATATATATATATATTATATATATATATATATATATATATATATATATATATATATATATATATATATATAAACATATAAAAATTGAAACTGACCCCGGACCTGGGTCCTAGTTCGCGCTCATTTGAAAATTTTTTTCCAAAGTCTCACCATCGATACCTCTCTATTAGTGAATTTTTTAAAATAAAAATTCACTAAAATACAATGACTAATAAAAAATTATCTGAAAAAACTTAAAAAATTTTTTGTTGACACCTCTATCTCGTTAATATTGAGTTTTCGAAAAAAAAGACTTTCTGGCGCCAATTTCTTGTGAGGAACCACCCCCTAAAGACTTGGTGCATAATTTCCGGACACCCTATATATATATATATATATATATATATATATATATATATATATATATATATATATATATATATATATATATATTTGTGTGTATGTATAGTTCGGTTTTTTCAGAAATTCGGAAATATGTCTGCTGAGAGGGCATTCCAAGGTACACGCTCTGAAAAAGAACTAATTGTTTGACGAGTGGGTAATTTAAGACTGAAAACGTACGCTATTGAACTCAGACGGGTTTGGCGATTGAAGACCGCAAGCGGAGGTATTGAGGAAGCGATTCTTGAGGAGTAATGTTGATGATAGTATGGACAGAAAGAGCAGAAGCCTCCAATCTATCTCGTGTTGTCTAGATAAGTGAGACTGACTGTCATAGTTGAATCGAACAGCAAGTCAATCTAAATGGGTAAGCTCTTCGATAGAAGACCTCTTCAATTCATTGATTGTTGTTGCCCTTACTTGGTGAAACTTGTCCATACTACATACAGACTTGGAGACTACTTCTCTGGCTTCACTGTTGGTTTTTGTAGGTGAAGAACGTAGCCAGCGCGTGAACTAACTGGAGCAAGTGGCCCTTCGAATTCTGGAAGTTCTAGGATGTTCTTCAATGCTTCTGTGACTATAGTTTCGCTGCTTGACATGCTTGACAAGCTGCTTGACATGCTTGACAGCAGCGAAACTATAGTCACAGAAGCATTGAAGAACATCCTAGAACTTCCAGAATTCGAAGGGCCACTTGCTCCAGTTAGTTCACGCGCTGGCTACGTCCTTCACCTACAAAAACCAACAGTGAAGCCAGAGAAGTAGTCTCCAAGTCTGTATGTAGTATGGACAAGTTTCACCAAGTAAGGGCAACAACAATCAATGAAGCAAGTCAATCGATAAAAAAATCCTAAATTATTTTCCCTATATATTTCTCTTAAAACCGCAGCTTTTGCAGTTGGCTGTACTTATTTTGTGCAATTCCTAGTGAGCTAACCGCACGTTTCAAACCATATGGGGGAGACTGGCCGAGACGAGAGGACCTGGATTGCTGTCTAGTCTTCAGCGCGAGTACATTCACAGCGATCTCTGATCAACCCGACGTTGCTTATACGTTTCCACCGTCTCTTCTACTCAGCAGCGCTTCTAACCCAAGCTGGAGCGACGGACTCGCTCTCTGTTGTTCAACTGTTTATTGTTGTCGAAGTCGCCGTGTAGTGAACACCGCGGACCGCATTCTAGCCTTGCATACGGTGTTTAGTTGCCGATACGATGCTATTTTGTTTACATTTTTATACATGAATGGAATTAAAGAATTTAGAATGAACGATTAGAAAAAAACTGCTTCAGCGAATAAGACTGTCACCTATAATATATCAAAGTGATAAATTGTTTTGACTTTTCTTAATCTGTTGAACATATTTAGTGCATGTTAATTAAGTGTTTTGTGTATTTCTATCCAAATTGCCATCTGTGACTATTGTGCTGGTGTTGGTTGATCTACTCCGTAATAAATAGGTATCAGTTATTAGTGTAAATTGGTTTCGTTTTTATAAGTTTGGAGTGACTTTTAAGAAAGGTATGTTATTTACTTTATTTTATGACAAGCATTTACAAACTTATTTTATAGTTTATAGTATTCTATACAAATTTGCTACTCTATTTTGCATGACAAACCGAATAAATTAAGTTTCAAATAAAAATTACCATAAAATATGTTTCCATAGTTATCAGTTTTAAAAAGATAATTATTAAATTTTATCGTATCCTCTGTTTCTTTCATAGGAATGTGTGTTTTTACCCCAATTCAGTTTTTCCACTCGCACCAGGGACCATAATATGCGAGTTATATACTATATAGAAAATATACAACAAATTAATAAAATGTTTAGCGAATAGATACCTACCATATAAAAACATGATCCTAATCAGGTCCATTGGAACATATAATTTCCAATTAAATATTATTTTTGGAATACTTTATCAGCATTATCAACACCACCACATTGTAAAGGCTAAGTCGCCTTCTCGTCGCCCTATGATTTTGTCTGTCATGGTTGCTGCTTTGGTGTAGGGTACAGTGCGGTGGTTACCCGTTGCCCTTCGAAATTTGTTTTAGAAATAATTTAGCTATGAGAAAGAAATTTGTTGTATAATTAGGTGGCTAGTTTTTGTGTGAATTTGTGGCAATTAAAAAGCAAATTAAAGCTTTAAGCTTAATTATAATAATTTTTGGGGCTACATATTTATTCCTTTTATTAGAATTTATACGAATATATTATATTAATAATTTCATTTTGTCCAAAAAAAGGATGGTATGACGGTGAGTCACAGAGAATACTTTTCTAAATATGGGACGATTTTTAAAATTGCCCAGTAACTGACTTATTATATTGTGTGAGTGTGTGTGTGTGTGTGTGTGTGTGTGTTTTTTTTTTGTTGGCTTGGAACTTTACCTTCATTGGCCACAGATTTATTGTACTACTAATAATAGTAATACAGTAATAATAAAGCATATTAATATTAGTTTTTTTGCAGTGTTTAATTATAAAATGTGTGTTGTTTTTGAATTCGAACGTCAAAGCTGATTTAGCTGATTTAAAAATAAATGAATTATTATTATTAAACACTTAAGTCAAAAATTTCAAAATTATCGTGCTCCGATACTTGAAATATTTTAACAAATTTTCGTGTTTTGTAAGAAAAGCTTGTTGCTAGATGAAAACTGGAACCCTATAGTATCTGTACAAAAGTTAGCTGCTAAATAGAGCTCCAAGAAACTGATTAAGATTAAGAAGTGACACGTACCTATCAAAAAGGTTTGACACCTATTTATATTTGGCTAAGTGAACATTGGAACCTGTAATGAGCACTGATAAGTACACTTGGAGAACCCTAAATCACCACAACACATTTTTAAAGAGCGGACTATCGTTTCACTAACAAAGTTAGCGTCATCGGAGGATGAAAAATTATGATTCCTCTGATGACGCTAACTTTGTTAGTGGTACGATCATAAGGTCTTTTACAAATATGTTGTGGTGATTTGGGTTCTGCAGGTGGACCTATTTATATTTGGATATATTCAAAACTAAGAATGTGATACGTACAAGCACAAGTAGTGCCTTTTTTTGTTTAACACGATTTATAATTTAGAAATAAATGCAATATAATAATATGTATGTTTTGTCTATTAATCCAATTCGACAACTAATTTACAAAAAATAGGGTCGTGTTATAATTATCGATCTAAATAACTAAATGTTACACTACCTGCCTAGCTGTTTTCAGAGTGATTTTAGTTTTCCGACTTTAGCGAATTTTCATTATGAAATTAGCGCGATATTGGGTGTCTAGAACCCTAAAGCAAGGTCCGTTAATTTTTTTATATGTATATATATATATATATATATATATATATATATATATATATATATATATATATATATATATATATATATATATATATTTGTATGTGTGTGTGTGTCCGTGCGATAACTCAAAAAATACTCTACTGATTTGAACAAAACTTGGCACATATCTTTACTATATTAAGAACGCGGACGAGTTCGTATATCAGCTACAACCGACATTTTTTTCCCTCAAAAATATACAAAAAGATAAAAAACACTATATTTTTGTAAGTTACTTTGATACTTACAAAAATATAGCGTTTTTTTATATTTTTGTAAGTATAAAAAAATCAGAGTAACTGGAATGAGACTTTACATGCGGCTAAAAATGATGTAAGTAAACCCATGTTAAGAATTTTAAGTAATTTGTTACACATTATTTAGAGGTTTTTTTCCAAATTAAAAATAAAATCTGAAAGGCATGCGTTGAAACGACCTAGTGGTTAAAGTGCAATGCCTGTTAGACAGAGTAGTTAACTGCCACGCGTAAATTGATTAATACAACAGGTATAAACTATACATTAACGGTAACCAAACTAAATAATTATCAGGCATAAAACATGCTACCCGAACCAATAATATCTCGGCCACAAATACGCAAATTACAGATGACATGAAATTAAACTGTTTCCAGGTGATTGTTATTTAACTGGTGGATTCAATCAATTTTTAAAATATACTATATTTGTAGCTTGATGAACGGCCCCAAATACAGTTTTAGCACAGCATAGATATTATACTGTGGTTTTAGACTGAAAGTGTATAAAAGTAAACAAAACCGAGTCAAGTCTCTATAAAAATAAATCTAAAATAGTTTCTTTTATCTTTAAACTTAAACATTAGACGTCATATAAGACCGAAACAGTCGTTGAATAGGTGTCAATGCCAATTCTACTAATTCTGTAATTAATTGTTACGTATACTTTTAATATAATATCCTGGGCATGAAGCCGGTGTCAAGTATCATGTAAACAAAGCATTAGTTAACGTATCCTTAGATAGCTCAGTGGTAGCGGGCTTGTCCTCTACGCAGAAGGTTGGGTGTTAGATTCCAGATCGATGAATACATGTTTTTTTTTGTGTTTCATTTTAACATTTGGAGAAACAATAGTGCACAGATTTTATACGTTTTGAACACGATCTAATTTTTGTTTAAAATGCCTGAATAAGCGTGTCACGTTTAAGTCTGAAATTATAATTTTCAGCAGATATTTTGTTATTGTTGATGTTGAAAAAACCGGTTTCATTAGGTTGACTAAAACAAAATCATTCTGGCGATTAATAAGGAAAAATAACTGCTACGTTTATAATTTGGCAGATAACTTTTCTAAAGATGCATTAAGTTTCCTTCTGGAAATCTTTTGTAACTTTAATGAAATTTGTAATACAAGTTTCTTTTAAAGAGACTTACACAATCTACAGATATAGCAAAATTAAATGTTTTAACTTCATAGAAAATTGAGTTTTGGGCATTTTCCTCAAAAGAAGTTACACAAGATTTTTTTGGTAATGAAGAGATATCGAGGGTAACACTTTCGAAAGAATCCTTCAAATGTGCGCGTACTAGGACCTCTAAAATCGATCTTCAAAGTCTGTGTAAGTTTAAAGTATTAACTTTAGTTATATGCCGCATATAATAGTAGTGTACAATTCTTATGAAAATTCACTATTATAACGCACTTGCTGCGCCCCGAAATTTTTTGCTATTGTCAGCACAAAAAGGTAGCGTCTGTGAGTTTTTTCAAAAAAATGTCTTCGCAATGGCGAGGACTGCAACCCTTTTCAGAAACGAATTTGCTGCATTCAGATTTGTTTAAATTTTACTGTAGCTTTCCATGAGAGACTGGCAGAAAAGGTGTCCTTTAAATTCAATATTTGCAAACACTTTGGGCAAATGGTATGAGGTAAAAATTCCAACATGAATTTTAGGCCTCTCAAACACTTCTTGCGCAATATTTTGTTCTCCAGAAGTGGATTTGTTTCAGAATCATCGTTTGAAAATCATTTAATGTGAGATTTACCTTTGCCACGAGCTGTCACCCTTCCAGGAATAATTGACTGCCCCAAATGTCGCTACATATCCAAACTGGCAAAAAGGGTCTATTTCAAATACATTTTCTGCAAAAGTTTAAATTAAATAGAGAAAACTTGAGACTTGGTTGAACACATTTCTTGCAAACTTTACGGATTGCATCTGCTTCAGAATTTTTGTTGCCAATTTTGACATTTAACTGTCATTTTTTTCTCGCCGACTATTTTATATAATTTAATTCATTATCGTTTTGAGCTTGTAAGATACTGTTTTTATATAAGTTCAAACGCAGTAAGTGCGTCATAAAAGCTAAATAATTGCAATAACTAAATTTTCTAATATCAGTCCGTTATAAAAGCGAATTAATTTCAAAACTTAATTTCCATCATAGAAACTTCATTTTTTTGTCAGATACTGTTTATATTCAGTCCAAACGCAGTAAGTGAACGCAGTAAGTGAAACAATTTCAATAACTTAATTTTCTAATATCAGTGCGTTATAAAAGGGAATTAATTTCAATAGCTTAATTTTCTAGTATGATAGAAACTTAAATTTTGGTGAGCCCATATGTTTCGTGTGTGTACTAAATTTCAAAAGCAAAATTAAATGTTTTCGAAGATAAGTATAATATCAATGCGCATTCTCATTATCAAATTTAATTTATGTGCTTGTACTTTTAACAAGAAACTAGTTTTACAACTGCTAAGTGAAAATGTATAGCGAAGTTTACTATGACTGTAATAATATAAAATAGAGTACCGATACTAAGTGAAGAATTTGAACCTGCGATGAGCACTGATAAATACACTTTAAGATAATCCAAATTACCACAACACATCTTTTGAAAGACCTGTCGATTGTTTCGCTAACAACGTTAGCTTCATCAAAGGATGAAATATTCTAAAGAAATTTTTGCTTCGACCTGTATTTATACTTATTACTTACTAACTAGTATAAATACAGGTTGAAGAAAAAATTAGTTTAGAATTGTTCATCCTCCGATGAAGCTAACGTTGTCAGCGAAACGATCGTCAGGTCTTCAAAAGGATGTCTTGTGGTGATTCGGGTTTTCTCAAAGTGTACTTAAGACTACCAAAACTACAACAGTTGCAGCAAGATAGAGTTCAAATATAAAAAGTCTGGACGCAGCAAGTGCGTTATGGTAGTGAATTTTCATTGAAATGATCTGGCACCAAATATTTTTTATAACTTTTTTTTGTAAGATAGAAATCTAAATTTTGGTGTATAGTTTACTCTTTATATCGTAAACCTACCTACCAAATTTGGTTACCATAGATTTTTTATTTTTTGAGATAAAAATTTGTTTCGAAAGAAAACTTAAAAATTTTCCGGTAAACTTGGTCCGATTTTCCTGGCTAACGAACTTATGCAAGCCACTTACAAAAGGTACGTACGTGCTCAATTTAATCAGAATCAGCCCATTATTTTTTGAGTATATATACGGTATATACGGTATATATATATATATATATATATATATATATATATATATATATATATATATATATATATATATATATATATATATATATATATATATATATATATATATATATATATATATATATATATATATATATATATATATATATATATATATATATATATATATATTGAAACTGACCCCGGATAGGGGTTCTAGGGGTCCAAGTTCGCGCTCATTTGCACAAAATTTTTCAAAATTCAAAAGTCGGGATATCCCCATTAGTGAATTTTGTTGCGAAAATTCACTAATAGATAATTAACAACGATTGCCGGGTGTACGGTTACTCGAAGAAAAGAAAATTGTTCGAAAACGTAAAAAAAAATTTCGAAAATAAACTTTAAATGTTTGTTTCGTAGCCAACGGTTAATAGCAAATTGGGTTATTGCAATTTAAAGGATTTAATGAAAATTCGCACCAAAACGCACTTTTTTCTTACAAACATGGATTGATATTTCGATAAAAAATGCAAAAATGCAATAATATAAGGGTGTCCGAAAAAAAACTTGTAGGTATCACCAACGACTTACAAACCATCCTGTGATTGTCAAAATAGTTTTATAAGATACAGCCTAAGACACCCTATTATTAACGAATACAATTTTTTCTCGTATATTGTATAATAACAATTATATTGAGCTTTAGCGTAGAAATGCGTCACCCTGTATATATGTAAACCGATAAAAACTGAAAGTAAACCCGGATATGGATTCAATGGGGCCTAGTTTGCGCTCATTTGAAGAAATATTTTTAAAATTCAAAACTCGCTGTCTCCTCAATAACGAATTTTTTCTACGAAAATTATCTAGAAATTATAGACCGTCAAGCCATAGACTTAACTAAACCTACAGTGAAAGCATCAACTTAACTTTACCTACAGTCAAAGCATCAGAGAAAGGATCTATTTGAAATGAATTTTGTGTAAATATTTTAGTAAAAGGAAGGACAATGACAGTTGAGGTTGAAACTTAAGGGCTTGCAGAACACTCTTCTTGCAAAATTTTAATCCGTATTTGTTTTAGGTTCTTTTCCTAAAAGTTGCGAATTTTGATATTCAAATCGCAACTTTTACGTTTTGAGGAAAACTTCTAATTTTGTTTCTTTAACTGCCCATAACTTTTTTGTCTTTTAACTTACAGACCTAAGTTTTGGTTCACGGTTCACTCTTTATAATGAAAGCCCGCCTAACAAATTGCACTTGCTTTGTTATTTCCGGAGATATACATTTTTTCAGAAATAAAATATCTCGGGACAACCTTGGCCGATCTTTCTGGCTAACAAACTTATCCAGGCCACTTACAAAAGGAAGGTAAATCAGCCCATTTATTTTAAGTTATCGGTGTGACATAAATATATATATATATATATATATATATATATATATATATATATATATATATATATATATATATATATATACATATAAAAATTGTAACTGACCCCGGATATGGGTTCTACGGGTCCTAGTTCGCACTCATTTGAAAAATTTCGGCAAAGTCTCACCATCGATGCATCTGAAGAGTGATTTTTTTAAAATAAAATTATATTCATATAAATCAAGTCAAAAGGAATAAATATGTAGCCCCAAAAATTATTATAGTAAAGCCTAAAGGTTTAATTTGCTTTTTCATTGCCACAAATTCACACAAAAATCTAACCACCTAATTATCCAACAAATTTCTTTCTGATACAAATATATATATATATACATATATATATATATATATATATATATATATATATATATATATATATATATATATATATATATATATATATATATATATATATATATATAAACATATAAAGTCCGAAACCAACCTGAGATTTGGGTTCCAGGAGTCCTAAATCGCGCTCATTTGAAGAAATTTTTTCTAAAATCAAAAGTCGCGGTCTCATTAGTGAATTTTTTCAAAGAAAAATCGAAACCGCATATCTAGAATCTAGCATCATATGAGTCTAACTTCATACTATTTACAATGTATTGTTTGGCATGAATGCGTTCATGACGACTTACTTCCTTTATTATACTGAAAGTAAAACGTAATAACTACTAATTCTTTTGGTTTAGTTTGCTAACGGTAATAAACTAAACAACTCGGAGTTGTCCTTCCTCTCTGCAGGTTTGAACGATGATCTTCCTGTAAGCATATTTCACGTTAATTTGTCAGCAGAGGTCCTTGAACCCAAATTCTATCAATTACACACAATAAGTACCGGTTGACTTATTCAAATAAGATATATTTGTTTTTATTATTTGAATAATTAGAGAGTGACATGAGGGCGCCATTAAATTTTCCAGTGCTCTTGTGAAACCTGAATGGAACCAGAAATCAGTTGACGCAAGTGTTTTTTGAATAAACAAATATAAGATAAAATATATTCTTCTAACTAGTAAGGGACCAGTTTACTAAAAAAGTTTTAGCATTTTTAGCTACAAATAATAAGATCGTAAATCCTTTTATTTTTCAAGTGAAAATACGTCTACTGATTCTTGATGAAACGGTTCCATTAAAAATATAAAAGGCTCCTTTTTTTTAAATATCTACAGCCAAAAGGAAAACGCACTGGGAAGTGGAAAGAAAATGTAAGAAATTTCAATTCGACGAAATCGAAAGCTCCTAGTTAAGCTGGTGGTTTTTCGTTATCCTTTTTAAGTATGACGACCTTAAAGCTTTTAGAGTTTCTTAAGGTAGATGAAGTAGGACAGCAGCAGCTATTTTCAGGCAATTTTCGTAGAAAGAATTCACTAATAGGGAGATCACGGCTTTTGAATTTTGAAAACAAACTTAAGATGAGCGCGAACTAGGATCCCTAAAACCCATATCCGGGGTCAGTTTCAGTTTACACACACACACACACACACACACACACACACACACACACACACACACACACACACACACACACACACACACACACACACACACACACACACACACACACACACACACACACACACACACACACACACACACACACACACACACACACACACACACACACACACACACACACACACACACACACACACACACACACACACACACACACACACACACACACACACACACACACACACACACACACACATATATATATATATATATATATATATATATATATATATATATATATATATATATATATATATATATATATATATATATATATAAGATCTTCACAAAAACTTGATTTATTCAGCACAGTAATTTAAACATCTTACTTTAAATTGACACAGATATAGGAAATACTCTATTCGTGGGTTGAATTTTATCCAGAATTTATTGGAACTTGGCGTTTCAGCTCTCATTTTACAGCCACTTTCAAGAAATACAAGGAAATATGAAAACAATAAATAGGGAATTTTTAAAATTTGTTTTATGTCTGCTATCTTGTTGTACGTAAGAAAGGGAACATTTCGATATATCACAAGTGCCTAATAGAGATTATTTAACTTTAGAAAATAAATATTTGAAAGTTAGTATATGCAGCAACTTTGAAACCGCGCGCAAGCAGAAATATCACTTGTTAAAAAAAAAATGGCTGCCTGTCAAATAATACATCGAATGTATAGGATAAACAGTAGTTGTCAGCGGTTTTATGCGTATGTCAAACTGTTTAATAGTGTCTATTTTACATTTTTCTTGACTCTACTTCATTAATTTGATAACAGCACTGATTTTCAATAAAAAAAAACGTGCACACTTAACCTTGCTTCACGTGACTAGTTGGAGCGTGTGACGTCACAACAATAGCCGGAACGTGTTTAGTCGCGGGACAAAATTTAAACTGGCAAGGATTTTCAAACACGCATAAAAGCTGTAAGCCTCGATTTTAACCACCCTTTGTATATCTATCTATCTATATATATATATATATATATATATATATATATATATATATATATATATATATATATATATATATATATGTATGTGTGCGCGTGTGTGTGTGCGCGCGCGTGTGTGTGGGGGATGGGAAATGTGCCAAATTTGGCACATTGCACCTGTATTTTAATGGCAATATGAAATAAATTTCGCAAAAATAAATTGTTTGGAGAAGAAAATATGCAATTCTGCATGGAAAACCTTGACTTATAGAACAGGCCAACGAATTTAGCCTCGCAAAGAATTTTACAGTGTAATCAAACAAATTGGAGGTCTCTAGGTGGCGTAGAAGCTCTGTAAATAATGTTGTCCATATATAGAGATCTAAAAATTTGAATGAACCTAGGACATCTGTTTCAAAGGCTATAATTCCCACTTATTTGAAAAAATTTCGATACAAATTAAAACTTGATTTTAAAGGAATCAATTATTAGTTCTCGCAAAGACAATAAAAATACCCTAACTACCATTTCTGGCCTGGTATTTAAATGCTGATTTAATTAAATTAATTGTCGCATAAACATTAAATTGTATGCCGCTGACATATGAATATCTGACTATTAATTTGCAATTATTTTATATAGGTACGAAGAAAGTTATTGCATAATTTAACTTGCGAAACGAAAATAAACCATTACATACTAAAAACTGTGTGGATTTTGTTTGCATTGCAAATAAATTGACAGCTAATGTAATCTAAACAATTAATCCATTAATTGGACACCTGTTGGTTAGGAAGTGCCACAAAATACAAGAATACCACTTTACTAATGATGTTCAAATATTGAAAATATTAGGTGTTTGTTTACTTTTTCATGCAAATTTAGCTCTCCATAGAAGTGAATGTTACCATATTGTTTGCTTTGGAGTATTAATTAGTCTATTATTGACACTAATTTAAATAAGCAAATATTTTGCTCGATGCCACAAATAAAAATTACTTATTTCTGCAAGGTTAGTCCACATTATAATTATTTCAATTTTTTACTCTCACTGTTAGAAAGGTTAGTACGTAAATAATTGAAAGCTAAAACACATGTATGACACGAGCAGTTAGCGTTTTTTTTTTGTTTGATGCTTTTGTATGCAAAGATGAAATTGATGAATTAGACGGGAGCCACATTAGGCCTAAAGTCGCGGGGAAGTGCCTTGAATAGCCCACTCACATTTAATCTAATCTAATCGAATCGAATCTAATCTAATAGATACATGTCATATTATATTGTGTGTGTGTGTGTGTGTGTGTTTCTCTTTCTTTGACGTCGATCTATTTCCGCGACTATGGCTAATCACAGACGCCAGGGAGCATTTTCAACACACTGCCCTGCAAATTTAATTTTGCTGAACCCCTGCCTTTATGTTAGGAAGGTAGGGATCTTTAACGTGCCCAACGTCACATGGATACGAGACCGATGGCTTTATGCCCCCTCAGAAGGGCGAAACGTGCAGACATTCAACTTGCCCCAGTACAATGCCACAAAATCGGTTTATGTTAATTTCAGTGAATTTTCTTTGAAAAATTAACTGACGAGATCGCGACTTTTGAATTTTGAAAAAAATGTCTCCAAATGAGTGTGAACTAAGCCTGATAGAACCCATATCCGGGGTCAGATTCCCTTTATATATATATATATATATATATATATATATATATATATATATATATATATATATATATGTATGTATGTATGTACGTATTACACCGATAACTCAAAAAATAATGGGCCGATTTTGATCAAATTTGGTGAGTACCTTTCTATTGCGAGTGGCTTGGACAAGTTTGTTAGCCAGGAACATCGGCCAAGGTTTTCTCGGAAAATTGTGTTTTCTTTCGGAAAATTTTCTTATCAACGCAAATAACAAAGTGAAGGCAAATATTTATTCAGATAAGTACAAACTAGGCCCCCTAGAATTCATATTCGGGTTTAGTTTCAGTTTTTATCTGTTAAAATATATACAGGGTGATGTATTTTGTCGGTAAACCTCAATATAATTGTTATTATACAATATACGAGAAACAATTTTATACGTTAATTATAGGGTGTCTCGAGCTGCATCTTATAAAATTATTTTGATAATTACAGGGTGGCCTATAAATCGTTGGTGATACCCACAACTTTTTTGTCGAATATCCCTTATATTATTGCATTTTTGGATTTTTCATCGAAATATGATGCATGTTTGAAAGAAAAAGAACATCTAGTCGCAGCAAGTGAGTTTTGGTAGCGAATTTTCATTAAATGTTTCAAATGTCAATTAGCTACTAACCTAAGGTTCGTTGGCTAAGAAATCAGTTTTCTTGGAAACATTTTGAGTTTGTTTTAGGAAAATTTTTGTACATTTTCAAACAATAAGTTATCTTGATTATATATGGTACATTGTCACTACTATATAGTTTTTACCGGTAACCAAATTGATGCCTGCCTGCATTAAAGACATATTTGCTATTAAAAACCTTTTTATGAAAACTCACTTCGATAACTCACTTGCTGCGTCCAGACTTTTTACAGTATGTACTGAAAAAGTGAAAGAGAAACTTTGGGAATCGAACCCAGTACCATTCGGTTCAGAGCCACACGTTCTTACCACTGAACCACCGAGGCTCTATATTTTCTTGGGTCTAATCGTGTTTTATTTAGCAAATGCAATGTGCTTGGAGAAGACTACCACCTATGTTAATTAGTTTTCTCTGTGCCAAAAGGCTCTATTATATACCTGTTTGTAAGATAAAAAACACTTATTTTGCTTAATTGCTTGTTTAAAATATCCCTGCATGGTCATAAATGTCAAAATTACATACATATTATATATTCCATGTACATTATTTTAAACAAACGCGATCTTACTCTTTATAAAATTTTGTGCGTGTGTATCAAAGTCAGGTGTCAGGGTCAATGTGTTACCAAAGAGCACATCACTTGCAAATATTCAGAAACACACTTCCGTATTTAACAAGTGCTCTAGAACAACATTCCAAAGAACAATGTTAAGAATAAATAAGAATAAACCCTACTGCATTAGGCATCCCAAATTTTTTGGGTTTTGAAAATAGGTGTGACTCCGGTCTTTGTTTGCTTGCTCTCTTAGAGGCTGATGAGAGTGTACCAAAGGGCATTTCTTTCTGCTTGATAGCGTTGTAAAGTTTCTGCACAATCGTCAACGTGTCGTTGTTTGAATATTCTGGGGTCAATTGGTTTGGCACCCACCTTGCTGATACTATATGGAACTGGAGGGTGTCGAGCATAATGTGGTGTACCAAGGCTTATGTTTATGACTTATGGGACTATGTCAAGAATAACCTGACGGATTTCTTCAACTAAGGCAGCAATTGTCAACCTGTGGGGCGCGCCTCCCAACGGGGAGTGATAAGACTAAATGGGGGGCGTGAGCTGTTTGAGAAAAAATCTATTATTAAAAAAATATATTAAATTTACTGAAAGAAAATCAATAGAATATACTTATATAGAATTGTACCAGTACCTCACAATATATTTAATAAATACGTTCAATAATAAATTAAAAACGATACATTCGGGAGTATTTTGAAATGGGTCCCTAATCCACTTGTAATATGTTATCAAATTGAAGTCTGCAAGAAAATATCCTCTAAGTTTCGTTGCCAGCATGGATAAATGATTTTCAATGGTGAGAAAAATAACTTCCACATGTTGTTCCTCAGCCTTTTAAGTTTTAACGCATTCGTCTACAATTGTGAACATTTCGAGGTTTTTTTGCTTCACATTTCTGCTCTATAATTACAGTTTTCTACAAAACGCATTAACTTTATCACTCGTATCCAACATATGTGTGTTTTCTCCTCGAATTTGAATATTAAAGGTATTTAGTTTTCCGAATATGTCGACCAAGTAGCTTAATTTCATCACAAATAAATCATCTCGAAACTTCTCGGTTCCCGGTCGGTTTTCATTTTCTAGAAAAATGGCGTTTTCATCTCTTCATTTATAAACACGTTGTAAAAATATCTCGCGTGATAACCATCTTGCCTTAAGTTAAGATAGTAACGCTAAATGTACTGCACCAATTTCTTTACAAAGTGCCAAAAATATTCTGGATTTTAGCGCTCTGATTTTTATATAATTTACTACGGTTACCACCGCTGTTAGCACAATATTCAGACCAGGACTCATTTTTTTGAAGCCAGAGTTTTCTGTGAACGATGCAATGTGTCCAAATACACTTATAATCTCCCAAACATTGTACAAATATCATCGGTGCATATTCCGACGCAGTTTTTCTACTTATGTCTGGCTGGTTTGGAAAATCATTTAAGATATCAAATAATGTGAGTGCTGCTGCTTTGAGTTCTATTGATTTGCAAAATAGTACTTCTCCTACTGCTGACATATCATCACAAAAACGAACATAGGCAATTAAATGAGCATCTTAATGGCTATCTGTTACATCATCAAGCTGAACTGAAAAAAATTTTTCAAGCAGCTGCTCGAAACGCTGATACTGTACATGTTCAGCTATATCACCAAGTCGACGAGCAACAGTATCCTTTGATAGAGGTTGGAATGCAATTGTTTGGTAAAATCTCCAAACATATAGTTGCTACGACTTTAATTGTAGCTGGCAGAATAAGGTGTGAGAGTTTTTACATCTGGCTATTTGATATGAAACTTTGTAAGAGGCAAGTGAAGCTTTTTCATTCACAAAGGTTTTTAACTGATTTTTGCTTCTCATGTGGTTTTAATTCGAAGGTTATCGGGGTTTGCTAACGTAATCACTTGCAAGCGAAATATCGTTTAAGTTTATTAGGTTTCACCCTGCCTGCTGCCGAAATTTTTGAGGAAATGACACACGGGGCCTCTCTTTTTCATTTACTTCAAAGCTGCTAAACCCAAACATTAAATATTCTTGAGAATAGTTTCTTGATTTTTGTTTCAGAACCACTATCTTCTGTGCACTTGTTGATGCTTCACTAGTCGTCGCTTACGCTCACTTAAAATTTTACTCATGATTCCGTATACACTGTATCAGTTTACTGCTACTCGAATATCGTGAATTGCAGTTAACACACAAATTACAACATACACATTCACGGTAGAAGGATCGACTCGACTGAGACTGGCGGGAACCGAACGAAGTGCAGCATGTATACACGCCGCGGTGACGTTCTAGAATGTTGGAGACAAATCGGAACTTCTCCTAAAGCCGCGAGAATGTCCGCTATGGTGGCGAAAATACTAAAACCTGAAAGACTGAACAAAGGCTTCAACTGCCAAAGTCGACTCAGGCATCACGACACTATTAGCTTCACCAGTCGGTAAGCATCAGCTAGGGAAGTGACCCCTTTTTTGATTTGTGGCTACATTTACACACTTACTGGAGCAGCAAACGTGAATTTTCCTATTGTAGCTTGATTCTTTGATTCTATAATAAATTTAAATCGTTTACTATGCAAGAAACAAAAAATCTCGGGACGCTGCAAGTGCATATTTGGTAGTGAATTTTTATTAAATGCTTTAAATTTGAATAACTCAATTTTCTATAAACTTAGAAAGTTTAATTTTGGTACGTAGTAAGGTCTTTCCTGGGGCAAAATATCCACCAAATTTCATTAAAATAACTTTGTAATTTTCGGAGAAAAAACATTTTTCGAAAGAAAATTTAAAATTTGAATAACTTAATTTTCTATAAACTTAGAAAGTTGAATTTTGGTAAGCGGTAAGGCCTCTTTCAAGGCAACATATACAGTAAATTTCATTAGAGCAGCTTTATTGTTTTTGGAGAAAAAAATTTTTTTTTGAAAGAAAACTCAAATTTTTCCCGGAAAACATCGTCGGATTTTCCTGGCTAACGAACTCATCTAAGCCATTAATAAAGGAAAGGCACTTGCCGAGTTTCATTGAAATCTGTTAATTATTTTTTGAGTTTTTAATGCTCTAATGAAATTTACTGTATATGTTGCCTTGGAAGAGGCCTTACTGCTTACCAAAATTCAACTTTCTAAGTTTATAGAAAATTAAGTTATTCAAATTTTAAATTTTCTTTCGAAAAATGTTTTTTCTCCGAAAAAGTTATTTTAATTAATTTTTGGTCTCGTATAAAATTTACAATTTCGGCAAAAATATGGATAGTTGAGAAAGGTTTGCAGTTGGAAAAGTATTATGGAGTGATTAGCATTAATTGTAAATGGACGTATCAGATGAAACATTAGAAGAACGGAATGGAACAGGAAAGAAATTTTTTGGAATGTCAAAATTTTAAGGTTGTTGAATTTGGAGTGTTGTCAAGCAGTTTTGGATGCAATTATGTATAAAATTATGTTAATATTCACCACAAGTCTTAGACTTATTGAATAAACATGTTGTATAATTTTAAGCAATAAAGATAATAATATATATATATATATATATATATATATATATATATATATATATATATATATATATATATATATATATATAAACATATAAAAATTGAAACTGACCCCGGATATGGGTTCTAGGGGTCTTAGTTCGCGCTCATTTGAAAAAATTTTTGCAAAGTCTCCCCATCGATACCTCTCTATTAGTGAATTTTTTAAAATAAAAATTCACTAAAAACAGAACCTTGTTTTTCGCTAGTGCAGTGCTCTATTAGAGTGGCCATTTTTAAACTGTCACTGTGTCAACACGTTTGGTTCCTACGGTACGGCAATAGCAAGGCCTTCTACTATTTAAGAATACTATTAGTGCCAACTTGTAAAGACAAGGTTCGGTTTGGTCCATTTTAAGGAACTTTTAAATTTTCTGAATCAATGTAGGTACAACAAAAGATATCTCTCGTTAAAAATGTAACCTATATTTTATTCTTCCATTATACTACTACGTGACTTCTCATATTGATGGAGTATTTGGAAACCAGCAGTTTGGCGCATTAACCTTAAATACTCTGTAAATAAATAAGGGTGTGAATAGCCGGTGTAGGGTGGAACACAGAATAAAAGTAGCTCAAATAAAATTTCTAAATATAGATGACATATGTATAAATTAGTATCTAACCTCTATTTATGATTCTGAAAGTCGCCAAGAGCTTCTTTCCCAGTCTATCGTCCAGTGTTGCCATGCTAATGTTTCGTAGGTAAAATTACAGGTCACAAAGTATATTTATACTTAGATAGTTATGCCTGCTTTGATAAAATTGTTAACAAAGAGGAATAAATTTTTTTAGTATTTTTATTATATTTTGAGGCCACATGAGTTTTGTATACTAAATTTACTAAATAGCCGATGCTTATTTATAAAACTTTTAAGCATGTACAAGAAAACTAAAGAAGTCTTAATACACACAAAATTTGCGGCAAGAAATGGTTTATTAAAGAAACAACAATTATTTTTTGGTCAATGTTGACAAAAAGATATAAGTTCACCAGTTGTAACCATATACTTCCGAAGAGTGGAGTGGGTACTTATTTTGATCGGAAAATGGTTTATCTCAAGCGCTACTACTTGAGAGTTGGAAAGATTCTTGGGGAAAGTGGAAGCCCCAAAGTGACGGATGCAATGGTAACGGACCACCATGTGGAAGTATGGTGGCCAGGAAAACTCAAGCGGGGATATTTAGTCTCTAGCGGTCAGATTTTTACACAGGTTTATCAGGACAACTAAACTAAATATATATATATATATATATATATATATATATATATATATATATATATATATATATATATATACTTATAAATACAAACTGTATTTACAATGCAAATATTTGTACCTAAAATATGGTTCTTACCAGGACTGATTGGTACGCATAGGGTGTGAAAAATAAAACGGAAATACCTGGTTTCTATACTCAGTTTTGGCCAGGCATGCAGTTTTTAGGAAACCTAGTCGCGGTATTTCTCTTATTTCTAGCTCGTTCGGTTCCCAATTTTTGCCTGAGTGTTTTATTATATGACGGCAATAAAGAAACGATATCTTACAATGTCCTAACACTCTGGCCACCAGTGAGTGATAACACATTAAAAAATATTTGTAGTCCTCCAAAGGTATGACTACATAGTTCTATTAGACTACTTTAACTTAAAGGTTGAAATCACAACGGTACAAAATGTTATCTATTACTATAATATATTACGGAAGATAGCTAGATATGAGAGGAAATTGCACAGGCATTACAACTCTCGGGTATTCGCTGCGTGCCTGCACAATTAAAGAAAACAAAAACACAGTAGGGCCGACAAAACCCTGTCAATTCTTTTTAAAAAACTTTGTATTAGGGACAATCTATAAAAAACTATTAAAAAGGGAAATAAAATTAGTTTAGATATCTCGGACAACTTTCAGGACAGCTATGTATGGTTTTGCAAATAAGTCCGATAATATAAATATCAAAATTAAAAGGATCAAATATTCCTACAAAAGCAATTACGGATTTAACAAATGAACATTACTGGTTTTTTTCTAGGCATTTATAATAGAACTCGAATATTACTTGAGACTGAATTTTAAACCCCTTTAGCTGTTCGGGGGACCGGCTTGTATATGGTATAAAATGTGTTTCTTTGTTTAGTTCTAGCTTTGTTCTCATTCTTTAACTCACAACGTTCCTTAACATTTTTAAGAACGTAATTCGCCAATTTGGACATTTTCACCGGCGTAATCTAAGTGATAAAATTCCGATGTTTGTTTTATTGATCTCTTTATGATTGAAAATATATTTTATACGGTTTTTTATTTTACACAGGTGTCTTTAGAATATTAATTTATTAAAAATACCATTTAAGAGAAATGTCAGAGTTTCTGTTACGGAAACGAAATTAAATTTTATTTAAACGAAACGGGAATTTCGATACACAGTTTTTATTTGTCACATCTTACCTTTTATACCTTGACCTATATTTTGTAAGTTTATTGCAATATCATAAGTATCATATCAGTATCATAAGACGAGTATGTAATTCTTTATATAGGCTTCACTTGTGTTAGGTGTTACTGATAATAAAAATGTTACTACTTTATTTTATTCCTGCAAAAAGAAAATTGTGTTGCTGAATAGAGAATTGCATTAGCTTTAAAAACATGTATCACACTACCCACCATCCAATTTCAAAATTTCGAAAGGATAGCTACCCTTTGAAGAGCTAAAACGATAGGGGTGAGATTTTTATGCCAAAAAAATAGTTTTCGACAATAAAAATCGACTCGTTTTCGAGTTTTCTTTAATAATGGTCGGTTACAATTTTATTGAATTTATTCGTTACTTTATAGGCACAGTGATGATGGAGAAAGCTGGACTCTGTGTAAGTATAAAAACTTCTGGACGCAGCAAGTGCGTTATGGTAGTGAATTTTCATAAAAATGATCTTAATAGCTAACATGTTTTTTTAAGAAAGCAGGCATAACCTATATAGTAGAAACAATATGCCATGTTTCATCAAAATAACTTTATTGTTTGAAAATGTACAAAAATTTCCGAAAGTAAACTTAAATTGTTCCCAAAAAACTAGTTTCCTGGCCAACGAATCTTATAGGTTAATAGCAAATTGAGCTATTCAAATTTGAAGCATTTAATGAAAATTCGCTACCATAACGCACTTGCTGCGCCCCGAATTTCTTTTCTTACAAAGATGTATTATATTTCGATGGAAAGTGCAAAAATGCAAAAACATAGGGCGTGTTCGATTAAAAAAAAAAAATTGAATCACCAACGACTTATGGGCCACCCTGTAATTGTGGAAATATTTTTTAAGATGTAGCTTAAAACACCCTATAATTAATGTATACCATTTTTTTCGTAACTTGCCTAATAACGGATATATTGAGCTTTAATGATTTTTTACAAAAGTTTGACAAAAGTGATATACCATTAAACGATAAATTCTATAGCCAACACCACTGCCAAAGCATCAGAGAAACGGTGTATTTTAAATTAATATTCTGGGAATATTTTGGTAAAATGAAGGACAATAACGATTGAAACTAAGAGTTCAGGCTTTGTAAAGCATTCTTCTTGAGACATTTTCTTTCCGTAGCTGATATTAATTTCAGGTTCATTGCCTAAATATTACCAATTTTGACGTTTGAAATCGGGACTTTGACGTTTTGAGGAAAATCCAAATTTATTTTTCTTTAAACGCCTGTAACTTGTTTTTCCTTAAACCTACAACCAAATTTGGTTGCCCTTACTTTGTTAATTCCGGAGATATAAATTTTTTTCGAATGAAAACTCAAAATTTTCCCGGGAAAACCTCGTCCGTGTTTCCTGACTAACGAATTTATCCAAGCCATTTACAAAAGGAAGGTATGTGCCAAATTTTATCAAAATTGGCCCATTACTTTTTGAGTTATCGGTGTGATACATACATACATATATATATATATATATATATATATATATATATATATATATATATATATATATATATATATATATATATATATATATATATATATATATATATATATATATATATATATATAAATTGAGACTGACCCCGGATATGGGTTCTAGGCGTCCTAGTTCGCGCTCATTTGCAAAATTTTTTCAAAATTCAAAAGTAGGGATCTCCCCATTAGTGAATTTTTTCTACGAAAATTCACTAAAAGCAGAAAATATACCTTTCAAATGCGCACATCAAGAGAAATGCAAAAGGCAAGCCAATTTATAGAAGTCTGCACGCTGTATGTGTGTTATGGCAACAAATTCTCAAAGAAATGATCTACAACATCTTTTTTGAAAATTATGTGTGTATGTATATATATATATATATATATATATATATATATATATATATATATATATATATATATATATATATATGCATGTATGTAAGTATGTGTGTATGTAACAGGAGACAGTTTCGTCCTTGTTAGGACCAGTTAGTCATACCTACGCTCCAAGAAATCGGCCTTAAGGCAGGCATTGCACAATATGCAATAGACAATAGCGGGAGGGGATATTTTTGGATTTGTAACAGTTCTAGACTATACCACTGGCCTTGAACCACATCACTCGCTAGCAACCAACACATCACTTACGCTGTGACAGGAGACACAGACCGGTTTTGTTCTTGTAAGGAATCATATATATATATATATATATATATATATATATATATATATATATATATATATATATATATCTTAAAACTGACCCCGAATATGGGTTCCTGGGGTCGAAGTTCTCTGGATCGTTTGAAGAAAATTTTTCAAGCTTAAAATGTTGCTGTCTTCTCAATAGCGGTTTTTTTTCTACGAAAATTCGCAATAAGTTGAAAGAAACGAGAAGAAGGAAGATACAATAGTTGTTTGACAACAATATGTAAAGGACACATCCACGTAGCCACCCGAACTGCCACATCTAGGAGTCGAACTTGAGAACCTTAAAGTATTAGTGCAATGGATATCCTGAACTACGAGTGATGTGTAAATAGAACGTTTTTTGGAGTAACATATACATTTTTTCATTAAATATCTTTGTTTGTTGATTTTTTCAAGATATTTCACAAGGTGTCAAGCTTGAATTTTGTTTAAAAAACTGGTTGTCGTTCTGAATTAAGAACTAGTTTAGGTACTAAATAAACTATATTTAGTTTAGTATACATTGATGCTAAATATGAATAAAAACTCAGTTGTGAAATAAACTTGGCAAGTAAAATGCATGTCAGTAAATTAGCTAAATCTTGTGAACTAAATTTGGCAACACAGGTTAAATCGTGCAGTAAAAGTAGCAGATGGCTATTAACATACATATGCAACAGCTGTTTCACTAGAATTCGCATTTTGGTTGGATTTCATAAGAGCTTTTGACCATGAATTTCAAGCTTATACTAATTTATCACCTTCTTAACACTCCGTTATATAATATGCATATTGTAAAATAAAAACATAAAATATTGGTATTTACCTAAGTAAATTTCAATTTGGCAACAAAAGAAAGCTATGGATTTAAGTTGCATCATAATTATTATTATTATTCGTAAATGCATAATGATTATAAATTTCAACAAGTAAAATATGATTTATTATAGATGATTTTTTTAATAACGGTTCCGTTCAGCGGATCCAGCAGTTGACAATGTTGGGTTGTTGGAGTCCGTTGAACGCTAAAAGTTGAGCTGCGATGACTCTCAAGTGTTGGAACTTTTAGGTACCAGTAAGATGTATAATCGGAGAGCTGGTGACCAATTTAGGGTCGGTACTTTAGGCACTTAGAAATCTAATCTGGACGCAGCAAGTGCGATATGGTAGTGAATTTTTATAAAAATGTTTTTCATAGCACATATATGTGTGTGTTTTTAAGGAAGCAGGCATCAAATTTGGTTACCAGTATAACCTATATAGTAAAAATGATGTACCATGTTTTATCAAAATAACTTTATTGTTTGAAAATGTACAAAAATTTCCGAAAGTAAACTTAAAGTGTTCCCAAAAAAACTCGTACCTTGGTCAACCTTATAGGTTAATAGCAAATTGAGCTATTGAAATATGAAGCATTTGATGCAAATTCGCTACCATAACGCACTTGCTGCGTCCAGAATTTCTTTTCTTACAAACATGCATTATATTTCGATGGAAAATGCAAAAATGCTATAACATAAGACGTGTTTGATTAAAAAAAAAAGAGAATTTGTATCACCAACGACTTATGGGCCAGCCTGTGCTTGTAGAAATATTTTTTAAGATGTAGCTCAAGACAACCTATAATTAATGTATACAATTTTTTTTCATATCTTGTATAATACCGGATATATTGAACTTTATTGATTTTTTACGAAAATTCGACAAAAATTATATACCATTAATATATACACTCTATAGCTAATGCTACTGCCAAGCATCAGAGAAAGGGTCTATTTTAAATAAATTTTCTGGAAATATTTTTGTAAAATGAAGGACAATGACGGTTGAAACTAAGACTTCAGGGATTGTAAAACATTCTTCTTGAGACATTTTCTTTCCATAGCCCGTATTATATTCAAGTTCTTTGTCTAAATGTTGCCAATTTTGACGTTTTAAATCGCAACTTTGACGTTTTGAGGAAAACCCCAATTAATTTTTATTTAAATGCCTATAACTTTTTTGTTTTGAACCAGTGGTAGGTAACTTACATATAATAATATCCGCGTACCAAATTTGGTTGCCCTTACTTTGTTAATTCGGGAGATATAAATGTTTTTCGAAAGAAAACAAAACATTTTCCGGGAAAACCTGGGCCGATATTCCTGGCTAACGAACTTATTCAATCCATTTGCAAAAGGAAGGTACTCACCAAGTTTAATCATAATCGGCCCATTACTTTTTGAGTTATCGGTGTGATACACACACACATGTATATATATATATATATATATATATATATATATATATATATATATATATATATATATATATATATATATATATATATATATATATATATATATATATATATATATATAAACATATAAAAATTGAAACTGACACCGGATATGTGTTCTGGGGGGCCTAATTAGCGCTCATTTGAAGAAATTTTTTCAATTAAAAAGTCGGGATCTCCTCATTAGTGAATTTTTTTAAAGAAAATTCACTAAAAACCATAATTTCAATGTTAGTGAATCTAGAATGGAGAGTCAGGAAGGACATGTGCGTGTATTTGGGTACTGCGCAGCATATAACATTTAAAAAAATTAATCCCAAAAAACATTCTTTGGGAACTTTGAAATTAATATGTTTTTTTATTTTAGCATTCATAGAATCTAGAAATAAAAATCACATACTTTTTAGACGGTTTTGAAGTACGACCAGACTGCCCTGAATTTGTTTTATAAATATACGACAAAAATATACTTTGGGCAATTTGAAATTTTTATAGTATATTTATTAATTAATATTAAAAATATGTGCGAAAAGGCAGACGAATGCGACGCTTTTAAATTATTATTAACTGACACGAATAAAACTTTTAAATGAGTACGTCAACGGCAAGAAAGCCCTATGCGTACACATTTTTTTTAGATACAGAAGGGAGAGATGCCTCATGCAAACCTCATTCACACACCGCAGTGCCGTGGGATATCGAGGTACTGTGAGACTCGTACTCTTAGTACACCTACTCACTAAAACTCCCTCCCTAGGAGTACCGGACCTTAGTCCATACCTCCGTCGGAAAGATTACACACAGTGACTGTTGGGTTTGAATGTTTCCATTCTGATTCGGCGGGGGCGTTAACGGGTAAGTATAAGCTTTGGGCGCTTATGTTTGTATGGAAGTTGCTCATCTTAGTCGGTGGCACTACGGAGAAGAGCATTTGGGCGAGAAGCGGCTTTTGCGAACTGAGTTGTGGATAGTTGAGTTATGAACTCAAGTATCGAAGGCATTTCCAGATCAGAATGAATCTGACTGTTTCTGACAAACCATGGCGCTCCGGTAACCATTCTCAGATTTTTTTCTGGATGATTTGAAGGGTCTCGATGTGTGTGGCGGCCGCGGTGGCCCATGCAGGGGATGCATAGGTCAGGGTTGGCCGGATGACGACTTCGTACAAGAGAAATTTATTGTTCATGGACAATTTAGAATTTCTATTTAGAAGTGGGAACAGCTTTCAGATGAACATCGATGCTTTTCGTCGGGCGTGTTCGACATGGGGGCGCCATGTTAAGTGTTTGTCGAGGAAAACCCCGAGGTATTTGGCAGAATCTTGCCAGGAAATTAGACGGTTGTCTAATGATACGTGTTCGTGAGGTGTGTGTATCCTCTTGTAAAATAGGACTGCTGAACATTTATCGGGGTTTATGGCTAGAAGGGATTTCCTATGCCATGCTTGCAGCTCGACTACGGCGGTCTGAAGTCGTTCGGTTATTATCTTCGGCTGAGTGGAGCTGCTGAGGATGGTATTGTCGTCTGCGTACATGGCGTATGTCACTTTAGGGGAGCTGTCTGGATGTCTGCATCAAATATATTGTACAGCAGAGGGGAGATAGCAGAACCCTGCGGGAGACTAGCCGTGGCTGAGTATGTTCTAGATATGGCTCCCAGATGTTTGATCTGGTACTTCCTCTGTTGCAGGTATGACCTGATTAGCAGAAACAGAGGGAGAGGATAATTAAATGATAGAAGTTTATTTGGGAGGCCCGCATGCCAAACCCTATCGAAGGCTTGAGCAATGTCAAGAAATATTGCACCGGTTGACTTGTTCTTATTAAATCCTTCGGTGATGTTTTTCACCACACGAAGGACTTGGTCAGTGGTGGAGTGCTGGTGTCTGAAGCCGAATTGCTCGTCCGGGAGGAAATGATTATCTAAAGGGAATGAAGCTAACCTTTTCTGAATCAGTTTTTCGGCGATTTTGCCGATGACTGATAGTAGCTAATGGGAGGTAAGAGTCAACGTTTATCAGAACCTGCTGGCAACTGTCGGGGCCCTGGTCCCTGTGATTGGTTGCTGAAGACCACGTGACTTGAGAAACGTGCTACGGACTGTTTACGGAGCATTTTGGAGCAGTTTATTACTTTATATTACGTTGGCTGAAGTAAACTGTAAATTATTATTATTACTTGCTCTTTGTACAACTGTCAGTTTGGCTGGCTGTCATTGACTGTGAAGCCAACTCTTATCCTTTGGCATTCCAACAGCTAACATGTACTGAGTAGAGATTGGAACGTGTGGTGAGCACTGATAGTACAATTTGGAGAATTCACTACAAAACATTTTTTTCAGACCTGGCGATCATTTAGCTTAGAAAGTTAGGGTAATAAGTATTCTTTCTACTAAAGCGTTACAATCATGCTATCTTTAAAAGGACTAAATTAACATTTATTTTCGAACAATTGATCTTTTCAAGGGCTCAGTTTAAACAAAGACCATAACATAGAATAATATTCTTGTCTCTCTAAGCAACATTTGGCAATGACCTGTAATTAAGGTACTTAATACACTTTTAATAGAAATAATGCCATGTCACTTCTTGTAAGGATAATAGCATATCCTTTTATAGAAACTGACTAGTAAGTGTTAACATGAATATATTACCTTTTAAAACATGGCCTTCACCATGACAAATATAACTCATTACATAATGCTTAGCGACTTGATTACTATAATAAACGACACTTTGTTTTTATCTATTTAAAAAAGTATTATTTATATTCTATTTTTAGATTTAGTTATGTGCGTTATGCAATAGTGTTGTTAATATTCTTTTGCAGAAGCTCGTAAAACCTATGCAACAAGGAATGGATTCTGAAAATATCTTGTGGTGTTCTTAAACAGATCTAGATTTAATGGAAAAGTGATACTTTCAACGCAGTAATAAAATTACGGTAAATTTGGCTTGTTTGTTATATAAACTAGTGTCGATAGTTTTAAATTATGGCAGCTAAAACCTCCTTGAACATTATGACAAAATGACTGACGACTTTCAAATACCTTGAGCTACTGAACTTTCTGTGGCGTTAAATTTGTAAGAGAAAAAGCAACTAACTTGAGAGTAATTTACATGTCAGTCGATTGATTTAGATGGCCACTAAAACAAATGAGCTATTTTTTACAACAGACGTGTCTTGTACCAAAAATCAATGAAGTATTTTTTTTCCTTTGTAAGATTTGGTAATATTTTTACATTACTCTTATCAAAGCACCATAGTAAGCAGTGACGCTTATAAAATTTAAGCTACAATAAGGTGTTATATAAGACAGGAATAATACTTGTTGTCACCGTACCTATTAAGTTTACAGGCTTTACCAAACGCGAAGGCCTCTTATCAACGCATTCATGATTTTTCAGCGAGTCTCTTCATTTTGTTTACATAATTTAAATTGGACCAAGTGTTCTCGATCTATCTTGTATTTTCTAATATTGTTGGAAACTGATTATGTGTCAGAATAAGTTTCACAAATGTAGTTTTCTTCCTCTTCTTGTCTTTTAGTAGGCATATTTCTTCTCTTGCCATTTTTAACACACTCTTCATATCGCTATATTTTGTCTTTGTCATTTGTTCTCTCCACCTTCTGCTCATTTATATATACTACTTAACACAAATTACCTGAACTCTCTTCTTTGCGTCCAGTTTAACTTTATTGTTAGTGAAAAGTGTAGTATTTTGTCTATCAATAATTTTTTGCCCTTGCGTGCTGCATTTAGCATCGTCCCAAACAATCGAGGAATTTATAACTTAAGCAAAACTTATACGCTTATTTTAATTTAAACTCTAAAACGTTCATTAAAGGCAATCTGAATTGAAAAACTTATTTACGTTTGTTAGAATTTTTAACGATTTTTTGAAAACTTAAATAAAGGAAATCTGGAAGGAGGAAGTTATTTTCGGAAAATGACAACAACCTTTTAGACAACAAATTGCTTTCCAACAAGATAAGCCACCTCCACGTTTTTACATTTGCATCCGACATGATTTAGATGAGCGTTTCCAGGAAGGTGGATTCGCAAAAGTGGACCAATTGACTTGCCCGTTAAATCACCTGACCAAAGTTCCTTTGATTTTTTGTGCGAATGCTTTAAATATAAATAAAGTTTGTGCCATTCTGCCTGACATTCTACAAAATTTGAGAGTCAAATTGTGAGTCTTATTGACACCGACTCTGTTTATAAATGCTGTAGCAGGATCTAAAAGAAAACTATATCACAGTATTGAAGTTGGTGGAGATCATTTTCAGCAAAACCTTAATTGATAATTTAGTACTTTTTACTATAATTGTATTTTTTACAAATGTTTTGAAAGAATACACATTTTATTTAAAACTACATTCCCGATTTAAAAAAAGTCTACGGTGGCATAGAGGAATATTTGACCTTTTAACAGATAGTTCACGTGACCCGTTTTTATTTAGGAATCTTAGAGGGCTGCTGTCAAACGCAGGGGTGGATTTGTGCATGTTCTATTTTTACAACAAAATTGGACCCTTGTCATCAAAATTGGCACATTTGTCACAGTTTTTTTATAATGTATTTTTGAAGGGTTGGGGGGGGGGGTGTATGTATGTGGAATAAATAATTCCATACTAGCTTGGATAATTTCGATGACGTTTTGTGAGATATCAGAGGGGTCAGGATGAGAGAAGCAGACAGACGCCCATGGAAATCAGGCATTTCGTCCAAGTTCGAGGAGTTGTAGTGCCAAACGATACGTGGGTGTGAGGACTGTGTGACCTCGGGTTGCATTGCGCTGGAAGCGGTGACCATGCCATTATCTGAGCGACCGAGGGGGGCGGTGACTGATATTTTATAGCATTAAGAATTTGTAGTAAGAAGGCAATCCAAGGGAGTTGAGCTGTGTGTTGTGATGCGAGGAAAGTAAGTAGGTTGCTGAACCATATTGGCTAAAGAGTTGCTGACTGCTAAGGCCTCCGCTGCTCTCCCTTGTGGATCGGTTTTTGAAGATCCTAGCCATTCCTTATTATGGACATTGAAGTCATCAAGAATAGTGACCTCGGAGGAGGGATATTCAGAAATCAGATGGTCGGTTTTTTCAGAAAGGTAGCCAAAGAGCTGGACAAAGTTGTTGTCAGAAGGTGACCGATAAATGCAACAGATGAATTTAGTTGCAGCCCTGAGAGAGAGTTTTATCCATAGTATGTCTTTTCTTCCAGCTTCAAAATTGAGGAGTCTGGTGCAGGGTCGATTGCTACGGACGCAAGCGCACACGCGTCCATGTAATCTAAAGGAAGTAAGGAGCTCATACCCCGGGAAATTAAGGTTATAGTGGCTGTTTTGGCACTGATTTGGGTTTCGGTGAGGAAGAGAAGTTGGGGCCTATTAGCCCGGAGGAAATGGTGGACGGAGTTCAGGTTAGAATTTAGGCCACATATATTCGAGAAGGATATGTTGAATCTTGATGCTGGCGCCCCCTGTACACCCCTCGCCCGGAGATTCGAATGAGGGGGGGGGGGGATCTTTACCTCCGGAATGTTTTGCACAAGGAGGAGCCATCATCATATTTGCTTATAAGGGAGGACTCATACACCAGAAACCGAAACGTCCGTTGGGACTTCACCGGCCCTTGATGCATCGGGTGGTACCTCCTCGGGCGTGGAAAACCTTTACTATCACGTAAAGGAAAATTCCACTACCACCTGCGAAGAGAGGGAGCAACACTTTAGTAGACCATCAGCCCTGAGCGTTATTCCCATTGCGGACAGTCACGCCAGGGGTGGCACGTGGAGCCAGCCTCTAGGAGTCCAGTAGCTAAGTCACGCGTCAATCAATCAAGAGAAGGACCAGCGCACGACCAGGCTAAGGGACCACACCCCCCAAGGTTACTTATTACAAAAGATAGAAGTGCCTCTGCAATTTTTGAAATTTTCTTTGTGTTGAGGTTTGTTGCGTTTTTGGCCACCATTCTCTGGATGCATACGTGATTATGGGTTAAATCACAGTTTGGTATACCCAAACTGAGATCCAGCTGCCATGTCTTTTCTACGAGTCTACGGCTAACCCAGATTGCCATTGTGGCTCTCGAAAGAGTTTTTTTCAAGTGTGTATTCTAGTTCAGTTTTTCATCTTAGAAGATCGCTAAGTATTTAGCTTAACTGGAAAATTGTATCTGTATTTCATTCAGATTGATAGTAATTAACTGACTGGTTGCAAGAGTTCTTTGGAAATTCGCTACCATAATGCACGCGCTGCGTCTGAACTTTCTATAGTGATAGGCACTTTCTGAATTTTTTTATATGAAAACTGAATTTGACTTCTGAAAGTTAACATCAGCTAAACCTACTGTAAGATTGTTGGAGTTATTAAATGCAAAAGATGGTATTTTTTTTATCTTGATTGAATATTCTTAACCAGGAATGAAAGGGAGTGTACCAAAAATTGATTGCATATATGCGTTACCGGTAACTTCGATAAGCAAAGCACGTGCTAAAGTAGCCGCTGAAGCAGGTAATGCGTACAAAATAATATCGAGAGATAACAAGAAAGTAACCGCAGACAGCTGTTAGATGTGCAGATAATAGCATCTCTTAAACGGATTTGTGGGTCATTCAATATGATCTTCATCAGTAGCAAAAACAAAAGTGCTTAGGGGCTCCAGATTCGGTATCTCAAAGAACAATCGATAATTAAATCAATTAATTTATGGTAACTAGATGTTGTTGCATATATTTGAGACCGGACAATTTCCATTACTAAAATATCTGGCGAATTTTTACTTTTTTCTTCTTACTGTCACTGACCTTAATCTTGATTGATGGAATGAGAGTGTTCAAAAGAATCGGTTTCATTTGAGAACCTGCGCAGTTTTAATGTTACGTTGTTTCTTATCTTGCCAAATTTTGATTGGTTCTTTACATTTTCATCAGCTTTCTTTACTGAAACGAGTTATAGTCGATTATATTGACCATAAAATTATTTGCTGTCAATAAGTAATTTACGTTTAGTGTGAGTATTTCGTCATCCTTATCACTGTCTAAAGTCAACGTTGCCTTGTCGTCGCAATCATGACTCTCTGTTTCTACCCAAAAAAAGGACGACAACTGAGATCTGACCATGAAAAGAGAGTTATTATGTAATTACAACTAACTCTACGCCTTGGTGATGAAAATGACTTCATTTTACACACTAACAGTGACAATTACATAATAATTACCACTTATAACTTCTTTAGTGTTACGCAACTTTTTAGCTGCTTGAAAAGGTATTAGGAACGTCGTCGTTACTCATAGGACGACTTAAAAGTTTCGGTAACATAAAGGTAGCAAACGACTGAAGCTGAAATTAAGTAACGTTCCTGAAATGCTGCATCAAAGTTGCAGCCACTTTCAGGAAGCATTAAGAGTTGCCGCGAGGTTGCCGGCCTCTTCATATAATACCTTATAGCTGTGGAACTTCTTGGTGATATAGTCTGGTGGTAGTAACGTTTCCGCTACTTGAAGAAGTTACTATTATATTATATAGCCACTATAAAGTAGTAGTAACCTTTTAAATATAATATCAAGAATTTCAAGAAATAAAGGATGATTCGTCCATCACAACAGCACGCGACGCGATGTTCACATCTAGTAGAGTGTGTAATGTGTGTTATCCAATAATAATGTCATATACCAAGAAAAACAAGTCACTTTATCAACAAACAAAACTTTACAGACCTTATACATTTTACAGCAATGTGAGAAGTGAAACAGGCAAAACAGCAGCTTAAAACATTATTATGCTGTTGTAAACACGCCATTATTATCAACAAACATAAGTGAAACATTTATGACAAATGTGGAAGGTTGTTTTTAAACGGAACATCAAACACGTTTCAATGAGGAATTTGCACATTTTTTTATTCTTCCCTTATTCAATTCCCCACGTATAAAATCAATTGCCATATAAAATTTAAATTTTTAACTAATAGTTTTCCTGTAAAAAAATATAGAAAATCAAAATAATTGTCTTCGCGCCAAAACGCAGCCGTAAACAAAGACGGCCTACTGTGACGTCACGATCCGGTATCGGCCAAACGAGTCTCCCTTACTCACACAGAGATCCTCATCTCACAATTAGTGTTTATACGACTTACGTGTGCCGGATAGTTATTGTTATCAACTTATATTATTGTTAATAGCTATATACTCGTATTAATTATTTTAAAAACTTACAGTCTTATAGTATGGCTACAGAAGCTGGATTTGTCCAAGGACAATCTTATAATTTACCAAAAATTTATGTACTTACTAGCAATGTTTGCGTTTTTAGAAAAGAACCCGAATTTCATGGGTGCTGAGCTAAAAGGAGTGAAATCTGGGAGGTATGTGTCTGATATGAACCTTATTTTATCTTGTAAATATCTGTGTTGGATTTTGTGTAGTAATTTCTTATATAATATAATGTAAATAAAAGCATAACCTCAAAATTTTCTCCATTCAAATGATATACAAGAAAAATATACACCATTTCTTCCTGATTTTTTCATCCTTAGGTACATTAAAGAATAATTTGTTGGGGGTAGTTATTGTAGTGGAAGTACATTTGGGCACTATCCAACACTTATAATATTTATGTCTTTCGCATTCTCGAATTGTAAATCTGAATCTGCTGTAGCCATCACACAGTGACGCATTAAACTAGATTAAACAGGACTTACTACCTTTGAACCTATATTATACACTAAACACCAAAACTACTTAAAATTAAGATAAAACTGCTCAGAATTCGATGCAAACACAAACGAAAACAAGACAACGTTAAATGATGATGCCCGCGTAAAACGCAGATGTACCGGATCGTGACGTCACAAACCTCTTCACCAATCAGATCGCGTTTTCGCCCACCCTGTCTTTTTGAATTATATTCAATATTTCAAAAATTAATTACTAATTAGTGGTTCACCTTAAGGGGGGTTTACTTGTAGACATATATTTTAGAGTATTTTGCTGTACTTTAAATACGTTTTTCATTCAAAGTAAATTATATGCAACTTTCTCATTGCAGTTTTGAAGGTGACTGCGTCATCCTCACTAAACATGACAATGAATTTCATCGCGAAAGTCAAGAACAAGATACTCTTATTTCTCAGCTTTCACTTTTTTGACAATTTAATATGATGTTATTGTCACAATGTCAGATGTTTATATCAAATGGTATTAATTTATCAACCGATAGCAGAACTTTGTTGAAAATTTCAAGAACCGTTGTTGATGTCGTAAGAATGGAAAATGGAGAGTGTGGGTACAATAACATTAAAAATTCTTTGGTCACTGAATTTTCTCGTAAATGCGCGAATGGTGTAAACACCGCAGCTAAAGTACCAACATCACACACACAGCATTTTCTCGACTTGGCCGATGCATAAACTGCCACTAGTTTTTATTTAATGGGGATGGTACAAAGCAGCGACTAATTGTGCCAGTCGGGCAGTAGCTCCTTGCATTTACTTATTAATTGGTCCAGACTGCCCAGAAGTTTTGCTCTTGGACTACATCTTCTCATTTTTATAATTATATGTCCTTTACATTATGTTGTCTACCAAATTTTGCATTTTCCGCTCAATCTATCTCAGCAAGCATCTTTCTTTTCTTACCTATTCTAGCACACTTTCATTTTATCGGTGTGCATTATCTTTGTTAATTTTTCTTGACAGATGTTTCAGTACACTGGGTATTCTTTGCAATTATTTTACAGTTTTCCCTATCAGGGCTGTGTTATCGGCTCCCTTATCTTACAGGAGATAACTATTCCGACCCAGGAAAAATGGATAGATGAAAAAATTCCAAAGCTCAACGGAACTGTCTATTTTCCAGATGAGGCCAAAGCAGCAAATGGAGCAGGAGGTAAAATATACGGGGACAATAGACTGCGATGTAAAGTCTCTGTCAGCCTGGATCGGCATACAACCCTATTCCAAGCGGAAACATTAGCTGATATGATGTGTGTACCAATTACTTTGGAGAGGAGTTACAAAACTGGGTATTACTGTTTATAAAGTCCCTGGACAGTTTTTGCGATTTATAACATTCTGCGACTAAATAAAAAGATCAACTAAAAAATCTCCGTTTTCTCTAGAATTTTTCAAAAGTTCAGCTGTTAATTGGTCTGCACCAGAAGCTTTCTCGAATTTATCTCGTTAAATTGGTGGGCCTAGATCGTGTTTATATTCTTTATTTCTTCTACATATCCTCTTCACAATTAATCTCCTTTCTGTAACACTTTTTTTCTATGTAGTTTATTCGGAGTTCGGCAGTGTCCGCCTTTTGTATTAAAAGATTTCCATAGTTGTTTTCTCTGCCCTAACTACTTGTTTATGGTTTATATTGAAGTATTTTTACTTTTTCATGTAATTTTAGTGTGTGTGTGTATTACACCGATAACTCAAAAAAGAATGGACCGACTTTAAATCAAATTTAGTGAGTACCTTTGTTTCGCAAGTGGCTTGAATTAATTCGTTAGAATCGGCCCAGGTTTTCCCCGAAAATGTTGCATTTTTTTTTCGTCAAATTTTTATATCTCCGAAAGTAAAAACGTTATGGCAACCAAATTTGGGAACCGTGTTTGAGTGATAGAAGGTAAACTATTTACTAAAACTTAAATATTTAAGTTAAAAGGGGAAAAAGTTATTGGTATTTAAAGAAAAAAATGGGGTTTTCCTCAAAACGACAAAGTCGTGGTTTAAAACGCCAAGATTGGCAACATTTGGGCAACGAGCCTAAAATGAATACGGGTTATCTGGAGAAAATTTTGCAAGAAGGGTGTTTTACGAACCCTTAAGTTTCAGCTTCAGCTGTCACTGTCCTTTATCTTACTAAAATATTTCCAGAAAATTCATTGCAAGTAGACCTTTTCTCTGATGCTTTGGCAGTATGGTTTAATGGTATCTATATTTTAGTTAATTTTCATGGAAAAAATTCGTTAATGAGGAGATTGAAATGATTTCTTCAAATGAGTGCAAACTCGGCCCGGTCCCCTGGTGTCCATATCCGGGGCTGGTTTCAGTTTTTATCTATTTACATATATACAGGTTGACGAATTTCTACAGTAGAGCTGAATATATTAGTTATGATACGAGATACAGGAAAAAAATGGAATACGTTAATTATAGGGTGTCTTGAGCTGCATCTCAAAGTAATTTTGAGAATCACAGGCTGGCTTATAAGTCGCAGGTAATACAATTTTTCTTCGAAATCCCTTATACGATTCCATTTTTTATCGAAATAGAATGCATGTTTGTAAGAAAAAAATTCTAGACGCAGTAAGTGCGTTTTGATAGCAAATTTTCATTAAACGCTTTAAAATTCAGTAATTAAATTTGCTATGAATCTAAGGTTCGTTGGCCACGAAATCAGTTTTCTCGGAAATATTTTAGGTTATTTTCGGAAAGTTTCTGTATATTTTCAAACAATAAAGTTATTCTGATAAAAAATGGTACATTGTTTCTACTGTATAGATTATACCGATAACAAAAATTTACTGCCTGCTTGCACTTAAAAATGCATATTTGCTACTAAAAACATTTTTATGAAAATTCACTATGATAACGCACTTGTTGCACCTTTTTTTATCTTTCCAGTGGTTCATTGTATCCATAATACGTTTGCTTTCTTACAATACTGTGAACCCGTGGTCCAGTCAGTTTGTATGAAGTCGTCCTGAAGGGCCCCTGGACGCAAAAGTGTGTCCCTGTCTATCCCGTATACATGATTTGGAAAAAAAATTAAAATTAAAAAAAAATAAAAAAAATTTAAAAAAAATAGATAAAAAAAATAATAAAAAAAAGAAAGAAAAAATTTAAACAAAATAAGGGGAAAAAATAAGAAAAAAAAACAAGAAAAAAAAACAAGATTAATTTAAAAAAAAGTAAAAATAATTAATGAAAAGAAAAAAAAAAGAAAAAAAGAAGAGGGAAAAAAACAAAAATTATTATATGTACAAATAAGTTTAGATATTGTATATTTGTATATAGGTAACATAATTCTGTCTTCTAGATTATTAAGGTATTTGTATATATTTGTGTATATAAAATAGTAAAAGTCTGTGGCTGATGGAATTACTGTTCCAAGGTCATAATAACTACACCACCACCACCACCACCACAATACTGTGAAATCAGATTTTCAATTTGTATATATTTCCTCTATGATTTTACGTTTCTCACCCTTTTACGCCATACCACTTGCAAACTATTTTTATTCAAACCTGTGGTGAACACAAACCTGTTTTTTTGGCAAAACCCACTTCACCAAAATTAAGCTTCTCACATTTGACAGTCATCTCACTAACAACCTTACCTTTAACAGAACTTAAATATAGTATCTTACACTGTGATGAAGTAAAGTTTGTTAGCGCAACGATCATTAGGTGTAAAAAACACGATTTTCTTAGAGTAAGTGTGTTTTGTCAGAGATTTAGCAGTTGAGCTGACATTAGCTACTGGACATACCTACTACATTTTGTTATATTTAATTAAAACAGACACAAAATCAAGTAATTAGGCTATTATCTGCTAGAAATAGATACATTTAAACGTCAAGGTACTTGAAGTTTTAAGTTTATAGTTAAATTTTTTGACTTTGGCACAGTTGTATAGTAGATGATAACATGCCAGTTGGGATTGACTATATATTTACATTCCTGGATGCACTCAGTACCGTACAGCACTGGGATATTGACCTCAAAAGTAATATTTTTAGACTACTATGTATAGACAGATGCATTATGGCATATTCACTGATGCTTAAAATTCTGAACCATATATCATAATATATAATAGCTGAAAGATATTTTCACATGTGCGACTGATATGTTGATGTTGACTCGATAGGATTCTTATATATTTATTTACCATCTGATTCGCTCGTATAATTATTCAAGTACAGTGTTTTATTTGCTTTCAAAATAACTTTCCTTTATTGAGTTTTCAAACTTTTGTACTAAAGAAACCACATTGTTTACCACAGAGACAACCTTTTAGATTGCGCGGATGTAAATATTATTGTTATTGGTCTTTGATTATGTGGTATTCCTTCTGAATAATGCATTCGACTTATAGTTGGTCTTGTTGACTGTGGTTTCTTTCAATTAAGAGAAACAGCAGTTATTAATAATGATTTAAAATCGTCGGCTATTAAAACAAATCATCGTAAATTATAAAGTAATGCGGAAAACGTTTTGAAATGTTGACTGAAGGAACGACATAACCATTATAGAGAGCAACGGGCTTCACCTGTTGTGCAAGTTGCACCAAGACTTGAAGTGTATCAGAGGATACACGTTGTGTTCCTACAGTAAGACATTTATAAATATTATAAAATAACCGTAGGCTACAAATATGCTGCGATTGAACGGTTTTTTGTCACTTTTAACTTGCGTCAGCAAATGTTAATTAACAAATAAAACGCATTTAATTTTGTGCTATAAATAAAAGTCGGTTCACCAATACCCATTTCTGCATAGTTGGTATTTTTTAGCGAGTTTTTATCAAGAAAATCTCGATTATAGAGAGGTAACGACTTTTGTATTTTCGAAAAAAAATTAAATGAGTGCAAATTGCAGCCCCTTATACCCGTATTCAAGGTCAGTTTAGCACCTCGAATTCTCATAACTGGAGAACGCATTTAAGCACCGGAAAGAATATTTTTCAGTGTAATAAAATTAACCAGAACTCTCTTGTCTCTTATGTGATATATTGTTATGTATAACGTCGCTTTCAAAGCTTCTGCGCAAGCAAGAGACTTCCGGTTTATTTTTTCACACTGCAAAATTCTTGCCTGAGGTTAAATTCGTTCTCTAATTTTCAAAGTAAAGTTTTTTCATGGAAAATTGTAAATGTGCTTCACGAAAATGCTATATTTTTTAACTCGCCAATTTATTTTTATGAAATGTAACTCATATATTGCCATCAAACTACAGATGCAACGTTCGAAAATTCAGTTTTTTAAAATAATAGTAATCTAAGTTTTTCCGGAATTAAATTCAACAGATTTTGAAAATTGCCGCGAAATATATTCCCTGTTGTTAGAGAAGGATATTGTTGCGGGCCAAAAAGTTAAATATAATAAACAGGTGCGTATATTAAATGATTTAGTCGTTGCCTTTAGTATTTGTAGCCAACAGAATGTCACAGATTTGATTTTTCATATGGAAATGACAGAAAAAACACAGATGCTTTGGCGTGAATTGTTTATAAAAGTCAGCTACTTAATTTTAACATAAATAAGTTTAAACAAGTCTAATGATGTGTTTAGGGGATAAGGTAAGTTGCGTTATCTGTTACACAGCTTATGAAACTTCACTACTATAACGCACTTGCTGCGTCCCGACTTTTTTATGAATCACTTCGACTAGACGACTTATCACTTTTAGAAGGATATCGTCAGCATCTTGCATATTTAAAATGTGTTTTACCGAAGTATGAAAAGTAGCTTATTCTAATGATTTTCAAAAAATTCTTCTATATAAGGCTAAGTTAGGATAACTAAGTGAATATTGGAACCTATGATGGGTTCTCCAAGCGTACTTATAAGTTAGGGTAATCCTAAAATAACTTTTTAGGTTTGTAGGGATCTTAAAAACTAATTAAAGTTATTTTCCTATAAGTTTGCCAATGTTGTTTGTATAAACAATAGAATATATTGTAATAAAATTGGGAAAACTCTAATTAAAAAGTTTATTTGAGTAAACTGGACATCGTAATGGAATACTTATTCTTACGTATCTTAAGTACTCTTCGCTGGGCCTAATCTGTAGAATTGAGTTATTGAGCCAGCTGGATTTGGTAGCCATGAAAATGCAAATTTTTGAGAGAATACCAGCGTATTCTACGCAGCATAATGTTTCTTGAAATGTTGCATTATTGACCACGATGCTGATGTGTTTTCTCGGAATCGCGACTACATTACGGCAAAAAGCAAAAAAAAATGCTGAACGACCGGGACGAACAGGTGTTGGTTTGACATCAATATCCAACCCAAGCCCATAGATTTTTAAAATTATTTCCCTCACTGGAATCATTTTGTCAACAAAAAACTGGACGCAACTTGAAAAGCGTGGCAGTCAAGATTTCACCATTTAAAAAAATAATATTTCGCAATCAAAATGCGTTGTTGTGTTGAATAGCGATCCATTTTTACCAATGGCGGACTGCCTACTATCGAACCATTATAATGGTTTGACTGCCAGAGCTCAGTAGCAGACATGCCGCTTTAAATTTCCGGCTCCTACTGGGTTAACCATTATTTACAATAATGTGAGTTAGTAATGTACCATTATGACATTTTTTGTACCACACTTCTTGGAACATTTTCTCAACAAAATCCGTATTCGTTTCAGGTTCTTTGCCTAAAAGTTGCCAATTTGGACGGTTCAAATCGCGACTTTTAAGAAGAAAATCTATAAAAGTTTTAAAGCAATTTTTCTTGTATTTCTTGACGTTTTTACGCAAATCTGTTATATACACTATATTTTTTCAACCACACAAAATATTTTGGTTTGTGTGTCTCGGTGGTCATCAGTGGCACCCAGCGTTTTTTTTTCTTTAAATGCTCATAAGTTTTTCCTTTAAACGTAAAAATCTAAGCTGTAGCATATACTATACTTTTTATACTATAAACCTGTGTACCCCATTGGGTTGCCGTTGCTTTATCATTTTCGGAAATACAAAAATGTTTCTAAAGCAAACACAAAGTTTTACAGGAAAAACTGGCCCGATTTTCCTGGGTAACAAACCGATTTAAGTCACATGCAAAAGAAACGCACAAACCGTATTTGATCAATTCGCTCATTATTTCTTGAGTTATCGGTGTGATACATATATGATTATATATTTATATATATATATATATATATATATATATATATATATATATATATATATATATATATATAAACGTAAAAATTTAAACTGATCCCGGAGATGTGTTGCAAGGGGTCTTGTTTCCGCTTATATGAAGAATTTTTTTTAAAATTCTAAAGCAGCCATCTCCTCGTTAGTGAATTGTGTCTACGAAAAGTCACTAGTACCATATTCCAAATCACACCTTGAGCGAACGTTTGTTGTAATTCGACAGGAAAATGTGATATTGCATCAGTAAAATTTATCTTTTTGGCACGCAAATATTCCACACAAAAGAGGGCAAGTTTCACAAAAAGAAAATGTTCACTTCAGACTGTGGGTATCCACAGTTTTGGAAATTTAAAAATAATACCTGCCGAATTTTTAAAACTGACGAATTCTAATGATTACATTTGGCTTGGCCTGTGCTAATTTCTGCGAGGGTATTTGCTTAAAATGGTGGAAATATTACAAGGAGGCTGGAACACCACCAGCGTCGCCGAAGGTTACAGATAGCTAGTCACAAAGTCAAAATTGCCCAAACCATTAAAAATTCATCAAATGAAAACAATTAATATTTCCCGAAAAACTTTTAAGAAAACAGCTCTGGCCGCAAAACCATTGCCTCTAAACATAGTGTATGTAATAAATTGAATACCCTTATCATTTAAAATGAATTTTACTATTAATATTAAATAAAATAAAGAACAAAAATGTAGTTTAGAAAATGAATGAAAATATAAAGAAACTGGGTATACTGTCTTGTTATTCTAGATGATTGCCAAAGAAGATTGTACTCGACACGCCTGTAAAAACGTTTTTTTTTTTGGCCTCGGAAGCTTTCAGGGCCCCACCTCACACTCCAGAAAACAATACGTTCCGGACTTTTTATCTTTATAGCTTTAGTATTTAGAATTGTAAAATTAGCAGTAACATATTTGCACACTTAAAATAGAAATAATTTCTTTTAACAATCAATTCTCGATTAAAAAAAACGGACTAAATTTATTACCCAAGCAGATGTTTCAGCAATAGGCAAGCGAGCACTCACTTTCTTCAGCTTAATCTAGATAATAGAATTGGCAATTTAGCGCAGCTAGAAATAGAGAACGTTTTCGATTTGGAATGACCTCACCTGAAAATTTATGATACCTACCTGAAATATTAAGATTCCTTTTCGTTTTCATTTCGTGCAATTTATGACAATCTTAACCTTGCAAATTATTTGTATTGTAAGAATTCACTTTTCTATTTGCGTTTTCTTCAACCTAAACCATTTATTTTCCGTCAAACAATGAATCGTTTCTCAAAGAATAAGTATTGTCATATCAAATTAATGACTATCGATTTCACGTAAGTCTGATTTATTGTAAGGACGGGCACGACTTTATCAGACACGCCCAATAATTATTGGCTATTTCATTTTGATGACCTAGTATTTTTCTAGGAAAGCGAATCTGAAAAGAAGCTATGAATATTTAGACTGAAAGTGTAATTACACTGAGAGAAACGTAAATTATTTATATTATGCCTAAATGTGTCAGAAGGTCACTCTAAATTTAAAAAGTCCAAAATAGAAAACTATACATAGTTGCTGTAATTAAATAAAACTAAGAAAAAAAGAAGAATATAAGAAGCTTGAGCTGTAGGCCTAATTTGACTTGCTTATGCACAAAAAATTCCCAGGCATTGCTGGAGTGCTCAGATTTAAAAATGAATTGAATGGGAATTTCAAAGGGATGACACATTACGATGGGCACTTTTTGCCTTGAAACCAAATTTTTTTACAACTTCAGAAAAGAAAAAAGTTCCGGAAGCAGCAAGTGAATTTTCACAAGAATTGTACACTATTAGTACAGCATATGACCAAAATTAATACTTTAAATTTAAACAAACCTGGAAAATTGATTTTTGAAGTCCTAATACGCGTTCATTTAAACAAGTATATTAATATAAAGTATTACCATCGATATCTCTCTATTATAATAAAAAATATTTAAATCTTGTCTTCTAGCTCCTTTTTAGAAAAAACTTGAAATACTCAACACTCAATTTTCTATAAACTGAAAAATTAAAATGTGATATCTAGTATCTCGTAAATATCTTTAGAATAAGCTTATATTACAAATTTCATTATACTTACAAAAGATTTACAGAAGAAAATTTAATTAATATCCAGAAAATGAATGTATCTGCCAGATTATTGTAAACGTGGCAGATATTTTCCTTATTAATCGCCTGGATAATTTCGTTTTAGTCGACCTAATCGAACCGGTTTTTCCTCGGGTTTTTCCAACAACAAAAAAGTTTTTTAAAAACAAATCTCTATTTGGCATTTTCTTTCACTATTAACGGTGACAAAGTTATCCAGGAGTTTTTAAGATAAATGAGATCTTGATCCAAACGTCTGAAATCGGGCACTATTGTTTCTACCAGATATTAAACTTAGTGAAACTAAACAAAATGTTACATGCATGGGGCGGGAATAGAACCCGGGCCGCCCGCGTGTCACGCAAGCATTCTACCACTGAACCATTAATGCTAGCTAATAAAATGTTTACGTAGTACCTATAGAAACCGCAATTTGATGCCCCAGGAAATTTTATATTATATTCCAAAGTAAATGTAAGTAAACGGGTAATTAGTATATTTATAATATACTAATATAATTTTGCAATGTGTTTCATAAATAACCTTTGCAATGAACACAATTTTGATTTCTGACTTGTCTAAAGCGAACTGCCAAATCTTGCTATTGTCAAATTTTTTATTTTGTTAAATATTCAATAACTTTGAACTTCCTCTCTGCCACTAACATTTGCACTACCACTTTAAATGTTTAGCTCCCATTTTAGAATAACTTTTCCCCTTAAACCAGAAAATTCTTCCAAAATACTGCTATCAATTAAAAGATAAAAAATTTAACATTTTGAAATAATTGAGTTGTGACCCAATAATCTGCCGGTCGACGGTTTCGGTCTTAGATAACGTCTTTTTTTAGTCTACTGATAAAATAACTGCTTCAAAATCATTTTCATAGAAACGTGGGGCCGATTTCTTTCTTTTCTTCTCTTATTCCTGTAATATGATATTTACTAACATCCTGTACAATTTTACAAAGTGTTCTAGTTTCCACTTCCACTTAATGTTTTACCAAGAGACAAGCAAACATTCGCTTTTATTAAATAAAGAAAAAGAATGGAGCTTGCTAATCGAAGTCTTTTATGTCAATGTTCGCCGATTGTTTGGTAGTGCCTGAAACAATCTGTTCTGCTATCAATTTATTATTTTTTATAAACTATCAGGGTGTGCAAAAAAATTAATACACATTAAAGAATTGCATGTATGTATGTATGTATATAGAATATGGGATGGCTTCGGAAGATGCGTCTATTCTTCCATTCACCACAGACTTTTATAAATTCAGTGCGCAGCAAGTATCGAACCGTTAAAAATTAAAAAATTGATAACACGAAAAATGAGCGGCTTCCGAACACTATAAGACTCACGGTACGTCTTTTTGTCCGTCATTTATATGTAAGTTTTACACTTTGCGAAAAATTTTAACCACAAAAATTTGAACATAGACAAATTTCCACTAATTCGCGCATCTGCAAGAATCCGGGAAATCGACGCTATTTTTATCCACTCGCTGCTGGGTATGTACAAACAGGTAATGATGAGTGGTTCGAGGCATGATAACCCACTTTTCTGTGCCTGAAAGATTTGGTATGGATCTCGAAGACATGTGGTTTCAAGAGAACGGTGTCACTTGCCACACATCACGTAAACCTAGGGCATTATTGCACGAGGTATTGCCTGGTCGTGTAATCTCACGTTTGGGTAATAAGAATTGGCCGCCTGCATCATGCGATTTAACCCCTTTAGACTTTTTCGGGGGTTTTTAAATTCAAAAGTATATGCCAATTAGCCCACGACCACTCAAGCCTTAAAAGAGGGAGATTAAACGCTGCATCACTGAGTCCAGCCACAGTTCAAAATTTCTCCAAAAGAACGCAAGTGTGACATCAACGCTAAGGAAAGCATCAATCAGAGGTGTTGTTCCATACATAATTTCCACATGTTCAATTTATGATTAAATCATATTTCGGTAATAAATTAAGAAAACTGTATTTTATTTGGAATTTTAATTTTTTGTTGTTGCTGGGTCACCTCTATTTTTTACATTGGCTAATATTAAAAGAATCTAGCTTGCAAACGCTTTAAACAAATTTCTATTTGATCACGGCAGTCGAATGTTACATCAAATTTTAAGAACTGTCGATGCAGCAAGTGCGTTATGGAAGCAAATTTTCATTAAAATGTTTTTAATACCACATATGCAAGCAGGCATTAATCTGGTTACCGGTATAACCTATATAGTAAAAACAATGTACCATATTTTATTAAAATACCTTATTGTTTAAAAATGTACAAAAATTTTCCGAAAATAAACTTGTTTCCGTGAAAACCGGTTTCCTAGCCAACAAACCTTAGGTTAATAGCAAATTGAGTTACTGAAACTTAAAGCATTTAATAATAATTCGCTACCAAAACGCACTACATGCAGTCGATTTGTTTTCTTACAAACATGCATCATATTTCGTTAAAAATGCAAAAATTAAATAACATAAGGGTGTTCAAAAAAAATTTGTAGCTATCACCAACGACTTATGGGCCATCCTGTGATTGTTAAGATAATTGTATAAGATGCATCTCAAGACACCCTATAATTAACGTATACAACTTTTTCTCGTATCTTGTATAATAACAATTATATTGAGCTTTGCCTTAGAATACATCAACCTGTATATATGTAAACACATTTTTTTTACATAATCCGTATTTGTTTTGACGTTTCAAATCGCAACTTTGACGTTTTGAGGAAAACCCAATTTTTTTTCTTTGAACGTACAGACCTAGATTTTGGCGCCTGGTTCACTCTTTATAATACAAACACGCTCACTAAATTTGATTGCCCTTGCTTTGTTATTTCCGGAGATATAAAGTTTTCCTGAAAGAAAATACAAAATTTTGCGGAAAAACCTGGGCCGATTTTCCTAGCTAACGAACTTATCCAAGCCACTTGCAAAAGGAAGGTGCTCAGAAAATTTGATTAAAACTGGCCCATTATTTTTTGAGTTATCTGTGTGTGACACACGCACGCACGCGCGCACACAAATATTATATATATATATATATATATATATATATATATATATATATATATATATATATATATATATATATATATATATATATATATATATATATATATATATATAAAACTATCAAAATTAAAACTGGCCCTGGATATGAGTTCTAGGGGGCCTAGTTCACGCGCTCATTTGAAGAATTTTTTTCAAAATTAAAAAGTCGGGATCTCCTTATTAGTGAATTTTTGAAAGAAAATTCGCTAAAAATACACCTTACCTTAACTATTTTGAATTTTTTGGAGTTTAGACATTCAAGAAAAAATTTCGCCCTTCAGGTTTCTGTATTATAGCAAATCAATAATAATTTTCTGTGTTGAAATTTTAAAGAGTAACTGTTGGCGCTTACATCAATACTCCATTATAGTCATGAATACTGGATTAGTTTGCTCATGGATGAAACTCGGAAATGCTCTACGAATAATTCAGACCTGTGACACAGCATTCTTGTTCCATTGAATTTTCCCTTTCCGCTGTATCCCTTTCATTTTTCAATGGAGTTAGGTCTGCGAAGCTCAAACTTATCTAAATGGCACGTTCATCATCGAATCGATCAGTTTTAAACTTAAAACGATCCACTTGTATAATATACCTACCATTTATGACCAATTCAATCGTTTGTCGCATTTGTTAGGGGTTATAACTCACCATCATCATCATAGTCTAAAGGCAATGTCTTTCCGTCACAACCATGCAACGCTGTCTTTAGCAGCTCTTTTTATTTCATCGTAACTTCTGCAGAAGGCTGTCCTGACCAAATTATCTTACTTTCGCAGGTGGTCGAGAAATGTTTGAATTTTGGAAAGAGTAAGGCTAGATGTATACTTACAACAATTAGAACCGTAGACCGGTTTCGCTCTCATTAGAGCTCGTCAGTACGGCATACCAATTGTAGGAAAATACACCTATAAAGTAGAACGGATAAAGTAGCCAGCCTTCCAACAGTAATTGAGTGGTGAATGTGTCCCCACCTAGTTGCGGAACCAAGTAGTATGTTGTCACGCCAGCTCCAAATAACACAAAGTGTTAAAAAATAGAGACTGTATACAACTAACTAACAATTTAATAAATTGTCAGCCCTGGCCCTGGTTTTGTGTTATTTGGAGCTGGCGTGACAGCATACTACTTGGTTCCGCAACTAGGTGGCGACACGTTCACCACTCACTTAGTGTTGGAAGGCTGACTACTTTAGCCGTTTTACTTTATAGGTGTATTTTCGCTGCAATTGGTATGCCGGAATGACGAGCTCTAATGAGAGCGAAACCGGTCTACGGTTCTAATTGTTGTGAGAATACATCTAGCCTCACATACTTTTTTCCTATATTAGGTTAGAAATGGGCCGGGGCTGACAATTTATTAAATTGTTAGTTAGTTGTATACAGTCTCTATTTTTTAACACTTTGTGCTATTTGGAGCTGGCGTGACAGCATACTACTTGGTTCCGGAACTAGGTGGAGACACGTTCACCACTCACTTAGTTTTGGAAAAAGTATACTGTTCGTCTGTCGGCTTGGAGAAAGCGTATAATACTGTACATAAGCCGAAGCTGTAGAGTTCTTTGAAACAATATGTTGTGGATTGGCTAATTCAAGCTGCATATTAAGTCGCTATATGAAGATATATGGCAGTAGAGCATATGTGCAATCTTCAGATCATACTTCTTGGGCCGGACGCAGCGTGTTGTTTGGGGCAACGTTTTCTTATGAATAATTGGCCAGTGAGCGGGGTGTGCCTCAGAGTTCAAATCTTGGGCCTCTACTATTTGTAATATATTAAATGATCCGCCTGTCAATATAACTTATCACATGTGGAGCCTGTATGCGGGGCTGCATTTAGTACGGAATTAGAACATCTCACCAATGTATCCCTTATGAGAGTGGAAAAGTGGTTTGCAGCAAACGCTGTTAAGCTGAATAGAGCTAAAACTTAGCTATAGGCTAGTGGAGAAATTAATTAACAAACCAAACAAAGGAAATGTTGGCTTAATCAACGACTTTTAGAAGAGAGAAAGTCAAAAAAACTTGGTTTGCTTACCATTTTTAACATCGAATCACGAGGGGTCTAGATCACATTTTTTTTAAAGTTGCCAATTTGCAACTAAAATTTTCGACAAAAAAAATGCTTCAAAAAACTTCTAGGTAACCCAAAAGACAAGGATAGTACGTCCAAAATTTATGAAATAAGTTGTAAAGATTGTGAACTTAAATACGTCGGACAAACAAAAAGATCTATTGAAATTAGATTCAGAGAACATTTAGCACAATTAAGATACGGTAATATAGATAGATCTTCCGTCGCCCGACATATTTGGGATAATAATTACCACGTTAAGGAGGATAATCTAAAATTAATTACAAAAGTTAGACAACCAGGACAGCTAAACGCCTGCGAAACTATATATATATATATATATATATATATATATATATATATATATATATATATATATATATATATATATATATATATAGTTTCGCAGGCGTTTAGCTGCTATAGCTATATATATAATTTAAGATATGCTTTTAAAATAGTTAACACAAACTAGAGTAGCCATTAAAAAATATCGGTTAGGTCATATCTCTAATTTAGGATATTGTTTCTTTAATTCCACAAGTTGAAATACTAGGAAGCTGTATTTGATTAAATGAATGTATCCAAGATACAATTTCGCACTTTATATATATAAGAAGTATAACATTAAGTAAAAAAGAGGGGACGCAGCGAGTGCAATAAAGTAGCGAATACCTTGTCTTACAAGCATATAATTGCACCTGTATAAGCATATTTATGCTAAATTTAGTCTGCGTCTGCTGGATAACCTTACAATATCTCTTTATCTACACATTCACAGACATGTTAAATTTATGTAGCTAATTTTTATAAACAATTCACTGCAAACCATCTGAATTTTATTTATCAATTCAACATAAAAAAGTCTGGACGCAGCAAGTGCGTTATGGTAGTGAATTTTCATAGAAATGATCTGGCACAAAATATTTTTTAAACTTTTTTTTAACTTAGAAATATAAATTTTGTTATATAGTCAACTTACGTACCAAATTTGGTTACCATAGATTTTCTATTTCTTGAGATAAACATTTTTTTTTGAAAGAAAACCCAAAATTTTCCCGGGAAACCTCGTTCGATTTTCCTGGCTAACGAACTTATCCAAGCCACTTACAAAATGAAGTCATATGCTAAATTTTATTAAAATCGGTCCATTATTTTTTGAGTTATCGGTGTGATACACACACACACATATATATATATATATATATATATATATATTATTTATAACAGGATTTTTAACACGGCATTTCTGTATACTATACAAGGAGAAAGCTTAAGGGCAAGGCCGCAGGGAGACAACCGCATACACGTGTTTCAAGCTTGTTAGCTATCATCAGTACGGTATAGCCAGGTGATGAAGGGAACACCCTGGATGAAGAAGCAAAAATACACGGAGTGACAACAGGCAACCAGTGCACATGTGGAGCATCATTCGGAAGACCCTCAATTCGAGGGCAACAACCAAAATCGCCACGGGGGCAAAGAAATCACCTGCGTGATCATCCGGAGCCCATACTATTTATAACACGATGCTGCAAATGTGCACTGGTTGCCTGTTGTGACTCCTTGTATTTTTGCTTCTTCATCCAGAGTGTTTCCATCATCACCTGGCTATACCGTACTGATGATAGATAACAAGCTTGAAACACGTGTATGCGGTTGTCTCCTTGCGGACTTGCCCTTAACCCTTCTCCTTGTATAGTATACAGAAATGCCGTGTTAAAAATCCTGTTATTAATAGTATGACTCCTGGGCTCCCGATGATCACGCAGGTGATTTCTTTGCCCCCGTGGCGATTTTGGTTGTTGCCCTCGAATTGAGGTCCTTCCGAATGATGCTGCAAATGTGCACTGGTTGCCTGTTGTGACTCCGTGTATTTTTGTTTCTTCATCCTAAGTGTTCCCATCATCACCTGGCTATACCGTACTGATGATAGCTAACAAGCTTAAACACGTGTATGCAGTTGTCTTCTTGCGGCCTTGCCCTTAACCTTTCTCATTGTTTAGTATATATATATATATATATATATATATATATATATATATATATATATATATATATATATATATATATATATATATATATATATATATAAACATATAAAAATTGAAAAGGACCCCTGATATGGCTTCTAGGGGCCCTAGATCGCGCTCATTTGAAGAAATTTGTTCAAAATTCAAAAGTCGGGATCTTCCCATTAGTGAATTTTTTCTAAGAAAATTCACTAAAACCAGTCGAATCACTGACTGTTCCAGATAATGCAACTTAATCATTTAATTTTAAAAAAAGATTTTTGGAGCATTCCATCTGTAATCTAATGGCAATATATGAGTTAAAGTTCGTAAAAATAAATTGACGAGTTTGAAAGATACAGTAATTTCGAAAATCAAATTTGCATTTTTCTATGGAAAACATGACTTTTAGAACCGGCGAACAAACTGAACCTTCGCAAATAAATTTCAGCTTAATACAAAAAACGGAAGTCTGTGCGAATAAAAATGCCAAGCCAAGTGCCCAGTAGCGAGTTATTAGTTTTAAAATTGTGGCACGTACAGATTAGTAAATACATATTAGTAAATGGCTTTTTGATCATTATTTTTATCACTAATAATCAACTTGCTAAATAATAACAATGGTTAATGGATAAAATCACCAATTATAACTATGATTCTTCACGCTGTTTGAATTCTTTGTATATAAGGATCACTGTAGTGCGAATATCTTCAGTTATTATTAACTAGAGAGTTCAATGACGCTACTTTTATCCATTATTTATAAATCCACCATAAAATACAGTGATTATAATTCGTTATTTCAATACAGACAAAATTCCGTTATAAAAACTCATAACAAATTGCTTGTAGCAAAACGACTCTAATTAGTGTAAAAAAAAGGACTAGGTGCAAAGTTTATTATAACAGATTGGTACGAGGGATATGTGAAATTATTTTTTAAATAACTAATTCAGAGAGAAAAGAAGCGCGAGGCTAGATTCTTCAAAATATTACAAACGGAATGATAGAAAAGCGCGGTCAAGTGATTCGATGATGACTTTAGACAAAAGTTTTTAATTCGTTACAATGACTATCATTTTTGGGCTCGTATCATAGTTACTGTAAAACAAGAGGCCACTTGCGCGTCGTTCGTATGAAGTGACATACATACTTTTAAAAAATGTTTTTATATAAATATGCATTCCCAAGAAAATCCCCAATTTGGTACAATGTAGTTATACGAGAAGGTGCCCAAAAGAAATCAAACTTTAATTCCCTTCAAAGTACTCTCCACTGGCACTGGTACATTTGTCTAATCTTTTATTCCATTGTTCGAAACATTTTTGAAATTCTCCTTGTCTCTGTCTTCTCTGACGTGTTTTTCGTCACCTCAGCAAAGTCGATAAACTGTTTCCTTTCATGTCTCTTTTCATTCAGCGAAATACAAAAAGTCGCAGGAGCAAGGACAGGTGAATAGAGAAAATGGGGCAGAGAGGTTATGCCATTTTGGGTCAAAAATTGGCACACATAGAGCTGTGTGAACAGGGACGTTAGTTTGGTAAAAAAAAAAGAGCCGACGCAAACTGTTTCGTATTATTTTCAAAGCTTTCAGGTAGAAAGCTTGTGAAACAAACTCTGCATGGACAACCTCTCTTATATCAAAAACAAATCAGCGTTGGTTTGACGTTTTATTTTACTTGACGAGTTTTTTTGGGTATAATCAAATTTGGACTCTTCCACTGGCTTGAATGTTGCTTTGTTTCAGGATCGTAACCTTAGCATCATGATTCTTCAACTGTGACGACTTTAGTAGAAAATTTGGATTATTTCGTAACTCTTCTTTAAGAGCACAAAATGCTTCCACGCCACTTTGCCTCTGTTTAGCAGTCAGCAGCCGAGGCACGAATTTGGCAGCCATTCTTTTCATCCCTAAATTTTCCGTTAAAATTCACTAAACTAAACTACAAGTCACCCCAGATAACTTCACAACTTCGTCAATGGTCCGCCGTCGATCGTCCAGGATGATTTCGCATGTCATAACATTTTTATCAGTGCTACCCATGGAAGTACGATCAAAGGCAGGTGTTTCATCAATTGACATTACACCACTTTTGAAACTGTAAAACTTGTTAAACACTTGAATTTTCTCTAAAGCATCATCCTTGTCAGCCATTTTTAACATTTCCAAGGTTTCTGTGCAAGGTTTTGCGAGCAAGAAGCAAAACTTTGCGGCCGCGCCCTATTAAAGAGAATCAGCAATTGAAATACAAAGAGCCCTCAAAAAACTCTCACTCAAAAATTCACACATGCCGAACAGAACCTTTCTTTGCAATGACTCTTAACGTGCTGAGTCTAGAAGTGTATCTCTATACTGTTCTAGCGACAGAACGCGGTACTACAAGAACTCCGCCCACCACAACATTAGTTCGGTTTTTTTTTGGCTACCCGTCGTACATATAATGATCATTTTCACAATGTAGTTCTTTCGATTAATGATTTCATTATTACTGTCAAAATTATTATTAACTTTAAAACGTCGTTCTAAGAACTTTGTGATCGGACAGGATAGTTAGAGTACCTGCATCTGATCTGAATGTGATCACGTTGAACTAGCTGCGTGAACACTTAAAAATTTGGAAATAAAAAAAAGTAACTTACAGAAGCTTGTTGCACCTCCCAAATGGTTCAAATTGTAAGCCCGATATATCAGGGATAATCATCACCATATTGATAGATATCATAAAACTAATTAAAAATCTTACACAACAAAGACATATAAACGCCTTTGAATATATATATATATATATATATATATATATATATATATATATATATATATATATATATATATATATATATATATATATATATCACTAAATAGGGTAATAACAAAAGTTGTATAAATTCAGCACCGCCGCCTGTGTATAGTTTATTGATCGACTACTTTACAAAAGATGCCGGCAAAATCAGTGGCAATAAAGATAACTGAATTCGAATAAAGGAACTTTCCGGTAGACAAACAGTGAAAGCTTGTTTGTTTGAACCACCCTCAAGCGTCTAAGCCGTGTACCTGCACATAATATAAACATAGTTGTAGACGTCAAAAGTTTAGAATTTTTCATCCTCTGATGACGCTAAGTTGGTTTGTGAAACGAACGTCAGGTCTTTTTTAAATGTGTTGCGGTGGTCATCACAGGTTCCAATCTTCACTTAGTCACATATATTTGTTAACCACCTTTGCCTGATTAAGTTTGTTTTCACATAATATCACGAAATACTTCAAATCATGCAACAGTATCAAATTGCCTAACGCACAGAACGAAGACAATGTACGTATGTATATTATTTAAATATCACTTGATTAAAGTGTCTTAAATTTAAGACGGTCTGACAAAATTATAAGAAAATTCTGATGAATTCTTAAACATTTAATCAATACGTTTTAGTGAATTCTCACCCATAACTCAAGAAATAATGGCCGCTTTTGATAACTTTTGGCAGGTACCTTCCTTGAATGAGTGAATATTGGAACCTGTGATGAGCACTGATAAGTACAATCTGGAGAACCCAATTGATCACAATACAAAACAAATAACAAAGCTATGGTAACCAAACCTGTTATGTAGGTTAATGTCCAAAAAAAGTAAACTATGTACCAAAATTTAGATATCTATGTTGCAAGAAAACAAAGTTAGAAGCATTTAATTTAAATAAATGTTTAGTGCCAGATCAGTTCTATGAAAATTCAGTAGTGTAACGCACTTGCTGAGTCCAGACTTTTTATGGTTGCGTGTAACATTACCAATATTTACTTATAAATTATAATTACCATCCTAGCCTTAGAAATAAAATACTAAAATGTATATTTTATAATTATTTTATTTCAATTCTCACATTTCCATAAGCTCATAATACCCATGTTACTTGGGGTTAATAATAAAATCTACATTACCATACAATAGAAGCTAAAAGCTTATGGTATTAAAGTAACGCAGTGAATGTACGCGCTAAGAAAAAGAATAGAAAAGCAAATATATTAGGTATTCTGTAAACATTTTTTTACCGGCGGTTCATCTAAAATAATGTGATTATACTTTCAATAGTCACCATTATAGAAGGGGCTATTATTGATTAGATCGTTAAGTATTAAAGCAAGATCCTATTTATAGAGGAAATGTAATGGTTATAATAAGAATACATAAATCGACGATCAAGTTGCAAAAATAAAGGTGTCTGTAAATTTTTAAATAACTCAATATTGCGTTTACCTATAAACATTTTCGAACTTGAATTTTGGCGGTACCTCATTTTGTCACTATAAAATCTACTTTTCTCTAACTACTTTTTTCCTAAAACCAGTTATATTATTTAGAACTTACGTTTTTTCTGGATCAGCTGGTCCGAATCGGATGATCAACAAACTTATTTACGCACCCAATACGTACTCAGTTTCGTTGAAATTTGTCAATTGTTCTTTGATTTAACCCTGTGGTTTGTGTTTCACAACCAAAAAATAAATCAATGAAACCATTTTTTTCGGTTGCAGGCATTTGTGAGCCAGAGAACTAGTCTACGCCTGTATTTAGTATGGGACGGTTTTACCACATGACACACGACAGCTTCACTAAGTTGAGGCAACAACAATCAATTAAAAGGTTAGTCCAACTTGTCTGTTGTTGTGTCAGGTACTAAGAGAAAGTACACTTGAGAAACCCATATCAGAACACATTTTAAACCTGACGATCCTTTGACTAACCAAGTTAGCGTGATCAGAGGATGAAATATTCTAACCGTTTGTCCTACGGATAACTCAAAAAATAATGTACCGATTGTGTTGAAGTTTGGCGCGTACCTTCCTTTTGAAAGTGTCTCAGATAAGTTCTTTAGCCAGGAAAATTGGACCAGATTTTCCAGGAAAATTTTGGGTTCCGGTTTGGAACACAATTTTATCTCAAAAAATAACTACCGCAACCAAATTTAGTACGTGGGTTAACGGTATAAAATTTAAACTACATAGCAAAATTGAGATGTCTATCTTTCATGACAAAAAAAGTTATAAGCGTTTAATTTAAATAAAAGTCTGGGTTCCGGGCTAATCATAGCTGTGCCACTGCACTGCTGAGGGTTACGAACGACATTTTGCGGGCCACGGACCAGGGTATGCTGACACTACTGGTGCTGTTGGATTTTTTCAAGGCCTTCGACAGCATAAATCATAATATATTGATGAAAATATTGAGAGCTGTTGGGATGGGCACCGAGGCTCTGGCTTTGATCAGATATTACTTGGGGGAACGCTACCTTATTGTGAGAATTGGCAGCTGCGAGTCGGATGCTCGTCTCGTGAAGAGTGGTGTGCCGCAGGGCTTGGTCCTTGCGCCCCTGCTTTTCGCTATTTACGTAAATCATTTCCCTAGGGCCATTCAGTATTCTAAAGTACAGATGTACGCTGACGACATTCAGATATACATTTCCTTCAATGCCGCAGAGCTTTCGGATGCACTGGGAAAGGTGAACTACGATCTGGATTCATTGTACATAGTGAAAATTTCTGACTAAGTTAATAGATGAGTTTGGGAAATGCTAATTTCTGTCATTAAAATGGAAAGAATGTGTTCCCTAAATAAATTTGAATGTGGTTGCCCTTACTTGACGAAACATACATATTAGTAATAGATGTCAATTCTAGTTTCTTCTTCTGTTAGTATGTCCCTCAGGTTTTTGATTTGACTTGTTAAAGTAGAGATCAATTTACAAAAAATAACTTAAGTCATTGTTTACATATTACAGACTGCTTAATTGTTCTATAATATAATTCCCAATATTATTGAGTAAGTATCTCAAAAAATATAATTTATTTTAAGCACTTTCAGAACCAAAATTCTAAATCCATTATAACCGAAACAAGCGTTAGGTAAAGTTAGCGGCAGCATTCGATTTTCGCGAGGAACTGGTGACCAATTAAACTAAATTATGAACTTGCCTATGCACTAGACAGTGGGATCCGCGAATATGCCTGATCATATGGACAACTGCTACTAGCACCATCTATTAGTATGAAATTGAAACCTCTTTCGTATTTAGAGGGTACCTCAGCATTTACTTTCACATAAATTTTATGGTAAAGCAGGGCCGGCTTGTCCCTAAGTGCTGTGGTGCTGCAGAAGAACCAAAAATTCGAACAACATTATTCTTAATTGGATGAAACCATTAAAATCCTAATTTATTGTCAGTAAATAGATACGTTGTTGTTTGAAAGCTCGCGGTTCTCTGGCGTTAAAGATTTGAGCAGTTGATCAAGCGCCAGACGCCAGCCCCAATCAATCAATTGGATATTGAAATAATGCCAATCTCCTAGGCCGGTCAAAGAAGTAGCTGACTAACATAGTTGTTCTGCCAACTAGATTACTATCGGTTCGACGGTCACCCCTGGCCATCGAACGAATGTACGCTAGAAAAGAGCTGCATATTTCGCTGTTCGCAACTTTTATTATATGCATATTATCGCAATATTCGTAGGAGTTTCCTGTTTGTGATTCGTGTTAAAATGGATGTAATATTTGAGATAGGTAAGACTAAGTTTGGTAAACTTAGTTACCAGGAACGATTAGCGAGGCAATTTAACGTAGCTATACAGGATGTTCCTTAGTGAATATTATGCGAATATTTAAGGGTGAGAGTAAGCATTAAAAATTAATAGTAGTTTGCTTTATCACCTATGATCCAAAAATATTTTGTTACGAAAATACGGGGTGTTGAAGTTTGAAGGAAAAAGTGGAAATTAGTGAATATTTTCGAAACCGCTTGAGATATTTCAGTGATATTTAGTACGGAAAGACAGCCAATAAATATGCACTTTTTTTTCAATAGAAAGATAATTTTCAGCTTTAACAGTGGCGTGCGTATGGGAACTGACTTCAATAATTTTGATTAAAAAAAAATTGTATGCCAATGAGTTTCCCCAACTAAAAATTATTTTTGATATCATCGTTCTATTGGAAAAATAAGAGTTCTATTGGGTTGTTTTCCTGAAATGCATTATTTTTGAGTAAAAAATAAATAAAATTTTTTATTATGTCCGAAAAACTCAATATAGGTAGGTAATTATTGTGCCATAAAATTATGAGTTTTCTTAAATCAGGATTTTACTTATGCTTCCAGTTTTTTCATGAAGGACACACAAAAATCTTAGGCACCTGCCGCCACTGTGGTGAAGGTCGAAATAAGAGAACAGATTATCGTTTTCTTAAAACCTTCTTCTTCTTAAGACGCCGTCTCCCTACGAAGGTTGGCGATGCAACTGGCTATAATGGTGCGTGGTACAGCACCTCTGAAAATCTCCACAGATGTCCGTCCGAACCATCGACGCAGATCTTTCAGCCATGAGTTCTGCCGTCTGCCCACAGATCGTTTGCCCTCGATCTTTCCTTCGATGAGGAGTCGGAGGAGCTCGTACTGCTCCCCCCTCATAATGTGCCCGATGTATTGGAGCTTTCGTTCTTTGATGGTTCTCAGCAGTTCTTTGCCTTTACCTATTCTCCTTAGCACTTCCTCGTTGGTTATCCTGTCTACCCAGGATATACGCGGTATACGGCGATACAAGTACATCTCAAAGGCGTCAATGCGGCTCTCCATTGATTGGCATAATGTCTAGCTCTCGGTGCCATAGAGTAGCACTGAGAAGATATAACAGCGCAATATACGTATGCGAAGCTGTAGGTTTAGGTCTCTACTGGTGAAGAGTTTCTTCATGGATATGAATGTCCTTCTGGCCTGTTCTATCCTTGATCTGATTTCCATTTTAGGGTCACTGTTCTCGTTGACAAGGGCTCCAAGGTAACGGACGGCACCTGTTCCACAACCTGGTTGTTAATTTGAAGGATCGCCCGTCTTGGTGCCCTGGAGAACACAACCACCTTGGTCTTGGCAACGTTTATGTGTAAACCATACCGTGTGCTATGCTCAACGATGAGGTCCATCCTATTTTGGAGATGTGGTAGGCTGTCGGCGACCATGACCGTTTCGTCGGCGAATAGTATATTATTAATAAGGGTGCTGTTGATTTTAACGCCCTCTTTCACATTCTCCAGTGCCTCCCGGAACACCACCTCCGAGTATATGTTGAAGAGTAGAGGGGACAGGACACATCCTTGTCTAGCACCCCTTCTGATTTTTGTTTCTTCGGTTGTTATGCCCTCTATCCTAATCTCCGCAGTCTGATGCCAGTACAGCTGCGTGATGATGTTCAGATCTCCCGCATCGACTCCGGTGTATTTTAGGATCTCAATGAGCTTCTGGTGCGAGAAACAGTCGAATGCTTTTCGGTAGTCAATAAAGTAGGCGTATATATCAACATTCATGTCTCTGCATCGCTGTGTGAGAACGTTGAGAGAGAAGAGAGCCTCGCGCGTGCCCATTCCATTCTTAAATCCAAACTGCGTCTCCCCAGCATGTCCCTCACATATGGCGTATATGCGAGTGTGAACAATGCGAAGAAACACCTTGAGGACGTGCGACATCAGGCTTATCATTCGATGGTCGTCGCATTGAGAAGCGTTTGGTTTCTTTGGCAGAGAGATGAACGTCGACCTCAGCCAGTCCGTTGGTATTTTCCCAGTTTCATATATTGAGTTGAACAACCATGTAAGAAGTTTTAGGCCTCCATCATCTGCACTGACGAGCAATTTCAAGGTTTCCGCGTGAATATTGTCTGGTCCTATAGCCTTGTCATTTTTCTGAAGTTTTATAGCACGTCTCACTTCCTCTGCCGTGCCAAATGGTTTTAACTAGCCAGCGGCTAAAATTGGCTCCTGGGTTTTTTTTAAATGGTTGTAGGCACCTCACATTTACTTTTAAGGTGTTGAAATATATAACTACAATATCAGCAAATTTTATAGAAGTTTGGTTGTATAAGGCTGATAATAGCACATACAATTTTGCGTCAAGGATATCTTAGCAATTATACGACCAACATAATTTACCTAAAAGACATATATTAATAGTAATCGTTTGAGCTGTGAAAAACGTTATTTTATACCACTATCGTAAACACGTCTACAGCTTATTAATTTTATTGTGTGTTAGCTTTTATTTATAGAACATTCAACGGACAACAACACTAAAAGCTAAATAAAAACAAAAACTACAAAATAATCTTGCAGAGATATTAATATTTATCACCTGTGGTTAAATTGGATCTATCGTGAAATCTTGATAAAATTAATTCAACCTTGAGCGTCTACACTTAACTGTTTGTCGTTTCGGATTATAAAGCTGCGTTCATAATTTCCTGATTCTCAGTAGACACAAATGAATCTGGTTTCGTGAGAAAATAAAACAAAATTCAGCGGTTTAAAACGGCTGTTAAATTATACTGAAAAAAGTATGATTAGTTTACCAATTAGAATATTCCTAACAATAATAATAATAATAACTTAATTCACCGCAACTACAAACGCTTGGTTGCCATACACTTTTTGGTGCCATAATTATTTTTGCGTTGAGGACTTCGCTCCCGGAACTTCACCGATGCCATATAAAGTCCAAAGAGCCACAATCTATAATGAACTTCAAACAACGAAACTTGAAAATTTAGAAAAGGTTATTAGCGAATTTTTATTTATTAGTGAATTTTCTAGTGAATTTTAATTTTAAAAAATTACAAATAGAGAGTTAGGTTTTGCAATTTTTTTTTAAATCAGCGCGAATTTGGGCACCTAGAACCCGAAAGGAAAGCCCGTTGGAATTTTTATATGTTTACACACACACACACACACACACAATATATATATATATATATATATATATATATATATATATATATATATATATATATATATATATATATATATATTATGTGTGTGTGTATGTATGTATGTATATATCTATGTTTTCAACGGATAACTCAAAAAGTGATTTACCGATTTTGATGAAACTCGGAAAGCACCTTTCTTTTATTAATAGATTGGACGAGTTCGTTAGCCAATCTGGTCGGACCGGTTTTTCTAAAAAAAAATAAACTGTTTCGAAAAAAAATTGTTTGGCAAAAAATAAGAAAGTCATTTTGATGAAATTCAGTAGGAATATTGCACTGGTAAAGTCCTTAGTAAATGCCAAAATGCAACTTTCAAGGTCTATAGAAAATTGAGTTATTGAAATTTGAACCATTTAATGAAAATTCGCTACCATATCGCACTTTCTGCGTCCCAAATTTTTTTCTGTAGTGTGGCGGCTGCTTTTTTAAACAAACCAATCAACCGATCCATGAATTTGAGCATTTTGTGTTGAAATCGACCAAAAGAAACTTAGGTTTGCATCAAAGTATCACAGCCGCCGTGATACGACCACTTTAATGGTCATTTGTGTTGCTATCATCTTGAATCTGAGGTCGTTGATTAACCATTCATTTCTGGAGTTATGTGTGGTGCTATAATTTATTATATATTTTCTAAAAAATCCTAATTGTTTTTTTGTCACACTAAAAGCAATTAAATTTAAATAAATAATATTTATATATAATATAATATTTTGACACAACTAGTATGAAGTCATTAAACCTGCATAATTAAAAGCCTACACTCAAAAAGAAAAAGATACAAATAAAAATGTTCGGGACGCAGCAAGTGCGTGATGGCAGTGAATTTTCATATGAATAATATATAATATACTAGTGATTTAGTCTTACATGAAAAGTTGCAAAAAATCACTTTATTTAATTAGGAACGCTAAAAAAATAAGGTAAAGAAAGGCAAGCAAAAACATGATTTTTAATATAAATACTTATACAGCAATTTGGATACAAAAGACAAACAAAGCAATTGATAAACAGGAAATAAACTCCATAAAAAATACACAAGAAAGCTGAATATAAAATAATTCCTGTAGTTGATGCATTGAGGGTGATGGTATGCATACAGAAGTCGAAGAAGAACCCCCAGGACGAAGATGGTTACTGTCCCATTACCCAAAAACTCGGGGGGTTGTCCTTACCTATCTGCATGCACACAACCGCATTTAAAGCACAAAGCCCAAGAAAAACTACTTGGTAGTGACCCACAAGAAAGTTACGGGACCTGTGGCGAATATGAGTGTTGTGCGGGGTAGACAGGGTTTGAAGGGGGTATTGCTGCAAAATGTGAAAAACGCATCTTTTCAAAGTCCGACTAAATGTTTGTCTTTTAGGATTTGCAAATTTTCATCTAAATTTTTTTGGGGGTTCCGTCGGAAAGCTTTTTGTGAATATTTATATCTTGCTAGGTGGGTAAATAGCTCCAACAGGTTCTTTGGCCAGAAGAATTTTGGGGAACATCATAAGTGTATTTACGGACAATTTTTGTACTTTTTCAAACAATAAAGTTATTTTGATGAAATACGGTACACTGTTTGTACTACATAGGTTATACCGGTAATAAAATCTGATGCCTGTCTTCATTAAAAAAAAAGACATATTTGCTATTAAATATATTTTTTGAAAATTTATTATTATAACGCGCTCGCGGCGACCAGACATTTAAAGTATAGTAGACGATCTAAATAAGAGGATAAGTTTGTTTATCTTAAAAAATGTGTCGAACATAACCGGAATGAGAAGTACTAATAAACTTATTTACGAAACAAAGCTTAAGCATAATTATATATTTATAATTTTTTTAGCGAATTTTCAGTAAAAAAAATTTGTTAATAGAGAGGTCACGATGAAAAGCTTTTGAAAAAATTTCTTCAGTTGAGCGCGAATTTTGGTCCCTAGAACTCAAAACCAAGGTCCGTCAAAATTTTTATATCCGAGCGATAATTCAAAAAATACTAAATTGATTTTAATTAAACTTGGCAAAAATCTTGTTTGGGAGAATACCGAGGTCCAGTTCGTTGATTATCCTTTATGTTCAAGTTTTTTCGGTGGAAAATCGGAGGAAACTTTTTGAAAACGCTATATTTTTGTAACTACCAGAGTAACTCGAATGAAACTTTACATGTGGCTGGAAATAGTGCAAATAAACATATGTTGTGAATTTTAAGTAATTTGATAAATAATATTTAGAGTTTTTTCCAAATTAAAAATAAAATCCCAAAGGCATGCGTTGAAACGATTTAGTGGTTAAAGTCCAATGCCTGACAGACAGTAGTTAACTGCTACGCGTAGATTAATTCATACAACCGGTAAAAACCATACATCAACGCTAACCAAACTAAATATATACCAGACAGAAAACATAATACCCGAACCAACAATCGTGAAATCTCGGCCGCAATTATCGAAAATGACAAACGACATGAAATTAAAAATTTGCCAATTGATTTTTATCTAACTGGAGGATTCAATCAATTATTAAAATACACTATATCTGTAGCTTAATTAACGGTCCCAAACACAGTTTTAGCGCAGCTTAGATATATTATGCTGTCGCATAATATAGCAGAAATTTAAACAAAATCAAGCCAAGTCTCTATAAAAATGAGTCTAAAACAGTTTCTTTTATCTTTAAACTTAAACATAACACTTCATATAAGACCGAAACAGTTGTAGTATGTGTTTCAATGGCTATTCTATTAATTCTATAATTATATAATTCTGTATACCTTGAATATAATATCCCGGGCATGAAGCCGATCTAAAGTATCACGCCAATAAAACCTTTGTTGACGTGTACCTAGATAGCGCAGAAGTACCGTGCTTGCGTCCTAAGCAGAAGGTTACGCGATCGAATCCAGCTTGAAGAATCTACGTTTCTTTTAATGTTTTATTTTGACATTTGGGGAAACAATAGTGCACATATTTCATACGTTTTGAACAAGATCTCGTTTTTGTTTAAAACGCCTAAATAAGTTTGTCACTTTTGAGTATGAAATTAGAATTATCTTATTGTTGTAATTGTTATTTAAAAACCCGATTTGATTAGGTTGACTAAAACGAAATCATACTGGCGATTAATAAGAAAAAATAACTGCTATGTTTATAATTTGGAAAGCTTCTGTATAACTGTAATGAAATTTGTAAAAGTTTCTTTAAAGAGACTTTCACTATCTACAGATATAGCAAAATTTAGTTCTCTAGCTTCATAGAAAATTGAGTTTTGAGCATTTTTCTCAAAAGGAGTTAGAACGCAAGATTTTTTGATAATAGTTAATAAACTTTCGAAGGAATTATTCAAATGTGCGCGTACTAGGACCTCTAAAATCGATCTTCAGGGGCTGTGTAAGTTTAAAGTATTAACTTTACTAATATGTCGTATAATAATAGTGTACAATTCTTATGAAAATTCGCTACTATAACGCACTTACTACATCCCGAAATTTTTTAATAGTGTATTAGTAATATTCAATTTTGATGTGCATTAAAACCAGTTAGTTTTTGCCATAAACTAGGATTCGTTGTTAAACACAACAGCTGATGCATAACATAATTTAAACAATTTAATTGCTGAATTAGTTTTCAGATAAGGGTTTTAACGAGCTGTGATGATACAACAACAATATACTTATTATCTGTGGAGTCTTTGACATAGTTTATCTAAGTACTTTACCGACAATGCACAGACCTGATCGTAATTACGCTAACGATTCTCAGAATTCCGCGGATATTGTTTTCATTGTTGTTAGCGGAATTCAATGATTTATATACATCCATTCTTACCGCACAAAGTCCGCTTAGTTTTATTGATTTAAGAGCCCTTTCCGGTACATTTTATAAGTTGTGACCTTTTGTACCAGCCTGTTTGTCCATGTCCACGCACAACTGTTTCACTAAACAATCTTTAATTAAGTACGCCTGGCCTTGTATTCTCACAGTTTAATTGAGCGTTTGTGTAAAGTATTCTTTAAAGGTTATCGCACAGTGTGTGGTATATGGAAAATTAATTTTGTCAGCGTTTATTACCGGAAACGGGTTCCATACAATATTTGCATTACTATCGTAATCGGCTTATGTGTTTAATTGTTTGTTCTTTAATGATAACCTCTTAGTTGGCTTCACCACAATGGATACTACTGTAGTTCCAGCTCGGTGCAATATAAATGGTTACTGAACTTCGACAAAGTATTATGCAAAGTATGTTATTGTTCTACAAGCGATTTAACTCTTTTGTGCTTTAAACCAATCGATTCTATACTGTACCCCTGTAATACATATGAATTTCCTGTAGAAATGTAGACAGAGAGAAATCACTTGAAAAGGTAAACAAAAATAATGCGCTTTCATTGGTATAGGGGTCGTTTACTCTATTTTTTCAATATTTTATTCTTTGGCAGTATAACAACTACGAGACGGGTCAATAAGTTTGTTGGATGAAACACAGGTTTTTTGACAAAAAATCATTTTATTTCTCATCATAGTCTCCTTTGAGCTCTATACACTTCGTCCAACGTTTCTCCAATTATTTTATCCCTTCCAAAAAATAAGATTTGTCGAGGTCCTTAAAATAGGTACTTGTTTGTGAGATAATTTCATCATTGGAGTCCAATATCTTTCCACCGAGCCATTTCTTTAAGTTTGGAAGCAAGAAATAGTCACTCTGGACTAAATCCGGAGAATAGGGCGGATGAGGGCGCAATTTGTAGCCCAATTTATGCAATTTCGCCATGGAGACCACACATGTGTGCACCCTTGCATTGTGTTGGTGGAAAATAACTTTTTTCTTGGCCAAATGCGGTCGTTTTCTCTTCAAATCGTCATTGAATCGGTCCAATAAGTTGATGTAATATTTTCCATTGATTGCTCTTCCCTTTGAAGGTAATCAATGTGGATTATACCACGTGCATCCCAAAAAACGGTCGCCATGACTTTATTGGCTGACAAACCCACCTTGGCCTTCTTCGGCGCCGATTCGCACGGAGAAACCCACTGTTTTGACTGCTGTTTAGTATCTGGTGTGCTGTGGTGAATCCAAGTTTCATCCGCGGGTACGAAACGGCGCAAAAACTCGTCCCTATTGCGGTTGAACAACGCCAAACACTTCGACGTTGTCACACGATTATGTTTGTGGTCGATTGTGAGCAAACGCGGTACCCATCTTGTGAATAGCTTTTTCATACCCAGGTGATCATGCAAAATGGAATCCACTGAGCCATGTGATATGCCTATGGCTTCCACAATCTCCCGCACTTTCAATCTCCTATCGACCAACACCATATCGTAAATTTTTTCAATTGTTTCGAGTGAAGCGTCCAGAACGTTCGGCGTCATTTGTGCTTGTACGGCCGCAACGAAATTCAGTAAACCACTTTTATACCATGGAAATTGTTGGTTCAGAGTCTTCATAGTATTTATCAAGCTAAGCCTTGGTTTGAGTGATGTTTTTTTTTCCGCAAAAAATAATGTTTGATGAGCAAACGAAATTCACTTTTTTCCATTTTCGTTATAACTCAAGAGGTTGTCTGCTTTCAGTGGCTATCTAACACAAACTAAATGACGCAGCTTATTCAAAAGTTGACAGGAGTCAACTGACAGAAGTTTGTTGACAGGAGCAATGTTGCCCTTCCTGTGAAGAGGCGGGAAATTCAAAAAGTCACGGACTTATTGACCCGACCCCGTAGTTTGTCTTTGTTGTGTTGCAGCTTTAGTTTTTGGAACAAAGCTGGTTGTTTGTCAACCACTATATTTTTCATCTTCTGATTGTTCCGTATCTTTTTTTGGGGACCCTAGGTAAAGTTTAACCATTCTGTGTAGAGATGTGAGACTTGAGGTAGTACGTATGTTTTAACACTTTTAGTAAATGGTGTATCCTACCCATAATTCAAAAATAATAGTAATATAATGTATATATATATATATATATATATATATATATATATATATATATATATATATATATATATATATATATATATATATATATATATATATATATATATATATATCTGAGCGGGTGTGTGTTTTAATTTTGTTCTATCACCAAATTATGTCTTTAAATTTCCGTTTCCTTCAGTTTCGAGCAATATTTCGTAGCGATTTCTGCTCAATTTATTAAGCCATTAATTCATTACACTTACATGTCGTTTACGGAACAATTACAATCATTTGTGTAAATTCTAAAGGGGCACATTGTTGGTACGCGGGAAGCCGGTTTTTCAATCAGACAAATTTTCGACCGCATAGGATGCAGTGTGTCAACAGTGTTACAGTGTTGGTTCAGGTGGTCTGAAGATGGAATCCATAACCGTCGTCATGGATCCGAACGACCTCGAGCAACATCAGCACAGGAAAATCGTCATTTGAGGATTGCGCCTTTACAAGACAGAGTTTCCACAACACGGTCGATTTGATATACTTGGTTGGGAGCTTTACAACTTAATGTCTCTACGACAACGATATATCTCAGAACACGCGCTTTTGTGCTTCATTCGTATAGACCATTTTTATATTTCCCACTGACACCTCGACATCGTGCTGCTTTAAAATTAAAAAGTTTCCGTGGAATGTCATAGGACCCTTACACGGGGGGTGATTGTATGGGGAGCGATAACATGCGGTAGCAGGACAGTTCTAGCATTTATTGTCAGAAATTTTAATGCAAATGATTAGATATGACGAAGACACTGCACGTCTCAAATCTACTCATAAAAAGGTCCGCAATGAAAGGAGAGAGTGGGTTGCCTATTCATTGCGGACTTTTTCATGAGTAGATTTGAGACGGATTTAGAAAATGAACGTGAGTATTTTCCTAGGGTATGATTTCGTTATGTGGACGATATTTTTGCAGTGTTTAACGCAAAGCAGATCACATTATTAAAATACGGAACTGTCAATTGGATTCAATAAAATTCACCCACAAATTAAAAGTTTACAGGAAGCTTGCTTTTCTAGATGTACTAGTTATTAAAAATAATGACTCTCTTGAATTCGATGCCCACAGGAAGGAAACTACCACTCTAAGTTACATTCCAAATGACTCACATCACACGTTTGCACAAAAAACTGCCAGTTTAAATTTATTAGCTAAGATACGGTACTGTAGACAAGTCATGCGTGGCACAACATATTTGGGATAATAACCACCACATTGATAAAGAAAAACTGGAATTTATCAAAAATGTTAGGCAGCCAGCGAAGTTAGATGCGTACGAAAGTTTTTATATTTCTAAGTCAATAAAAAAACAAAAGTTCCTTAAACCGAGCGCCGCCACTGATTTACAGTCCTTTGTTTGGCCTCTTTCTCTGATACAGATAAAATATTCCGAAACTTCCCAGGTAAAATTATAAAGGAAGTTCGAAAACCTCGTCCGTCAATAAACATACAATACACAGAAAATTTGCCTGCGATTTAGTCTCCCTGTCGGTATCGGTCTGTACCTAAAACTAAGTATATAATGTGATGGTTATTAGTAATCGGTTTAGAATTTTTCATCCTCTGATGACACTAACGTTGTTAGTGAAACGATCGTCAGGTCTTTAAAATGATGTGGTGTGTTGTGTGTGTTGTGGTTATTTGGGTTTTCCAAGTATACGCATCGGTGCTCATCACAGGTTACAACCTTCACTTAATCTCAGACAGTGTTCAGGCAGAGCATAAAAGTACAGGGCTTTCATTAATTCCCGAACCCCACGTGACCGCTTATGTTAGGCAACCCGGCATACACGGTTGTACAACCTGAATTAATGAAATCCCTAAGTTGCCAGTGTCGTCTCATATTTCCTTTGGGGTTTTATAAAAAATATAAAAATTATAATAAGGTGAAACAGTAAATGTCTTAAATGTATTTATTATTTAGTATTTTTAACAGCAAGTCTGTTCATGTATGGTTTACTGTTATTAAAAAATAAATTAAAAACATTATAATATATTACTTTTATTTTGTATAGATATCAAAATTTTGTAATGTACGTAAACAAATTGAGGTCCGATTATTTAAACTTCTAATTTACGGTTTTAGGAATGTGTATTGTGTAACATGTAACAAATATGTACCTGTTTGGGCAGATTACCGACGAACAGATTTGGCAGGGCTTCATTCCATGCGATGTCGAATATCGTCAACAATTTAACCTTAACATACCTACACTTTTAACTTACGTAAAAACGGAATGAAAATGCTAAGTTTTGATAGAAACTGTTTATTTTTATTGTCCAATAGATAGAAAATTATTTGAAGAAGGTAAACACTGGTCGAACTTGGAAAATGCACAATATACATACAAAATAACCGTCAAAAGAGAATTGAGCGCCAATGAACTGAACTGTCAATTGTGAATTGATTTAGTAACTTTAGGGTCCCTAGACTAGTGGTTTTTTGGTTACTTTTTGACTGCCAACTCATAAAATCATATTCCGCTAAGAGAGAGACAGAATCCGGTCACGTGGGGGTTCGGGAATTAATGAGAGCCCTGTATAAGAGAATAATCATGTAACCATTACAGTCAACCTAAGCTTAATATTGTATCTCCTGTGAAGAACTATCTTTTTTTTTTGCATTTCTCATTCAATGCGTGAAAGCAAGTCTAGAAGCTCCACAATGAGCGAAATCTTACAAGGAAATCAATCATAACAACACAACAGCTTTCAGGAATACATAAATATATTTTCAGCAATACAAATTCGCATTCGATCTAATATTCTATTCGAATGTGGGAGTCATATCAAGTCATTTGACACTTCTGACAAGTGAAAGATGGATTGCTGCAAGTGATACTTTATTCACAACTAATAGCCAGAAAGGAGGCTGTATACAAAGAAAATATATGCATATAAATGGCCAGCTAGATCGGCCTGTAATGCAAAATGTAAGAGAGGATAAAAGAAAATGAGGCGTCGCTATTTAGCGATAAAATACGCGGTTACATTTGCGCTAATAGCTCTACTTTCAGAAGATACGTGTTAAAGTGGTAATATCTTTATATGGGATGTAGCTCTAGGGTATGTATTAAAAGTGGTAATATCTTTATATGGGATGTAGCTCTAGGGTATGTATTAAACCATATAAGGATTTTAGATACAAGAAAGATGCAAAAATATTATCATATAAACCATTATTTTTACCTGGCTTAAAAGTATCACTGGAGACCGTGTATTTTCCAGATTTTTTATTTAAAAAACTTCATGTATTAAACCATATAAGGATTTTATATACAACAAAGATGCAAAAATATTATCATATAAACCATTATCTTTCGAGAATTTTTATTTAAGAAACTTCATTTTCAGAAGGCACACGGCTTTAAAACTTTTGAAAAATGTATTCGATTGAGCTGAAATTATATTTCGTGGCATCTATTGAGAACCTTCTGGTAGAGCGAAGTCGTCAGATTTTTGCACATATTGTTGTGTGTGTGTGTGTGTGTGTTGTTTCTTTAACGTCGGTCTATTTCCGCCATTACGGCCAATTACATCACTATCCTGGAAATTTTGCCGAACTCATGCCTTTGTGTAAGGAGGGTAGGGATCTTTAACCTGCCTAACACCGCATGGACACGGGACCGACGGATTTACGCCCCCTCCGAAGGGCGGAACGTGCAGCCATTCAACTTGCATAAATACAATGCCACAAACCTCGGTTGATGTTAATTGTACAGTATGAAAGTGAAAGGAGAACTCTGGGATCAAACCCAGGACCCTTCGGTTCAGAGGCACACGGTCTTACCACTGAACCACCGAGGCTCTCCACATATTGTTACAAATAACTATAGACTGTCGAATATTTATATACTACTTCATATGATTATGGTCGGGAAATATAGCTTGCATTATACTCCACTTCGCATATTCTCTGTGCCCTAGTGCGTAAAAGAGATCAGTAAATAATTGTCTTCCAAACGCGGGTTCAAATCTTGGTGGTGACTGAGTTTTTTGAACATTTTGAGTCGCCTATCCAATTTTAACGTTATATGACCCGATTATGTAATCACAATATTTTTTTAAGAAAATATTAGTAGAAAAAGTTTACTAATGAGCGCGGGCGAGGATATTTAAGCCTCTTCATTTAATTGTAATAGCAAATCAGATTATCTGTTGCTGCTCTAATTTGTCGAAACCGTTCTATAGCTAATAGAGACGTAGCGACCCTTTTGGTGGCTTCAGAAGTTCTTGTTCTTTCTCTGTAACAGGCTTTGATTTTTACGGAATCGCCTAGCAAAATAATTTCTTTCTGTAAAACCGGAGGAAAAGACTCTTTCTATGTATTTAGATCATATACTGTATAAATTTAAATTTATTTTATTAGTGACGTTTCATGTACAAAGTGCTCTTGTAATAGCGATTTTTTTCCAAAAATTATTCCTTATTTCTTTAAAAAATATTTGTCTTTAATTTGAAAAGTGGTTACCTAAGTTTTGATGAAAAATTTTTTTTTTAGGGACTTTTCGTGCAAATAAATTGTTTAGTGGCATTTGCGTGAAAGATGCTTTATCGAATTTTAAAAATGTGTTAGTAAATTTATGCAGACAAAATATTTTTAGCAAATTTTCGTAATATATATATATATATATATATATATATATATATATATATATATATATATATATATATATATATATATATATATATATGCTGTGCTGTATGTTCCAAACAAGGACGAAACCAGTTTGCGTCTCCTGATTTTATTTCAACAATTTAAAAAATGAATTTCTAGGTCTAATCTATCCAGCATATTCTAACTGTATCTACTGTTGCTGGTACATACAATTATAGATTTGTGTATTGATATTAGGGAGGGGCTAATTCTTTTGATGGGAAGCCAAGTGAACAGCGATTTAAGTGACATATATATGCCCAGATTTAGAACCCGGTGGCATTTACAATATGGTATAGCCATGCGTGAAACTATAGTAGCCCACGTTGAACTTAATAAATTATTTCGCATAGGATTATGACTAAGATTAAAGGTAAATGAATCCAAATATACTTAAATGACCCCTCGTTACAAACATGTTTTGTAATATATCTTGCTCCCACGTTTTAACGATCTTTTTAATTGGTTTATAAATTTGAGGTCTCCAAAAATGCGAATATCATGTTCGCAAACACACCATCTGTTGTTGGTAGTGTGTTCTAAATTATACGGGGAATATACGTTAAAATATTGCACTTTTGAAGCACGATTAGTTCATGCTGCATTTAAGTTACAGCAGGTGGAAAATTGAGATTATGTAAAAGTTAACCTCGTTTTTCTTTATCTCAGGTCTTTTTTCCACAAACAGAATTATGCCAAAATGTCTCAAAATTTGTCAAAAAGGTTGACAATTTTCCAAACCTTTTCTTTTTTCACAGTGAAAAAGTCTTTTTTCATTGCAAAATAAGTTTGTCAATGCAAAAATTATTGACAAAAACCCACAAAGCAATATTTTTTGAAGAATTTATTGAACATTTTTCAACAAAGTAATTCATTATTTATTAAAAACCAATTTAATTTCTTATATATATATATATATATATATATATATATATATATATATATATATATATATATATATATATATTTCAGAAGATGTTCTACCTTGCTGCTGACGGAAACTCTACTTGAAAAGTTGATCCCAACATTTTATCATATATCTCAATTGGTTTGGAAACCGAGAAACAATCTAATATATATATATATATATATATATATATATATATATATATATATATATATATATATATATATATATTTCTTCTGTTACAATGGCAGATTTATAGCCACCGTGACGTTTTGTAACTGTCGTGTCTCCCCCTGCATTGACCAAGGCGCAGATTTTATTCTAAAATAGTAAACTCTTTAGCCCCTATACCGGTCTTTCCCAGCCATTTTGTGATCAAGCTGAAAATTAGTCCTTTTTTTTTACATGTTGATTAACACATTTACCCCTTGAATATTTAAAAAAACACACTACTGCTGTTTGTATGGGGCCGATGTAGTACTTTAATATTGCGGTATCGGGACGGTTGTAGTACTTTATACTTGCAGTATATCTCAATACAATCAGAATTGGAAACAGCTTACGTTCTCACACAATAGGTCTCCGTGTCCGGTATTTCACAAATAACCGCTTATTCCCAAAAATAATGGAACCAACAGTTAAAAAATATTGAGACTACTAAAATGTCGCAAAACTATGATTATCTGTACAGAGATCTGTACCTCATAAAGTAATGTGTTTCGTCATCAGCCTCTTGAATACATTTATTAATGTAGTTCCTCGATGAAACTGTAAATTCATCTTCTCGGTATCCGACGTTTTTGTTCTTAACAAGCGGCATCAATGTCAAAAACTTCCTTGTGTCAATAGTTTAGATATACTTTTTAACATTGAGCAGCCACTCCAGAACGTAGGCTCTTTTTTTAAACATAAATCAATACCATATTCCATCATTTTATTAATCCTTTGTGTAACTTTAACTTTCATTAAATTCAGACTGTCTTCTAATTTTTTTTTGTGGTTAGATATCAGATATATTAGTGATATTTCGTTATATTTAATTTTACGTGACATTTGACAGTATTAGGTCAACTAATAGAAATCATTGGTCCAGAGGATCTACCATACACCGTGTCTTCTCATAGTCATAGATTACGTAACACTCTATGTTACCTACCATCGAGTAACAACAGTTGGTTGTTGGTTATTTCCTTTTTCTTTACGTGTCGTTTACGCTAATTATCACTTGTGTCAATTTAATTTCAGGGTTCGTGGGCTTCTTGAACAGAACACAAGAGCTCTCTGGCTTAAGCGGCAAGCCGGTGTCGCCTCCTCAGGCTGGAGTGTGCTTCCTTTTGTACCCACGCCCAGACTCTTGCTCTACATGAGCTAACCGGTGTAATTACATCGCCTCACTACCAGCTCACAGCCAACTTTGTCGTCTATATTTGTCTCCTCCTATATTTGTCTCCTCCTCCTCCTCCTTTCCTTTCACCCAAAAGGCAGGTGTAACACTATCACCTTCAAAACAGGGTTTTTAAGTTTGTACGACGCGCAGGGAAAAGCAAGTACTTCCACAACAGCAAGACATATACGTATGTCCTAGACAACCTGACAACGTATATCTGACCCAAATCACGCTCTTATACCAGAACATTCAGTGTATGTATTCCAAAATTCATCAACTGGAGATAGTTATACAAGACGAAGATCCCGAGCTACTTCTAATATCTGAGCACTGGAAATCCAGGGAACAACTTTTGACATTACCTATAAGTGATTATACATTGATATATCACTTTTGTCGAGACTTAAATCAACATAGAGGTGTTGCAATCTATGCAAGACGAGGTGTAAAGACTACAAGAATCTTTGCGAATGCTGCGCTGTGGAGCTTTTCTCCGGTCTTTTAGTTATGTGCATAGACTACCCCGTAGGCAATAACATGGAGATATCTAAAGCGTTTTTCAGTGCCTTAGTACAGTTCTTGATTTTTCTCCAAACTAAAATATAAGCACATTTACAGACCCATTTTCATACCTTGTTCTTGTTACATCGGTCACGGAATTGGCTATATGTTTTTCCATCCACAAATCTTGGTTAGGCCGGAATGACCAGCATCTATGTTATTGAAAATAACTCAAAACTGAAGCAAGTACCAATAAACTATAAATGTATGACAGTACAGCAAGCGGCGGTCCAACAAACTATTCTATAATAAGTAGAGGAATATTATTGAAAAATTCTCTAAGAAAACGACTGACCGGACACACTTCTATGCAGTTTGTTGTTCGGGATGTTATCGTCCTAAGCAATGTCCCTTTCTCATCAGAAATGTCGAGACGCTGTCTTGTGGATGTTTATATTTATACCGCTTCATTAAGCTCGCTGTTTGCGGTTGTTTATCAAATAATATATAAATACTTTTTCTAGTCTTTATTCACTTAGATGAATCATTTGTCTGGTGACGCTAACTTTGTTAGCGGAACGATCATCAGGTCTTGAAAATGTATTCTGGGAACTTGGATCTCCAAAGTGTACTTATACAGTAAGAGTATATCATATGTTAGCTTATTTCAGTCCACCACGAACTACAGGGGAACCAGTAAGGCTAGCTTTATTTTAAACAAAAATAGTTGAAAGTTAAACGGAGCAAAAAAAATCGGGACGCGGCAAATGCGTTATAGTAGCGAAGCTTCATAAGAATTGTACACTATTATTTTACGGCGTATTAGTAAAGTTAATACTTTAAACTTACACCGACCTTGAAGATCGATTTTGGAGGTCCTAGTACGCGCACATTTGAACAATTCTTTCGAAAGTGTTACCATCGATATATATCTATTATCAAAAAATCTTGCGTTCTAGCTCCTTTTGAGAAAAATTCCCAAAACTCATTTTTTTATAAAGCTAAAGAACTAAATTTTGCTATATCTGTAGATAGTGTCAGTCTCTTTAAAATAAAGTTTTATTACAAATTTCATCAAAATTATACAGTAGATTTCCAGAAGGAAACTTAATTCATATTTACAAAAGTATCTGCCAAATTATAAACATACCAACTATTTTTCCTTATTAATTGCCCGTATGATTTCGTTTTAGTCAACCTAATCAAATCGGTTTTTTCAATATCAACAATAACAAAATGATAATTTCAGACTCAAAGGTGACAAACTTATTTAGGCGTTAAAAATGAGATCTTGTTCAAAACGTATGAAATCTGTGCACTATTGTTTCTCCAAATGTTAAAATAAAACATAAGAAAAACATCATCGAGCTGGATTCGATCGCATAACGTTCTGCTTATGAGGCAAGCTCGACGCCTCTCAGCCATCTACGTATACGTCAACTGACGTTTTGTTTACATGATGGATTAGATCAGCTTCATTCCTGGGATATTATATTCAAAGTATACGTAACAATTAATTACAGAAGTATTACAATTACCATTGAAACAAATCCCACGACTGTTTCGGTCTTAGATGACGTCTTATGTTTAAGTTTAAAGATAAAAGATGCTATTTTAGAATCATTCTTATGGAGACTTGGCTTGATTTTCTTTACCTTTCTACTATATTATGCGACAGCATAATATATCTATGCTGCGCTAAAATTGTCTTTGAGGCCGTTCATCAAGCTACAAATATAGTGTCTTTTAATAATCGATTGAATAACAATCACTTGGCAAATTTTTAATTTCATGTCTGTAATTTTCCATAATTGCGGCCGAGATTTCACGATTGTTGATTCGGGTAGTATGTTTTATACCTGGTATATATTTAGTTTGGTTACCGTTGATGTATGGTTTATACCTGTTGTATGAATCAATCTACGGGTGGTAGTTAACTACACTGTCTGTCAGGCATTGGACTTTACCCACTAAGTCGTCTCAATGCATGTTTTTGGGATTTTATTTTTCAATTGGAAAAAACTCTAAATATTGTGTGCAAAATTACTTAACGTTTCCAGCATAAGTTTATTTGCGCTATTTATAGCCACACGTAAAGTCTCATTCCAGTTACTCTGACACTTACAAAAATATAGCGTTTTCAAAAAGTTTTCCCTGATTTTCCACTGGAAAAACTTGAGCGTAAAGGCTGATTATCGAACTCGGCCTCAAATTTTGCCCAAACACAATTTTTGCCAAGTTTAATTGAAGTGAGTGTAGTAGTTTTTGAGTTATCACTCGGATACATACATACACACACACACACACACACAAATATATATATATATATATATATATATATATATATATATATATATATATATATATAAACATAAAAAAACATATTAAGGGACCTTGGTTCTAGGGACCCAAATTCTCCCTCATCTTGGGACATTTTTTCATCGTGACCTCTCTTTTTGCGAATTTTTCTTAATGAAAATTCGCTAAAACGAGCTTTTAATTTAGCAGCTCAGCGAGTAGATGATCTTGTCGCTGTGGAGTCAATCTCGCGAACGCTTCTTGTCAAAACTTGTCACTTTTCAAAAAATATTTGTGAAGTACATACTGAATGAACTGCTGAGCTCGTGGCATTACGTCTGAGCAAGTGAAATGCCCGAAAACTTGACTCTTAGGATGAAACATGTATTATGTATTATATGTTTGACAAGTAGACTCCTTCTTCATAAAATGCAGAGATCCATCAAAATATCCAGGTTAATGGGGGTAAAATTGCCCACTGGCGTTCCATAGTCGTGGAAATACTCCGATAATAATCAAACAAAAATACTTAGCTCATATTTTTGGGTGATTATAGATTGGAAATATCGGTATTGCTTGCACTGCAAAAAAAAACAAATTAATAGCTTTCGTTGCCGCATTGGAAACAGATCATGAAAAAATATAACTCTATTTGGATGGGGTGCTGAAAATAAAGGGTAGTATTTACTTGAAACTCCATAAAAAGTCTTGTGTCTATAGATACCTTATTTTTGACAGCACAAGGCCGTTGTTGAATCTGCACACATTAAACGTGGATTTCTGGGTTAGTCTTAACAGTTATCCATGTAAAGTGATTTTATTACGCAACTGGCAGGATTTGTTAAAGTTAGTTTTTATAAATATTGTTGTTTAGTCTATTTTAAGTGGAATTCACGGTGCGCATGACACTCACAGCAATTCCCCATTTAATATAAAATTATCCCCCGTCTATAATTCGGATAAAATGGAATCGAAAAATTATCTAATCAGTTTCTTGATAAGAATAAGAACTGGGTATCTATTTAACAACTTTGTGAATTCACTTTGGATCTCCATGCCCATAAAACTCAAGAAACGTAAGCTAATGAGAAATATGTTGGGCCGTATGTACGCCTACGTCTACAGGCTCTCGAATAACTAGAACTTAAGCTTTCTTTGACTGGAACATCATTTTCAGCCAGAGACCCATTTTTGTTTTAATTCTTTTGTTAATAAGCTAAAGGAGCCGCTAGATCACTTTTTATGGATCTGACAGTAAACTCAAAATACAGTTAGTGGCCCGGAGACCATCAGCTTATTTTATGGCTAACCGTCTGCAATATTTGACCCCCGGGAATTGGTTATGTTACCAAAGTCCTGTTTCATATACAATGTTGCGTATTGTACTTAGAAATAATATTAGTAGACTACAATAGAAATAAGGTTATTATTTAAGCAGTTTATTTTATTTGGAAGACCTTGTACACGAGAATTTGCTAAGCAAAACGGACGAAAACAGATCATTATCTAAACCATTGTGGAGTTGAATAATTCAATGGACTTTTGCTTTTTACTGGAACTGTCAAGTCAAGGTTAAAGGTAACTGAACCTCAGCATCTTTGGTTATTTTTAACCAGCGGTGTTCGTGTTCAGCTTGCTCGATATCCGTAGTATTTTTTCAATTCCCATTATTTGTCCGTTATAATAAATTACACAAACCCACTATTAAGTTATTATGTAAAGTCTACTCCCTTTTAATGTCTGCATGATGATGTAATAAATATCGATGTGTATTTCGTCGATAATTGATTATGCTAATAATCAATAAAAGTTTTCCAGTGTATTACTTCTGAAGGCGGAAGACTTTGGATGTGTAAGATATGATATTTTCATTTAGCTAGACTTGATAACATTATAAATTTTTATTGGAAAGCAATATGTTTTACTTTTTAATTAGATACATTAAAATAGACGGTACACACAATAATAAATTCTAAACTTGCACTAACAAAACGGTAATTTTTTATTATTGTCTTATGTGGTAATTCGTTCCCAATAATTACCTGTTAGACAAGAGTTTCTAGTTAACAGACTTAGTAACTGCTCAGAAGTTATATATTATTCTTATAATTAATTGTAATAGAACATTTTTAGGGAAAATTACTGCTAAAAGTTATTATGTAAAGATTAGTATATAGTCGTTACGTCATTGTATATTGAACCGACTTCAAAAATAGAGGAGTTTCTATGTTCATCTGTATGTATTTTTTATGTATGTTTACCGATCTTTTTGTAAATTGTAGACCGATTTAAAAACATATTTTTTTATTTGAAAGGGTATACTTCTGAGGTAGTCCCGTTTTCACCAGGTCAGGATCTGATAATGGAATCTCAGTGAAATCGAAGGAAATCCTCAAAAACTATTTTTTATGTATGTTCACTGAGATTTCGTCAATTGGGGTCCCATTTAAAAAATAGTCTTTTGTTTAAAGGGTATACTCCTGAGGTAGTCCCACTTTCATCAAGGCAGGATCTGATGACGGAATCTTAGCAAAATCGAGGGAGAATTTATTTTTTATTTATGTTCACCGATATTTTCGCTGCTTTGAAACAACATACTTTTGTTTAAAAAGGTATGCTCCAGACGTGGTCCCATTTTCATCAAGTCAAAATACGATGATGGGATCTCAGAGAAATCGAGCGGAACCTTATTATAATATATGTAACTTAAACTTCTACTGTAATACGGCACTTTGATTAAACCGACTTAAAAATGGGCACTAAAAAAACGAAAAATAACTAGATTACAGTTTTAATTCAAAAGACAACAATTAATTTCAATGAAATATTATTATATACGTTACCTATTTATCGGTTTGATGTCCTTAGAAGTTACTAAAAGATCATGTAGCAAAATTTTTAGAGGATCTTCCTCTAAATGTTCGACAACGGTTATACTTCTAACATGATGGGGTCTCTTCCCACTTTACTCTGAGCGTATGAACTTTTTTAAACATTCATTTTTTTGCACGTTGGATTGAGAAAGGACTTCAGTAACTTGGCCAGCAAGATCGTCAGACCTAAACCCACTCGATTATTGTGTTTTGTGCTGGATGGAGTCGTTACCGTGCGACACTAGAGTAGACACAAAGGAAGCATTACTTCACCACATTAGGAATGCGACCGATGTAATAAGAAATAATCTCGACGCCATTAATCGTGCTATTCGCACCTTCAATAAAAAAGCAAACAAATTGAAGTGGTGGTGGGATTTTTAAAAATGTTCTTTAAATATTTACCGTTTATGATATTCCAATTTCTTAATTTTTCCTGTGAACATGGATAAAATAAAAATCAATATAAATTAATTAACTGCATTTATTTTAACAATAGTTGACATTTGAACTATAACTTTATTTTCTTATTTTCACCTCCTGAATATATCCCTGAAATACTTCATATTCCTCCGGAATCACTGTGCACTCCCTGTACGCTGAAGGATGCGTGCCTGTTAAATTACCAAATATAAAAAAAATCTTATATGCTTTCTGTTTCTGCAGCCTCAGCTTTCACTGAATAAGTTTGCGCGATGGTGAATGTAAAGCGGCGAGAATAGACAAAATGATTAAATCTAATAAAGAATCAGTTAAGGATAACCAAAAATTGTTAGCTTGGGCTAAAAGAAAAACATATATGCATTTAAGTCGGTAAATACTTAAATTTCAAAAATACAAATTTTTCGTACAAAGTTTGTTTTTCTTTTTTAAAATACAAGCTACGTTATTTAACTTAATCAAGTTGGCAACCCTAGATACACAACCGTCCCACAAGATACAAACCGGTTCCGACCTTAATAAGTATCATCAGTTTTTAAGATCAGCGACAGCAATGCACCATTCTCCTTAAATATAAGACAGTCAGATGACAAAAATCTTTATACAGGTTCGGTGGTAAACTAGTTTGTTTCGTCCAAAACGGGATATTTTTGGTCGTTCAAAAAAAACCTTACTTATTCATCACATAAAAGATTCACAATACTTGCATTGCTTCCAAACCAGTAAAACTGTTTTTTAAAATTAAATGGAGTGACAGGCGGAGCACAAATAGTTTTAAAATCTTTATGACCCATTTGGTGGTAGGCTGGGTTTTTTCGTACAAAAGGGGATATTTTTGGTCGTCCAAAAAAGATTACTACTGATTCATGTTACAAAAGATTCAATATTTGCACTGCTTTCAAACCACTATAATTTTTTTTAAGATTAAATGCAATGTTTATATAAACTATTTTTGATAGCATTACATCACATCAGCAGAAACATTATTAGCATAATTTCATTCCTTCTCTTTAATACAATCTAATAATAAATTGTCTACATCTCTTTAATAAATTGTATAACATATCCTAGTAACATAGTATTCTCCGAATTCTTGACCTTGTTTGTGCCTTCTCAGGTGATAGAATTTATGTTTTGTGTCACTTCTAATCATCATACAATAATAATCTTATTTAGTTTTTTTTTCTTTGCATTAAGTTTTAGTTCCGTGACATATATAAATTAGTTTTATAAGCAAATTGGATAACCATTTTTGTTGATTAATTGAATGTAAAATATTATTATTGATCGTCCAAATAGATAAATATAAATAATTATTATCTTTATATCTGATGATATATTTTCCCAAATTTGATACGTGTGAATTTGATGAAATCTTGGCGACAACAGATAATCGTTTAGTTATAGATTTATCTCAGAGATAAAAGTACCTTTATGTCCTGAAAATAGTGCTGCAAATTGAATCATAGCTATTATAATTTACTCTCCGCAGAAAGACAATCTCATGAAATGAATTTAGCGTCCGTGACTTGACCACTAAGAAAATATTCGCATTCCTGTGTCCAAACTGATATCTCGATATGCTCGAAAGTTATTGCGTCTCCTAACAGACAGACGTACAGGCCGACAGACCGACCGACCGACAGATCGACAGACAAAAAAAATTCGTTTCACAATCAACTTTTCTATATGTTATAAGACTTTGACGCCGTTTCAGCAAGAACATGTCGAAATTCCTGTCACCGATATTCCACCGCCACCCATTCTATCCCTAATGTAATTTCAGCACAGAATAACAGATGTTTAATAAAATTGAAAGTTTTCTAATAAACAAATCCTAAAACGTTAAATTACTCGAGTTTTAACGAAAAAAATGCAACTTTTCACCAAAACACCTCCCATTCATCCCCTTTACCCAAAAACAATTCAAACCGTTCGTTTGTCGGGTGCCAACTGTATGCCAAATTTGAAGACAACATCTACAATCGCCCCACACGTATTGATGATGTGGCAGTAAAATTATAAACCAAATTTTCTTTTGATTAGTTTGGCGAATGGATTCCATGTTCACGCAGTCTTGTTTATTTTACTGACACCAACAACGTTGAATTTGACGTTAAAGAATATACACATATGGAGTCCAAGAAATATTTGAAAATTCATAAAAATGTCTCGGTTGCCACAACCTACACAGTAATTACCTCCTAAAAGGCAGAATAATACTAGCAGCAGTGGTCACGGCCATTTAGGGATTACCATCACTACAAGACAACTCCCACTCCGTCCTTAGGAGGGGTTGCTGCTGATACCAGAAGCATTTTCTTTTTCTTTTTAAATCTTTCCCATCTGGCCAATATCATTGCATTATTACTCAACTTGTGACCTTTTCTGTTTACTTGAACAGCCAATCTAGGATGTACGATAATTTGCCGGCGTAATGGATGACAAGCGGTAAAGAGTATTTTACTTGTGACATCACGCACGCCTACTTATATGAGTGCATTGTTTGGACATGCATAACTCAGTTCTAGTGGGCTATTTCTTCTCCTGCCACTCATGGAACAAAAGTGGAGACAGGCGGGACAAACAAGCTATAACTAAAAAGCCATAAACCATAAAAATCAGACTGGCGGCCAGGTATAGATGCTAACAGCACCCCCAGTTAGGGCGATTCAGGTTAGCAGGCCAAAAGCTGCCTAAAGGACGGGATGTTGCTTACGCCTAACTACAAGGCAAACCAAAAGGACCCAAGGACAGTATTAGATTCAACTCCTTAGTGAAAAAAGATTGAATAGAAGGAGCACAATCAGAAGCTCGAAAAGAGGTTGCAGTAATGGATCCAAGAGCCAAAAAGTTGTAATGTCGGATGATATAATCAAATTTCAAACAGGCGCTGTAAAAAGTACTTTTACCGAGAAGGACAAACAAATGTCCAAGAGAAGACAAACATCCGACAAAAAAAGAGACTAAAAGAAGCTCAACCGAGGCCACACTAAGAGACATCCATACCATCGAGTGCAAATCGAAGTGTAAAGAAGGCAAAAAGATAATATCATTCAAGGAAATCGTCGCAGTACTTAGGTAGCTGTAATTCAAGACAGTTGCTCGACAGTCACGATGGAGCCGAAAACAGCAAAAACTTTTATTTTAAGGAATTAATCACAGAAGTTATGGTAAAAGTCCCCCAAAAGAACCTTAAGTGTAAATTGCTAGATGCACGCCTATGCCATGAGACCTCGTCATCTCGTTTATAATTGATTTGGGTGGCAGTTCTCTTTCCGCGGCCATGAGAGGGCGCAAGGCGAAGCCTGAGAGTACTGTTGTAGGTGGAATAAGGTATCCGTACTGGACACATGCACCGTTTACGTCACAAGCGAATGCAAAAAGTGCCGATCAAATTAAGGGAGGGCAACAAAGTTCTACAGACAAGTCTTTAGGCAGTAGTAGATTATAGTTATAGCTTATCCAGAGGCAACTTTGGATATTCTTCATCGATATGGCGGAACTAGAGAAGGTTGAACTATGCTTCTTTTTCGAAGGCTGAAAGCTACAAGAACGTGTCTGTGGACTCTAATAAAAGGATATAAAGCTTTATAGTGCTCCAGATAGTTTTTACACAGCAGCGTCCGTAGAGATCGCGGAGGAAAAGGCCGGAATGGATAGCTTCCACTAAATCTAAATCAAAAATCAATGCAACAAGTTGACACCACGGAGGTAACTAGAAGACCTACTTATGTTGTTTGCACATCGAACAAGAAATTCTGGTTTTGATACGCAAGCTCTTGCAATACTACTAAAAAGGGATGTCCAACCTCGTCTCTAGCGATTGGTAAAGGGTTGTGTTGTACGTGGCAAAAACGCAATAAGCCGTGCGTCTGATCGCAGGAATCGCCTGCTTTGACAGAACAATAATCATCAAATTCATCAACTTCAAACGTATTTTTTACAGCTGACACAGCGCTTACCACTTTGATAGAGTTAACTGTAGAGTAGAAATTTTTTAAATAAAAAAAACATGTATGGTTGTCATTTATACTTTTATTAGATAAGATAACACAGCATAAAGTGAAAATCTTTTAACATTCCTACACAAAAAATGAATGCTTCTAATAGGAGGCATGAACTTGATTCTTTGAATGCGATGAAACCCTTTTCCACGAGACATGAAGATAGAAAAGCTATCAAGAGCTTCCTTGTGATAATCCATAATGCAGACTATTTAAGAGGTATGTCTCTCTGAAGCCAAAATTGCTGATATCCCTTTCTAAGCTAAACCTTACGTTCTTTGCTAGTGCTTATTCCAATCAGTTCTTGTTGTAATATGACATCCGATTCTTCAATATCGCCATATGGATTTCCAGAACCAAAACATCTTCAAACCTGGTTATAATGTGTGTGTGAAGGAGATTTAAATGCTAAATCTAAGCTGAAACGTCATCATCCTGGTCTGTGACAAGTTGGGAAAAATGGAAAAAATCGCGCCGTCCAATCTTTTGCTTAATTGGGTTAGTGCTGACCAGAAAATGTGCAATGATGGCCTTTGTTTTTATTCAATTAACTTATAACTGCAAGTGAGTCTCATTAAATTTAGTGAGCAAATCTGTTAACCAAGCAATGTTTAGTTCCCATTTGATTAAATTTTCCTAAAAAAAATATCTACCTCCAAAAACTCTAAAAAATTCTTAAAAAGTGCAAAAAATCTTGTCAGAGACAAGCCTTTCGACACAGCAAGCGTACTTCAGTGTGAAGGAGTAATAGATTAAAATTCTTGTCATTTTCTTCACACAACCGAGCAAGTAGCCTAGAATTCAACGGGTTGCTCCGAATGTTGTTCACTGTGTTTATGACAAATTGAAGAGACTGATTCAGTCTGACAGTCAGTGAATTGCAAACGCCCCGGGTGCATTTTGTTTTAAACAGCTTGTAAAAGTAGGTAATTTCTATATCTATATCTATTAAAAGTAACTCTTATGTAAGTACAGTCTGTCTTATGTGCCTTATGACATTTACGGAATAAGATTCACTTTTGTGCACCCTCATTTGCATCCTATGTGCAGGTGGGAGTCGACCCATGGGGGTCGATACAGATTATTGTGGGGGTCTATGTTCTAACTGATACACTTCAAGTTTCTACATACCATAATGTTTTGAGTCTATATTCCTTTTAACCCGTAATAGGAATAAGAATAATAATATTATTATATTTTAAATAGTGAACATGGATCGAATGTTACATCATTTGAAAGCTCTTTCTTTTCTGAATCCACCACACTAATTTTTTTGGAAGTTTTATCAACTCGTTTAAAAATTATTCACAGTTGAAGATGCAAAAACGTATTTCACTCATTCCCATAAGAAATGTGCTGATAGTCAATGTTTTGTTGGTTTGTAAACAAAAAACTGACTATCAGAACATTTCTTATCGGAACGAGAGAAATGCGGTTTATTATTTCAGTTTATCGGTGGGTTTGATACTTGATTGTACTACCGAAAACTAATTTCATAATGGTGTATTCTGTAGAAGAAAGAGTTGAAATAATTACACTTTTTTTTTCAAAAACGATGACTGTCCCAACTCTACCGCAAATTTGTTTAATGGACGATATCCGAACAGACATGTTAACAGAAAATACATTTTGGAGTTAGTTGCAAAGTTTCGACAAAGTGTTTCAGTAGCCAACAAAAAACGGGATCCTGAACGTGAATTTCCGGTTAGAAATGAGACTACTGAGATTGAACTTTTAGGACAAATTGCTGCAAACCCAACTTTGAGCACGAGAAAATTGGCCACTGTTTCAAACATCACAAGAAGAACTATTCAGCGAATATTGAAGCATCATAAATTTCACCCCTATAAAATTCATCTTGTACAACAACGAATGAAGATGATTTTGATCGGCGGCTGGAGTTTTGTCAAGTTATGACTGCACGAATAGCTGATAACGGGAACTTTCTGTTCAATATCTGTTTTTCAGACGAGTGTACGTTTTTATTAAACTCTACAGTCGATCGTCATAATTCTCGTTATTGGGCAGATAATAATCGAAGAAATCTTGACGAAGTCCACACTCAAACTCCACAAAAATTGAATGTCTGGACTGGCATTTTTGGAGACTGTTTAATCGGACCAATTTTTCTTGATGGCAATTTGAGTGGCGATACGTATTTTGAGTTACTAGAAGATATCCTTTACCCTCTACTAATTGACATTGTTGAAAATTATGATCGCTATAAAGAAAGTTAATTAGTGTTTTAACAATATGGGGCTCCTTCGCGTTTTTCACAACGTGTTAGGAAGTTTGTGAACACAGAGTTTCCAGGACAATGGATTGGGCGTAGAGGTGCTATTGAGTGGCCCCCTAGATCACTGGATTTAACTCCTTTAGACTTCTTTCTATGGGGTCATTTAAAGAGTAGATTTTACGCAACAGAACCGGAGTCTCTGGAAGAATTACGACGACGCATTGTTGAAGAATGTCGTCTAATAACTCCACAAATGCTCCAGAATGTCAGAGCTCGTTTTGAACAAAATTTGTACTTTTGTATGGAAGCTGGTGGTCAACACTGACTTAACTGAATAAACATTTTTGAACGTTTGGTTTTGTTTTTTAGTTTTTTTTTTTACCAAAAATTGACTAATTAGTGCATTTATTATCACAATGAATCAAATACGTTCTTGCAACTCCAATTGTGAATAATTTTTAAACGAGTTGATAAAACTTCCAAAAAAATTTGTGTGCTGAATTCAGAAAAAAAGAGCTTTCAAATGATGTAACACTAGACCCATGTTCCCTATTTAAAATATAAGGGTTGTTATCACCACCCTTAAGGGGTTGATGTGACAAAATTGAGTTTTATGTCAAAACATGTCCCCTTCAATATTAAAATTGACATGGTTCAGCGTTTCTTTAAAAAAAAATTATCTGGACGCAAATCGGTCTGTTTCGTTTTCAATGCGCCAGCCTGTATAATATCCTGTTTCTGTAGCGTTTGTAATGGATGTCAGTGTACTTACTTAGATCTCTTGCAGAAATAATTAAGTGTCTGATGAAACTAAATTAGTTTTTATTACTATTGTTATTAGTTTTTATCGTTATTCCTCTCATCATTGTTTCAACTATAGTATAAACAGTGTTATAAAAACATACCAATGAACACGAACCTTGGCTTTAATGCAAGAGGTTATCTTTTATTCATTACTGTAGCCTATTGTTAGTTAAATAGCGACTGTCGATAATCTATTGTATTGATTTGTTGATCTATTGCATTATTGTCATAAAAATGATAACAAAGAGGAGAAAACTCCGTGAGAAAATCTGAACCATGTGCAGCATTTAACATTATTTATTGTTCATAAATATCAAGCGCTCCATTTCGATACTTAGATCCTTAGGTAAGTTTTGTAGATTTTTAATACATGTTATATAAGGTATAAAATAAATATTTGAGATTACAGTTTTTCTTGCGTCTTTATTTTGAATAAAAATTGGTAAGGATTTGCAACGCTACTTACGGGAGGCTATTCAAGTTTCTGACTGATTGCCTCGGTATTTACCCTCAAATTTAATTCCAAAAGTGTGTCCGGCTAATCCAACGCGCCAGATACAAATTTTTGCAGCAATTTTGCTGAACTTTTTAATTTAGAAAAAAATTTGCGTCTCGACTATTAAGGTCATTGACATATACAAAGTATAGAGGAGAAATGTTACATATACGACACAGGTGCGATAATACATGTGTTGTTGAGCTAATAAACTATAGAAGAATTCTCTTATTATCTTTTTTTTTGGGCAACCGTAGCTAAGGCTACCATGCGTATATTTTCACCTAAACACAACCTTTGTGGAGTATATATTTAGTGCACTATGTGCTATGTGACTTGCTAAAAGGCTCGCATTGCAGATAACACAAACTGGTGAAATGTTGTTGTTCTAGTGGGTACTTATGTGTGAGTGCTGTGTGTCCCATTCGCAAACTTCGTAAGACGACCAGGGACCTACGACTTAGTATAGGTGGTTGGAATGCCACAATGGTTGGCGTTAGTTTGTGCAGCTTGGTGGTTTGATGATTCCAGTATATTTGTCATTTTTGTAAGTTACTGCCTTAACATGTGGTATTAATAGTTCATAGTAAAGATTTCTTGTTGTCATGCCTTCCATGATCGCTTTTTTGGCAGCAATATCTGCCAGATTATTTCTTATAATGCCAGAGTGTGAGGGTACCCATATGAGCGTAATGTGTTTATTCGCGTTCAAGATCCTGAGCAGTATTTTGTTACGGCTTTCAGAATTGTAGAAAGTTGAGCCCTACGTATACTGATGTCAACCGGTACCCTAATAAGTTGCTTGGAGGAGGGTAATGTAACTAATGCCATAGCCACTTACCGAAATTGTCTGCATTTCTCCAAACTAGGTAGAGAAAATCTTGCTAACAGTTCATCCTGAGCCATCGTAATAGGTGCAGGTTATATATATATATATATATATATATATATATATATATATATATATATATATATATATATATATATATATATATATATATATATATATATATATATAGGTGCAATGTAAACTGCGTGTATGGACACCAAACCATGCAGTTATGTCAAGTCTGGCTAAAAATGTTAAAGAAAGTGTTGTCGTGGTGTCCTCAAGTTTACCTACAAATATTTACTAAAACATTTACTTTTGAACAACTGTTTGGCAAATGGGCTCTACACTTTTAGTATTTCTAAAGGAAAGGAATGGGAGTTTTTGAAGTATTTTACATCATTACATCTACGCGAAGGCTAAATACCAAGTTGTTATTTGGTTTTAAACTTTGAAAAAAGACCAGCGTTGAACGCTGGAGCTTGAAATCGGAGGCAGAATGACCGTAGAAACCACCAGAGATGCGGTAGATACGTCATCAATAGCAGTCTCCAACTGCTGCCAATAGCTCCCGATCAAGAAAACTTCCATGTCTAAATATGTATTTAGCGTTTAACGGTCTGTTGTTAAAAATAACTGTGGGATATAGAGTTAAATATAATAAACAGAGATGAATATATAATAAATAGTTTTGGTCAGTTACGTTTCTCAAGTACTGTCACTATTTGAGAGAGATTTTATATTGACTTGACGGAAAAAATTTAGATGAAGGGAATTGTTTACAAAAAGCATGTACATGTAAGATAAATAGGTTCAAACAGTTCCAGGGGAAAAGTAAGTAGCGTAATGTAAAGTATACTTTATTTTGCATTTATATAGTACAATGTATTATACAAATAGGCTTTCGCTTGTATTGTATAGCGACACAAGTTAGTTACACATGAAATTACTAATTGGTGGTGGTGGTGGTGGAGGTATTTATGACTTTGGAACAGTAATTCCATCAGCCACAGACTTTTGCTATTTTATATGATGCACAAATATATACAAATACCTACAGATTATTTTGTATTAATTATCTAGAAAACAGAATTATGTAACCTATAAACAAATATACAATATATAAACTTATTTATATTATTATTTTTGTTTTCTTTATTTTTTTATTTCTTTATTTTTTAAATTTTTTTGTGTTTTTTCTTTCTTTTTTTCTTTTTTTTTCTTGCTTTTTTCTTTTTTTCAAATAATGTATATGGGATAGACAGGGACACTTTAGCGTCCAGGGAAATGCCTAATTAAATAAACGCATATAATTTTCTGGAATTGTCACTATCAATTTTGTCCAAATTCTAGTTTCTTCAGTTTCCTCACCCTGTTTCAGCAATACTTTTACTGTTTATTTTTTGTACGGCTTCCATTTTCGACCACACAAATAAAGAGGAGAAATATTACATATACAGCACAGGTGCGTTAATACATGTGTTGTTGAGCCAATAGACCAGAGAAGAATTTTGTTATTTTTTCTGGGGCAGCCGCAGCTAAGGCTACCATGGATATATTTTCACCTAAACACAAACTTTTTGGAGTCTATATTTAGTGTACTCTATGACAGTGTGACTTGCCGAACGGCTCACATTGCAGATAACACAAACTGGTGAAATTTGTTGTTACAGTGTGTGTTGTGTGAGTGCTGTGTGTCCCATCCGCAATCTTCGTAAGACAACCAGGGACCTACGACTTAGTATAGGTGGTTGGAATGCCTCAATGGTTGGTGCTAGTTCGTGCAGCTTGGTGGTTTGATGATTTCAGTATATTTGTCATTTTTGTAAGTTACTGCCTTAACATGTGGTATTAATAGTTCACAGTAGAGATTTCTTGCTGTTATGCCTTCCACGATCGCTCTTTTAGCAGCAATATCTGCCAGCTTATTGCTCTTAATGCCAGAGTGTGAGGGTACCCATATGAGCGTAATGTGTGTGGATTCGCGTTCAAGATTGTAAGCAGTATTTTGAATTTCTCTTGCTATATGCTTATTCATATCGGTTGTATATTTCATTTAATGCCAATCTAGGACTATTTTCGTTGCACGATTGGAAATATCTTTTACACTTTTTACGGGTTGCAGAATTGTAAAAAGTTTAGCCTTCCCTATACTGATGTCAATCGGTACCTTAATAAGTTGCTTAGAGGAGGGTAATGTCACTACCGCCATAACCACTTACTGAACCTAATTGTCTGCATTTCTCTAAACCAGGCAGAGAAAATCTTGCTAACAGTTCAGCCTGAGCCATCGTAATAGGTGTAGATGATATATATATATATATATATATATATATATATATATATATATATATATATATATATATATATATGTATGTATGTATATTTCGAACTGATTCCAAAGGTGCAATGTAAACTGCGTGTATGTTCGCAACTATAACGCTCTTGCTGCGTCCAGATTTTTTAACTCTGAATAAGTTTGATGTTTTATATCCTCTTACAGCAATTTGCCCCTAAAAAAGGTTACTATATGTTGTCTAAGATTTCATATTGGGTAAAGACATGAAAATAAATAATAACCTAAAAAACTCCGTGAGAAAATCGGAGTCGTTAAACACACTTCGCATTATTTATCATATAATAAACGTCAACCAATCTGTGGGGATTCTATAACCATCTATATTCTTAACCAGCGCAAGGCTAGTTATGTCTATGAATTACAATTAATTAGAACCAGATTTATTGGTTTATCGAGACTGCGATGGTAATTAAGTAATACAGGCCATGTTTAAGTGCTAATCTCTTTGAAAAGTTGATTATCTACTCGATAGGTAAGAAGTGTACCTGCATGTATGTATAACGACCGGGCAGTTTTATTTATTTGTAAGCAATATATTAACCAAACATATACTTTATATATTACAACTGACACATTAAATAGCTAGAGTAATTGAAATATGATACAAAAGTTTTTTTTTTAATTAAGGAAAGTAATCCAGCTTCAACCTAAAATATTATTAACAAGCCCTGGTTAGACCAACGTAAACTTAGTAAGCAATAATTAGGTTACAAGAATAAATATAATATCATAAGGAAAAAAAGATTAAAATCTATTAGCACTAGATTTGGTTGAATAATGCGCTTGGCTCCAGGAGTCTCAGGAGCAGAGCATTGTTTTCTCTGTTGGATCCTAGAAGATCGATCAGGTTGTTCGGTATGTTCGAGTCTATTGTATTTTCTACGTATAATGGACATTCCAGAAGAATATGTTGAACAGTGAATTGTGTATCGCAGCAAAAACAAGTAGATGGTGGCTGCTCATTTGTTATATATTCGTGAGTGAATTTAGTATGGCCTACTCTTAACCTGGATCTGACTCCCTGGTCTTTTCTTCCATTTTATAGTGGCAATTTACCATTTAGACTTGGTTTGATATGGAATAATTTTCATGGGTTAGTCTCCCACGTTTTTTCCACTTGCTAGAGATAACTCTTTGACTTTTGAATTTTGAAAAAAATTTTGCAAATGAGCAAGAACTAGAACCCCTAGAATCCATATCCGGGGTCAGTTTCAGTTTTTATATGTTTGAGTTTTCATTAGAAAAATTTTTTTATCTCAAAAAATAAAAAAGCTATGCGAATCAAATTTGGTAGGTAAGTTTATGATATAAAAAGTAAACTACACACCAAAATTTAGATTTCTAGAAGAAAAAAAAGTTATAACAAAATATTTTGTGCCAGATCATTTCTATGAAAATTCACTACCATAACGCACTTGCTGCGTCCAGGTTTTTTTATATTGGTTTTGATATCTTCGTTAGTATGGATTTGGTAGACTGGATCGTTACAGGAAATGGGGACTCCTGTTGCAAGTTCATCAAAAATTTCATTTCCTTCGATATTTACGTAGGAGGGGGTGTACATAAAAATAAGTTCCTCTTTGTACGCAATTTTGTACATTTGATCCCATATTTCTCTTGCAATGTGGCTTTTAGGATAGGTTTTCCTAATTGTTTGTAATGCACTTAAAGAGTCTGTGCAGACAACAGTCTGGTGTATATCAAATAGTATAGCATGCCTAAGTGCTTCTTTTATAGCATACAGTTCACCAGATGCTAATTTAGGTAGTATATGTGTATTGCCTGTGTATACAACTGATCAGGTAGTTTTTATTCTTGGAGGCATGTGTATAGATGAATTTGTGGTTCTCATACCCAGATTTCATTTGTAAGAATTGCTTTCTTATTACACTAGGATAAGTGGTAGTTTTCGGGTGGTGTGTTAAGTCTTAAATCAAAGCGGCTTGTTTCGTCCAAGGAGGGCTCCATGTCTTGGATTAACTGGCAGACAATGGTAAACGCTCTTTGGCACTTTCAAGGATTCTGCGGCATCTATGGTTTATGCGAACTGAAAGGTGCGGTTTTCTTCTGAATAGAGTTCGTAGCTCTTTGAAGAAAAAACTGACATGTTGGATTTCTGGTGTACTAAGAACTTTGGAGGCATAATTTAAAGTTAGGTGTTCTCTTCTTAGTTTGAATGGCATTTCATTTGCGAGACTATTACTCGATAGGGCTAGTTCGGTCACAAGTGAAAGCTATGTTTAACAAGAGTTTTTGATAATGTCGAACATATGCAGGAACTTATTACTGGCTGTACTGTAAACTATGGTTCCGCAGTCTATTCTGGATCTGTGTAAAATGGGTGTAGTTAGTGTTTAGGTATAGTGATGTCTATTTGTGTAGGTTTTCTGTCACTATACCTAAACACTCACTTCACCCACACACACACAAAATGACCGCATACAGATACTTAATAAACAGAATGCTAAATGTACCACTCCATAACGGCGAACGAGAAAAGGAGTACAATATCATAAAACAAATAGCAGAAAGAAATGGATACAACAAGAAAACAATGGGAATGCTAGTAAAACAAATCAAAAACAAAAAATCAACAAAACCGAAAACAAAACACCAGAAACAAACACAAAATACACAACATTCACTTATAACCACTACATCAAAAAAAAATAACACAACACTCAAACAACATGACTTAAAAATGAGCTACAAAACCAATAACAAAATAATAAACAAGATAAATAAAAAACAAGAACACAACCCACATGAATTAAACGGAATATATCAAATAGAATGTAACACATGCAATAAAAAATATATAATAATGACAAAAAAATCAATAGAAACAAGATTCAAGGAACATATAAAAGCATTATTTAAAATCCGCATACACAAATAAAACGTAGTTACACACATTCACAACACAAAACACCAAAAACCAGACATCACCCAATTACAACTAATGCAACATGTTAAAGACCACAAAAAATGGAGATCTGGGAACAATACTACATTCAACAAACAAACAATAAGAAACAATTAATACCAGAACATATCCAAGTACAAACGTTTAAACAAAACTTAATAAAGGCCATACAAATAGACAAATTATCAAACCACAATGATCAAGACAGGAGACCAATACACACGACACAGTCCAAAGGCACAACCAATCAGATAACAGTAAACCGACCAATAGAAGCTCACGGCGCAGGCGCCACGTACAATCTCAGACGTAGACCACACAGGAGCGATAACAGTCAGTAGCGTACTGAAGATGAACCGGGACGGTTCGAAACTGCAGTCCACGCAAACCAATAAGAAATCGCAAACGTACAGCAAACAAATAAAGTGTATATTTAAAAGTGATTACAGTGTAGTGCAATATTCCAAAAGATATATATATATATATATATATATATATATATATATATATATATATATATATATATATATATATATATATATATATATATATATTGGCGCTGTCAAAATATTTGAATCTGTATTCTTTGATCTAGGAATAACTTCTGATAGCTGTTGAATTCATTAATACACAAATATTACTAACTATTGCGCTAACTAATTGAAGCATTTTCAATAGTTTATACTGTCATTATCTTGTGAGCTAAATTATGGAAACGACACAGATGCAGTTATGATGTAGTTTAAGGGATGTAATTAGTTAGGTGTCTTATCACTACGGGTCACCATTGTGTTAGTTGGTAAAATAAACGCAATAGCATATCTACTTTTAACGACTAGTCTACCATAAAATACTTGAGAAATTTTGTACCGTCATTTCTCCGTATTTGAGCGCACTAGATTTTTATAAAAGTTTTGTTTAAAAAGCAGTTCTAGCAAGCCTGTTTATTTCTCCCTACTTATTTTTCTAAATATTTTTGTAATCCTAAATTGCAGTTCAGGATATAAATAAACAAAGTAAAGGGAGTATTATGAAGACATTTTGTATAAAAATAAATGAATGTAATTCTGTACCGACAATTTTATGTAGCATGGAATCCGTGGTGTTTCATGGCAAACGTCTTAACAAACAATTGTGTATGCCGTTGATAAATGATTCTAGGTCAGAAATAGAACAGAAAATATGTCCTAGATGATATGTATATGTATAGCTGACACAAATAATTCTACATACTCCAGAAACCTCTTGCGCTATTTCCTGAATCAAATAGCTTCATTTATATAAATAGCTCATACCAAGTTTGGACAATTTAGAAGACATTCCGTATGCTGATACCGTGTCCAAGAAATTCTTGGTAAATTATAACGATTCCCCTGAGAACGACATCTGAATAAGGAAACTCTTTTCTAATGTCGTTTAATTACACTGTAGGTTTCTTACTGTAAAAGAATGCAGCTTTCTTTTAACAATTTCTGTGATATTAGACAACCATTTAGCAAAACGTAATTGTTCCTAAATACATATGTAGCGACTTCATTTCTGGCTTTACAAATGCTTTTTTCTCTGTTGAAGGTTCCGCCTTTTACGGCAAGAGAATTTTCAATTTATTTATACGCACTCATGGTGTACGTCTGTCTTTAGTATGGGACGAAAGTTTCACGAAGTAAAAGTAACAAATTATAGCAATAATATTAAAAAAAATATTTTAATAGCAAATGTATTTCTTTGATGAAAGCAGGCATCAAAGTTGGTTGGCTATATAGTAGAAACAATGTACCATATTTCATCAAAATAACTTAATTGTTTGAAAATATATAAACATTTTTCAAAATCCTGGATGCAGCAAGTGTGTTATGGATGTGAATGTCCATAAAAATGTTTTTAATAGCGAATGTGAGCAGGCATCAATCTGATTACCGGTATAGCCTATGTAGTAGAAACAATGTACTATATTTTATCAAAATCACTTATGGTTTGAAAATATACAAAAATTTTCCGAAAATAAACTTAAATGTTGGTTTCCTAACCAACAAAGCTTACGCTAATAGCAAATTGAGTTATTGAAATTTGAAGGATTTAATGAAAATTCGGTAAATTTGCAGATTAGCTCCCGAACGCTTTTCAAAAAATTATTTTCAGAAACATTACTAGGACCCCACCTGGATGCACAAACCACAAGAAAAATTTCTTGTTCACACCCCCCAAATAAGTTAGGGGACTGGAAGTGAATAGGCGTGCTGGGCGGGGTGGGTAGTAAAAATAATATATGAGCAGAAAATGCGAAGAAAACTGATTGAAAGTTGTATATATCTCCATTTAACCCTGCGTACCCCGCACAGCACCCCTATTTGCCCCAGGTCACGTAACTTCCTTGTGGGGTATGAACAAGAAGTTTTTCTTGTGTTTTATGCAACGAGGATGGTTGTATGCACACGAGGGGGAAGGAAAATGCCTACGACGAAGCACACACTTGCGGCAGGGGTGGGGGGTTGGGGGTGGCTGCTTCGTCGTGGGGATTTTCCTTCCCCTTCGCGTACATACAACCACCCTCGCTGCATAAACCACAAGAAAAATGTCTTATTCCTACCCGCCAAGGAAGTTACGGCACCTGAGGTGATAGGGGTGCTGTGCGGGGTAGGCAGGGTTTAAGGGGGATATGGCTTCAAGATGTGAAAAAGACAGCTTTCAAGCCCGTTTTATTCGAATTTTCTGCTCATATTTCGTTTTTACTACCTACCCCGCCCAGCACCCCTACTCACTTTTGGTCCCGTAACTTCCTTGGGGGTGTGAACAAGAATATTTTCTTGGGGTTTGTGGTTCGGGGGGTGGGGTGGAAGGGGGCTAGGCTGGTTTCTGAAAACAGTTGTTTGGAAAGCGTTCGGGAGACAAACTGCAAATTTACCGAAAATTCGCTATCAAAACGCACTTACTGCGTCCAGATTTTTTTCTTACAAACGCATCATATTTCGATAAAATGCATTAACGAATTTGTTCTACGAAAATTAGCTAAAAAAAATATAGACCGTTAAACCATAAACTTCACTAAACCCACAGCGAAAGCATCAACTTAACTAAACCGACAGCCAAAGCATCAGAGAAGGGGTCTATTTGAAATGAATTTTCTGTGAATATTTTAGTAAAATGAAGGGCAGTGACGGTTGAATCTAAAACTTAAGGGTTTACAGAACACTCTTCTTGCAACATTTTCTTTTCAAAATCCGTATTTGTTTTACGTTCTTTGCCTAAACATTGCCAATTTTGACGTTTAAAATTGCGAGTTTGACGTTTTGAGGAAAACTCCAGAATTTGTTTCTTTAACTGCCCATAACTTCTTTGTCTTTAAAGTTAGAGACCTAAATTTTGGTACAGAGTTCGCTTTTTATAACACAAACATGCGTACCAAATTGGTTGCCCTTACTTTGTTATTTCCGGAGGTATGAATTTTTTTAGAAAGAAAACACAAAATTTTCTAGGAAAACCTGATCCCATTATTTTTTGAGTTATCGGGTCGAATATATATATATATATATATATATATATATATATATATATATATATATATATATATATATATATATATATATATATATAAACACAGATCTCCTCATTAGCATTTTTTTTTTAATTTCGCTTATAATAATGAAGTAATTGTTTCTATATATTTTCATGTTCAAATTGGCGCTAGTGTAAATATAACATTTGTTATATTTAAAATATTAGCCACTATATACACCTACACATTGCTAACTGCCCTTTCTTGATATTTACTGATAATAATATTTTGCTGTTATATTGTCGCATACATTATGAGACTAAAAGCTAGAAACACCTTATTTGTTTATTTGAAGTAGTTTAATTGAATTTTCTTTTTCTTTTCAGGTAAGCTTTGACTTCTTGCGAACTAAGGTAACACTCTTTTATACTTGTTGGAACGTAGGTATACTAGTCATACAGGTTATTCATCAAACGGCACTCACGGTAGGCTTTTATTTTTTAAAGTTCTTTCAGTTTTGTTAATATACACTTACTCTAACATGCATTCAAATTTTTATCATTGCTATTTTTGTGTGTGTTTTATTTACTAAATAGGAACTAATATTACACAGAGAAAAAGTAGGCTGTTAAACGTTGAAGGAATCAGAAAAACCTATTTTTCTACAATTTTGCGAAAATCCGCTAAAAATTATGGACTATTAAACCATACTAGTCGACCTGTGCAGTGAACGAAATTCGTTACATTTTTAAGTTTGAACCTTATTGATGTTCTTTTATCATAGAGTAGACTTTTATAATCTAAATGCGGCTGTTGGCCACAGAGTTTTATGTGTTTGATATTTCACGTATTAATTAGGTCAGCTCATAACAGGGGAATCCGACTGTCTATCTAAACAAAGCATTGCTAAATCTATTTGTAACACATATTACACATACATTTTATCTTGCTGCACTCCTCTTCCATATGAACTTTAGCTATGCCAAATCTCTCACTCCTCCGTGCACAGGGTGCTTAAAAGTTTCTTCGTCACTCATAACTAAAACTGCTGCCAAGGCATCAAAGAAAGGTTCTATTTGAAATGAATTTTCTGGATATATTTTAGTAGAATGAAGAACAATGATCGTATTGTGATGAATTAGGTTTTTCAAATTGTACGTATAACATAAACCTGTTAAGTAGATTGTATATATTAAGGTTGATTTCTTGGGTCCTCTTCTTTACAGGCTGGCCGGCTATCTTTTAGTGTCCTATCGAAACAATGAAACAAAATAATCAGGAAATAAAAAGTCGTGAGGAGGTCATAACCCTTTGATGGATCCTGTAGCGCTATGGTACTTGCTCCAATTCTCAAAATCGTTTGATAGGGTTTTGCTAAGAAAAACAACTATTGAAGTACAAAAGGAATTAACCAATAAATTAGATGTGGCCATTAATATTCAGTAATTTATAATTAATCGGGATTGGCACAATCTTTACAACAATCATGAACAATTAGTAAACATCGTCGGTGTGTGTGTGTTTTGTTTCTTTAACGTCGGCCTATTTCCGCGACTATGGCCAATCACCGACGCCAGGGAGCAGTTTCACCTCACTATCCTAGAAATGTTGCATAACCCCTGCCTTTCTGTAAGGAGGGTAGGGATTTTTAACGTGCCCAACATCGCATAGACACCGGACCGACGGCTTTACGCCCCCTCCGAAGGGCGGAACGTGCAGACATTCAACTTGCTCAAATACAATTCCAGAATCTCGGCTGATGTTAATGTTACAGTTTGTACTGAAAAAGTGAAAAGAGTACCCTGGGATCGAACCCAGTACCATTCGGTTCAGAGGCACACGTTCTTACCCCTGAACCACCGAGGTTTTAAAAATCGTCGGTAAAAAAGCCTTCAAAAAGTTAACGTCGTGCCATTTGACATTTTATATTTCTAGAGACCTTGCACTACACTAGCGCCATTAGCGGCTAATTCAAGAGCGATAGCCCTCATTGTTTTAAGCATATTATGTGCATGTTGTAAGGACTAGCTAGTAATTATTAGGCAGAAGCCAAATAAACATGCCTTCTACATCATATTTTGAACAATAATTATCTAGAACTGCAAGCAAACTGTAAACGATTAAAGAGTGTAATTCTTTTGCCAGTAAACGTACTTTCTTCTTCTTGTGTATTTTGCAATTTTTAATTTACTCGAAAACTGTCATTTCTCTGATTGGTATTTATGTTACTGGCAAGCTGTAATTATCCTTTATTATTTAATTAAAGTACGAAAAATTGCAGAACCGTTACCTTTCAATGTGACACTTACAATTTACCTTCCATTACGAAAATTATTATCTTACACTCATTATGTTTAACTAAGAGGTGTATAGGTTCATCGAAAAACAGGTACCTGCAAATCAGATGTTGAAAATATGCAGTCGTCTCACATTAACAACTGTTATTTACACCGATGACACGAAAACTGCACTTATTTTTGAGCAATAATGAGAAAGTAAAAGTTTTTGTCCGTATTTACATTGAAGAGTAGTTTCTCCATTTAAATAATTATTATTTTTTATTCTTCTCATTCTCCAAACTGATTACAAATTTTATGTGTTTCACCTGTATAGCAAGCAGCTAATTTTATTTACATTTCTTGGTTTTTTTTTTTAATGTAATGATCCGATTTTTTTGTTGGTTTTTGGTTTAAGTATCCTGATACGCTCATATACAATCTGTCCCAAAAGTGTGATATGATGGAATCAAATGAATAAATAATTATTAAGTAGGCTAAAGTGCATATACACACATCGGAAAAGTCTAGGGATATTTTTATATAATATAAAAAAAGGGAACAAATAGATTTTGGAAACGGTCAAATTGCACTCACGGTGTATGTATTTAATCAATCACTCAATATAAAACGATCTGTTGTTAAAAAAAAGTTAAAATGACATCAACATTGAAAAACTCGATATATCATAAAAGTATAATTTTCATATGTACCGGTGAAGCCAGTTTCAACTTCAGTCATTATTCATTTGTTGTTTCTTCAAGCGGGCATGAGGCACAATGAAGTAGCTGAACGGATGGGTGTTTCCCAAAGTGTGACAAGTCGTTTGTGGAGGCGTTTAAGGGAAAATCGTGGTCTAGCCGAGCAACATACAGGACGAGGACGCTCTACGACGGCAGGTCAGGATAAATTTTTATGTTTAACTGCCAGAAGGCAACCTACAATTGCGGCACCTGAATTGATGACGTCTCTGCAAAGGGCGAATAATGTAACCAGTAGCCGAGATACTGTAAGAAATCATCTTTACGAAGCAAACCTCTCTAGTAGACGTCCACTAAGATGTCCACCTATTTACAGAGGCAATCGCGCTGCAAGATTGGACTGGTGCCAAAATTATCTGAATTCGTCTGCAGATAACTGGGCTACAGTTTTATTCATAGACGAATCTAGGTTTGTTTCCATCCGGATTCTCGTCGAATAAGGGTGTGGAGAGGATCTGGAAATGCGGAACGCTTAAAACATATTCAGGAAGTGTACACATACCGAGGTGGTACAATAATGGCATGAGGCGGAATAATTATTGGTGGCAGAACCTAACTCGTTTTTCCAAATCGCTTCTTAGCAGCTCAGCTCTATCTGGATACCATTCTTCAACCTATCGTGCGTCCATTTGCAGGCGCTCTTGGTCAAAACACCCACCTAATGCATGATAATGCCCGTCGACATACCTCGCGCATCGTAACCAACTGGCTGGATAACGCGGGAATTGAAGTTTTACCATGGCCAGCATAATTCCCGAACCTGAATCCGATATAACATGTCTAGTATATGCTTCAACGAAGATTTACTCCACAATGGGCAACATCCACAATGCGTTTACATTCCGGGAGCTTCTGACAGCATAGTGGGAACGTTTACTACAAGGAGACCTTGACAATCTCATTTTGTCTATGAGCAATAGACGTAGAGCTGTAATTACTCAACGTGGAGGACATACTTTGTATTAAACTTTTTTCTCACATGCTCAGAAGTTTTTGAAAAATTCTTAAAATTTGTCTTTCAGTATATATATTTTTTAAAATAATCTTCTAGGTTTCTTGAATAAAACATTTCATTTTATGTAATATTAAACACTTACTTATGCCATACAATTTTTGTTTTCTTCTTAAATCATATCAAGAAAAAAATACGTGCATTTTAAAAAATATCCGTAGACTTTTCTGATGTGTGTATTTTACCTTATTACAGACTCAAAATTAATTGAACAATTTTAGTGAGACTTATATGTTCTCGATTAATTAATGACTTGTCTGGTTCCGAATTTTTTTAACTCTCTGGTATGTCTCGTTAATAGTAAAGTGATTGTAAAAAACTACTAGAAATTAACAAAGCCGTTCTGACAAAAAGACAACACAAATCGGCTTTATAGCGAGAATATCTTGAATAAGCTCATCAATTTGAGATGTTAAATTTAATGTGATCAGTTCTAAGTTCAAAACTCTTGATGCTAAACCATTTTTTGTGTTATCCTTTTATGCTGTGATTTTCAAAAAGCTGGGATTACTAAAGTGTCAACCAAAAATTTGGCAATATTTGGTTCAATATAAAACTTAAAGGGTGTTTTTTTTTGGCGAATTTTCATGAACAAAATCTACTCTTAGAGACGTCGCAATTGTCGAACTTTCAAAAGGTCTATTAAAATAAGCACGAATTATAGTCTCTAAAGTGCATATTCAAGATCCGTGCACATTTTTATTGTTTATATGAATGAGTCAGTTAGATGAACTAATTTACCCACTTTTATTGAAAAATATTTTATATCTATGAAATTAACAAAGTTGCATTTTGATAAAATGTGGCACAAATGTTACCTTGAGTACAAGAGTTGAATTTTCTAGTTTATTTGTATTGAGTTATTAAACTTTTAAGGTCTTTATGAAAATTCGCTACAATAACACACACAGTTTTGAAACTATCGCTAGTCGCCCATGCTCTTTTATTAGCAACATATTTTGCCGACAAACTCTTTATGTTTTTAAAACATCTTAGTTTTTGCACTTTGTCAGTAACCTTTGAAGAACTATTATAATTTACACAAACTAGTACAGTCAGTTGCTCTTTGGATAACTTCCCATGAACACATTTTTCGTTTTTGAATTTTAAAATTTTGTGCGGCAACATTTTGTAAAAAGGTCCTGTCTAGCCTGCACTGAAGGCATCACATGCCTGATATTCCTCGGATATTTCTCGAAGGTTATTTTGAAGCCAATCAGATGTGACTTCCTTATTTACAAATTTCGCTTCCACAGAAACTGTTCCTGAATGAATTGAATGTCTTTGTTTAAAATGAGAAATCCACCTAGTAGAACACCAGAAATTATCTCCATGTCCCATTTCACTACCAAGAAAAATAGCTTTCTCCTAGAGAAATAGACCACTTATAGCAATGTTTGCGTGCCTCTGATATTTGACCCAGTCAAACAAGGCTTTGTCCAAGTCCTCCATGTCAGTATTTTTTTACACTTTTTCTCTTGTTTTCAATAGTGTTAGAACCACAAGCCTGGGCAATGGCATTCTCGCACTTTGAAATTGTTGATAATGTAGAAAATGCAATACCGTACTGCCTACAAACATCACCTTTTTTCGTTGCCGTTTTCACTTGTTTTAATGTAGACATTTTCTCTTCAATGGTAAGGCGTTTTCTTTTTATACCGGACGCGGAGATTGTGTAAACAAGACTCTATTCACCTGCCTCAAACGCGCGGTGACCCAAAACTGATTGGAATAAGGCGCAAGTTTCAAGATTTAAACAGCAAAACAACAACTCACAAAAATATAGACTGTTAATAAACTAAGAAACGTTGATTTCGAGTGGTAAGAGGGACTCTGTCATAGTCTGAGTAGAAGAACCTATAAATATTTTCTCTTGTGTTGTTTACAGTAACATTTATTACCCATTAGTGTCATGTCTCAATAATAAAAAAACGTGCATCTAGTCCTAGTGTGTTTGAATGGTCTTATTTTTAGGTAAATAAGCGACGAAATTCACAGAAAGTCGAATCCCTCTTGTTTACTTTCCTACACCTGTGTATCCCAATAAAAATGTGAACGGGTCAGCCCAATATTTACCTCACTAAAACCTAAATCGCCTGAAAAGCGGTCTCGTTAAATCAGAAACATTTTTGCATTGTCTCTTACAGAAGTCTACTCAAATCACCAAAATTTGCGCGTTAAATGAGAAGTGCGTTAAATCTGCTATTCGCAAAACGGGGACCCTAGTGTACTTGGATCTATTATTTTAAATAATAAACATGATCATCTTCAAAATATTCGACTTCTTTTACATGAAAAATGTTTACTTGTCTCGACCATTTTAGTTTTATGCGCACACAAAATTAACAGTAAGTCTTTGAATAAAAAAATGTCCGAATTTTTTAATTCGTACTTTGTAAAAGTTTTGTATGAATCAATTTTTGTAGAATACAATTTTTAAAATTAAAAAAATATTAGAATTTAGTACCGTAACACTCCTGCTGCACCGGGGTATTTTTATGATGCAAATTATTGTAAAAATTCAGCTGCACTACAGGTGTGTTCACCATCAATTGAATAGTTGAGTAAACGTATGCGTTTACCAGAACCGCTGTGTTTCAGTAGGTCAACTGTTATTTTTTTCAACCCAAATTACTGTTCTCTGAATAACTCAACTTATTGCGGGAGCATGCGTAGTTAAGTAGCCACCCACTGTTTTGTATTTGTCTATTTTTGCGGGTATCTTTGTCATTCTGAATTCGTGGAAAGCTGCTGGAGTCATTTAAAGGTAGTTATAAAAATCATCTGGAGACTAACTTAATAGTGCATCGTCGTATATTGATAAGTACAATTTGAAGTACCCAATTCATCACAATACAGTTTTTAGACTTGACGATTGTTTCGCTCACAAAGTTGGCGTCATGATAGCGATGAATAAAATAGTTTATTCATCCTTCTGATGACGCTAACTTTGTTAACAAAACGATCGTCAGGTCTAAAAACTGTATTGTGATGAATTGAGATCTACAAATTGTATTTAGCAGTGTTCATCACAGGGTCGAAACTTCACTCATCTGTACTTCTAGTTTGTTTAATTCTTTCAGGTGGCACCATATTCACTGATTGAGTTAACCTGCTATTGGCATCAATTTTAGAGTATTATTTTATTCGTGCAAGTTTTAAAATAAATGCATCGAATGTTGAAAATCATATAATATGAGAATTAATCTGTTTTCTAGTTAGTGCACCCGAAACAATGACAACTTCGACAAATTACTAGCATTACCGTAATCATCTCGTAACGATGTTTAAAAGTTTTTTATTGCGCAACATACAGAAAACGGAAACAATTAAGGCACATAACATTACATGAAATGTAACAATACCATATTCAACTAATGCTAGAAAAACCACAGAAAAATAATTATTATCTGTCATGCAAGAACGCCGACACTGAATATAATAAGCAATAAAAATTCAAAGTTTATAATCGCGGAGGCTTTATTCGGAAAGAGGACAGTGACTTTATCCAGGATGTTTATCTTTGCTTTATGAGGAAGACTCTCAACATATACAATAAAGTAACAACGACCTGTTCATAGATGCTGTTTGTATATCAAACACTACAATCTTTATCTAATAAAATTGTCCGTTTTTCTACAGCGAACCATTTTATTCTGCATGCTTTGCAATACACGCCTACTTGTTGGTTGAATATCATGGTAACAAGCATGACTAGTGGCGTACCTTGAGACGTCTCTAGATTTTTCTTTTGATCACCACTTAACAAGATTGAAATCGCAGCTCTATATTTTGTAAAACCATAACATTTGACGAAAAAATGACAAATTTTTCTTTTGCTATTTTAAAGCATTTTACCTCGTATAACAGACACCATTTTTTAGCAGACTTTTGAATTGAATGATAAACCCTGCTCGTGAAAATCACGTTTTGAACGATCGTTTTTCAGCGTGGTTGTTGGTTAACTTAGGTATTCCACAGGGCTCTGTTTAGGCACCTGCTTCTTCTGTTCAAATTGAGTGGTTTCTATATTACTTTTTTGCTTCGAAGCCATAAATTTATATTATATGTAAAAAAGGTCTGGACGAAGCAAGTGCGTTATGGTAGCTAATTTACATAGAAATGATCTTAATTTTTTCCGAAAATTCTGTATATATATATATATATATATATATATATATATATATATATATATATATATATATATATATATATATATATATATATATATATATAGTTACAGTGTGTCCCGGATCGACGCATGAATAGGTGAAAAAGACTGTAATTTTTTGAGTTGAAACTTAATTTTCTGGGATTAAGCCCTGCTTGAATAGAACATGGTTGGTGTCATAATTTTAATTTCCAAAAATCAAGTATGTCTTGGAAATTTCCAAAAAACTAATTTTTACACTAGCAAAGTGCCTTTTATCTAGGAGATACAAAAAATATTACTAGGAAAAGATGTTTGTAAAGAAAAACTGAGTACGAATGCAAAATTTTAAAAACCTAAGCCTACTTTAAGTTCTGAATATAAATAGCATTCTATAGAAGAAAAAAACTAATAAAATGATGCTTTGATAGTTGTCAAAAATAGCTCTTGTAATTATTGTCGTAGCTGTGCTCTAAAACTTATGGGAACTTAACTGTGAAATATAAAAATGTTAAGCTTACTATACCAGAACGGATCTATCTAATTCAGTGTTATGGAATTGGTGAAATATCTATTATAGAGGTTATCAGACTATTTCATATGGAGTTTCCGAACACAGTTGTGGTTCAATTTATAGTATCCAGACTGGTTAAACATTGGACGCTAACGGTACTGCATATAATATACCAAAAAAGGAGAAGAACTATGAACTATGAACTGAACACCTTACTGCATTTCCAATTTGTACGTTAAAATTCATTATGTGTTTGCCATGGAAAACTACCTCGCATTATTACTGAACAAATAATTCCAGGAATGAAATAAGCATTTTAAAACATACGTTAGGAATGTTCAAGAACAAAATATTGTTTATCTGCAATTTTCCGGTGATCTCACCCAAGAAAGACCGTTGAAAACGTTGCAGAGAATTGGCGGCAAACACCTTCAAGTGTGAACACGGGACGTATGACGTCGGCAAAGCCACCTACAATTTTTGCAGGACAATTATGAGTCTCCATGATAGCAACATAAATTTCATCAATGACATTATTTTCACAGTTGAAGCTAGATTTGGGCATGATTGTGTAATACATCGTTAATACATTGATTGTTGTTGCCCTTACTTGGTAAAACTTGCCCATACTACATACAGACTTGGAGACTACTTCTCTGGCTTCACTGTTGGTTTTCGGTTTTGTAGGTGAAGGGTGTAGCCAGCGCTTAAGCTTACTGGAGCAGGTGGCCCTTACGAATTCTGGATGTTCTAGGATGCTCTAGGATGTTCTTCAACGTTTCTGTGACTATAGGTTCGCTGCTTGAGAATGCTGTCACGCAGCGAAACTATAGTCACAGAAACGTTGAATAACATCCTATAACATCCAGAATTAGTAAGGGCCACTTGTTCCAGTTAGCTTACGCGCTGGCTACGTCCGTCACCTACAAAAACGAAAACCAACAGTGAAGCCAGAGAAGTAGTCTCCAAGTCTGTATGTACATCTTAAATACTTCTTATCGACTGAAGATGACAAGCCTCCAGAGCTATATCTGCCAGAAGAGCATTTTAAAGTGGAAAATTTCAACAAAAAATTAAAATTTGTAGCAGGCTGTTCGATAAGTGGGCTTATTAAGCACTAAAAGTGCATTCTCTAGCAAAAAAAGAGGTTGGAATCGATTATCGTGAGTAAATAAATTAAGGAAGCAATCCCTGAGAAGCAATGTCGATAATAATATCGATAGAAGAGGCAGGGTGAATCTGTGATTCAGGGAAGCGAGTTTATAAACATTTACCCCATGTACTTAATTGATGTGCAAATACAGATACATTACTCAACATTAGCGCACTGTGGTTATATAATAAAGTAATTTATATGTGATAGATGTTGGGAGCCCTATTGGCGCACAAGACAAATAAAAAATTAATGCGGCAAAGCTATATATCATTATATTCTACCCATTTAATACTTCATTTACTGTCTCATGTTTTGTAGTCATTATTTTACTTAACTAGTTAGAATAGATGTAGCTACCGGTCGCAGAGATGTAGTTTTTGTCTGACTCATAATGCGATTCTATTTTGTTTCAAGATTGCTGAATGAATAAGTAGTTGATTCGCTGAAGACAGTGGAATGTCGAGGCACTATAGACGGTACAGGAATGTGCCCTGGCAAGTCTCATCCTATCAACGAAATGCATGACCTGATGCCTGTCCAAGTAAAGGTGACATGGTGATAAATATTTTGTAAGATAACGCAATAAGAGCAACAACAATTTAGCAGCTTTTTATCCTAAAAGCTTATGCTGATTATATACGTAGTTAGAAATATGTACAGGGTTACTCATTATAAATTACTCACCAGGGTACCCAGCCGAAATCAAAAATCAAATTCCCTGACATTTCCAGGCCCCTCGAGTACATTTTTCATAATACTCGAAATAGAAAACACACATACCTGAATACTTTTTTTATGAACAAAGTAAATAAAATTTACGAACAAAAAACTTACAGAATCAAACACATAAGTATGCTTAACTCCGTCAATTTTATAACATATAGCATTTCCGAAAAGAAAATTTGAAATTTTTTCATGGAAAAACTTGACTTTCATGACTGGCCGACGAAAGAATCTTCGAGTGTGATAGAACAAACCAAAAGTCTCTAGGTGGTGTAGAAACTTTGCAAACCACGTTGTTTGTATATATAAATTTGAATAAGCCTGGGAAATGGGTTCCAAAAGCTCAGATTCACGCCTAATAATTTTTTTTTGAAAATTCGAAAGTCGTTACCTCTCTAAAAGCAAAGTTTTATTTATGAAAATTCCGTGAAAAATGAAACAAAGATACTGTTTACATGCGCCATATACAAATGCCAAATATTTTGCACTTTCAACATGATCAAAATAGAATAAACACATTCACAGCAGAGCTGTACCCGGCCAATACATAAAACGCAACATAAAACGCATTTTGCATTTTATGCATTCAAGGAATAACAGTCCCAGTGAGATGTACATATGAGACATGTTTGAGATAGAAGATGACGCTATTTATGATGTGGCATACTCTGCGTTCATTGGCGGATTTAACTGATATTGGTACCAAAGGTAAGCCGTATTATTATCAGATATATTTCCATAGGTATGAGAAAACTATTTACGTGAGATAATTCATATTATATATATATATATATATATATATATATATATATATATATATATATATATATATATATATATATGAAATAAGAATAAAAAAGCATCTGCTAGTGACGACATTTTACAAATATATAATTTCCAGGTCCACTGAATGATTTCCATGACATTTGAGTAAAATCACAAATTTCCCTGACATTTTAGGGGGTACTTCATATTCCCTGATTTTTCCAGGTTTATATATATATATATATATATATATATATATATATATATTTATATATATATATATATATATATATATATATATATATATATATATATATATATATATATATATATATATATATATATATATATATATATATGAAATAAGAATAAAAAAGCATCTGCTAGTGACGACATTTTACAAATATATAATTTCCAGGTCCACTGAATGATTTCCATGACATTTGAGTAAAATCACAAATTTCCCTGACATTTTAGGGGGTACTTCACATTCCCTGATTTTTCCAGGTTTATATATATATATATATATATATATATATATATATATATATATATATATATATATATATATATATATATGAAATAAGAATAAAAAAGCATCTGCTAGTGATGACATTTTACAAATATATAATTTCCAGGTCCACTGAATGATTTCCATGACATTTGAGTAAAATCACAAATTTCCCTGACATTTTAGGGGGTACTTCACATTCCCTGATTTTTCCAGGTTTTCCCGGTTTTGCAGGTCGCTGGGTACCCTGCTCACCCCTTGTCATCATTATTATTGCCTATAGAAAAAAAAGTAATAAAATAAGTTATGTGGTTATGGCTGAATTTTGTTAAAATTAATTAATTATCAAAGTACAGTGACCTGCAGATTTCGGAGGATACAAAAAAATATTTTTATTTGAAGGGATATCCTGTATAGTATTAAATTTTAGAATGATCTTTTTTTTTTCCTAATTTCAAAAATATAACAAATGTTATATATAACAAATGTTAACTTATACCCGTTTTGAGTAATTAAACGTCGAATATTTTATTGAAACTAGTTAATGTAAATATGGAAAAGTTAACATTATTAGAGTAAGCTTTGAGAATGACAGATAGTTTGTCTGTTTGATCAATGAAACCAGAAAGTGTCACATTTTTTGTGCTTCTTGGTTAAACTCATATTCCTGGTGGTTTTTGGTTCAGGATTGACTCCTGTCTTTAATTTAACTAAGAAAAAACAATAAATAGACTACGGGAGCCTCCAACGCATTTTTAAGTGCGGCGATCCTTCTTCCTCTGCGACAATATATTTACAAATAAATTAGCCATGCACCTACTTTGTTACTGCAGATGAGTACGAACGATAAAATAATGCTAATTTACAAGACGCGGCTGCACGGTGTTACAAAGTATTAAACGGAATTCCTCGTTTCCGGATACTGAGCTGGCGGTTTGTTTTCTTGCGCGGTTTTCTTTCTATAACAGCGTTAACATCGGTGAGTCATTCGTCATCTGGCACCACCACACCGGAAACTTGAACTTGAAAAGTACGTGCTAAGAGTTTTATTTTCGAATAAGGTAAGGTTTTTTAATACACGAGATGAAAAGCGATGCGGTTTTTTACTTGATTAAACAGTCGTAAAGTTTAAGTATACCGTATCATTGGCCGTGGAAAGACAGAGATGCATTCAGGTGTATTGTTTCTCTAAAACTAAAATTATGAAACATGAATTTTAAGCAGGTGCTACACCCTTATTGAAACGCTTTTGTAAGTTATTGGAGGTGGCAAAGGAAACTGATTTGTAAACTATTAATTAGGTCAAAGGGGGTGTAAAAGTTTCTATACGAAAACATTTTTTTGATTTACTTGAAACTTAGCATAAATACCACAAAATTAGATTAGATTAGATTCAATATGAGTGAGCTAATTCAATCCTTATCGTGGATCACTTCAAATTGCTCAAATTTTACCCACCAAATCCAGCTCTCCACCTTTTTGAAGGTGAAAGTTGCTTTAACATGTGTACTGCCATCTGAGTGAGGTGACTTGCCCATTTCGAAGCTCACAGAGAGATAGCCTCTCTCCGAGTTCATCTGGACCCGATATCCCTAAGTGTTTGACTCAAGGCGGTATCATGGAGTCCCGCCCTCGAGCAGTATCCAAGCGGTGTTGTTAACTCGTTTTGAAGCTCACAGAGAAAGGCTATCTCCAGATATAATGCGCCACTAGAGATCTTAGCAGTCCTCCGGGTTTGCCTAGATCCGATACTCGCCAGTGTTCGTGTAATTTCACCCAACAAATCGAACTCCCCGCAGGAGATGATATTTTCGAGCGTAAAAGTTGCATTGACGAGTGTATTACCATCTGTGTGGAGTCGTTTGCCCGTTTCGAAGCTCACAAAGGGACAGCCTCTCTCCGAATTCATCCAGACACGAAATCCGTCAGTGGCTGACTCGAGGCGGTATCATATAGAGTCCCGCACACGAGCAGCATCCATGCGAGGTCGTTTGCTTGTTTCGAAGCTCACAGAGGAGGCCTCAATTTTCAGTTGTAATCGACCCCTAGAGATCTCAGATATTCTCCGGCTTCGTCCAGATTCGACACTCACCAGTGCTAGACTCAAGGTGACATTCCACTGAGTCCCGCTCCCGAGCATCGCCCAAACGAGGTCGTTTGTCCGCTACGAAGCACACATGGGATCCTCCAAAACTGGGCGTATACCACTCCCCAGAGATATCCCCCCTCCCCAAGTTCGTTTGGATCCGGCACCTTAACCAAAGGCGGTATCATTTTGAACTCCACTCCCAAGTAGCAACGAAGCGAGGTCAATTGTTCATTTTAAAGCCCACCGTGGAGACCTCAAAAATCTGGTGTATATTACTCCCCAGAGATATCCGCCTTCTCCCGGGCTCGTCTGGCGCAGACCCCCGCCTGTGGTTGACTCCAGTTAGTCACCTCCTATGACGGGCAGGAGTTACCTTAGGTTTAATCCTTTATTTTGTCCCCGGATACCGCAGCATACTTGTAGTATGCTATGTATATACTCTAGAAAACAGCCTAAACAAGCGCTTCAGCATTTCCAAAAAATATATATCCTAAGGGAGTAGGGGGGGGGGTATATTGAGATATAATGAAACCTATATTTCGGCATTTCCCAAGTGGATTCCTTATCTTGGTAAAAAAAGTGTAAAAGTTTAAATGGAAAATATATTTTACTCAGATTTACTTGCTCCACCTAGCCTCGATCTAGAACTGACCCCTTATGTTAAGAGGGCGTACCTACCAGAAATTTGACTTCTGTAAGAAGTTTAATTTGATAGGTGAAATTTAAATAATTAAGCCTGAGCCAAAATAGACCCAAAATTGCAATGGATGGACTGAAATAGCCCAATCACCACGGAACCTAACTTAGCCTGCTTAAAATTTAGCATAACCACTCTACAGACGTTTTTTTAATGCAACAATACTAACACCAACTGAAATATTCATTTATTCAATAAGTCCGCCGCCTCTATTCGTACATTCTTCATTTTTTCCCTAAATGCAGTGAAAGCTGCTCTAATCTCCTCAGGGTAAATAGAATTTATCGCATCTCTAATGCGATTTTTCAATACTTCAACGTTATTTGAAAGCCTATTTGAATATACTATTTGTTTTATCCGGGCCCAAAAATAAAAATCCATGATTGTTAGGTCTGGAGATCTGGACGGCCGTAAAATGGGACCAGCATTGGCTATCCATTTTTTTTTAAAATTCTTATTTAGCCATTCACATACACTAAATGTCGGGTGAGCAGGGCAACCGTCGTGTTGAAAATATTTAAAAAATCTTGGTTCGTATGGTAGTTCGTCTACAAACTGAACAAAATATTTAAATAAAAATTTGAATCAAGTTATCACTCAATAGAATATGGCCCAATTACTCCACAACAATAGGGAATGGCACATGAAACATTAACGTTTTTTAAAATACTGCCGTCGAGAATTTATTACATAATTTGGATTATTTTCAGACCAACATCGACAATTCTGTAATGAGGGTACACCGTTAGTTGTAAAAGTCGATTCATCCGAGAAAATATTTTTATAGAAATTTAGATCCTCTAGAAATTTCTCACCTAAGTTAGGCAAAATCCCAACCTTCGGGATTTATCCCCTTCTTCTAACTTGCCAAAATCTAACTTGATATGGCTTTACCTTCTTAGCTTCATAAATACGTTGCAAATGTGATTTGCTAATGCGAGTCTCCTTGCACCGCTTTCTTAGGGACAGCTTGAGCTTTTCCACTAATGAATCCTTTTGCTACCACAGTAAACATTGGCGACTTTTCATAGAATAATTTTTGAAATAAAAACATGAATTGCTTTAAAGATATTAGATTTTCGGCTATTAATTAAGTGTCTTACAAGTTTATCCTGAATAATTAATGCAGTAATTAAACGTAATCGTTACAGACGTCAATAATTTGGTGTATCGAACAACAGGGTCAAAAGTGAGTCAATAGACAGCGGTAATGTCATTAGGCTACAATTATATATATATATATATATATATATATATATATATATATATATATATATATATATATATATATATATATATATATAGACACGTATAAAACGTTACACGGTATTACTAACGCCGTCTACCGGTCACATCTAAATTATTTGCATACCAAAAAACATAAAGTTACAAATTTTACAGTTGATACCAGATAAACTTTCAAAGTTATTGAAAAACCTCAAAATAAAATTACAACTTTGAACAGTTTGTATCTTTTGAACCAGAAATTTTTGTATAATGCATGTATAGCTGATATTTTAATTTTTTATACCTCCAGTCTCTAGATTTCCAATTATTTATGAATCATCTGTATATTCGAAAAACCTCAAAATAAAATTACAACTTTGAACAGTTTGTATCTTTTGAACCATAAACTTTTGTATAATGCATGTATAGCTGATATTTCAATTTTTTATACCTCCAGTCTCTAGATTTCCTATTATTTATTAATCACCTGTATATTCGCAAAACCTATTGCACAGCAAATATATTTCTGGAGTTTTCGCATTTTTGTAATTTTCTTCTGAAAGACAACCACTATCTTTCAAGATTTTTTCATTTGCTAGTATTGTCTCTTCAGAGGTTCCGGCTATATTTACAAATTTCCAGTCAATTATTATCATTTAATTTTGTCCAAATTATGTTTTTATTTCTATATATGCTATTAGATTAATCGCCGTTTGATGATTGTCTATTTTAATCCGTTCCAAATTAGCAAGCGACATTCTTGTGGTTGTCTAAGTTTAAAATTAACCACAATGTAGTTTTTCGATCCTCATTTAGCTATTTCTAGAGCACCTATAATTAGTTGAACCGCAACAACAATAATAATTATTTCAAAGAGACACATATGCACACTCTTACACCACTGCATCATCATTCGCGGTTTAGTAATTCTGTCATTTCCGGCTTTAGCATCTCCATTAGACTTGGCTGGTTATGTTTGGTCGTTAATTGTTGATTTGCTCTCTTTAAAGGTGCCTAGTGATCGGTGCGAAATAAAAAGAAATTCTTAATTATCGCGACTTTTACGCTGATTATCAGGTTAGAAGAACTAGCTACAGGCATGAAGTGTATGTTAGTCAATTAGATAAGAAATCACACCAGTTATTAGATAAGCTATACATAATTGGGTGGTGTTAACGGACAAAGAACCACTCGTGAATTCATGAATATGAGAAATCGAGGTATGAAGTTATTTTAACTGTGTGAAGTATGATTACCCTACCAGATGGTTGAAAACTGCTCAGTATATTTCAAGACATAAAATCTTCACATACTTTACTTGAAATGTCGTTTTACATCTTTAGAAATATGTTTATATGAAGTTTTGTGGCGCTTGGTTCCCGCAAAATGACACTTATATCAATATTGTGTTATTCTGACAGATACCAACCATCTGGTATCCATGTATATTATATACCTAATTTTAATAGTTGGTAGTTTCAAAACCGACTCAGAATTCAGTTAATACCGAGTAGACATTTTTGGAAGACGTTTTTAAAATAAATATCGAATTCAACAATTTTTGTTACTTTTTCGTTTTATTATAACCTTATAACTGAAGTTATATACATATTACATATTTTTGTAATTAAACGTAATAGCAAAGCTATAGGTGTGCGAACCCTGATATTATTCCATCGGCAAATCATTTTCTATTTCAAAGTCAAGCTTTCCATTATATCCATCTACGTCATTTACAACATTTTCTTCAGCGATTAAATATCGGCAATAATCTTGATTAAGCTCCTCTACTAGCCTCATAAGCTTTTTGATATTCTGAAGTTTATCTGTGGAAATAGTTTCACCTTCAGACCACAATATTAGCGGCTGTTTGGCAAAGTCTAAGTTTTTCTTTCCTCTTTTTTTTTCCTTTCATATCTACTTCAATAAGTTGAACAGCTGCAAATGGCTTATTGAAGAAAAAACTATTTCTCTCGTTTCCAACCAGCTAATTGTGTTGCCCTCAGTATCTACCTTTCGATTTACAAACATTTCTTCCAACGGTCTGACCCTAAAGAAATCGTCCTTTACCATCTCATGAACAACAACAATTTTTCTTCCTAGCCACTTCCATTACTTCTCGGTATTCTTCGGGAATTAGAATCTTTTGATGGTATTTTAGAGCTTTTTCGATGTCGCCAAAATCTTTATCATTGGGCAAGAAACTGTGTCCCGATACTAAAAATCTAATTCGAATTGTTTGAAGAGATGGATGGTTATGGAGCTATCTCTTCATAAGTAGAGTTAACTTGATATTTCTATTCTGACCACCGCATGAATCTGACCAGAGATTAAGTTCTGTCACATGTGTCCCAATATAACTGTTCACATACTTCATAATACAGGGTGCAGTCTCCTGAGAGCCTCTTCCAGCTACACCCTCAGACCAAGTGAAACAGTGCCCTTTGTTGTTTTTGCCTGAGTGGATTCCCATACTGTATAGCCATAGCTGGCGCTTGTAGAAAACCATAACCGTAGGTAATCTAGGAAGCGGCAATGTTTTTTCTAAGTCAAATGTGATTGTCTCTACATAGTCTTGTGTTCTAGCAGAGTCCATGTCGGATTTAAGGTCTTTTCATGCATCTTCAGCGACTTCATGGTGTTTAGATTTAAGATCTGTAGTTTTATCACTGTCGGTTTTAGCATTTGCAATTTTTACCGCCAACACTAGGGATGGGCACCTAACATCGATGTTTTTGGAATATCGATGTTTTCCATTGAACATCGTTGTTTAAAACATCGATGTTGTAATTTCGATGTTATATTTTTAATATCGATGTTACTTGTAATCATCGAAACATCGTTACGTATCACACAAATCCTGTTGCAAATGCATATCGTTTGCAAATTAAAAAAATTGTCTTGCTATTGTTTGACGACAGATATATGGACAGATATGCAATGTAGAAGTTTTATTGGTGTTACTATGCACTTTGTAGATAACAATTCCATAAAATCTGTTGACTTAGGTGTATATCTTTTAGATAAACGGCATACAGCCGAATACATTTCAGGAGTGCTAAAACGTATATGTGAGGAATGGGGTATCCTAGAAACTAAAGTTACTACTGTTGTTACGGATGGAGCGGCCAATATGACAAAAGCTATTGAGGAAACGTTTTCCAAAAAAGACACATTCATTGCTTCGCTCATCAAATAAATTTAGTTGCTGACAGAGCTATAAAGTCTATTTCGGAATTGTGATCAGTTATATCTAAATTAAAACAATTGTAACGTGGTTTGGGCATTCAGCAGTAGCTGCTGATGATTACGGAAGGCACAAACAAGCGACCATAAATCTGAAAAAAAATTAATACAAGAGGTGTCCACCCGCTGGAATTCCACATACTACATGATTAATCGTTTTCTTGAACTGCGGGAATACATAAATACCATAGTGAACAGACATCCTTCTGCCCCCACAATGGTTACAGCCAAGGAAGTTCTTGAACTAAATAAAATCATTGACCTTCTAAAGACGTTAGAAGCAGTAACAACAGAAATTTGTGGTCAAAAGTATATTAGTTCCAGTCTTGTAATCCCTCTCACGTATAATTTGGAAAAAGAAGTTTCACACATTGAATGTGATGTAAACGACACCTTAGGTATTTCACTAAAAGAAGCACTTCTCCAAGAATGTAGGAAACGATTTTCTGCTGTTGAACAAGTCCAACAATTAGTCGTGGCAATCTTGCTGGATCCGAGGTTCAAAAAGATTTATTTTAAGAGTCCTCATAATGTTGCAGCAGCAGTTAATCTAATACAACAGTTATCTCTGTTAGCAGAAACGCAAGGATATGACCACAATCGCGTAATAATAGAAAGTGAAACGACAAATAATAAACAGGACACGGGTAAGTAGGCTAGATTGTCACAATGATGTTTGGTAAAAATTGTAACATAATTATAGGTACTCCAAAGGGCAATATATGGGCGCATCATTCTCAGTTAGTTCAAAAGAGTGCTTCACAAGAGAAAGAACAATTAAGCGAAATGTCTTTGTATTTAAAGAATCCTCTAATTAATCTTACCGAGAATCCAATGAAATGGTGGTCAGATAATAAAAATGTATATCCCCATTTATACCCTGTCGCGAAAAAATTCTTGTCCATAGTGGCGACTTCTGCACCGGCAGAACGTTTACTTTCCAAAGCTGGACAGACAGCCACGCAAGAAAGAAACCGTTTAACTGGAGAACACTTGGGCAAAATATGATTCCTTCAGTCCATTGACAGAGATTACTGGGGTATATAAAACTGTATGGTGAGATTATCAGTATTATCACTAATATTGGTGAATTATATATATATATATATATATATATATATATATATATATATATATATATATATATATATATATATATATAAACAGGGTTATTAACTAACAGTTTAGAATTAAATTTGAAGTTTACTTTTTATTATTAAAGTCATTAGAAGTTAAGTTTTTCTATTTTTGTTTTACACATTCTTTCTTATTTTATTGCAGTACAATAAACATTTATTTATTTTTGTTACCACTTATTTTTTGTATCACTTGCACCTGCCATAATCTGCATCGGAATATGTTTCCATTTTCTAATGCCTACAAAACTACAAACTATTTTTTTTTCTCGCAAGAACATAGAATTCGTAAATTCACAATTATTTTGAAAACATCGATGTTTCCCAACATCGATGTTTTCCAGCCGATGTTTTTCCTACCATCGATAGTAGGTTTCGATGTTAAACATCGATGTTAACATCGATGTTTTAATAAATGTGCCCATCCCTAGCCAACACATCACAACTATTGCAAGTATCTTTTTTCAGAGATTTACGGGTTATATTGAATTTGGTGTAAAAAATGTGTTTATATGTGGATATGCTCACAGGATCCTGTACTTCACTTCTATATTGCGCATACAGCTTTTCAATTGTCATATATGTCGTAAAAGAATTCTTATCGGTCTGATTTTTTCTGTAATGGGATATATACGTTGGAATTCTTGATGTTTGCAAAATAACTTCCTGGTGGCGCTCTTGTGAAATTGTTTTTCTATTGTTATGCTTTCCTTTTTTATCAACAACAGCTAGGTTACGTGACTTTTTCATGGCAGTATTCACTCGTTTCGTAGATATTTGCAGTGTATTTGTAAACATGCTTCGGCAAGTTATTATATCATTTATGAAATAGGGTCTTGTAAAATGTCTTACTGCAGATAAATGCGCTTGTTTCCGTTTAATTTTATTTTCTGTGACAAGAGAGCATATCATGGAGTTTTGATGTTCACAAGTACCTGCCTCCCAGAATCTTTTGAATAAATCCTCACGCATATCTGCAGAAAGTTTCTCATGACATTGGTTTGAACATGAACAGCTGAAATCAATGAATGGTTTTGCTAGAGATAGCTTACCTCTTTTCGTCACATGCTGTTTATTTGAGTTCTTCAACGATTTCCTTGTTTGGTCTGTCTGTCCCTCAAACCTTCTCTTTCTACCTCTTTTGGGCCTACCTGTATGACTTTCAAGACCATTTTGTTCATGATTTTCAATATCAATGTTACCATCCTCTGATGTTCGAACACCTGCATGGTTATTTTCTAAGAACCATTCTTCATTACTGTGTTCATCAACTTTTGTATCATCAGTTGCATTGCTCTGATCTTTTACTGCATTTTTATCATATACTCTTGGAAATTCTCTATACCGTTTTCTTCAACTGGTGGAGGATTATCGGTATTCTGATTTTCTATTTGATTACAGTTTTCTTCGTATGGTTTTGCTAAGTCATGTGTTTCAATAATTAATATGTCTATTTTTGATTGTTCGTTTTCATTCAGAATGTCGTTGACATAATGATCGTCTATCAGTTCATTAACTTGCGAGAAAAAAAAAACAAATTGGAACAAGTCTATGGAACTACAGGGTTCATCCCAGATTGTCGCTCTAGACATATCCAAAGCATTCGACCAGGTGTGGCACGCAGCGCTGCTTAATAAACTACCGGCCTAAGGCCTACCACCAAAACTCTGTACGTGGACAGCAAATTTTCTCTCCAACCGGAGCATTTCTGTTGTCGTGGATGGCCATTCCTCTGAACTGTATCCAATTCATGCAGGAGTTCATTAAGATTTAGCTTTAGCCCCTACTTTGTTTCTTCTCTACATCAATGACCTCCTCTCTAGCACATCCAACCCAGTTTACAGTTACGCGAGTTACAGCACCCTGTATAATGCTATACTGATATCTCGTGTCAGTAGAGTAATAGGATCGAAGCAGTCGTTCAACGCGGAAGTACTGAAACCGCTGAATAATCATAGTCATCATAATTATTTAGTTTAAGTTGTTTTATTTTATAATGTTAGCTAAGCATATTTGACTTTATATATACAAGTAAGAGACAATATTATGTTAGAATTTATTACGAGTGTTTCAACATTAAACATCGTGTATTTCTCCTTTGTTTTAAAATTATAATTAAACTTGTTGTAATTTCGAAATAAAGTTTTTTTGTTTTGAAGTGCCAAAAGGGCACTATCCAAACTGGCGCAGTCGTTAGTATAGGTTTAAGTGTATTTTTGACAAAAATCGCAAAGGTACACGTCGATTTTTATCGTTAAAAACCTGTAACCTACAAAATTTAAAGTGACAAACATCGTCAACGAGGAAGGACATCATCGCCAACCTCAACAGCAGAAGCCACCACTAGCATAGGACAACACAGCCACAAAAGGAAGGACATCATCGCCAACCTCGAAGGGCCAAGTCAAGTATAGATAGAAGTGACCAAAAATCGTCAGCGAAGAAGGACAACATTGCCGACTTCATAATTAAGCATATGGAAAAATTATTGTCAATCCTCTTCCTCACCCATGTCCTTGGACAGGTAGAGTTTAACAGACTGAATGACAACCCTGGACTGCTACCCCTAAAAATAGGAACTATGCAAAACGCAATCGATAAATGGACATTGATTAGAACGATTGAACTACAACCACTTTTACAAGACTTTAACTTTTTACAAAACACATCCTATCACCTGAACATCTCTATACAAAACTCCCCTTATAATGAATCCTATTATGAAGAACTACGAAACTCTCAAAATGTGTTATTCCATGAAATAAGTGAAACTAACAAAATTTTCAAACAAATTATACCATCAAGTTTAAATCGAAAAAAGAGAGGTTTAATAAACGGACTCGGAACAGTAATTAAGTCAATCACAGGAAATTTAGATGATAATGATGCTAAACGTTATGACTCAACAATTTTAGAGCTAACTAGTAACCAAAATAAATTAGAAATAATTCAAAAAAATCAAATGTCACTAACAGAAACCGCTATTACCAAATTTAATCAAACAGTTTACATTTTGACTAACAATCAAAAAAAGATAGCAGACCGTATTGAATTTCTAACGAAAAATGTTGAAGCTGAAGACTTAAGACAGGATTACATGGACATAGTAATCATAGCTCAAATGCTCTTTGTTCAGTTAATGACCGAAATAACGGGAATTAAAAATATTTTGGAGACTTTAGTTAATGCAATAACGTTTTAAAAATTAAAGACAATGCATCCCTCTATTTTAGAAACAGATGATTTATTGATAGAGCTTAATAAAATTCAAAGACATAAAGTAAATTTGCCATATAAGGTAAATATAGATAATATGGCCCTTTATGAAGACATAATTACTATTAAAAGCTATTACAAAACCACTCAGTTAACATTCATTTTAGATGTACCTTTGGTTGAGTCAGCATATTACGATTACTATCATTTATATGCCTTTCCCATCCGTAATAGTTTGACCCACACATTCCTAACATTAATTCCCCATTCAAAATACCTTTCCTTGAATGATGAAAATTACAAACTCCATGATGGACCATGTCGAGAGGTCCGACCAACTGAATTCCTGTGTCAAGCTCAAACAATGAATCACATCAGTCCAAACAGCCCTTGTGAAATACAATTAATAAAGTTCTCCACCCAGTATAACAATTGTGAGCATCACCAAATGTTAATAGAAGATGTGAAGATTCAGAAGATCAGCGAAAGTAAATGGATTATCATCTCTCCAGTAGAAAATATAGTCAACTACAGATGCAGCGATGACCGTAAAATCATGGCCATAGATGGTAGTTATCTGGTAAAAATAGAAGAAGGCTGTGAGGTAAAAATCAAAGGACAAACAGTAAGTTCTCATCAATCTGAAATTAAAAAACTTTTCTATGTACCGTTACCCGAACTCAAATTTAGTGAACTGTCCATGAACTCAAAACTTAACATTGTGCCTTTACATCTAGAATCTATAAATTTAGATGAATTGAATTTAGTGAAATCCCAACTACAGCATCAGAAGGAGTTACTACAAACAATAAGTGTTCCTGTAATTCATACTTCGATTAGTGTTTTTACTTTAACTGTTTGTGTTCTTTTATTAACAGTAGCATGTTTCTGTTTTTGGAAATTTAAAGACAGAATAACCAGTTCCACCGTCGAGTCCGAAATCGTCAACGAACTTAAGGAGACCCACGAAGTTCCCCTGGAGGACATCAATTTCAAGATTTAGGTACCCTAAATCTCATCTGGCAAGGGAGGAGTTACAGCACCCTGTATAATGCTATACTGATATCTCGTGTCAGTAGAGTAATAGGATCGAAGCAGTCGTTCAACGCGGAAGTACTGAAACCGCTGAATAATCATAGTCATCATAATTATTTAGTTTAAGTTGTTTTATTTTATAATGTTAGCTAAGCATATTTGACTTTATATATACAAGTAAGAGACAATATTATGTTAGAATTTATTACGAGTGTTTCAACATTAAACATCGTGTATTTCTCCTTTGTTTTAAAATTATAATTAAACTTGTTGTAATTTCGAAATAAAGTTTTTTTGTTTTGAAGTGCCAAAAGGGCACTATCCAAACTCGCGGACTACAGCACTCTCCACTCAAATATACAATATTCTAAGCCTGTATATTTAGCACAATTAGATGAGGATCGCAGACTCATAGAGGGTTCTGTCTGCGTGGATCTACAAAAAATATTAGACTGGGGAAGTTAGAAATCTTGTACAATTCAACCCCACCAAATCTCAATCTTGCTTTCTTTCTCATAAGAAATACACCAGCCTTAACCCATCAAAATTAACAACCAAGTGATTCAAAGTAATGAGTCCGTTTCACTTGTCGGCATTTCTGTGGATCGAAATCTCAATTGGCACCAATATGTCACATCAATTTCAGAAGCGGCTGCTAAGAAATTAGGTTTCCTCTTCCGGGCTCGCAAATACTTTTCACCAGCTAATCTCTATACCTTATATACTTCACAAATAAGCTCAAACTTCGAATACTTTTCCCACATCTGGGGTGCTGCTGCCGCTTCTACACTCGCTATCCTGGACCCCATTCAGAAGAGAGCTATACGTCTCATCGGTGACTCTACCCTCACCCAAAGGCTGGCATCTCTTGCCCACCGACGCGCCGTTGGTGACCTCTCTCTTCTATAGATATATGCACGGGCACTGCTCAGAGGAGCTTTATTCCATAGTTCCTCCACCTGCTGCCCCCAACAGATCTACCAGGGGAACAGAGCGAATGCACCCTTTTACTGCCCGGGTCACCACATATAGAACATCTTGTTATGCCCGCTCTTTTGTCCCGAGGACTTCCAAGTTGTGGAATTCCTTGCCGGCACACGTTTTTCCTTCTCCTCCGAACCTCTAAGCCTTCAAGTCCAGAATTAACAAGTTTGCTCTTTTCTCCTTGTCGACACCCACGGTACGATAGTATTTAGGCTGTAAGCCCTCGTAGTGTTTTGTTGAAATTAAAAAAAAAGAGGTTCTGTATAAGCAAACGATTTGTCTGTAGCAACTTTATTTGCAACTGTCTGCTAACGCAAGGCTGCTTAAGGAATTTTACTGTTGCTACCAAAAATGTCGCTTGACTACCAAAACTTACCATATTCGCGGGGTCGTTGCCTGATAAATGGTTGCACAGAAATGGGACGCGGTCACCTTTTAAAAGTCTTTAAAACACCGATTTTTTGCCAAGACCATAAATACGCGAGTGGGAATCAAATATTGCGAATGCATAAAGTGAATGTCAGATATTCAAATTTTGGGCGATAATCAGCAGCAAGTGCTACATTTTCTTCAATTTCCCTCATGGTCAGCCTTGGTTCCGTAATAACTATGACTTTTTTGCTTTCTTCATTATTGTGTACATGGGTCACAATGTCTTTACAGGTTCTCGGCCTGCGGAAATTCGCACTAAATACATATTGATATGCGCAGTTTGCAGCTGCATGAAGATCTCCGTTACTAAATTTTCGCTTTTGCTTTCAATGACATGGCATCTGAACGACTTTCACAGCACTCTTTGATAGTCCTGGCAAATTCGGCTGTCTTAACTTAGTCGGTATTTCCAAGGAAAACAAGGGCCCCACAGAGGCAACGTTTAGTTGTAAAAGACCTAGCAGATATACGTTGCCTTTTTCTTGGTTCGGGTTTTATGAAATCACGTATCTGCAATAGAATGTCTTTTTTATTTACATAAGGGTTCGTTCCTACATTGCACTTGTATATATGTTACAGCCTAGCAGTGACAACAATGCTGTCACCTTGCAGAACACTTGCTGCATTTATGCCATCAGCACCAACTTCCCATGAACTTGCATTACTGCTGTGTTTGTAAAATTGTCTTTCCAGAACGGACAATTCTCACGAGAACTTGATTTAGCACTCATTTGTGAATAAATGTTTTAGCGAACTTTCTTGAAAAAAAAAATATTTCATAATGTTTATATTTTGGCCAGTGTATTTTTTATTAAATTGCTTGAATAAATTCGCTGGCCAGGTAAATCGGACCAGTTATAAGTTTTTCGTTCAGAAATTTTTCTTATATCCGCAAATATTTTGATTAAACTTAATGCATCAATTTCTACTATACCTACTACCTATAAGATTTGTCTTTCAGTTAAAGTAAAATTGACATATTGAAATTCATTTTTTATAATCAAACTTCGCTACCATAACACACTTTCTGGATCAAACCCGTTTTAATTTTGGCGAACTTTTGTGAAGAAAATTATTTTTATAGAGATGTAACGACATTAAAATTTTCGAATTATTTTAATGAGCCAGTGTAACCCAGTTTCGAGAATCATTAAGTTTACATTTTATACATATATATATATATATATATATATATATATATATATATATATATATATATATATATATATATATATATATATATATATATATATATATATATATATATATATATCTGTGTGTGTGTATGTAGCAGGAGACATAGACCGGTTTCGTCCTTCTTAAAATTCAACAGTATGTCATGCCTAGTCTTCAATAAGTTTGTCTTAGGGCAGGCAATGTCATAATATGCAATGCGGAATGACGACATTTCTGGTTTTGTATCGGACCAGTTATTCAGAGCAGCTTCCACGTACCTACAGTACAGCAAAAAGAAAGCTGTGAGAAAAGGCAAGCGAGCGAATACAACTACCCCTCGAGCTAATACCGTTACGGGAATTGAATCACACCAGTCGCTAACCACCGTTACTTCAGTCCTGCCGGAAGTGGAAGTCCTGGCAAGTTAGTATTTATGAGAATGCATTTAAAAAAAAGTCTGGACGCAGCAATTGCGTTATGGAAGTGAATTTTCTTAAAATGTTTTTAATAGAAAATATGTCTCTTTAATGCAAGCAGGAATCAATTTGGTCACCGGTGTAAGTTATATAGTAGGAACAATGTACCATATTTTACCAACATAACTTGTTTGAAAATGTACAAAAATTTTCCGAAAATAAACTTGAAACATTTCCGAGAAAACTTGTTTCCTAGCTGACGAACCTTAGGTTAATAGCAAATTGCGTTATTGAATTTTGAAGATTTTAATAAAAATTCGCTACTAAAACGCACTTACTGCGTCTCGATTTTTTTTACAAACGTGCATCATATTTCGAAGAAAAAAGCTAAAATCCAATAATGAATGTTCAAAAAAAAAAAGGTATCACCAACGACTTATGGGCCGTCCTGTCGTTATCAAAATAACTTTGTAAGATGGAGCTCAAAACACCCTATAGGTAACGTATACAATTTTTTCTCGTATCTTGCATAATAACAATTATATAGAGCTTTACCGTAGAAATGCGTCACACTGTATATATGTAAACAGAAAGTATACCCGGATATGGATTCTATGGGCCCTAGTTTGCGCTCATTTGAAGAAATCTTTTTAGAACTCAAAAGCGGCGGTCTTCTCATTAAGGAATTTTTTCTATGAAAATTAGCTAAAAATTATAGACCGTTAAACCATAAATTTAACTTAAACTACTTCCAAAACATCAGATAAGGTGTCTATTTGAAAGGAATTTTCTGGAAATATTTTATTAAAATGAAGGGCAATGATGGTTTAAGCTGAAACTTAAGGGTTTGCAGAACACTCTTTACATAATCCGCATTTTTTCAGGTTCTTTGCCTAAATGTTGCCATTTTGACGTTTGAAATTGCGACTTTTTACATTTTGAGGAAAACCCCAATTATTTTTTAAATTTCTCTAACTTTTTTTGTCTTTAAACTTACAGACCTAAATTTTGGTAAATTGTTCACCCTTTATATATATATATATATATATATATATATATATATATATATATATATATATATATATATATATATATATATATATATATAATTACAACTGACCGTGGGTATGGGTTCTAGGGTGCCCAGTTCGCGCTCATTTGAAGAATTTTTTTCTAAATTAAAAAGTCGGGATCTTCTCGTTAGTGAATTTTTTTCAAAGAAAATTCACTAAAACAAGCACTTCTGAAGCCACGGGAGAAATCTACGACTGTATTAAATATGGAACGGTTTCTCTAAGTTAGGGCAAGAACAAGCAATCAGATATGCTATTCAAATTGAATTAAGTCTTAAAATTTTCAACTCCTTTTTGTCTAATAATTTTTTTTACAAAAACTCGCTAAAAAAATTAATCCGAATAATAACAATGTGATTAGAAGACGGTAAAGTGTAATGAGGCTAAAAAATTGAAAAAAGTAAAGTCACTAACTAGGATTCGAACTCGTCATGCAGGAGTCAATTGAATTTGATTATCCGATGTACAGGGACTGAGCTATGCTCTACATGGGTCTACTAGCAGCTATATCCCGTAATACATTGGTTCAATGTTTTTAAATTTACACAAAACTATTTCGATTTACAATAGATTGTTTGCTCATAATATAACGAAATCAAGGAACATATCGACTTAGACACATATCTAGGAGCTTGTTAGTCATCTCTTGTAGAATTTTTCACTCCCATTCGTACTCAATCAATTTTGACGTTTTAACTGTCTTGAATCAGATTTTATTAATGTTTAATTAATTTACCTCTAACTTTTTTGTCTTTTAAGATAGAGATCTGAATGTTGGTACACAGGATACACTTTATGACAGAAACCAGCTTACTATATTTGGTTGCCCTTGATTTGTTATTTCCGGAGATATAATTTTTTTTTCTAAAGAAAACACAAAATTTTTCTGAGTCGATTTTCCTGGCTAACGAAATTATCTAAGCCACTTGCAGAAGGAAGGTATGTGCCAAATTTGCTCAAAATCTCATCATTATTGTTTGAGTTATCGGTGTGATACATATATATATATATATATATATATATATATATATATATATATATATATATATATATATATATATATATATATATATATATATATATATATATATATATATAATTGACCCTGGATATGGCTTAGTTTGCGGTCTTTGAAAAAAAATAATTTATTCAGAAGTCGGGATCTCCTCATTAGTGAATTTTTTTTAAGAAAATTCACTAATAACAAAGGCTAGGAAAACTCAGCTATATGTCACGCGTCAATCTTATGTTTTGTTAATGTGTCAGGTTGGTTGTTGGAAAAATGTTTGATTTTTGGTGACTAAAACTATACCAGTCTGTCCTTTGCAAGATTTCCTTCTATTTTTTAAATACAAATTTATTTATAATTCTAAGTTTTGGGCCAAAAAAACATGTTTTTGGTTAGTTGCGTGTCGCAAGTACTTAGTATTTTTATAAATTGTATCTAATTTATGTACACGTGTATATCTCTCGGTTTTCCTATTAAACAAATATACGAACAAAGTAGTCTGGATTCCAAGCTCTGAATAACATACACTGCCAGTTGTTTCATTAGAGCCATTTTGTCACATAGTTACATGCGCAATAAATTTCATACGAAACTGGGATGCACTCGGTCAATGCTTTGCACCGTTTGGCTCGTTTCCAATAAATGCAGAACAACAAACAAAAACTAGTGTCCAGTGTATCGTCTGGATCATTTGCAAAGAGCTGAAAAGTAAAAAGAAAAGGAACAGCATTCTTAGCATGAAGTAGGCGACGACGATCGCCATTGTTCCAAAACATCCGAATGTCCAGGAGTGTGTATTTGTGTCACATCCAAAACGCGCGCACAAGTCATGAATTTAAATCAGGTAAATTTACAACAGAGAAGGCGAAACGTACATGTATTTGCTTTAACAATGTCTTTAATTCGTTTACATATGCGTGCTTCTGCTACGTAATGATTATTTACACTGGTGGTCGAAAGGAAGTGAAACCGTCTGCTTTAAGACTGAGTAACATACAGTTGCTGTTGTTTTTTAACTATACATTCGGATTATAAGCTCACAGAAGTGTATTGCTTTAATTAAAAAACAGTATGCGTTACCAATCACAAAGGAAGTTTAGGGACTTGAATAAAAGCCGGAAAGATGTCATTTTGTTCGAACTTTTGAGGAATTTTTGATTTAGGGGGAGGGGGGTGTCAGCTGCACATTCTGCCCTTGACCTTCAAGATGTGACATTTCCATGTAGATCCCTGTAGTACTCTCTACACCTTTACCTTCCATATTAGATTAGAGTCCACCACTTTGATAAAGGCTCATTTGTGTAGATTTAAGTGTTTGTTTTTTTTTCTCTCCAAGTGACTGGAACTTCAAGCTCCTTGACAATTAACATCGGCACAGTATGTAATGTGATGTTTTTTCTGCAGTAGAGCCACAACGATGCCCTATTTTCAAAGTTCCCGGCACACTAGAGTCGAGTCAGCATTAACATGATGAAGATTTACTTACATGAACTTTATGCCTCGTTTGTTGATAAGAATATTTACGTCTCCCTTGGCGCCACCATCCACCTCTATGACAGTTATCTATCCTTGGTCTGTGTGCCTCTTTAACGGATTTCTCACTTCGGCCGGAGGAGCCCGCAACTAACGACCTCCATCCCACCTGTATTGCATTGGATTTGCGAGGCCACTCATTTGCCTCAATGTGATCCAGTGCTTATGGTGTAATTTTAGACTGCGGTGTCATCTGTTGCCCCAATTTTGTTTATGTGGTCAACTTGAGTGCTCATAGCATCTCAGCTTGGCCATACGTGCAGTGTCTTTCGTATCGCGAGTTGCAGGAAGGATACTGAAATAGAGCCTTACATGTTCAAGTAACCGCTTGTCCCTCCGCGACTACTTATCCTTCGGCACCTTGTCGTAGGTCTGGGATTGGCTTTGAAAAGCAACATGACACGTTAGTGCCGAGAAGGAAGCAAGAGATGGCCGATATAGAAGTACAGGCAATGATAGAGGAGATTAAAAGAAAACAACATGCCGCGAAACTAGATCTAATATAATCATGCTTAAAAGAAAAGGATTTCCTCATGCTTGGAACCGGCACGAGGCACACTGTCGCTATTCCTCAAAACGGCAATTCCCCTCAAGGCGATGTCGAACTTCTAAATAAGGGACTGTAAGGTATAGGCATGAGCTTTAGTTTGCATAATCTTTCTAACGCATTAAGAGTTATACGAAGATGTGGAGCTGCAACAATAAAGCAAATATCAATATAACGACAGAAAGTAAAGATCATTTCTTGGTTCATAAGTTCTAGACACTATCTACTCCCCAACAACACCACCACCCCACCACCTCGTAGCTCAAAACTAATAATCTCATCTGTTTTACTGCCTTGTTGTCCTGTATAAACTTGTTTTAATATTCTGTTACACTAACAACCAGACAAATAAACGGCAACATTGCCAAGGTGAGATTAAAGTTTTTTCCACTGTCAGGTGATCCGAAAAGGCTTAAAGGCAAATACCGCTTAACTCTCAAATAATTTGTTTGATTTATAAAAACTGTAACAATAATCTAAATACCTATATCAGCTCTCTTTTGTTTATGGTCAATAATAGTAATTGGTGCCGCTTTTAAACATTCTATCTAACACAACTATAGAGTCATCATCCACTAAAGTCTGTAGATAGATACTGAGTAGATACTGGTGTTAATGACATAACAAAGTAATTATGGTATAAAAATAAAAGATTAATAGCCAGACAATAGCTCATCAAACAATATAATCAATTGTGTCGAACCTTAGCCGCCCGCCTCTCTATCGCATTTCAATCGTCAAAATTTTGTGAATGGAAGAACAGTTAGATCTGAAAGTGGGCGAACACCCAATGACATTACGTCGAATGTCATTATACAACACATCGACAGTTAATTAACATATCATGTTACGTCGACTGCCTTCCCGCAACAATTAACGATTATATACATATATGGATACTCAGGTCTGTTAAACTGGGACGACCTGTCCTCGGCATTGCCGGATCCTCTCTTAATTAACCATTGTTTCTAGTTACGGAATTGGAACGAGTTAATTATTACAGCATTAGATTGCTAATTTTGATTTTTGGTGTTGTCGCTGCTAATTTGTAGTGTTTGGTGTTTGCACACATCAAAGTTTTGGCACTAATAAGTGATGAAGCAAATTGTATAACCTGTTGTACAAAAGATACCGGAAATCAATAGGTATCCATTCTCTCTAAAACAAATACAAGACTGTTATTTTATAATACTAGTGTTCAAAACAAAATGATAAATAAACGTAGACGTTTGCAAGTGATCTTAATAAGATTAATCAAGTTTTCCGGGTTGACTTCGTGCTTCTTAATTTCCACCTGACGTCCGCGAAGGAAGATATCACAGTAGGTATTGACGGACAGTTCTGAGACCTCTTACAGGAGGTTTGTGTGCAGTACATGTACGTATAGAGCCACTTTAACGAAAGCTAACAAGACAAATATGGCAGCTGAATGTTAGGCAAAGTGTTATTGACATAATTGAAGCTGGCGGCTGTTATTTTTAAAATGATTTTTATACTTAGATATCGAAAAAGGGGAGATTTGCCAAATAACTGTCGAAGTACGCCCAGTTCAAACGTTTTATTTTCAGACCTATAGTAGCAGTGGTGGGGAGGCCAACGCCAAGCAAGTAAGCCTCAATGGGCCCTTTTTGCCCAGACCTATAGTCACGTAAAATGTGTTGTCGTTCTTGTCAAATATGGGAGACTTTGCAAGTATGGCCAATAGAGCATGCGCATATCAATTATTTTTTAAATTTGAGACCCCGAATCAAATGCGATGTGTTATCTTTCTAGTATAGAAGACTAGAATCCAGATATTGTAGAAAAACGTATTCGAATTTGGTGATTGGAACATGTGTAGATCTCAAACGTTTTAGATTAACTATGCACCAAAAAATGAGAATATATATGGCGGTTGAGGTTAGCGGGTTATCTTGCCCAAATGGTCATTCTAATGTTATTTATTGAAGCATTTAATTACAATATAAATGCCCCAGTAATAATCTGCGTCAATGTTATTAAGGCAAGGTTGCTGTCTATGCGTTTTAGCATCGTGTTGTAACGAATGTGCTAAATCTGCAAGTCGGCAGTAGTACTGGCTTGCATTATTAGTGTTTATGAGGTTGCACATTTCTAGACTTTTTTTGCTTTTCCTCAGATTCGGAAACTTGGGCAATATTGCAATAATTGTATTTTAGATTGAACTGAAAAGGTTTTGTATATATTCTATTGTTGTGAAGTTTAAACAGCTCTGTTTATTAAGGTGAATTTGTTAGTAACATGTCGTCTAGTCATTAATATATAATAATTATTATAATTATTTTGGCAAAAATGACACAGGCTTGTCAGACAAATACCAAATATATAATAGATAAAAATTACGAAATAAACACAATAAAATAAATACATCAATATAATATAAATAAATGGCAAACTTAAAATATAAAACAAAAAAGAAACAAATTGAAACAAAATATGGCATTTCAAGGTGTCTCTAGTGTCACTACTTCATCCACTCAATATCCATGTTGAGGTATTCACTTACAGAATAAAATGCATACTTCAGGAGAGTGTTTTTAACATCTCTCTTAAATTCTCGTTTATTTTTTTATCTTATTTTCTGTGGGATTTTGTTAAAGTACTTGACACCCGAGCACTATATATATATATATATATATATATATATATATATATATATATATATATATATATATATATATATATGTATATATATGTATGTATGTATGTATGTATATATATATATATATATATATATATATATATATATATATATATATATATATATATATATATATATATATATATATATATATATACCCACACATCTTCTACCTTAAACAAGGAAAAAAATTATATGATTGAACTTAAATAAGCGTCAGAAGAAATTTTTGAAGAAAAAAAAATTAATTTCTCATAACGACACACCAGAGCGAATGCTTACTATAAATCTGTACGTACAAGGGAACCTACAAAAGGATTTTAAAATGCACAGCTTTATATTCTTTTAGGGAATCGAGTCACGCTGAGACTCTAAAATCGTGTAAAACCGAGTCTAAATTGACCTGTAGGTGCAACCAATTATTGAAGCAACAGGCTGCAATTAACAAAGTAACTCGAATGTGAATATCAGGGCAGCAAGGCATATAATAGAGGGGGGTGGGGTGTCAGAAAGCCTCGCACAAAGAGGCACAGCAACACCATTCTATGGTTCAGAGCCTCACTGTTTATTAACACAGAGCCACGTAAGAAGCAAAGTCTAGGAGAAGAACCAAACGTTGTCATACCGAAGGGGAACTCCCGTTTTAATGAGGAATAATGGAATAAAGGCAAAACGATTCATCACCATCTCAACAAAAAAGTTTTAACAGCCTTCTGAACTGAAAAGCCTTCAGGATAATCACAGGACATTTCACAGGACACTTCCCAGTAAGGTCTCACCTTATGAATATGGGTAAGGTGGATGTTGAGAACTTTTCCTATGCGACTACATAACGTAGTTCTAAATGAGGTTCTAATATATTGTGCGGTGACCTTAACACCACAGCAAATAGGTTAAAGAGATCCACAAAAAATTGTGACTACGTCACAGTTATAAATATTTTGGGCAGCTATTAGAAGAAAAAAAATGTCAATCACCAGAATCCATTGGGGTTGCAGCGCTAAAGCGTTAAAACCCTTCACGACTCATACAGCTGTCTACAATCCAATTACTGAAAACGAGAAGATTCAGCATTTTACTTTCGTAACTGAACCGTATGAAATATCGGTAGCGGTTTTCAGGTCCAGATAAGGCTTTTAAATTTTACACCTAGTAGTTGTGTCATTGTTCTTATATGGAAGAGTCAAAGATCCTAAGTTGACGTGAAAAATAGCGTATGTTTAATAAAAATAGAAAAAACACCTCAACACGACGTCTGACACCGAAATGATCTAACATTTTATATTTGCAATAAATGACGTATGCAAAAATGACGTTTGGGATATGTGGAGACCAAACAGCTTTGGTTAATTGTGAGCCTATAATCAAATGAAGGGTGTCGTTGTACTTGCCTCAAAAAATTTAATATAATAAAAATAGGAACTGGCATATGCCAAGTTTTGCGTTATGTTGCAGGCGCAGATAAAACTTTTTAAGTTAAGACTCAGAATGAATCAAATATTCCAACTAGATGCAAGGTCAAGTGGGTTCTCGCGTAAATCAAGACAGTGTGTAAAATAATGGCGACTTATTTAAAAATAAGAAGTAGAATAACTTTTAAACGACACTGAAATACAAAAAACACAAATATTGAGCAAACTGAATGAAAATACTATAATGGGGAAAGATAAGTACTGTGTTTGGTAAATCCGCAGTTTAGTCCCGGGGGGTTTTTAGAGTGCGCACCTCTATAAGCTGCCTTGTCCCATTTTGCAGCTATACCTCCTTAAAATCCTGTTTACGCCGTCCAGAGCCTCTATTCGCTCCGGGTCCCGAAAATTTCTTAAGGGCTGTTTCTAAGAAACTTTTCTTGAAAATTATGAATTGAAGGTGGTTGTGGGCATGCAGAAGGGGAACGAGAATTCCTACAACGAAGCAGCGCGCACCGTCCTGTTTTCCCAAGTGAAAAGCCATGGGAAGGAAAAACCATGTCACAATATAAGTACTCAAGAGAACATATTATAGCAATTACTGTCAAACGATAGAAATTTAAAAAAGGGTAAATTTCCATCAAACTTAACCTACTTAATCTCAACCAAATGAGCTGAGTCCGGCCCTTGGCTGCACACAATCTGCGGGTTCACATTTTCTCTATTAGAAAAGCAAATATAGGAAACAAATAATATGTCATACATGACGAAATCGTGACACATATACGCTTCAACCACTGCAAGACTAAGGTGCTGGAACACATGAATAATACAAAATAAAAGCCAATGGTCCAAAGAAGAAGAACAACTGGGCCTGGAATATTCCAGTGAATTTCGTTGATAAGTTTACGTCAAATTTTAATGTATGTAAGGGGAAGAAGGTGTCACCGCATACAACCGTACTAGGAGACTATAGAAAAAGCGTTCGTTAAATGTTTTAGAGGTTGTATTGTAAATAATTCAGCAAAAGACATGGAAGAAAATGGTAAAAATAGTGTCAAGGTGCGTGTAAGATGCCAAACTTTATCTATTAGCAGTCGATTTATCGAAGACTGTCCGTCGACAACTTTAAATTCACCCTGTGTTTTGCTGCCGAATCTGTTGAGCAACCTTGTGTTAATGAAGTCGTGAGAATAAGACACTGTGCCTAAGTTTATTAAGTATCAGCAGCCGTGATTTTTTTGGTAGTTTTACTTTTTACATATACGCATATTAGGTTCTTTTTTTACCTTTGTGCATTTCTTGTTTCAAAATGCATTTTGCGCATTTTCCCCCTTCATAGTCCAGCTTTTTGGTATATCCAGAATTAAGTTGAACAAATTAAGGTACATTTGCAGATTAGCTCCCGAACGATTTTCAAAAAACTGTTTTCAGAAACCTGCCTAGTCCCCCCCCCCCCCTCTCGGATCCCCAAACCCCAAGAAAAATTTCTTGTTCACACCACACAAGGAAGTTACGGGACCACCAGGAGCGAGTAAGGGTGCTGGGCGGGGTAGGTAGTAAAAAGGAAATATGAGCAGAAAATGCGAATAAAACGGGCTTGAAAGTTGTCTTTTTCACATCTTGAAGCCATATCCCCGTTAAACCCTGCCTACCCCGCACAGCACCCCTATTCCCCCAGGTGCCGTAACTTTCGTGGCGGGTATGAACAAGACATTTTTTTTGTGGTTTATGCACCGAGGGTGGTTGTGTGCACGCGAGGGGGGGAAGGAAAGTCCCCACGACAAAGCAGACACCACCACCACCCTCCCCGCCGCAAGTCTAACCGGGGTGGTTTCCTTCCCCCCTCGTGTGCATACAACCACCCTCGTTGCATAAACTACAAGAAAAACTTCTTGTTCATACCCGCCAAGGAAGTTACGTGACCTGTGGCGAATAGGGGTGCTGTGCGGGATAAGCGGGGTTTAATGGGGATATGGCTTCAAATAGACAGCTTTCAAGCAGTTTTCTTCGCATTTTCTGCTCATTATTCCTTCTTACTACATACCCCGCCCAGCACCCCTATTCATTCCCAGTCCCGTAACTTCCTTGGGGGGTGTGAACAAGAAATTTTTCTTGTGGTTTGTGCATCCAGGTGGGGTCCTAGTAATGTTTCTGAAAACAATTTTTTGAAAAGCGTTCGGGAGCTAATCTGGAAATTTACCCAAATTAAGTCCTTAGAATCTGTACATACCTATACGAATAAATTTTATGGCCTCCACTATTTACAGTGGTCTCCTACGCCACTGGACTCACCTATAATCAGGTGAGTTTTTTGTTTCAGGTGATTCATATTCATTCATGTAACGAACCACAGATCAAGGTTGGTTTATTTTAAAACCAGAGACAGAAGTAGTCCCTGTTATATATTCATGAGAAAGCAGTTGCCGAACAAATTTAAGGCCATTATGCTTTTGTCTATGTTATCCGAAGCGAATGAAGCATAGAAGGTCCCATACGATGACAAAATATCATCTGTTGTTGTGATCTACAAAGTTTTGTATTGCGAAATCGAAGTGTTTCAAGATATAAAAGACTATATGGGTTGCAACGGTAAATATTGTGCCAAGATCAATAAGTATATTTCGCATAGCGTTTCTACTATATAAAGTAGCGAGTAATGTTATGCAATAAACCCACGCTCTGGCATGTTTATTATACGATTCCTTATTGTTCTACAATGCAAATAAATGTCGAAATTTATTGTATTGATTTTTATACTTCCTTATAAAATAGTTTTTATGTGACCTTTACAAAGCTTGACTTAGATGTGTTGGATGATATACTTTTCTTTGGCTAGTATTTATTGATATTAGTGGGCTTTTTATTTTAGAATATATATTGAGAAATAACTGCTCCATAAATCGTGGTTTCTCCTATTTTTCTAGGTCTTGCCAGCATGAGGTTTCGGGGTCAGTTCACGAACACATTATTGATCCAACCTGAACAAAATTGTGGGTACTATTAATAACGCCCATTTTATAATAACTGCTGTGGTTAGTAACGATAAGGATAGTCCAAGGATATTGAAAACATTGTTTATAAATGAAAATTTTATTTGTCAGTAAGTTTTATTCCATCGTCAACAAATGAGGCGACTTTGATTTTTTTTTATAGCGGGTTCTTGTAGAAAAGATTAGCTAATAAGAAATTCCTAATATATTTTTTTTCAAATGCCCGCAAACTAGACCCTCTATGACTCACATACGGGGGGTCTGTTTATAATTTGCTATTTTATTTATTTATTTGCCATAAATTCACTATCTACAACCGACAATTTGTATACAACAATTATATTTACTTGCCTTGCTCTTTCTTTTGATACCCATGCCAAGAAGATTATAAAGAAAAATATATTTGGCCGTATTGCGTCGGCCGCCATATTAAATTTATAAAAGCTTCGCCTAACCCCCTGTATTTTACCCGTAAGGCCCCATACCAAAGGGGTTGTAATAAAAAATATATTTCGGCATCTTGCGTGGGCGCCATATTGGAATGGTCAAAGCATCATCTAGCCTCCTAGCCTACCCTAGTTTGTTTGTGAAACCCTTCAATTTGATACCCATATCAAGGAAATTGCCGAGAAGGAAATATTCCGCCATCTTGCGTCGGCTACCATTTTTAATTCATGGTACCATAATATTGTCATTCCGTATTTCTCAACGGGACATCTCTGTGAGCCACCACCCCTAAGAATATAAGCCCATTCTAGTTCTTAAGCTCCTAACTCAAAGATGTGTTAAATATCTCAGTCAAGATACATGTATATTGTACAGTTAATATGGGTGTATATCGTGTATCTTGGCGTATCATTCAATAAGTCACCTAACTTTAAGTATGGTGTTACTATTTAGTTAACCCAACAACGCAACTGTCTTTTAAATAACTTAACATAACTCAACGCATAATTTATATACGGTCAACTTTTTCGACTTTAAAGAAGTATACCTTTTTCGTGTAAAACTAAATGGGATTTGTTTATTTTTGTTCGAAAATGTTTATACAGGGTGGGGAAAAATATGACCATGTTAATGAACCAGTGTTGCTGTCCGTGGCGTTACCTGACGGTGGTGGTAAAATGCCTAATAATACCGTGCCACATTTCATAATAATATGTTGAACCACTTTCAAGATATTTGAAAAAATAGTTTTCAGAAAAATTATTTAAACACCCTGTAAAACGAAAACGAGTAACATTTTACTAACGCATGTTGAGCACAATAGCTCTATTTTTATACCAGCTATTACCCCTTAGGTAATGTCTAATTAATTATGGAGCACCGTGTCTATATATATATATATATATATATATATATATATATATATATATATATATATATATATATATATATATATATATATATATATATATATATATATATATATATATATATATATATATACAACTTTTAACAAATATGGGTTTTAACTGCTTATTTAAAGAAAATGTTCGAAAGTTTGAAAGTCGCTCCCTCTCTTTTGGCGAATTTATTTATGAAATTTTGCGAATAATTAGAGGATTCTAAGGTCACATTACATTTATACCACATAGTTGTATATACGTTGTAAAAGTGAATAAGTGTGGATTGAACTTACATTATTATTGTTTTTTACATTCTTATTTTATTTCTGTAATATAAAAAATAAGCAGACTGGCTGATTTTTATATCAGATAATAATCATTTACCATACGTAGTGGATAAGTTGGCTATGGTCAGTGGCTTACTGTAAACCTTGTTCTGTCAAGTTGACTAGTTAGAGATGCTCACCTGAACTCGACGTAGATAGATAACTTATTAGGAATGTGGCCACCGGCCTAGACTAAGCTTTATTTCACTCTACTACATATCATGAGCGTTAACTCGCCATGTTATGCCTTTCAGGTGTTATTTCTATGCTAATATCTGGTTTCGTTTTATAAGGGTGCGTTAATACGAGACTGATGCGTATTCTAACAAACAAAAATATCTCGTAAAAACCTAATAGAATACACAGTGGTTATAATAAAAACAAAAACTCCAGACGCAGTAAGTGCGTTGCGGTAATGAAATTAAAGAAAAATGATCTATAGTCTGTGTCCCCAATGATAGCTAATATTGTCAGTCCAGTATCAACAAGTAGCTAGTACACAAATATCAGTACGCTACTATGTAAACTAAACAAGTTTACTGTTACCGATTCTGAAATTAGGGATCGCATTAGATCATAAATTAGCATGTGCCGACAAGCGCGAACATCCCCGAACGTATAAGCTAGTGATCTCCGACTGAAGTGGATCCCTTCTTCTTGCATAATAGCTTCTGGCAAACTTTAAGCTAGCACTTGCTGATAAGCACAAGTCGTTGGCGTTGCATCTCAGCTGTTTTGTTTTACATATCATTAAATACATTGGTATAATGATAATATAAGGATTATATTCTTATTTCACTTCGCCCGGCTGAGCCCAAATGTTGATAATTTCTTTAGAAATTGACAAAATTACGTCAGCGTCCTGCATATATATATTGGTATAGATGTTTTAGTTATTTATGTCTTATGTCCGGAGCCGCTAATAAATTACAACTCCCTGCATACTTTAGACGGCGCAAAGCCCTAAACGGTGACTATCTATAGATTCCCCAACATATAATATAGCGAAATGGTTAACAAACAAATTTAAAGACTTGCCTAATGAACAAAAAAGTTTTTTAGCTTTCAATTCACTTGAATTTATTAGTAAAGTTAATTAATTAAATTGCTTGAAGGCGAGATTTTAATATGGTTTGATGTGACCTCGTTGTGTCCCAGTGTTGCCGCTAAGGTACTGAGACCATTTGTTAAAAATTAATAATACAGATGAAGAGGTCTGCAAAGAGTATATAAATTTAACAAATCTTTGCACGAATCAGAATATTTTTCACTTTAATGCTGAACAAACCCATGGCTCAGCAATGGGCAACTCATTTTTCCTATTCATGGGAAACATTTTCGTGAGTAGATTATTTTCCTAAAGTATGCTTTCGTTGTGCGGACGACGTCTTTGCTGTACTGAAGACGAATGGATATAAAGTGGATGATTTTATTGCCAAATTAAACAGTAAAATTGACTCGTATTAAATTTACCAAAGAAATAGAAATTAATAACAAAATATCTTTTCTTGACGTATTAATACCATAAAAAATAGATTCACTTTAGAATTCTAAATCGACAGAAATAAAACTACTACTGTGAGTTACATTTCGGTTGACCCACACCATAGTTTTCCACAAGGAATAGCTAGTTTTAATTTTCTGGTTTATAGATTAATACAGTTTCCATTAAATAACGAAAGATGCAACAGATAACTTGAATATATTAAAATGTAGCTAAGTATAATGGTTATTCATAAAGAAAATGCCAGCGGAATCTACGACTTATAAAACAGACAAAACCGTTGTCTGTTTACCATTTTAACCGCAAATCACGAGATGTTTTAATAGCATTTTTAAGAAAGCCAAGTTACACCTTAGATTTTATGCACAAAATACATTAAAAAAATTTGTTAGGTTACCCAAAGGATAAAGATAAGACCACAGATGTGTCGGGAATCTATGAAACAGGTTGTAAGGATTGTGAACTTATATATGTTGGGCAAACTTAAAGAATTATTGAAACTAGATCTAAATAACATTTAGCGCAACTGAGATATTACTCTATTGATAAATCGTGTATTGCTCAGCATATTTGAGATATGGATCATCATGTAGATAGAGAAAATTTAAAGTTAATCAAAAGTGTCAGGCAATTGCGTCAGCGAATATATATATATATATATATATATATATATATATATATATATATATATATATATATATATATATATATATATATATCGTTAGAAATTTGAACAAAATGGCTCGATGAATAGAGTAGGTCCGGTTCTATGTAGTCCATTAGTAGAACAGCGGCACTAGCCGCCATCTTGGATAATTATAATCCCATTAAAAACTCATTAAAAACCCATTAATTACTCTTCAACGACTATGTGAAGGTCGTTAACCTTGGATAATTTTAAGCATCTATGACGTCATTAATTAGTTTCTAATTGTTGTAATATCTCTTTAAAATTTATTTTGGAAATTTTCTGTTAATCGTCAGGTGGCAGCATTGGTAACGAGATATAAATGTATCTGAATATTATTTCTTGTTGAGTAAGCAAGTAATATAACGCAATTTAATTAAAATCGTACAATTTTATTTAATTGAAGGAATTTTTGGTGTTTTAATTATTTTGGAATTTTTCGACAATTGTGCAGTGAGTGCCCAGCAATTTTATGTGATTTAATCTGTCTATAAGCAAGTCAGCTGAGTTAAACAAATTTAATATCTAGCTTTGTATAAGTCAATAATCAATATCATTAATTAAGTTTATAGATAACTATGTCGTCTAATTTAAATCGTTTACCAGCAAGCGAAATACTTTTGCTGTACAGTCTGAGTTTAATATAACGCAATTTAGTTAAAATCGTATCATTTTATTTAATTGAAGGAAGTTCTGGTGTTTCATTTATTTTACAATATTTCGACAATTGTGCAGTGAGTGCCTAGCAATTTTTAACTTTGTGTGATCAGATTTTTCTATAAACAAGTCAGGTGAAATATCTCAAGAAGGATGTTTTACAAACTCTGAAGTCTTAGTTTCAACCGTCATTGTCCTTCATTTTACTAAAATGTTTCCAGAAAATTCATTTCAAATAGACCCTTTTTCTGATGCTTGGCAGGAGCCTTAGCTTTAGAGTTTATCGTTTAATGGTATATAATTTTTGTCGAATTTTCGTAAAAAATCAATAAAGCTCAATATATCCATTATTATACAAGATATGAAGAAAATTTGTATATATTAATTATAGGGTGTCTTGAGCTACATCTTAAAAAATATTTCTACAATCACAGGATGGCCCATAAGTCGTTGGTGATACAAATTTTCTTCTTTTTTTTTTAATCAAACACGCCTTATGTTATTGCATTTTCGAATATTTCAGCGATGCATGTTTGTAAGAAAAGAAATTCGGGACGGAGCAAGTGCGTTATGGTAGCGAATTTTCATTAAATGCTTCAAATTTGAATAGCTCAATTAGCTATTAACCTATAAGGTTGACCAAGAAACGAGTTTTTCCGGGAACACTTTAAGTTTACTTTTGGAAATTTTTGTACATTTTCACACAATAAAGTTATTTTTATGAAACATGGCACATTGTTTTTACTATATAGGTTATACTGGTAACCAAAATTGATGCCTGCTTTCTTAAAAAGGAAACACACATATTTGCAATTAAAAACATTTTTATGAAAATTCACTACCATAACGCACTTGCTGCGTCCAGAGTTTTTTATTTTATTTAGACCCAGTTCCATCAACTGTGATCAGCTGTTTCTTTTGAACTTGTTTTCCTCTGTACGCCTTTCTGATTGCAATTTCTTTTTCGGCTTGGAAAAAACAGTAGAAATTTTTCTATTAAATGTATTTTTCAAATAAGACACCTGTATTTTTTCTTATATTTGAATATACATACTGCAAAGTTTAATGCAGAATGTTTTTGGTTTGAGAACTGCTTTCAGTGCAAATGTGTTTTTATATACATGATATCTTAAAAGTAGACTTTTTTGTATCCAATATATTTTTTCACACGAGACACTGTATTTTTAATTCTTCATCTAACCCTCTAAAAGACGTATAACAGTTTTGGTACCTAATGCTACCCGTTTCCGCAAATAATTAACAATAGCAATAACAACAGTCATTTCGGTAGGCAAGTATTATATGGTACTAGTTCAATCTGTGACAGTTAAATAATTTCTAGTCAAAAATTGTTCCTAGCTACTATGTCTTCGGTTTTTGGTCCTAACTAATACGTTGATATGTTACTTAGCTTAATGGTGAGTGTAGGAAAAATTATTAACATGCACAAAGGTTATAACTTTCGTTTAAAATTTGTTTTAAAATTATGTTCAGATTACATTCACGTTTTAATGTAAAATAAAATTTCAACATTTAAAATTTTTTGGTCAATTTGGAAACGATATATTTATATATTTAGTGTAAAATTCTCACAGTATTAGCACTGGCTTTCCGAATATCGTGAATTAGAGCAAACAGATTTTAAAATTATCTGAATAAACACACTATATGTGTTTATAATAATAGAAAAGGCAATGTTGTTTATGTTGAAGGTGTTTTGATGAAGGTAAACTTAAAATTAAAAATATTAGTTGCATTCAATGTGAGCCAGAATGTAGAGTTGTTAAGTGTTTAAACTAAAAAAAAAATGCACAATCAGTCAATTTTATACTTTAAAGAAAATAATAACCAGATTTAACCTTAAATTTTTACAATTTACAAAGAGAAGGCGTTTTCCTGATTCACATGGCACAACTCCTTATTGGTTTAAGTTATAAATCATATGTATAATTACTTATTTATTATTAACTATTTCATGTTCACTTTAGATCACTGTATTGGGTCGCAATAGTAGTTATAGAAATTATTTTTAGCCTTCACATTTTAATTTTGTGTCTGTTTACCTAGCTACAAGAAGATGGATATACAAGATTTTCTGGAAAAATATGACACTTTGTTGTTAGATTATCATCGCAATCAAATTTATAGACTTCAAAATGCGTTGGGAAATTGCGAAGATGAACCGATGAGAATAACATGTCACGGAATGCATTATGAAAGTTGCGTCTGGTCCAAAGACGATGCCAAGGGCGGCCCAGATACTTGTGAATGCTTTCATAAAAAATTACTTAGATCCAAAATAGACAAAATAATTAAGTTATATTTAAGAAAGAAGCTATTGCCATTGTAAAAAAAGAATGTAATTATTGTATATAAAATAAAGAAAAAACCAATGAATAATCAAGCGTATTTATTTTTAATCTACACATTTAAATTTTCTGTATTAAGTGCTTAGTAGTAACGATTTAAATTTCGTTACTTGTTATTGTGTTCGACTGTAAATATTGTTTATACGTGATGTACCTTATTACAGTAATAAAGCTCATATATAGATATGCTCTTTATTTTAACAAACAAACAAACATTATAAAAAACTCTCATCATTACTACATTTGTCAACGTTTTAGTTATACACCTAATACAATAATTTGCTTACAACGAGTAAAGTTTAAATCTACATCCATATCTTATTTTTCAAACATCAAACTTCATATCTGATGAGCCATAACAAACCTCAAATAAGTGCTCATAAATTATATCAATATTTTCCAAATTAAAAAAGTTTTAGAAAAGTATCAGCAGAATTACTTCTTAGAAGACCAAGTAGAAAATAAATTTTACTAACGATAAGGACCTGAGATATCTTGAATAACTTGAAAGCTACAAAGCTATAGTCTACTATATCTCTTGATAAATGACTGAACCTTTTTGTGTATGTTGAATAAAACTGTTGAAAAAATATCTAGGTAAATAAGCCGCATCTGTGTTTGACACTACACCACATGGTGGTCTGCTGATATGTTTTGGTAATTTGTTACTCAATGCAGATGTAGAGACTCCTTCTCTGGCTTCAAAATTACTTGTTTGTTCTTTGGAATTGGTGTTACCGTTTCGCGGAATTGTCAGACAGAATAAAGTTGATTTTATTTATGGTTTAAAACCCGTTGCCACACTACAGTATTATCAAAAACTAAAAAACTAAAAAACTAAAATGACAAATGACGCTTCTAAAATATCTGTGTGATGTATTTCTATATTTAGCGCCAAAGTAAAATCAACTTATAACAATAATAATAACCCTAGCAATAATAATAATAATAATAATATAACTAACAATAACAGCAAAAGAAGTAGGCTCTCTATAACAAAAATATTGATACAAATCAGCTTATTACATTATTGCAACTATTTTTAATATAGATAAATGTTTTTTGTTTGATACATTTAATTATAAGCAAAACTTTCCAAGAAAGAGGATTCAATCAAAAATGAGTTTGCTAAGAAAAGCTATTTGTTTTCGTGTAGGTATGTGCTTTTTTATAAATTAAGCTTCAAAAAAGTAGCCTTTGCGCTTGTTGTTACAAAAATCTAGTTACTCCATGTGGCTGTATTGAATATCCGTTTTATGTTTTGCAAAATGTAGCTTTGTCAGCGTGCTTATTTCCAAGTGGAGAAATATATTGTTTGTGTATGGTATTAAAACTTCTATAAGCTTGGTAGATGTGGGCTGCGTTACATTGCTGATTTATAAATTCCAGCATTTGTCAACAAATTGTATTTTTCTTTCTAGTTAAATAGGAAATCACGCATCGTGTTCTAAGATTTTAAAGCTATTTTTTATCTGTACTGCTACTTAACATTTCAGAAATATTTTCTGAAATGTTTCCAAAGTAAGTCTTCGAAACATATTTGTTATCTTTTTGCTTCTAATACAGATTTGGGTAAGTTAAATTTAGGGCTAATTTGTATTATTTTGTGTCTATCACCTTATTGATTATTTTAGCAGAGTAAACATTATTAAATGCTATTTACTTGATCCCTAAAATTTATTTTTGGGTCGTTTTAGGCATATAGGTATTGAAAATGCACGATGCATCATCTTTAAATGGTAGACTGACGCAGCTTTTGTAAAAAATGGGTGACATGCACCGTATGGTATAGTTGTTCGCTGTATATTGAAAAGCCAAGTGAATTATTTTCTAACTTTTTAATGGTTACACACCACAGATTTATAATATTGTTAGCTTCTTTGTCTAAAGTATATTTTAATAAACTTTTAAAAATTCATTTAATTCTGTAAGGCTATCATGAAAACATGTTAAAATGCAATCTACATATCTGTACCAAAAGATAATATGTGAAACTTCTAATGCTGAAACTTGTTTTTCTAAGTTTTCATGAATATGTTGGCCAATAAACGAGACAACCGACTACCCGTAAGAAGAAGGTCATAATTTTGCAGAGAAATTTTTTCACTAAATTTAAAATAGCTTTGCTTGTAAATTCAATAAACAGATTCACTGTTTCGTTTTTGTTCATCACACTTACTCATCGCTTCTAGTAAACGGTTTTTTACTGATGGTAAGAATTGTCTAAAGGGTATTTTAGAATACATGCCACTAACATAAAACCAAACGAATTCACTGTTTGAAGGAATAGTTGTGTTATTTAAATTCTGTCATCATGAATGTTGTACCTGTTCTAGGTTTCCGATTTTTGTTTGTTTGAGTTAAGCGTTTTTTAAATTTCTATGTCGCTTATCACAAACAAACAAAAATCGGAAACCTAGAACAGGTACAACATTCATGATGACAGAATTTAAATAACACAACTATTCCTTCAAACAGTGAATTCGTTTGGTTTTATGTTAGTGGCATGTATTCTAAAATACCCTTTAGACAATTCTTACCATCAGTAAAAAACCGTTTACTAGAAGCGATGAGTAAGTGTGATGAACAAAAACGAAACAGTGAATCTGTTTATTGAATTTACAAGCAAAGCTATTTTAAATTTAGTGAAAAAATTTCTCTGCAAAATTATGACCTTCTTCTTACGGGTAGTCGGTTGTCTCGTTTATTGGCCAACATATTCATGAAAACTTAGAAAAACAAGTTTCAGCATTAGAAGTTTCACATATTATCTTTTGGTACAGATATGTAGATTGCATTTTAACATGTTTTCATGATAGCCTTACAGAATTAAATGAATTTTTAAAAGTTTATTAAAATATACTTTAGACAAAGAAGCTAACAATATTATAAATCTGTGGTGTGTAACCATTAAAAAGTTAGAAAATAATTCACTTGGCTTTTCAATATACAGCGAACAACTATACCATACGGTGCATGTCACCCATTTTTTACAAAAGCTGCGTCAGTCTACCATTTAAAGATGATGCATCGTGCATTTTCAATACCTATATGCCTAAAACGACCCAAAAATAAATTTTAGGGATCAAGTAAATAGCATTTAATAATGTTTACTCTGCTAAAATAATCAATAAGGTGATAGACACAAAATAATACAAATTAGCCCTAAATTTAACTTACCCAAATCTGTATTAGAAGCAAAAAGATAACAAATATGTTTCGAAGACTTACTTTGGAAACATTTCAGAAAATATTTCTGAAATGTTAAGTAGCAGTACAGATAAAAAATAGCTTTAAAATCTTAGAACACGATGCGTGATTTCCTATTTAACTAGAAAGAAAAATACAATTTGTTGACAAATGCTGGAATTTATAAATCAGCAATGTAACGCAGCCCACATCTACCAAGCTTATAGAAGTTTTAATACCATACACAAACAATATATTTCTGCACTTGGAAATAAGCACGCTGACAAAGCTACATTTTGCAAAACATAAAACGGATATTCAATACAGCCACATGGAGTAACTAGATTTTTGTAACAACAAGCGCAAAGGCTACTTTTTTGAAGCTTAATTTATAAAAAAGCACATACCTACACGAAAACAAATGGCTTTTCTTAGCAAACTCATTTTTGATTGAATCCTCTTTCTTGGAAAGTTTTGCTTATAATTAAATGTATCAAACAAAAAACATTTATCTATATTAAAAATAGTTGCAATAATGTAATAAGCTGATTTGTATCAATATTTTTGTTATAGAGAGCCTACTTCTTTTGCTGTTATTGTTAGTTATATTATTATTATTATTATTATTATTGCTAGGGTTATTATTATTGTTATAAGTTGATTTTACTTTGGCGCTAAATATAGAAATACATCACACAGATATTTTAGAAGCGTCATTTGTCATTTTAGTTTTTTAGTTTTTTAGTTTTTGATAATACTGTAGTGTGGCAACGGGTTTTAAACCATAAATAAAATCAACTTTATTCTGTCTGACAATTCCGCGAAACGGTAACACCAATTCCAAAGAACAAACAAGTAATTTTGAAGCCAGAGAAGGAGTCTCTACATCTGCATTGAGTAACAAATTACCAAAACATATCAGCAGACCACCATGTGGTGTAGTGTCAAACACAGATGCGGCTTATTTACCTAGATATTTTTTCAACAGTTTTATTCAACATACACAAAAAGGTTCAGTCATTTATCAAGAGATATAGTAGACTATAGCTTTGTAGCTTTCAAGTTATTCAAGATATCTCAGGTCCTTATCGTTAGTAAAATTTATTTTCTACTTGGTCTTCTAAGAAGTAATTCTGCTGATACTTTTCTAAAACTTTTTTAATTGGGAAAATATTGATATAATTTATGAGCACTTATTTGAGGTTTGTTATGGCTCATCAGATATGAAGTTTGATGTTTGAAAAATAAGATATGGATGTAGATTTAAACTTTACTCGTTGTAAGCAAATTATTGTATTAGGTGTATAACTAAAACGTTGACAAATGTAGTAATGATGAGAGTTTTTTATAATGTTTGTTTGTTTGTTAAAATAAAGAGCATATCTATATATGAGCTTTATTACTGTAATAAGGTACATCACGTATAAACAATATTTACAGTCGAACACAATAACAAGTAACGAAATTTAAATCGTTACTACTAAGCACTTAATACAGAAAATTTAAATGTGTAGATTAAAAATAAATACGCTTGATTATTCATTGGTTTTTTCTTTATTTTATATACAATAATTACATTCTTTTTTTACAATGGCAATAGCTTCTTTCTTAAATATAACTTAATTATTTTGTCTATTTTGGATCTAAGTAATTTTTTATGAAAGCATTCACAAGTATCTGGGCCGCCCTTGGCATCGTCTTTGGACCAGACGCAACTTTCATAATGCATTCCGTGACATGTTATTCTCATCGGTTCATCTTCGCAATTTCCCAACGCATTTTGAAGTCTATAAATTTGATTGCGATGATAATCTAACAACAAAGTGTCATATTTTTCCAGAAAATCTTGTATATCCATCTTCTTGTAGCTAGGTAAACAGACACAAAATTAAAATGTGAAGGCTAAAAATAATTTCTATAACTACTATTGCGACCCAATACAGTGATCTAAAGTGAACATGAAATAGTTAATAATAAATAAGTAATTATACATATGATTTATAACTTAAACCAATAAGGAGTTGTGCCATGTGAATCAGGAAAACGCCTTCTCTTTGTAAATTGTAAAAATTTAAGGTTAAATCTGGTTATTATTTTCTTTAAAGTATAAAATTGACTGATTGTGCATTTTTTTTTAGTTTAAACACTTAACAACTCTACATTCTGGCTCACATTGAATGCAACTAATATTTTTAATTTTAAGTTTACCTTCATCAAAACACCTTCAACATAAACAACATTGCCTTTTCTATTATTATAAACACATATAGTGTGTTTATTCAGATAATTTTAAAATCTGTTTGCTCTAATTCACGATATTCGGAAAGCCAGTGCTAATACTGTGAGAATTTTACACTAAATATATAAATATATCGTTTCCAAATTGACCAAAAAATTTTAAATGTTGTTGAAATTTTATTTTACATTAAAACGTGAATGTAATCTGAACATAATTTTAAAACAAATTTTAAACGAAAGTTATAACCTTTGTGCATGTTAATAATTTTTCCTACACTCACCATTAAGCTAAGTAACATATCAACGTATTAGTTAGGACCAAAAACCGAAGACATAGTAGCTAGGAACAATTTTTGACTAGAAATTATTTAACTGTCACAGATTGAACTAGTACCATATAATACTTGCCTACCGAAATGACTGTTGTTATTGCTATTGTTAATTATTTGCGGAAACGGGTAGCATTAGGTACCAAAACTGTTATACGTCTTTTAGAGGGTTAGATGAAGAATTAAAAATACAGTGTCTCGTGTGAAAAAATATATTGGATACAAAAAAGTCTACTTTTAAGATATCATGTATATAAAAACACATTTGCACTGAAAGCAGTTCTCAAACCAAAAACATTCTGCATTAAACTTTGCAGTATGTATATTCAAATATAAGAAAAAATACAGGTGTCTTATTTGAAAAATACATTTAATAGAAAAATTTCTACTGTTTTTTCCAAGCCGAAAAAGAAATTGCAATCAGAAAGGCGTACAGAGGAAAACAAGTTCAAAAGAAACAGCTGATCAAACAGTTAGACAATTTTGAAATTAGTTAACTTGTAGTGTACATATGAATAAATATATTATATTTTTTATATTTTACCAATGTTTTTATTATTAATAATACCTTGTCGCTCATTAAAAGAGAAGACTATTTTTTCCAAGCCGAAAAAGAAATTGCAATCAGAAAGGCGTACAGGGGAAAACAAGTTCAAAAGAAACAGCTGATCAAACAGTTAGACAATTTTGAAATTAGTTAACTTGTAGTGTACATATGAATAAATATATTATATTTTTTATATTTTACCAATGTTTTTATTATTAATAATACCTTGTCGCTCATTAAAAGAGAAGACTATTTTTTCCAAGCCGAAAAAGAAATTGCAATCAGAAAGGCGTACAGAGGAAAACAAGTTCAAAAGAAACAGCTGATCACAGTTGATGGAACTGGGTCTAAATAAAATAAAAAACTCTGGACGCAGCAAGTGCGTTATGGTAGTGAATTTTCATAAAAATGTTTTTAATTGCAAATATGTGTGTTTCCTTTTTAAGAAAGCAGGCATCAATTTTGGTTACCAGTATAACCTATATAGTAAAAACAATGTGCCATGTTTCATAAAAATAACTTTATTGTGTGAAAATGTACAAAAATTTCCAAAAGTAAACTTAAAGTGTTCCCGGAAAAACTCGTTTCTTGGTCAACCTTATAGGTTAATAGCAAATTGAGCTATTCAAATTTGAAGCATTTAATGAAAATTCGCTACCATAACGCACTTGCTCCGTCCCGAATTTCTTTTCTTACAAACATGCATCGCTGAAATATTCGAAAATGCAATAAGATAAGGCGTGTTTGATTAAAAAAAAAAGAAGAAAATTTGTATCACCAACGACTTATGGGCCATCCTGTGATTGTAGAAATATTTTTTAAGATGTAGCTCAAGACACCCTATAATTAATATATACAAATTTTCTTCATATCTTGTATAATAATGGATATATTGAGCTTTATTGATTTTTTACGAAAATTCGACAAAAATTATATACCATTAAACGATAAACTCTAAAGCTAAGGCTCCTGCCAAGCATCAGAAAAAGGGTCTATTTGAAATGAATTTTCTGGAAACATTTTAGTAAAATGAAGGACAATGACGGTTGAAACTAAGACTTCAGAGTTTGTAAAACATCCTTCTTGAGATATTTCACCTGACTTGTTTATAGAAAAATCTGATCACACAAAGTTAAAAATTGCTAGGCACTCACTGCACAATTGTCGAAATATTGTAAAATAAATGAAACACCAGAACTTCCTTCAATTAAATAAAATGATACGATTTTAACTAAATTGCGTTATATTAAACTCAGACTGTACAGCAAAAGTATTTCGCTTGCTGGTAAACGATTTAAATTAGACGACATAGTTATCTATAAACTTAATTAATGATATTGATTATTGACTTATACAAAGCTAGATATTAAATTTGTTTAACTCAGCTGACTTGCTTATAGACAGATTAAATCACATAAAATTGCTGGGCACTGGCTGCACAATTGTCGAAAAATTCCAAAATAATTAAAACACCAAAAATTCCTTCAATTAAATAAAATTGTACGATTTTAATTAAATTGCGTTATATTACTTGCTTACTCAACAAGAAATAATATTCAGATACATTTATATCTCGTTACCAATGCTGCCACCTGACGATTAACAGAAAATTTCCAAAATAAATTTTAAAGAGATATTACAACAATTAGAAACTAATTAATGACGTCATAGATGCTTAAAATTATCCAAGGTTAACGACCTTCACATAGTCGTTGAAGAGTAATTAATGGGTTTTTAATGAGTTTTTAATGAGTTTTTAATGGGATTATAATTATCCAAGATGGCGGCTAGTGCCGCTGTTCTACTTCCATTGTTCAAAAGTATTATCTTAGTAATCAGTGTGTCCTTCTTAGAAAGAATATTTAATACGACACACAGTTTTACAAAAGCAGGTATGCAATTACAGGGATTTAAGACTCAGCAGTGGGGGTCAGCCTGTATACCTTCCTGGAGGACGCTGTTCACAACTGCTTGGCAATTAACAAATAAATATTAGTTCCAGATTTTATTCGCTTAGTTTATTCATCCCTCCGATGACGCTAGCTTTGTTAGCGAAACGATCGTCAGGTCTAAAAACTGTATTGTGATGAATTGGGTTCTCCAAATTGTACTTATCAATGCTCAGGACAGGTTCCAAACTTCACTCATTCTCTGATCGGCGATTATCTATTATTTTGGACACCGACTATACGCAACTACTAGATTGTTAGATCGATTGATCTAGACCCCAGGAACCCCAAGAAAAATGGAAAATTCTTGCCTTGTAGGAGGCAAGTCATTTTATATAGAAATTTAATATAACTAACCACTGTCTGCTCAACTGTGTCCATATCCAACCAATTTCGGGTATATAACTTGATTGAAGCTTGTACAGATTGACTGCTATCTCAGTTAGGATTTCATCCAAATAATAAAATCTAATTACTGTAAAGGATCAATAGATATAATATAAATAGTTCAGGGATTTTGACGCAGTAAATTCTTTAAATCTAGCTGTCAAAAGATAATCATTCCGGATTTGTTGTTGTTTTCACTTGTTGGCATTTCTGTGAATCGAAATATCAATTGGCACCAACATGTCACATCGATTGCAGAAGCGGCTGCTAAGAAATTAGGTTTCCTCTTCCGGGCTCACAAATACTTTTCACCAACTAATCTCTATACCTTTTATATCTCATAAATAAGACCAAACCTCGAATACTGCTCCCACATCTGGGATGCCGCTGCCGCTTCTACACTCGCTATCCTGGACTCCATTCAGAAGCGAGCTATACGTCTCATCGGTGACTCTACCATCACCCAAAGGCTGCCATCCCTTGCCCACCGACGTGCTGTTGGTGACCTCTCTCTCTCTCTATCTTTTATAGATATCTGCACGGGCACTGCTCAGAGGAGCTTTCTTCCATAGTTCCTCCAACTGCTGCTCCCAACAGATCTACCAGAGGAATAGAGCGAATGCACCCTTTTACTGTCCAGGTCACCAGACATAGAACATCTTGTTATGCCCGCTTTTTTGTCCCGAGGACTTCAAAGTTGTGGAATTCCTTGTCGGCACATGTTTTTCCTTCTCCCCCGAACCTCCAAACCTTCAAGTCCAGAATTAACAAGTTGCCTCTTTCCACCTTGTAGACAGCCACGGTACGATAGTCACATTTTTACTTACTTATATTACTCTTTTTCTCTGTATATTACGGCCTCGGTGGTCCAGGGGTAAGAAAGAGTGCCTTTGGGTCCAGGGATCCTGGGTTCAATTCCTTGTAGAAACGTCAGTACATACTGTAAATTAACATCAACCGAGCGTGTAGCATCGTCTTAATGAAAGTTGGATGTGTGCACGTTCCACTCTTCAGATGGGGCGTAAACCAGTCGGTCACATGAACCGTGCGATATTAGGCACGCTAAAGACACCACACTATTCTTGCAGAAAGAAACAGATTCGACAAAATGTCCCGGATAGTGAGCTGAGACTGCTCGCTGGCGTCGGTGATTGGCCATAGTCGCGAAAATAGACCATTGTTAAAGAAGGAAATACACATATTTCTCTTCATATTGAGTCTTGGTTTTCTAAACACATTATCCGTTACACTCAACACTTTGCAATTCTTTTTCGTTTCTCATATCAGTGCTCTCATCTAACTACCAATATTCTGTTATTCTAGGACTTGTGTGCGTTACATAATAGGTAGATAATGATTATAGCAACTTAGCACATATTAACGGCTCCCGTAGTCGAGTTGGGAAACCGGCTTGATCTTCTCGGTTCAGACAAGGAGGACGGCAGTTCGAGACTCACCGCCAGCTGATGATTTTTCACTCACTTCTCTTGTTGAGGTTAAGCTTAAGTGGATGGTTAGTTTAGCCGAGCAAAGAGGACAACTATTGGCTTATTTGCCAAAAAGCACCTGTTTTTTAGCATATATTGCATCCTTTTGCTACCTTTTATTTTATAATATTTACAGGTGTGTCATTTATTTTTAAAAATTCCAAAACAATTATATATGATTCAATATATGATCTAATAAGTATTACCATAACTAAGTACGGGACGCGTTCGTCTGCTTCACGGACGGATCCGGCGGGGAGCGTGGGACGGAGGCAGGTGTTTATTCGGAAGGACCGGGGATAAGTCATAGTAGTTCCCTCGGAGCCCATGCAACGGTTTTTCAGGCCGAAATGTACGCCATCCTGCACTGTGTGCGGGAGAACAAGAGGAGGGGCTACACCGAGACAAGCGGATCCTCATAGCTACAGACAGTCAGGCAGCCCTTAAGGCCCTAAGTAGCCCACGGGTAAATTCCTGGCTGGTGAGTGAGTGCAGAGACGAGAAGACCTGACCTGACCTGGCTGGGCAGAATGAGGTGACCCTCATCTGGGTGCCGGGTCACTCGGGGGTCAAAGGCAATGAAGAAGCTGACAGTCTCGCGAAGCGACGATCAGCAGAACCATTTATGGGACCAGAACCGGCTCTGGGCGTGTCAAAGAGCACTGCCAAGGGAGCCATTAAATCCTGGGTCAGAAACCAACACAAGGTGTTCTGGGCGGACTGTCCATGGCTCAGACATGGGAAGTCAATAATTGACGGACCCAGTTCAAAGAGAGGTGTGGAGCTGCTAAATCTTAGCAGAGGACAGCTCAGAAACACAACAGGTCTCTTGACGGGACACATGGCCGTCAAGAAACACCTGCATAAAATGGGGCGGTTCGAAGGGGACCTCGCATGCAGACTCTGCGGCGAGGGGGGGGGGGGGGGAATCAGCCCAGCACATATTGTGCGAGTGTAAAGCTCTGGACCGCAAAATACAACTGATCTATGGTCAGTCTAGACCGGAGACAGAGCAATATAAAACTTTACCCTACCAATCACTGTGCAGACTAGTTCAAGGCACAGTGATTTTGGAATGGGTGGAGTAAGACTAAGGGTATGCACAATCAACCAAAGGTTGCAGTGCTATCGGGGCGGCAAGGCCGCGGACAAGCCCTGAGGGAACAAAAAAAACGAAGTAATCAATGTAGCAAAACCGGCTTTCCATAATTAAAGTCGTAATGCAAATCTAGCTAGTAGATTTTTACGGAAGTAGAAAATCTTAAATTACAAAATTCATTTTTTAAAATTCAGACATGGCTATATTATTATTTTTTACAGTTTTCTTCGGATATCTCTAGACTTCTAAGTGTGCACGCTCCATCAGGCTTAAGTCGTCTGGGGTGGCCGGCTATAAAGTCTAATGGACAGTGTGGGTGGGTCACTATTATGAAATACAGGTTTTATATAGGCGATCCTTGATCTATCCCCGCTGAGTGGTGCTTTTGTGTGGTGGGTAATGTTTGAAAATAACACGCCTGTAAAATTTATCGCTAAACCATTGATCTACGGATTTTATGAGTTTGCTTGTTATTTAACTTCAAGGTAGATGGGAGTTGTAGCAGATACATGGTTTCAGGGATCGCAAGATTTGCGGTAGCATCCAGCAATAATTATTGAGTCGGTATCAGCTTATCAGTAAGAATGTACTGGTAATTCAATTGCAAATGTAAAACATCTAAATTGTTGGTATTCTTTTATACAGAGTGATCCAAATTAAATGGCTTATTAGACGTCCATGAAGAAACGGTGAAGCGAGGTTTTACTGAAATCTTGATAGCCCTTAAATAAAGCATGTTGACCGCAAAATTATAGTATCGAGCATTTCCTCAGGCACCTACATGAAGGGGTTACCTGGTAAATAGATAAATAAAAATATACGATACACAATCAGCGTCCCTCGTATGCTGTTCTAAATATTGGATTGTGAGCTTGAAAGTGTATTGAAAAATTTAAAGCGATTAAGTCTGGCGAGCTTGGTGGCCAACGAATGGTACCTTTTGTGCCTAGCAATTTCCCGGGAAATCTGACACCTGACCATCCAACTACTTCATGGGCACTATGGGCTAGAGTTCCATCATGTACATAATAAATGTTAGTCAGAAAAATCGTGCTAGCTTTGCTGGGAAAGAAATGAGTTTTCTTTTGAAAAATTTCTGAATTTAAAAAAATATTTTTTTGTGTTTTTATAGAAGTCATTTTTGTTGGTAATCAATAAATCAATGTTTAATAAGTTGGAAAAAAATAGTTTTTGTGGCCAGGAAAATCGGACCAGTTTTTTCGAGGGCAATTTAAGTTTATTTCGGAAAATGTTTGTACTTTTTCGAACAGTAAAGTTATTCTGATGAAATATGGTACATTATTTCTACTATAAAGGTTATCCCATCTCAACCAAATGTTATGTCTTTCATTAAAAAAAGACATATTTGACATTAAAGTTATTTTTATATAAATTCGCTATTAGCTGGACATAACCAAAATTAATATCTTAACGTTAGCTAAGCGGCATATTTTCTTTAAAAAAACATTAATGAGGAGATCACGACTTTTGAATGTTGAAAAAAAGTCTTCGCGAACTACGCCCCCTAGAACCCATATCCGGGGACAGTTTCAAATTATATATATATATATATATATATATATATATATATATATATATATATATATATATATATATATATATATATATATTGTGTGTGTGTGTGTGATAACTTAAAAAAGTAATGTGCCGAATTTGATAAAATTTGGTGAGTACCTTCCCTTTGCAAGTGGCTTAGATAAGTTTGTTAGCCAGGAAAATCGGCGCATGTTTTCTCGCAAAATTTTAAATTTTTTTTAGATTTTTTTTATATCTCCGGAAATAACAAAGTTAGGGCAACCAAATTTGGTACTCTTGTTTGAGTAAAAGGAATTAAACAACGTACCAGAATTTAGATCTGTATGTTCAAAGAGAAAAAAGTTATAGGCATTTAAAGAAAAATGGAGTTTTCATCAAAACGTCAAGTAGCAATATTTAGGCAATTAACCTAAAACGAAAACGGCTTCTGCAGAGAAAATTTAGCAAGAAGAGTGTTTTACAAACCCTTAAGTTTCAGCTTCAACAGTAACTGTCTTTCATTTTACTAAAATATTTCCAGAAAATTCATTACAAATAGACCCTTTCTCTGATGTTTTGGTAGTAGTTTTAGTTAAGGTTATGGTTTAATGGTCTATAATTTTTAACTAATTTTCATGGAAAAAATTCGTTAATAAGAAGACTGTGACTTTTTAATTTAAAATAGGTTTCTCCAAATGAGTGCAAACTAGGCCTCCTAGAATTGATACAGGGTGACGCTAATTAGATCAAAAATTGAATACTGCCAAATTATCTATGCAAGAGCAACAAAATCAGTTCTGAAACCCCTGTATGTGATTGTAAATCATGCCTTAAGGATAATAACAGGAGCCTTCCGAACAAGCCCTACGGACAGCCTGTATCGAGAATGTGGAGAAAGGCCCCTCTGGCTGCGAAGAGAAGCAGCGCTACTACAATATGCGGCGAAAATTTCGGCAGACCCAAAAAAACCAGTTTACCATCTAATATCTCAATCGGATACCAACAGATCTCAGAATAACTCCCTTGAGCCACTATCGATTATTCAACATATCAGAGGATATCACCAAATACTCAATTTCAGCGAAATATTACCGCTGCGAAATGGACAAATACCGCCATGGATTATTAGATTACCAGATACAGACACCAGTCTCACAACTTGTAACACAGACTCCTTGCCTACTGACAATGTGAATAGACTATTTCAGGATACTATATTACAATATAAATTTGACCTGATCATGTATACTGACAGATCAAAGAGCACACGGGATGTAGGAAGCGGTGTTATATCTCCCCTCAAAACAGAGGCGTATCACCTATCATCAGAGTGTAGCAATTACACAGCAGAGTTATTTGCCATAAAGAGTGCAGTCCACACACTCATAGACTCCCCATACAAAAGTGCTTTAGTGTGCACAGACTCTTTAACCTGTATTAATTTACTTGCATCGCTTTATGCAAGAAACCCTATAGTAATTCAAATATAAGAAAGCGTCCACGGTCTCTATCATGCTGGCAAGTCAATCACACTGATCTGAACGCCTTCCCACAGTGGAATTGTAGGCAATGAAAATGCTCACGGAATGCGATACGAGAAAAGACAATAATACCCATACAAACCCATTCAGATCTTGTTGCCAATATTAAAGAAAGTTCTAAAGCCAAATGGCAAACCCACTGGTCATCCCTTGACAACAAACTTTGCAAGATCGAAACATTAGTGACCCCAAAGACGCTCCCAAGTCTAACACGCAGGGAAGAAGTCGCTGTCAGAAGAACTCGTATAGGCCATTGTAAGTTCACCCATGGATACCTACTTATCCAGCAACAACAACCTCAATGTGAAATATGTGACAGAGTGATTACTGTTAACCATGTGTTTCAAGAATGTCCACTATATATCAATCCAAGACTCGAATACATAAACGGGAAAACACTAGCCCAAATTCTTGACTTGAGTGAGCCAAATGTGACTAATTTACTCTGTTTTTTAAGACAATCCTCACTATTTGATAGCATTTGATTACAGATACTTTAATTAGCGAAACAAAATGTACCGATAGTGTCAATGACCTTAGATGTTAAGACACTTTAAACTTAAAAAAAAACAGGGTGACGGATTTCTACGGTGAAGCGCAATATATTCGTTATTATACAAGACACAAGAAAACATTCTAGGCGTTAATTATAGGGTGTCTGGAGCTGCATCTCATAAAAAAATGTTTACAATCATAGGTGGCTTAGAAGTCGTTGCCGATACCGTTTTTTTTTAGAACTTCCCTTATATTATTGCGTCCTTGTATTTTTTATTAAAATTTAATACATGTTTGTAAGAAAAAACTCGAGACGCAGTAAGTGCGTTTTGGTAGCCAATTTTCATTAAATGCTTCCAATTCCAAGAACAAAATTTGCTATTTAATCTAAAGTTCGCTCGCCAGGAAACCAGTTTTCTACGAAACATTTTAGATTTATTTTCGGAAAATTTGTGTAGATTTTCAAACAATATAGTTATTTTGATAAAATATGGTACATTGTTTCTACTACATAGGTTATACTGGTAACCAAATTTGCTGCCTTCTTGCATTTAAAAAGTCATAATCGCTATTAAAAATATTTTTTTGAAAATTCACTTCCATAACGCACTTGCTGCGTCCAGACTTTTTGCTTTATTGTGTAGTTTTTTATGCTCTACTGGGTGGGTATTATAATATCACACGAATATTTTCACACGGTTAAAACTGTATAACGCAATAATATTAATTGGTAATTAATATCCCGCAATTATACGGTGCAGCTATGTGGGTGGGGTTAATAAAAATGGCGTAATTAATTTGTTAATGATACACGTGAGCAGAGACGCATGACTCATAAATTTGTGAAATTAATAGCTACATTGAAGGACAATTAGTACACGAATTAGATTCCGATCTGCATAATAAAATTGCACATACCAGTTGCATAATGTAAATACAGAAGCATGTAAGTATATCTAAAGAATATGAGATTAATATCTAATGTTTCAGTATGCAACATTTATTTTAGAACCACGGTGGTTCAGGGGTAAGAACGTGTGCCTCTGAACCGAAGTGTACTGGGTTCGATCCCAGGGTACTCCTTTCACTTTTTCAGTATAAACTGTAACATTAACCTCAACCAAGGTTCTGGCATTGTATCTGAGCAAGTTGAATGTCTGCACGTTCCGCCCTTCGGAGGGGGCGTAAAGCCGTCGGTCCCGTGTCCATACGTTGTTGGGCACGTTAAAGATCCCTACCCTCCTTACATAAAGGCACAGGTTCGGCAAAATTTCCAGGATAGTGAGGTGAAACTGTTCCCTGGCGTCGGTGATTGGTCATAGTCGCGGAAATAGGCCGACGTTAAAGAAATAAAACACACACACACAACATTTATTTTTGTGCTGAAGTGAGATAACTTTCTTATAAAAGTTTGCTTATGGGAAAAAAATCTTCAGGCGAGTTAGGGGATTGAAGTATTATATCTTTATCACAACTTTCTTTAACTTACAACTTTTCTTAACTAGAGGATTCTTTTATATTGCAATAATAACCCAAATCCCCGAATTTATTTAGTGCCGACGACGGTCGATTTCGGCCCATTATTTTTGCTTATCGGTTGTCCATTTTTTTAACATAAATTCACAACATTTTCACCTTTATCTAGAGAAAGTCAATTACAACGAATATACCTTGTTTTCAGTGAATTTTCTTTAAAAAAATCACTAATGAGGAGATCCCGACTTTTGAATTTTGAAAAAATTTCTTCAAATGAGCGCTATTTAGGACCCCTGGAACCCAAATCCGATGTCGGTTTCAGACTTTATATGTTTATATATATATATATATATATATATATATATATATATATATATATATATATATATATATATATATATATATATATATATATACATATATATATATATATATACATATATATATATATATATATATATATATATATATATATATATATATATATATATATATATATATATATATATATATATATATATATTTGTGTCACACCTATAACTAAAAAAATAATGGACCGATTTCGATAAAACTTGGTGAGTACCTTCATTTCGCAAGTGGCTTAGATAAGTTCGTTAGCCAGGAAAATCCGCCGAGGTTTTCCCGTAAAATTTTGTGTTTTCTTTCGGAAAAAAAAATCGAAAAAAATTTATATCTCCCGAATTAACAAAGTAAGGCAACGAAATTTCATACGCGCGTTTACATCATTATAGGTAAGTTACGTACCAAAATTTAGCTTTGTAGCTCCTACAGGCATTAAAAAAAAATTCGGGTTTCCTCAAAACGTCAATGTCGCGATGCTAAACGTCAAAATTGGTAATATCTAGACAATGAACCTGAAACTAATACGAGTTATGGAAGGAAAATGTCTCAAGAAGAATGTTTTTCAAAGCCCGAAGTCTTAGTTTCAATCGTCATTGTCCTTTATTTTACTAAAAATTTCCCAGAAAATCCATTTCAAATAGACCCTTTCTCTGATCATTTGGCAGTAGTGTTGGCTATAGAGTTTATCGGTTAATGGTATATAATTTTTGTCGAATTTTCGTAAAAAATCTTTAAAGTTTAATATATCCGTTATTATGCACCACACGAAAAAAAAATTTATACATTAATTATAGGATGTCTTGAGCTACATCTTAAAAAAATATTTCTACAATTACAGGGGGGCCATAAGTCGTTGGTGATTCAAGTTTTCTTTTTTAGTGAATTTTCTTAAAAAAAATCACTAATGTTGAAAGTGGCTTGGATGAGTTCGTTGGCCAGGAACATCGGACCATGTTTTCGTGGAAAATTTTGTGTGTTCTTTCTAAAAAAATTGATATCTCCAGAAATAACAAAGTGAGGGTAACCAAATTTGGTACGCGTATTTGTATTATAAAGAATAAACCATGTACTAAACTTTGGGTCTCTAAGTTTAAGGCCAAAAAGTTACGTGCAGCTAAAGAAAAATTTTGGAGTTTTCCTCAAAACGTCAAACTCGGATTTTAAAACGTCAAAATTGGCAATGTTCTGGCAAAGAACGTGAAACAAATACGGATTGTGAAAAAAAATTGTTGCAAGAAGAGTGTTCTGCGAACCCTTAAGTTTCAGAATCAACCGTCATTGACCTTCATTTTACTAAAATGTTTACAGAAAATTCATTTCAAATAGACCCTTTCTCTGATGCTTTGGCTGTCGGTTTAGTTAAGTTAATGCTTTCTCTGTAGGTTTAGTGAAGTTTATGGTTTAACGGTCGATAAGTTTTAGTTAATTTTCGTAGAACAAATTCGTTACTGCATTTTAGCATTTTTTATAAAAATATGATGCATGTTTGTAAGAAATAAATCTGGACGCAGTAACTGCGGTTTGGTAGCGAATTTTCATTAAATCCTTCAAATTTCAATAACTCAATTTGCTATTAACGTAAGTTCTGTTGTTTAGGAAACCAACATTTGCCTTTATTTTCGGAAATTTTTTGTATAAACGCGGCAAGGGCGTTTTGGTAGCGAATTTTCATTAAATGTTTCAAATTTGCTATTAACCTAAGGTTCATTGGCTAGGAGACCAGTTTTCTCAGAAACATTTAAAGTTTATTTTCGGTACATTTTTTGTACATTTTTAAATAATTATTTTGATAAAATGTGGTACGTTGTTCCTACTATATAGGTTATACCGGTAACCAAATTGATGCCTGCTCGCATGAGAGCGATATATTTGTAATTAAAAACAGTTTTATGAAAATTCACTTACATAACGCACTTTCTGCGTCTAGAGTTTTTTTATCTTTTACGCAAGACAACGGTGTGAACGTAATGAATTTTAAAAATTAACTTCTGATGACAGGTTCTCTTTTGGGGGTCCTATTACAGCATCATATTATATTATTTCATCTCATTCGAAAGAGAAATTGATTAATGATAAAAAATATAAAAACGATTTTTCAATACTCACTTTCTTTTCACATGATTCTTTAGTCAGTAGTTTCCGAGTTACTCCCAACAATAATAATAATGATTGACAATTCACTTACAACACTTTGTGATTGACAATTCACTCACGTCTCAGGTCAAACATCTTCCTCGCTATTCTACGTCAATCTTCAATCTTCTTCCAGGTTAGAAATTTTCTCCGGTAATTATGTCTGTACTAAGGCGTACTCGTGCAGTTAAATAATTGAAATAATCTGGATATTTCAGCTGACAACAAAGAAAATCTTAATTTTGATAACGAGCAATTCTACTAACCTACATTCGGCTTTATTTACTGGCGCGCTTTATAAGGTCTTAAGAGGTGGAGATATCAGATTTATTGTTCGTAGTGTGCACTTATTTGGAAAATTTATTATATTAGATGAGCTGGAACATTAGATAAATGCTTTCTTCTAGAAAACACAAGAAAGATTCTAATGCGCGATCTATTATATATCATAAACGTGACCTGGGAAGTACAATGCAAATGTTGCCCGGCAATAATATCACTTTAACAGATGCCTACACAATTGTGTAGGTAAAAGTTGTTATTTGAACACAGCTAATATTTTCATCTCTCACGTTTTTAGTGTGTAAATTATTGTTAAATAGTCATTAGCGCATTGTGTCCAAGGTTCTTTATTCTGGAGCAAGTTGTTGATTTGATATGTAACAATCTGGTAATCGCCTTGTATTGTATTTTTGTTTCTTTAACGTCGTTCTATTTCCGCAACTATAGCCAATCACCGACGTCAGGTAGCAGTTTCACCTCAGTATCGTTCGCTGAACTCCCGCTTTTCTGTAAGGAGAACCGCGATCGTTAGCATACCGAACATAGTATGGTACACGAAAACGACAGCTTTACCCCCCTTCGAAGGGCGGAACGTTACCCAAACACGGTTCCACAACTCCGGTTGATGTTTATTTTACGGTATGTATTGTAAAAGTAAGTTGATCTACTAGGGAGTCGAACACAGGACCCTTGGGTTCAGAGGCACACGTCTTTACCACTAGACCACCGAAACTGCTGCTAATTCTCTTGGACACGACGTTAACAATGAAATATTTGTCTCTTTGTCTCCTTAAAAGCTTCCACTCTGAATAGAACACAGATACAATTTTCCCATAAGGGTAAATATTTTGCGATATTCTTAGACCAAAAACAGAGTTGGAACACACACTTGGGATATTCTCTTTCCAGAGCCACAATGGCAATCTGGACTTGTCCTAGACTCGTAGGAAAGACATGAGGACTGAACCCCAGGACAGTTCATTGGATATACGAAACTGTGGGTAAACGCAAGGTCACATATGCATAATATTGTAGCCAAAAACGGAACAAGCCTAAACACAAAGCAAGTTGCAAAAAGTTCATAGGCTAATCTGTCTTGGAATAACGGGAACTATTGCATTGTGTCCTACAGCTGCAATAAATACAATGCTGGATCTTACTCCACTGCAAATATGCAGAGAAATTAAACCAGGAGACTTGGTTGGCCACTTAAAGATCCCGGAAATCATTCCATTGGAGTCACTCGCCAAACCAACAGTTTAAATGCCAGGCAAGCTGTACTCAGCTGAGCATCAAGCATGGGACAGAGACACTGAAAAACTGACAAATCATTCGTATGGTATACAGACGGGTCTAAACAGACGGAGGGAGTAGGACTGGGAATAACATAACCTAACTTAGGCTCGCTAAGTCCCTAGGAAAAAATTCCACCATCTTCCAAGCAGAAATACCTGCTATAAATCTCTGTGCACAGGTCTGCATACAAACAAGACTCAAAAATAAAGAGTTCTACATCCACTCAGACAGTCAGGCAATACTAAAGACTCTGAAATCTTTCAAAACCGGGTCTAAAGTGATCTGGAACTGCAAAAAATCCTTAAAGCAACTGGTTACGAACAATAAAGTAACCTTGATGTGGGTACCAGGGCATCACTGCATTGAGGAAGCAGATCGCCTTGCAATAAGGACAGCAGCAGCCATTCTATGGCCGAGAGCCTTATTGTGGATTAACAAAAATTCAGGTAAGAAATGAAGTAGATACTTGAGAGAGGAACCAAATGCTGGCATACTGGAGGAAAACTTCAGGCTTCAGGCAGGCAAAACGGTTAATCACCATATCAACAGAAAAGTCTGAAATGTTCCATGAATTGAAGAGCTGGATTGGATTGGTTTGGAGACATTTTCAAGCAGCGAAACTATAGTCACAGAAGCATTGAAGAACATCCTAGAACTTCCAGAATTCGAAGGGCCACTTGCTCCAGTTAGCTCACGCGCTGGCTGGTACAAACATTTTTTATATATTTTATGGTATAAATATTTCCATGGATATATAAGATTTCTAATACATGATTCAGCATTTCATATACCCGTGTTTACCTTTAAGAATCTAGGAAATATAAACGATTTCGCTGACCTATATAAAATTAATTCTGATGTCGGATAACCCTTACGTGAACTTTGATGGTAAAAATGATAATTGGAATTTAAGTTGAAGATGTTTTTAAAATGTTGAAGGTGAACAACAGGTGGAGCAGCGAACGACGACAGAATGAACTTTCATTGCAAACGGATCTGGTTCTGATCTTACATTTACACAGATCTCTTGACATCCTGTTTAACGAGTCTGTTAATTCACTTGCCGCTGTAAACTGCATCGACCAGACATTGTTCACTTGATCATGCAGTTGTTTTAAATACTTGTGTTTTATTTTGTGTTTATAAAATAGATAAATAAAACAAGGCGTAAAAGACACAAGAAAAAAAAATAGAAATTATACAAAAATATCTCAAATAAAAGTTGTTGTATAAAGTTTGTTACATTTTGTATGAACTTGAAATCTTTCATCACCTTAAATTGTCACCTCAGTAACAACCAACGCCAACTTTTTTTAATGGAGGTCCATATATATATATATATATATATATATATATATATATATATATATATATATATATATAACATAAAACGTTTGCAAATGTTAGACAATCGTTTTGGAAAAGACTCGATACATGTTTTTAAACTCGTGCAAGATATTTTAAATATTTATTTTGACATGGGATAACCGTTGTTTTATTCTTAGACTGGCATCATTGTAAATTAAGTTATTTCCTTTTCTTGAAATTTTTATTATCCAGCTCCACTGAAATTTGATAGCCCTGTATGCAGAATAATTAGTACATTGCCAGTCGAATAAGAAAACAACGGCTAATCCCATGTCAAAATAAATGTTTCAAATATTTTGCATGGGTTTCAAAACATGTATCAAGTTTTTCCAAAACGTTTTTCTGACATTTGTAAATGTTTCTTGCCTCACTGCTCCAGCAGCACCAAGAATGCAAACCCTCAAATTGTCTAAACTATTTGACAGCTCATTGTACACTTTATTTTCTTAAAACAAGTTGCATGTGTTTAAATCAGGCCACCGAGGTCGCCACCCATAGCCCGATGCATTTGTTCGGAAAAACGTTATTTAAGAACTGTCCGTCTTCGAGCCCAAAATGAGGAGATGCTCGATTATGCTGGAGCCAAACATCCTGATAATCATCATGGCAATTTTGTAGTTCTGGTATGACACTGTTACTTAGGAAGTTTAAATATTTTTTGAAGTCAAACTTTCTTTGCTAAAGAGTGGTCCAATTAACTCGTCGTCGATAAACGATGGATGCTGATCAAGTCGATAAAAGTGCTACAGGAGGCTAGAACGATCTGAAGGTATCTTCTGGAAAAAAATATATACAAGTACTTGGTCATTCTTGTGTCTGTATATAGCAAAGCTCCATCCCGCAGACTCTACTAGGAGACCAAAGCAGACACATTTAGTAATCTGGTGAGCAATAGCATGTCTTGCAACCGATTTAATTTTATTTATAGATATTTACATTTCAATGGCAATATCAACATACGCCAAACTAATATGGTATGTATATAAAGTTCAGCCACTTTTAGAGCAAATCAAGAAAGTCTCTTGGATGTGCTTTCAACTACTGGGACCTTCGTTTTTATTAGACGAACCCACGTAACCACAGTATGACCATCACAGTATAAAGCAATTCATCAAAGGCCAGCCAATTAGATATGGCTTTAAATTTTCGTGCGTTACCACTTCAGAAGATTATCTACTTAGCTTCAATCCTTATTGTGGATCTCAACATAAAACTTTTTACCTTCAACTGCAGGTAAAGCTCTGAGCTGCAGTACTACAGGAAAACTATCTTCGAATGATCTACCTTCAGAAAGTACTGTATTTCTAGACAATTACTTTATATCACTAGCACTGTTACATACGCTTAGAGCTTTCAATATTAACTGTTTTAGCACTATAAGATACCACCGTACCTTCAGAAGGCACTGTATTTGTAGACAGTTACTTTATATCATTGTGGCTGTTGCATGCGCTTAGAGCTTACAATATTAGGTGTATATGCGCTATAAGATCTGACAAAGTTGAGAAAGCTCCTGTCAAAGAACTGAAAAAAAGCCGATGATGTATGCCTTATCCGTTGATAACAACGAAGCGACAACAGCTAGAAACCTCCAAACTGATACAGTACCTCTACCCAAAGAAACATGTAAACGTTGGCTGAAGAAAGAAAGGTGTTACATCCAAATGGATCAGTCCACCTTGATAGACCTGTACAACCATGAGGTTGGGTAAGGTAGATATGTTTGACAACACGAGATGTCTATATCCTGTACGTATTCGGTCAAGAAAATTGTACCATTCCTTTGCCAGATTTTGTCTAAATGGTGCAGTTGTAAATAGGGGGCTGCTTTACAGTCACACGCAGCCAAGGTTGGGTCTACTGGATATTATACACTTTCAATTCTCACTACTCCGCCTTAATTAGCAGTTCCTAAGCCAAAAATTCCCAAAAATTCCCCGCAGGAACTACGGTATGACCGTACTAATCATCCAACTCAACGTCGTTGTGGTTATTGTGGCAAATGTACAAATTTTATCTGTACAGGGTGATTCTTTATAATGTCGCCCCAGTTTAACTTTGTTATTTTAACTGTCCCAAAAAAATTGAATGTATGGTTATGTAGGTGCTAAAAAATAATTTCTTTATACGTATAAAAAAATTTGAAAAATGATCAGTATACAGGGAAAACCAAAAAGTTCATTTTTCTTCAATGGATCACCCTACATATGAATTTATTTTTCGATTCCGTGTAAAATTCTAAGCATAATTTATATAACATACCGTATACTTAAAATGAATAGTTTTTGAAATATTCGCATTTGAAACGTTATCATCACAAATTTTATTAAACCAAAACAACCGTTACAAATCAAGAAATCTAACAATAATAATATTACAAAAATAGTTTCTAATTAAATATAAAGATGCTCTACGGGGCCTCCATTTTCTTCAACACATTGTATAAGAGTTATTTGCATCTAATGAATCTGTTATGAATGCTGGGTTATTTTCATTTAAATTAATAATTTCATTCCGTATCAAATCTTTAAGATGATCGGGGTTTTCAATTTGATGGTCGTATATACGGTTTTTTATATAACCCCAAAGAAACGCATCCATAGGTGTCAAATCGGGTCTGTTTGCAGGCCATTTAATTGGCGCATTTCTCCCAATCCATTCAGGAAACCTTTCATTTAGGTAATTAAGCACAGGATGAATGTTGTGAGGGGGTGCTCCATCCTGTTAAGAAATTATATTTTGTAATATATTTAAAGGCAAATCGTCTAAATATTCTTTGAACTCGTTTTTCAAGTAATCTAAATAGCGGCCTCCATTTAAAAGAGTATCAAAAAAATACGGACCGATAACTCAACGCCCAGGATACCACACCACACATTCACGGATTGTCGCCCTTGGAACTTAAATTCCCTCTAAGAATGTGGATTCTCTCTTGCCCATTGTCTGGTATTTTTTCGGTTAAACAGGCCACTAGTAGAAAAGGTAGGCTCGTCAGTCCATAGAACTGTTTTCAAAAAATTGTTATATATATTTATTTTGTCTAGAATCAGTTGACAAAATGCGACCCGTTCATCTTTTTGCATTTGGGTAAGCGTTTTAGTGGGTTTAATCTTATATGGCTTTAGATTCCATTTTCTCAACGTTCTTTAGACTTTACTGTATGAAGTTCGCTGAATATTTTCTTGTGTTGCTCGTAATGTCTTTGAAATGTTTCTTATGGAATTCTGCATTTTCATCTACGTTCACAGCAATTCTTTTTCTCCTTTGTAAATTTGACGTTTCTTGAAACTCCCTATATATAGATGTGAACGTTTTTCGTGTTGGGACATGCATACCGGGATCATATTCTATCATATTTCTAATGGCAGCGCGACAATTTAAATTATTTTTAATATAATAACTTAAAATAACTCATCTTTTTCTGTCTGAGTACGGCATTTTTACTTACTAAACAATACAACTACAACAATATTGACAGAATGCCACTGCCAGTTATTTGTTTTCAATTAAAAGCGTGGTATCCTAGAACTTCTTGATTTGTAACAGTTGTTTAATAAAATATTTGATAATAACGTTTCAAATGCGAATATTTCAAAAATTATTCATTTTAAGTATACAGTATGTTATATAAATTATGCTTAGAATTTTACGAGTAATCGAAAAATAAATTCATATATAGGGTAATCCATTGAAAAAAAATGAACTTTTAGGTTTTCCCTGTATACTGATCATTTTTGAAATTTTTTTTTGTACGTAGAAAAACAGTATTTTTTAGCACCTAGATAACCATACTTTCAATTTTTTTGGGACACTTAAAATAACAAAGTTAAAGGCGGCGACATTATAAAGAATCACCCTGTACAAAGTGCAGTACTGATCTCCATCCGGATCGATGCTTTATGATGTTTTAATATATTAACTAAGTGAAGATTGGAACCTGTGATGGGCACTGATAAGTACACTTGTAGGACCCGAATCACCACAACATTTTTTTAGAGACCTTATAATCGTTTCACTACCAAAGTTAGCGTCATCAGAGGATGAAAAAGTCTAGACTTTTTCATCCTCTGATGACGCTAACTTTGTTAGCGAAACGATCATCAGGTCTTTAGAAAGATTTGTTGTGGTGATGTGGGTTCTCCAAGTGTACTTCACACCTAATATATTTTCGGGGGTGTTGTGTAATATAAACTAAATAATCAAATATCTACTTTATTTTATTGTATGTCACTTGAAAAGGAAATTTTATTTTCAAATAGTTATGTTTATTGCCCATCGTATGGTCCATCTTACGGGATAAAAAATACAGTTACTGTATTTTTTGATCGTCAATTTTTACGTGCAACAATTGTTTATTTAGAAATAACTTGATTATTAGCAATATTTTAGAAGATAAAACAATAAAAAATTACTGGGACATTATTAGGTTGATATATTTTAAAAGGCATAAAGTATTAAACATTATTTACTTACTGTTTATCCAGCCACTTCTGATACTGTTAAATATCGATTAAAAATACGGTACATGCTATTATTGGGTTGCTCTATTATTATATTACATAATGATATAACGTGTCGCCGACAACAATGGATAATCTAGTAGCCATTGACTGCAGTTACTCGACCAGATTTCTTTTTTTATCTATATAGTTTTATTGATCTTTTACCGACTGATATTAGATGCGGTCTGCAACGGTAAAAAGTCCAACCAATGAATGGAGAGGTTTACGAACCAAGAAGAAATTAAGGAAATATATTTATTTCCAGGTAGACCATACCTTTCAGCTATATCTGTGCTTATCTTTTGGTCTAAAAATTTTATTATCAGTGTTACAAATTGTAACGATTTCCTGTATGTTGCATAAACAAATTAAATCACCTAATTTGATGTCATTGTTCGTCTTTGAATGGATACGCACCCGAATTTGTTACAGAATGGAGACCTATAAGGTGTATTTGCAAATTTCTCTTTTCAGTTTATTAGCGGAAATCACGAAGCAAATCTGTTACACCAGAAAGTACTCGTTACTAATTTAGATAAATACATTTTGAGAGGCAATCCTTTAACAAATATGGTAAGAATAATTAGATGACTTCCTCACGTATCGGGATGGTCTTGTGAATATGAGAAATTTCAATTAATTTACGTAATATTACATTTGCTTGACATGCTTTTGCAAAGCTAGAGCTCAGTCAATTACTTTATCAAAGACAAAGCTGATTATAACACGTGTTGGACGGAAATTAACTGACTGGTTCCATGCAGTGCGATTAACAGATTTTAAAAAGAATTTTATAAAATATTTCAAGTATAATTTATGTTAATATAATAGGTAAGTAAAATAACGATAAAGTGGCCTACAGAATAGTGTTTATGTCATAAAAAATGTTTATTGCATTTAATATGCGGATTATTTTGTATTTTTACCATGATATTGTAATTTTTTTCATGCTAATATCTTAAAAACCTATATTCTCTTTATTTTATCCAAATCAGAAATATAGGAGTTTTCCCATATACATTTTAACACTTTTCATAATATGAAGCAATTTTCCAGGTCAAAGATGAAATGTTTATTAGTGAGAATGTAAGCAATTTCCACCTTACTTAGATTACAATAAAATCGTGAATTTTTATCTCTAAAATGAATTGCTTTCTGGTTAATAAAAAAACGGGACGCAGCAAGTGCGTTTTCGTAGCGAATTTTCATAAGAATTGTACACTATTAGTGCGTACGGCATGATACTAAAATTAGTACTTCAAATTTGGAAAGCTCTCGAAAATAGGTTTGAGAGGTCCTAATACACGCTATCTCTCTATTATCAAAAAAATATTTTTCCTTGTGTTCTAGTTTCTTTTGAAACAAGTGCCAAAAACTAAATTTTCTATGAAGCTAAAAAATTCGAATTTGGTATATCTAGGTATAGTAAGTCTCTTTAAAAGAAACCTTTAGTACAAATTTCAATAACGTTACAAAAGCTTTCTGAAAGAAAACTTCTCGGAAAATTTGATTCATATTTAGAAAAAGAAAGCATATAACAAATAATAAACGTGGCAGGTATTTTTTCTTATTCATGGATTATTTCGCTTTAGTCACCCCAATCAAACTGGTTCCTCCAACAGCGAAAAAAGTTAAAACAATTCTCTTCTTTTTAATCAACAATGAAGAAATGCTCGCTGAACTTTATAATCTTAGACTTACAGGTGATAAAGGTATCCAGGCGTTTAAGGAAAAATTAGATCTTGGTCCAAACGTATGAAATCTGGACACCATTGTATCATTTTAATAGGGATTACAATATTTAGTTCATTCTTTCGTATAGTATTTTTATAATATGAAACTTATCAAATCCAGTTTTACAAAAATGTCATAGTTTCTTTATGAAAACGATAGTTTCGTAAAAATGTCTTTATTGCTTCCCTTAAACCGTGGTCTTTCCACTATATGCTACATTGTCACTCTGAAACTTTAATTCATTCATCAAGCTGCAAATATAGTGTATTTTAAAAATGTATGAAAGCTTCCCACTTCCAAAACATATAACTATCACATCATTTTTAATTTCATGCAATCTATTATTCTGACGTTGTGCGAGAGTGAGCTGGTTGTAATTTCGCGTAATTAAATGGTTGTGTGCGTTTGTGTGTTTTTTTTTTTTTTTAACGTCGGTCTTTTTCCGCGACTACGGCCAACAACCGACGCCAGGGCGCAGTTTCACCTCACGATCCTGGAAATTTTGCCGAACCCCTGCCTTTCTGTAATGGGGGTAGGGATTTTTAACGCGCCCAACATTGCCCCTCTGAAGGGCTGCGGATATTCAACTTGCTCGAATACAATATTACAACCTCGGTTGATGTTAATGTTACAGTATGTACTGAAAAAGTAAAAGGAAAAACCTGTGATGGAACCTTGTAACCTTCGGTTTAGAGGCATACCATCCTACCGCTGAACCACCGAGGCTCTTAAACGAAATGGTGTTGAAAATGGTTTTCGGGATTTTAAGGGCCGAGATTTCTCGATCGCTAGTTCCGGTATTGTTTTACTGGCCGTACTTGTATTGTTTAGTCCTGTAGTATGTATCAATCTACTCATGCCAGCCAGCTACTTTGTCCTTGTCAGGCATTGAACTCTAACCACTTAAGTCGTTGCAATTCATGCCTTTCAGATTTTATTTTTAATTTGGAAAAAACTCTAAAATTTTTGAACCAAATTACTTAAAGTTTACAACAGAAGTTTATTTGCACCACTTGTAGCTATATGTAAAGTCGTATTCCAGTTACTCTAATACTTTCAAAGATACAGTTAATTCAAAAATATTTTCGTAGATTTTTGGAGAAAAAATGTCCGATATAGCTGATTTACGAACTCGTCCGCGGTCTTAAAAAAGTAAAGATATGTGCCAAGTTTCGTTGAAATCAGTTGAGTATATATCAAATTATCGCTAGGACACATCCACGCACACACACACACACACACACAAATATATATATATATATATATATATATATATATATATATATATATATATATATATATGTATGTATATATATATATATATATATATATATATATATATATATATATATATATATATATATATATACTTATAAACAACTCAATTCAACGGTCCTCGGATTCTACTGGCCGTAATTCGCGCTAATTTGAAAACATTTTCCCAAAGTCTTAATATCAAATGGTGTGTTTTTTTAGAAACGTTGACTCATTTGCTCTATACGTGCTACCCGGAAATGTTCATGGTTTAAAGAGACGTCTCTTTGCACCTATTATGTTTTAGTTTGATCTAATTAAATGTCTACTAATGTGATTTAAACTATTAAACTGTCGCACTTTCTCTATTTTGAATATGAGACACAAAGTAAATCAACTCGTTGTAAAATTGGTAAATAATGTAGATCACAATATGACATGTTTCACATAATTTATTACTTGTCATTAAAAGAAGGAAATGTGACAAATAAATAGAATAAGTACCCACTTAATTCTATTGTTAAACTAAAATTTAAATTATGTAAGTTTTGTAATAGAAATAGTAGTATATTGTTTTCAAACTTCCTTGATTCTTAGGTTTACGATTTTGTAAAGCATTAGAGCATCCAACCTGTAATAAATTATACAGAGTGTCCCATTTAAAACAACACACCCTAGATATCACATTCCACGTTTATTTTTTATACTTGCTGCAATACTTTTTAGTGAATTTTCTTTAAAAAAATTGACTAATGAGGAGATCGCGACTTTTTTAAAAATGTCTTCAAATGAGCGCTATTTAGGACCACTGGAACCCAAATCCGAGGTCAGTTTCAGACTTTATATATATATCTGTCACACCAATAATTCAACAAATAATAGACCGATTGTGATAAAATTTGGTGAATACCTTTCTTTCGCGAGTCGCTTGGTTAAATTTGTTAGCCAGGGAAATCGGACTAGTTTTTCACGGAAAATTGTGTTTTTTTTTTCGGAAAATTTTTATATCTCTGGAAATACCAAAGCTATGGTAACTAAATTTGGCACGTGCCATAAAAATAATGCCATGTGCCTAAATTTGGATCCCTACGTTAAAAGCAAATGAAGTTATAAGCACTATAGTTTTTCTTCCTAAAACGTCAAAAAGTCGCGATTCAAAACGTCAAAATTGACATGTTTAAAATAAGGAACTTGAAACTAACATTGCGGGCGATGTAGCAAAAATTTTGTAAAAAGTGTGTTCTATAAAGCTTTAAGTTTTAGCTTCAGCCACCATTATCCTTCATTTTACTTAAATACTTGCAGAAAATGAATTTGAAATAGACCCTTTTTCTGATGCTTTAGCTGTGATCTCAACTATAGAGTTATAATACATGAAGAAAAACTTTGTACCTACTTCTTGTTAAGCACATTGCGCGCACGAAGCAGTGTGAGATTTGGCATAGTTAAAGTGCATATAAAACAGGAAAGCAGAAAGATAAAATATATGTATAATATATGATTAATAGATTAAACATTGCTTTCTTCTAATTAGACAAGCGTGTCGCGACAGTAGAAAATTTGATGAGTTTTTTGTCGTTTTAACGAAATAAAACACCTCCTTGACTGTGCTGTGTACACACAATCCTCCCAACTGACCTTCCCTACCTGCCTTGGCCCTAATCAAAAGCTAAAAGAAGTTAAAAGGGAATGGAAAAATCATAATTTGGTAAACATATGATTTGGTATCTGAAAAAAATACACCCCTAATCCCAGTATGTGGTCGAAATATGGTGACCTTGATATTAGTGTCGATTCCATAGTTTTCGAGGTCGTTGAGAAGAATAGTGACATACCTGATGCGGTTTAAAATACTGTGTGAGTAATATAGGTCGCATACGGTCAGTTCCTGGTTAGGTGACCGATTTGCTATGTCGTTCCGGTCTGATATTTGTAGAGACAGTTATTTTTAGTGAACTGTCGTAGAAAACGTTATTTAGGAGAATTTTCGTTAGAAGTTGTGGATGAATTTTTGTAAAAATATGTTTATCGAATGTTTGTCTTTTTTCTATTTCCCCTAAAATACTTTTCTAAATGAATTTTCGCAAAGAATTGCTATCAAATTTTCGAGGTAGCAATACTTTTTAACGAATGTAAATGATCTCTTTTACTAAAGTGTTTATGCATATTTTGCTAGATTTTTTCGTGAAAGAAGGCTGTGTTTATTTTCCTAACAGATTACACTTACTCACTGACTTTCTTTTTAAATTAAAATCAGCGTGCTAAGTTAATGTTCTCTTTTCAATAGGCTCATATAACACACCAGTGGATTTAACACAAATCTTCAAACATTAGTTATTATAAATACAACGAATCTCCCTGTATTTATTATTATTTTCATGGCAACTAGGTGCACCTAGATTGATATCAAAATACCATTTAATTGACGTATGTCTATATTATTAGTCGGTAAATTTGCAAGTTTACTTGATTATATGGTTTATCCGCCCACATCACTAATATAATAAAGTAGATAATTTGCTGCTTCAGTATGCGATAAACTTCTAACGCACAGCGCCATCAAATAGTAATATTCAGCTATAAAATACTTACTCTAACCAGCGGCCTGAATGCCTCAAAGTTTATGAGAATTTAATGAATGAAATACTTTAAAGTGAAGACATACGTTATTATGTTGTCTTCAGGTTCATAGAAATGGGGGAAATAGTTTAGATTTATAACGTAATTGGAATTTCTCTTACAGGTACTACAACATTCACCTACTTAGTATTTATGGCTTTCTAAATTGTTGCATCAAAGAATTAATATTATTGTATGTAATGTTATGGTAGAAATAATCGGTAATGATGATATTTATTACATTTCTAACTAGATATTTCTGCTAATATGGTATTCTTTTGTTTCAGGTAAGGCAGCTGACTTTGATTGTTGCACCTAAGGTGATGTAGAAATTATTTCCTTGTGTTGCTTGCTTCTTCTTTGATAGCTCTAATGTCATCTTAATAATATACCTACGCAAAACGTGAATGTTAAGCGCTAAGTAATGTATCTAACGTGGATTGCCGTTTCCATAAGGCTCCACATAAATTATATTAAGTTTGCTAGAAACATGTAGAGGCACTTGGCTCATACATTACGTATTAAACTGTGGATAAATATATGGATTATTTGGCTGAAAGATGAGGAGGAGCAACTTTGTTTAAGAAATCTCTTTTGTTCTGTGCTCTTACCTTTTATTTGTGAAAATTTTGCTGATTACTTTAGCAAAATGAGGGAAAAGAGCTCTATATTTAATATATGCGCTGTGTTTTAAGACACTTAAAAGTCACAAGACATCATTTCTGTTCTTTGATGGTGTTGGTGAACAAAAGGTGGTATTGCCTTGAATTCATTGTTATTAGCCACAGATTCTTTTTAATTGCTTTCTCGTTGGACGTGTAAAGTTATAAATCCCTGTTTCTTTTTTTTTACTCTGATTCTTTTCTTAAATACATAAATTTGGTTTTTACACAAACAAATATATATATATATATATATATATATATATATATATATATATATATATATATATATATATATATATATATATATAATAATGACTACGAAACACAACAGTAAATACAAGTAAGGGAGATGCTCCTCAGTTGGCATACTTTTTTTAGAAGCACATATTTCGAAGAGCTAGATGGCATAGTATGCAATCTCGCCCTGAAACATTGTATCCGGACTAGCCCGTAATATAGTAGTAGTAGTAGCAGTGGTGGGGAGGCCAACGCCAAGCAAGTAGGCCACCATGGGCCCTTTTTGCCAACCCCAGCAACCTCGCTCTACTCCTCCTCGGTTCCGTCGCCAAACCGCCTCGACCTCGAGATGAAGGCCGCGACGGTTTTCAATTGGACGGGCCCGTAATGTATATAGTAACAGTAAAATTATTATATATTTCTGCGGTACACCTGCTCCTCGAGTCAACCTTCTCAAGTCGTTTGATATTGTAGAGTTGACTTCCATAGTTCAAGAACACGCTAAGCTGATGACATCGCTGAATCTTAAGTCTAGCACTCTGTTGCTTATAACATTTCCAAATAATTATAAAAGTAATTTGCTGCAAAAAAGTCATCTAACAGTTTATACCCAAAATGGTGGCAATAATGTATTTAACCTTACATATTAGATCTTCTTCAGAAATGTATCCGAAACAAAAACAATTTTGAAAATTTTCTTTTGGAAAAGTGCTTGCCATATACAGTGGATTATGATAATAATTGATAATCATCCTCTGTGTATCTCACTTCATTTTATTTTAAACAGTATATAGTCAATATTTTTAACCAGCATTATTTGCGATATTTTTATAAGCATCTTCGAGTTTTCTTTTGGTTTTATAAAAATATTGCCAAACATCATTTCATCAGACAATTTGTGTGTCCGAATTAGTTTTACAACAATTTAATTTGCAGCTGAAATACCTACTCAAACTGTGTGCACTTAAAATTTATCTAATCCTGAAAAGCATTTCAAACTATTAGCTCTGAAAGTAGAGCACTGAATGTACTTATGAATATTTAAGCGCAGTATGCAATACCACTAGGAAGCGCAATGCTTGGAAAAGATTACGGAAAATATCGATTTGACACAATTCTTTCAGGACAACACAGTTCGACCACCCAGTTTAATATTACAGGTTGGAATATCGTAAAAATGCTTAACCTACTTTATGAAGCTTTGTAACCAATTATCCATTACCTATTTTTCTACTTGTTATCGATTGCTTAAATCCGTTGTTCAAGGTAATAATAATAACCCTATGCTAAGACAAGAACTCATTTCAACGTTGTCACAACTATTTCACACTACAGTAGATTATTTCAGTACACCCACCTCACATAATTCTGAAGATCTTGGCATATGAAAATTTATATTGTATAATTTTATTTTGATGTGCTTTCGCTTGGGAGCTTGTTGAGAATGTGTAATGTGTTTAGGTGTGTTTACAAAAATCAGTTTTTATCTTAGTATAGGGTCTTACCTTGAACATAGCATTTTTACTATACGTATAAAGGAACTAGTAACTTGAAAGTGTCAACCTAGGATATGTTGCCAAAGGTCACATATCCCAATGATAAACTTTTCCACAATCTTCTTGAGAGGAAAACTGCATAGAATCTCATATAGTTTGGGAGGTACAAATAAAGTTTTATAATACTTCGGCTCGGAAGTCTGTTCAAAATCAAATAATTCTATAATATCACTAATATACAAATCTTCTTCGTATCCACCTGCTCGAAAACAGCTGATTTAAGTAAGTCCCGATGAGGGCTGTATAGCGTGGAGGTGGTCGATTCTGCTAAAAAAAGACGTGGTTAACTGAAAGCTCAGGGTGTCCTTGATCTGAGTTTATGGCTGCCAGGTGCGGAACTAATCCAGGACAGGTCGAGTCTGTTTAGCGTCTAATTAAAAAAGTAATGACCTATGATGCGATCATCAACTGTTCCACTCAGATATTTGCTTTTAAATGATATTGAGTGTGGACATGCATTATCTATCAAGGAGTTTATGTAGTTCAGTATCGACAGTTTTGTCTATTGACTGCACTTTTGACGCAAGAGGTTGCTTTATCTAAAAAGGTCATGGTTTTTTTAAACATTTGAAATGGCTGTACATATCTGCTGTATTTGGACATGACCAGATTCGCTAATTGTCATTTCAATTTTCCTCACAATGGTTCAAAAGTAGGAGGGCGATTAGGCTAAGCATTATAAAAGAACCAAAACCAATCATATGTAATATTACGTTATGTTATCTTTCATTCAACCTTATCTTTTTCGGTAACAGTTTTCATAATTATTTGAACAAGGACTCAAGTAGCCTTGATTCGTGAGGAGTAAATATTTGCTACTACTGAGTCTCGTCGAGAAAGTGGTCAAATATTAATACATCCAAACGGCAAATATGAGGAAAAAATGAAAGGGACAAACATAGGTCATTATGGGCTTTGTAATACAAATGATTTTTTGGTAGCAAATCAAAATTCCTAACACTGTTTATTTTTATCTAAACTAATAACAAATTGATTTTGTCAAAATAAAATAGTGTGGCCAATTGAATCATAATTTTCACATAGCTGTGATAATCTGCTCTCCTCAGAAATACATTCTCATCAAATAAATTTAGGGTCCATGACTTGACCACAAATAATGTATTCATATTTCTGTACCCAGACACTTCTGAAACGTTACATTACTTGAATTTTAACGAAAAATTGTCAATTTTCACCAAATCGCCCCTCATTTATCCCCTACCTCCTAAAGCGATCTTAGCCAAAAACAGTTTGAAGCGTTGCTTTGTCGAGTGCTAACTGGATACAAAATTTGAAGATAATATCTCGATTCGTTCAAAATTTATTGCGCCTTAATAGGTTTGTTAATACAAACGTACAGACCGACAGACAAAAAAATTCGTTCCAGAATCAAGTTTCTATATGTTTTGATACTTTTTACGCCGTTTTGGCCAAAAAAAATATATTTCAAAATTGCTGCCACCTATACTCCACCTCCACACGTTCAACCCCTAATTTAATTTCGGCACAGAATACCAGATCTTTGAAGAAATTTAAAGTTTTCTAATAAATAAAACCCAAAACGTAATATTACTCGAGTTTTAATGAAAAAATATCATTTCTCATCAAATCACCCCCATTTATTCGCTACGCCTTGGAGCGATTTTACCCGAAAACAACCCAAACCGTTTATTTGTCAGTTTCTAGCTGTATACCAAGACGATATGTCAATTCGTTCCAAAGTTATCGTGGACACAGACAGACATACAGACCGACAGACCAAAAAAATGTTCGTTCGCACATCATGTTTTCTATATGTTTTGGTACTTAATATTACGACGTTCAAGCAAAAAAAATTTTTTAAATTTTTGTCGTCGAAGCCATACTTCCACACGCATTGGCGATGTGGAAGTAAAATTAGGTGCAATACCACATTATTAAAATTAAAATTGAACGACTTTGATATTTTACTTCCACATCGTCACGTGTGGAAATATCGCATCGGCGACAAAAATTTCAATTTTGTTTTCGCTTAAACGTCGTTAAAAGTATCAAAACATATACAAAACATGATTTGGAACGAATTTTTTTTGTCTGCCGGTCTGTGTGTCTGTCTGTTTGTAGCCCCGATAACTTCAGAACGAATTGAGATACCGTCTTCAAAATTGGTATACGGTTAGTACTCGACAAACGAACGGTTTGGGTTCTTTTTCGGTAAAATCGCTTTAGGGGGTAGGGGATGAAGGGGAGTTGATTTGGTGAAGATTGACATTTTTCCGTTAAAACTCGAGTAATATAACGTTTTGGGATTTATTTATTAATTTTATCAAACATCTGGTATTCAATGCTGAAATTGAATAAGGCGTTGAATGCTTGGCTGTGGAATATTGTTGATAAAAATTTCGATTTTTTTTTGCTAAAACAGTGTAAAAAGTCTCAGAACATATAGAAAACTTGATTCTAGAACGAAATTTTTTTTAGTCTGTAGGTCGGTCGGTCTGTCGGCATGTATGTCTGTTAATAGGCGCAATAACTTTTGAACGAATTGAGATATCATCTTCAAATTGGGTATCCAGTTAGCACCCGACAAAGGAACGCTTCGAATTGTTTTTTAGGTAAGACTGCTTCAGGAGTAGGGGATAAATAAGGGGTGATTTGTTTAAAATTGACTTTTTTCAATAAAAGTCGAGCAATACAACGTTTCAAAAGTTTATGGGTACAGGAATACAAACATTTTCTTCAAGTCATGTCATGGGCCCTACATTATTTCACGAGAATGTCTTTTTGAAGAGAACAAATTATCACAGCTATGTGGAAGCGATGATTTAATTCCCAGCACTATTTTTATTGAACAAAATATTAAGTAAGAAAACAAATGTATTCCTTGTTTCATAAAGCACTCTATAAAATAAAAATATCGACACACATCAACTCATAACTTTATTACAACTTTTTTGAAAAATATTGAGCCGTATTTTGTTTGATGAATTTGATTAGGACGAGGAATTTGCAGGAAAGGGGAATCCATTAAATCAGTTTGCTCATTTAAAACCAGCTAGTTAGCCATTGTCGTGTATGGGCTTTTGTACTTCTTAAGCTGGAGGTTCTGCACTTATAATCACGCTGACAAAATTACATTTGCAAAACATATTATTGGTACTCAACATAGAGCCACAGTAAAAAGCCCCATAGAGCCACTACATTTTTATAATAACAAGCCCAAAATCGACTCTTTTTAAAAAAAACTAACATTTGTGAAGCCAGGGAGTTAGTATTTTCGTCTGTTTTTAGTAAGCGAACACATACTTAATATATATCTACGGCATTGTGGTTTGTTATTAGAGACGCATACTTTAATTTATAAGCTAAATCCAATATCTCGTACTCTTAAGGCATCAGAGATTACAAATGATACTATTCTGTGTAGTGAACGAAATCAAGAAGTATATTTTTGATTTTTAAATTACCTTTATCTTAAAAGAAAATATATGTATTATGTATTGTTAGTTGCCTTTTTGTTTGTAAATAAAGTTATTCTAGAGGGAAAAAATTCAATTGCGAATCACATTTTTGAAAAAGTTTTAAGCTTTCAGAAAGAAGGTCATATGCAAGCTTAGTGTTTTTGAGAATGAGAATTATTGAAGAAAATATTTAATTTTTTCAAAGCAGCTGTGTCAAAAAGAAGGGATGTGGTAGAAAGCCGACTGCTAAACGTTTTTGATTAGACAAGATGGTGCAATATTAATAGCACAACATAATATTATGCTGTGTTAATAGTATAGACAACTTTTTTTTTGTTTCCCTTAGGACTCGTCCGCGTCTTTGTCGTCCCGATTGCAGCGCAGCCTTTTGCTTATTGTGCATGCCCTTTGTCTTTTCTACTTCATCCATTCCAAAATCAATGTGCCTTGAACTAGTCTGCACAGCAATTCGTAAGGTGAAGCTTTATATTGCTCTGTCTCCGGTCTAGGCTGTCCGTAGATCAGTTGTCTTTTGCGGTCCAGAGCTTTACACTCGCACAAGATAGGCTGGGCTGATTCCTCCCCCTCACCGCAGAGTCTGCATGCCAGATCCCGCTCGAACCGCGCCCCATTTTATGCAGGTGTTCCTTGACAGCACAGTGTTCCATCAAGAGTTCTGGTGTGTTCCTGAGCTGTCATCTGCTAAGATTTAGCAGCTCCATAGGTCTCTTTGAACCTTTGAACTAGGTTTCTCAATTACTGACTTCCCATGTCTGAGCCCAGGACAGTCTGCCCAGTACACCTTATGTTCGTTTCTGACCCAGGAATTAATGGAACGGCAGTGCTCTTCGTCACGCCCAGGGCCCATAAATGGTTCTGCTGATCCTCTCTTCGCAAGACTGTCAGCTTCTTCATTGCCTTTGACCCCCCGAGTGACCCGGCACCCAGATGACGGTCACCTCATTCTGCCCATCCAGGTCGCTCGTCTAGTCTCGGCATTCACTTACCAGCCTGGAATTTACTCATTGGCTACTTAGGGCCTTAAGGGCTGCCTGTGGCTATGAGGATCCACTTGTTGGTGTAGCCCCTCCTCTTGTTATCTCGCACGCAGTGCAAGATTGCGTACATTTCGGCCTGAAAGACCGTTTTATGAGCTCCGAGGGAAATACTGTGAGTTACCCTCGGTCCTTCCGAATAAACGCATACCCCCGTCCCACGCTCCCCGCCGGATCCATGCATGAACCAGAGGAGCGCGTCCCGTGGTAGGCCCGGCGTCTCCACCCAACATGTCTCGCGGTCGGGGATTCCCACTGTAAAATTGTTTTCCTCGCAGATTCGCGGGCTCGCGATGTCTGACCTCATTTCAAGCAGTTGATGCTTCACAATTTCCTGAGTTTTACAGTGGCCCCTGCAGCCTCGTTTATAGAGAACTTACTATTATCTTAAAATTCTCTTAAACACCCGAACTATTTATACTCTTAGATAACTTCAGATATTTTCTGTAATTTAATAAATCGTAGCCCGCTCTCTTGAAAGTACATATATCTTATTGGCATACAAATATAAATTAAATACATAATTGACGTTTTTAGTCGGTTAAGGGGTCCCATACACGTATCAACTAATCCATGTAAGGCTGAAAATAATGTAGCACATCACACAGTGAAAACGATGTCACATTTTATGTACTGCATTGTAACTAATTTTTTCGTTTGTTTTCTCTCAACCTTGAAAGAAACGAACATGACTCTGTCGCTAAAACGGGAAATGAAATTGATAATTAATTAAATGTACGGAATTCCTAAACAATTACAACGACAACACTGTAATGATTGATGTTTTCTAATGTGTTGTCTGTCTTAAGAGTGTGGAATCGTGATTCATCAAGATAAATATACGAGGAGTGGTAGTATAAGAAAATGTGTAAATTGATATTTCCATACGGCAATTTAGCGAACCAGAACGAAGTTCAAGGTACCAGCACACTTATAGTATTTTTTCATTTCTGTATTTTTAAAACCAAGCAGTTTATTTTACTTAATCATAATTACTTCTAAAATTTTGCAGTCATCTTTAGCTGTTAGAAGTGATTAAGCTGATACTTTTAGAAGCCAATGAGAAAAGAACAAGGGTAAGGGAGAGTTGAAAAAAAAGCAATGAAAAAATATGATTACTGAAATGCAATGTACAATTTCATGACAAACATATATTATTATTATGATTATTATTATTATTCATTTAAAAAAAAAGGCAAATTTGTTGGACATATTTGTAAACATATCAACTTCGAAAAACATATATTTGGAGTGGCTGAATGAGGCTACCTTGAGGCAAGAACATGCACACAAAAAATGGAGGATAGGTACTCGGAATCAAAGGCAGGTTAGAAGTTTCTAAAAAAACCTGCCCCGATTAAATCAGTCCCCTGTGGTCCGGGGACTAACTAAAATAATAGGCCCATGGTAACTCCTGCCTGTCGTACGAGGCGACTGATCGGAGTCAAGCAGGTGGTAGTGGAATTTTCCTTTACGTAATTACGTAAAGAATTTTTTCACGCCCGAGGAGGTACCATCCCATACATCAAGGGGCCGATGAAGTCCCAACGGACGTTTCCGGTTCTGGTGTATGAGTCGGTTTCCCTTATGAGCAAAAATGATGATGGCTCCTCCTTGTACAAAATATTCCGGAGGTAAAATACCACTCATTCGGATCTCCGGGAGAGGGGTGTACAGGGGGGCGTCAGCATCAAGATTGCATTTACCGGTCACGTTGTGACAACAACTTTGTCCAGCTCTTTGACTACCTTTCTGAAAAAACCGACCATCTGATTTCTGAATATCCTTCCTCCGAGGTCACTATCCTTGGCGACTTCAATGTCCATAATAAGGAATGGCTAGGATCTTCAAAAACCGATCCACAAGGGAGGTCAGCGGAGGCCTTTGCAGTCAGCAATTCTTTAGCCAATATGCTTCAGCAACCTACTTACTTTCCTTGCATCCCAACACACAGCTCAAATCCCTTGGATCTCTTTCTTATTACAAATCCTGACTGCTATAAGATATCAGTCAGCGCCGTCCTTGGTCGCTCAGACCACGGCTTGGTCACTACTTCCTGCGCAATGCAACCCCAGGTCACACAGTCATCATGCTCACGTATCGTTTGGCACTACAACTCCGCGAACTGGGACGAAATGCGAGATTACTTTTCCTCATTTCCATGAGCGTCTGTCTGCTTCTCTCATCCTGACCCCTCTGATAGCTCACAAAACGTCACCGAAATTATCCAAGCTAGCATCGAATTATTTATTCCATGTACACAGAAAACGTCTTCAGCCACTCAAAAGCCCTGGTTCTCTAAATCCTGTGGCCAGGTCACACTTAAAAAGGTCAAAGCTCACAAAACGCTTCTACACAATCCCAGTCAAGAAAACCGTCAAGCATTTAACGACGCAAGAAATCGCTATGTACGCATTCTCTCTGAGGAAAAAAAAACTCCTTTACTAACCACATCAAAAACAAAGTCCTCTTAAGCTCCAGCAGCAGCGAACCCTTCTGGACTCTTGCGAGAGCACGTTCCCACCTCTTGTCTCAGGGGATGAAATTGTTTCTACCGCCCTGGACAAGACTGAACTTTTTGCCTCGTGGTTCGCCGGCAATTCTACTCTCAACCCACCTCCAAATCTTCAACCACCAACAGTCCCCAATGTCGCGCATAAAATGACGGATATCATTTTCAAAACTAAAAAGGTACGAAAGATGCTCTCTTCTCTTAATACCAGGAAAGCCTCTGGCCTTGACAGGATCATAGCAATTGTTATCAAAAAATGCGCCCCAGAACTTGCTCCTGTCCTGACTCATCTGTTTCAGATATCTTACAATATAGGCATATTCCCTAGTAACTGTAAAACTGCTCGAGTACAACCCGTCCCCAAGAAAGGATCCAAAGCGCTTCCTAGCAACTACAGGCCTATTTGTCTCCTTTCAGTCGTCTCTAAAGTGATGGAAAAGTATGTAAACACCGAATTACTCAAATTTCTTGAAGACGCAGTCTAATCCACGACAGGCAGTATGGATTCCGTCAGCGCAGATCAACTGCTGACGTTCTTTCCTTTGTCACCCATTTTTGGAACAAGTTTATGGAACTACACGGTGAATCCCAGATTGTCGCTCTAGATATATCCAAAGCATTCGACCAGGTCTATCATGCAGCGTTGCTTAATAAACTTCCGGCCTATGGCCTACCAACCGGAGTATGTCTGTTTTCGTGGATGGCCGTTCTTCTAAACTGTATCCAATTAATGCAAGAGTTCCTCAAGGTTCAGCTTCAGCTCCTACTCCGTTGATGTAATGACCTCCCCTCTAGCCCATCCAACCCAGTTCACAGTTACGCGGACGACAGCACCCTTCACTCAAATATACAATATTCTAAGCCTGTCTCTTTAGCCCAATTAGATGAGGATCGCACACTCACGGAGGGTTCTGGCTCCGTGGATCTTCAAAAAATATTAGACTGGGGAAATAGAAATCTTGTACAATTCAACCCTACGAAGTCTCAGTCTTGCTTTCTTTCTCATAAGAGATACATCAGTCCTAGACAATGAACAACCAAGTTATTCAAGGTAATGAGTTCTTTTCACCTCTTGGCATTTCATTGGATCGAAATCTTGATCGGCACCAACATGTCACATCAATTGCAGAAGCGGCTGCTAAGAAATTAGGTTTCCTCTTTCGGGCTCGCAAATACTTTTCACCAGCTAATCTCTATACCTTATATACTTCACAAATAAGGCCAAACCTCGAATGCTGCTCCCACATCTGGGGTGATGCTGCCGCTTCTATACTCCCTATCCTGGACTCCATTCAGAAGAGAGATATACGTCTCATCGGTGACCCTACCCTCACCCAAATGCTGCCATCACTTGCCCACCGACGTACCCTTCGTGAGCTCTCTCTCTTTTATAGATATCTGCACGGGCATTGCTCAGAGGAGCTTTCTTCCATAGTTCCTCCACCTGCTGCCCCCAACAGATCTACGATCCACGCCTACTTTGATATTGAAGAAAAAAGAAATCGATATTTTGTTTTTTTTTTTCAAAATAACTCAAAAACGAAAAGAGGTAGGGCAAAATACACAAGTCATATTTGCAACGAGCATGAAATTCTAAAAAACATTGCTAATTTAACCATCTCCCTATCTCTAATAATAACGGAGATAGCAATAGATTCTCATCCAGTTTGGGAGACACTGTATATATATATATATATATATATATATATATATATATATATATATATATATATATATATATATATATATATATATATATATATATATATATATATATAGAAACTGACCCCGGATATGGGTTCTGGGGCTCCTAGTTTGCGCTCATTGGAAAAAAATGAAAATTCAAAAGTCGTGATCTCCTGATTAGTTTTTTTTTTTTTTAAATTCACTAAAAGGAAACATTTCGAACGATGGCTCAAAGTAATTCTCCGTGGAGTTTTTGATAAAAGAAATACCTTAAGATGTCGTATGCTTTCCAAGCGTAGGTATTCTCAAGAACAGGTCTTGTGTGGTGAGAAGAGAACTGTGAGACGTAATTTTGAATTATTTGTAAAACCGTGGGGGGCGGTAGAGTTGGTTCAAATAATTGGGAACATAATATTCTCCCCAACTGTTATGTTGCTATGTAGTATAGTAACTATCCTATTTTTAGTTCTATTATATTACTTAAATAATAATAGTAATTGTATCTGTGAATTTAGTTAAATTAGGTATCTTTTATTAAGAAGACTTTTTTATGTTTCAGAATATTGCTCATTTTAGTTTTTGAATTGACTAATTTATATGCATAGCCTTTCCTAAGTGTTGCTGTGTAATAAGAATAGTTATAATAATAATAAAAATCACGACCCACCTGTGTTGTTTTTTGCTTTATGATGACACCTCGTATCTTATAAAATTTATGTTTCTCACTTCAGCAAGTCGGAATTAATACCCCAGGGGTTTTTATTATACAGATCATCAGAAGGCTTTAATTATGTTCCGAATAACACAGACTCAGTAGATTCATAGTGCAAAAAAGTCAACAAATTATTTTAGATAATATGAATGAAAGTTGTTAGGAGTTCCAAGTCATTAATTTTTAACACGTATGTGTAGCTCCAATTGACCATAACACAAGTGTTTAGATATTATCTTCTGAATTAAAGAATCTAGCCAACTGAGATTTTATCGCAGAAAGTAGTGTTTTGACACATTTAGTTGCCAGTTATTAAACATGTCTCATTAAAAAATAGTATCAGAATTATCCTCTTATGTTGTTTTTCACACGGTGTTTTCTCTTTGGCAATTTTGTGCCTAGTTTTTGCACTTGCGTAAATTTTGTTATCGTTATCTGACATCTGTTGTCAATTTTAAGTAATTTGATTCTCAAAATTTTGAGTTTTTTCCAAAAGTTCAATGCAAGAAAAATTGGCGTACTGGATTTCAAAGAACAAAATATTATATAGGGTGGCGCATTGAAAACGAAACAGACCGATTTGCGCCCAGAGAAATTTTTTTTAAGAAACGCTGAAACACGTCAATTTTAATATTGAGGGGGACATTTTTTTGACATAAAACTCTACTTTGTCACATCAACCCCTTAAGGGGGTTGTGATAACAACCCTTATATTTTAAATAGGGAACATGGGTCGAGTGTTACATCATTTGAAAGCTCTTTCCGTTCTGAATTCAGCACATAAATTTTTTGGAAGTTCTATCAACTCGTTTAAAAATTATTCACAGTTGAAGATGCAAAAACGCGTTTCACTCATTCCGATAAGAAATGTGCTGATAGTCAATGTTTTGTTGGTTTGCAAACAAAAAATTGACTATCAGAACCTTTCTTATCGGAATGAGAGAAATGTGGTTTCTTATTTCAGTTTATCGGTCGGTGTGATACTTGATAATACTACCGAAAATTAATTTCACAATGGTGTATTCTGTAGAAGAAAGAGTTGAAATAATTACTCTTTTTTTCAAACACGATTACTGTGCCAACCGTACTGCAAATTTGTTTATTGAACGACATCCGAACAGACATGTTAACAGAAAATACATTTTGGAGTTAGTTGCAAAGTTTCGACAAAGTGGTTCAGTAGCCAACAAAAAAACGGGGTGCTGAACGTGAATTTCCGGTTAGAAATGATACTACTGAGATCGAAGTTTTAGGAAAAATTGCTGCACACCCAACTTTGAGCACGAGAAAATTGGCAAATGTTTCAAACATCAAAAGAAGAACTATTCAGCGAATATTGAAGCATCATAAATTTCACTCGTATAAAATTCTTGTACAACAACTGAATGAAGATGATTTTGATCGGCGGCTGGAGTTTTGTGAAGTTATGACTGCACGAATAGCTGATAACGGGAACTTGCTGTTCAATATCTGTTTTTCGGACGAGTGTACGTTTTTATTAAACTCTACAGTCAATCGTCATAATTGTCGTTATTGGGGAGATAATAATCCAAGAAAATTTCACGAAGTCCATACTCAAACTCCACAGAAATTGAATGTCTGGACTGGCATTTTTGAAGACCGTTTAATCGGACCAATTTTTCTTAATGGCAATTTGAGTGACGCAACGTATTTGGAGTTACTAGAAGATATCGTTTACTCTCTCCTAATTGACATTGTTGAAGATGATGATCGCCATCAAGAAAATCAATTAGTGTTTTAACAAGATGGAGCTCCTCCGCATTTTTCACAACGTGTTGGGGAGTTTTTGAACAGAGAGTTTCTAGAGCAATGGATTGGACGTAGAGGTGCTATTGAGTGGCCCCCTAGATCACCGGATTTAACTCCTTTAGACTTTTTATTATAGGGCCATTTAAAGAGTAGAATTTGCGCAACAGAACCGGAGTCTCTGGAAGAATTACGACGACGCATTGTTGAAGAATGCGGTCTAATAACTCCACAAATGCTCCTGAATGTTAGAGCTCGTTTTGAACAAAAGTTGTACTTTTGTATGGAAGCTGGTGGTCAACAATTTGAACACTTGCTTAACTGAACGTTTGGTTTTTTTTCAGTTTTTTTTAACGAATAATTGACTAATTTGTGCATTTCTTATCACAATAAATGAAATACATTCTTTCAAGTCCACCTGTGAATAATTTTTAAATGAGTTGATAAAACTTCCAAAAAAGTTAGTGTGCTGAATTCATAAAAGAAAGAGCTTTCAAATGATGTAACACTCGACCCATGTTCCTTTTTTTAAATATAAGGGTTGTTATCACCGCCCTTAAGGGGTTGATGTGACAAAGTTGAGTTTTATGTCAAAACATGTCCCCTTCAATACTAAAATTGATGTGTTTCAGCGTTTCTTAAGAACATATATTCTCTGGACGCAAATCGGTCTGTTTTGTTTTCAATGCGCCACCCTCTATGTGGCCAGCAATATTTATTAAATATATGACACACAAGGGTTGAGTTTTTTGGTGCAAACTGATTAGGAGGTCTCGAAAACATACTTTGAAGTTATTACGGCTTTTATTCTAAAAACGTCAACTATTTCAAACTCCAAAATTGGTGACTTTAAATAAAGATTATGAAAATAATATGGGTTATGGACAAAAGATGTTGCAGGAGGTGTGTTTAACACGTTCTTCTTGAGATGTTGACCTTGCTGGAAAATTAGTAAAAATGGTTAATAATTTGGAACGAATGTGGTAATGACCTAAGATGCCACAGCAAGTAATAATAATATTTTTGTAGAAATTTTTTTCAGATATTACTGATACAACATTTTTGTAAATTTTTCATGGCAAACTTTTCCAATTAATTTTTGTGGATAATTTGACCAATCTTCAGACCAATATTTTGATCACTGGAGTCGACTAAATTGTTCTCTCTTGTGTCTTCGGAAAGAAAAAATAATAAATACCTATAACTAAATTTTCTATAAAAAGTATCAGAATATTATGTTGTTTTTCAAACAAAGTGTTTTCTCTTTACAAATTTTGCGCCTCAGTTTTGCACTTGCGTTAATTTTGTTATCGTTATCTGGCCACTGTTGTGAATTTTAAGCAATTTGATACTCAACATTTGGAGTTTAAAAAAAATCCAATACATGACAAAGACAGAGTGTCCAGCTGCCATGCGTAGATTTATACATATTACAGGCATAAATCATAACGCAACGATAAACAAACAATACAAATAACACGCGCTTAACATAACACCAGAACTAACGGTCGGGAAATCTCGATCACAAAAGTCTCGAGCAATCACGACATAGGAATGGCAGATTGCAAATGCAACTACGTTATGTATTTCAGTTTTAAGTGACATATTATCAGAATATGAGAAGATACGAAAGAATGGAAGAAATCGATCCAGATCCCTGCGAAAATGATTTTAAAGCAGTTTGTTTTCTTTAACTTTAAAATAACACAGCATCTAAAATCAAAACAGTCATGTGTTTCAGTGACGGCAGAGTTATCAAGATACAATTCATTTTATTCTGTAATTAGCGGTTCCATTTACCCTTAGGATAATATAAAATTTTCTGGGGTAGTAAGTTGCCGTCTCTATAAGTATCTCCTAAACAATTTATTAGCACATATGTGGTTTAGTGATTAAATGCTTGTCCCACACGCAGACGGCCCGGGACGGATTCTCGCCATGCATGTAACATTTTGTTTAGTTTCACAAACTTCAGTATTTGGTAGACAGTAGTCTCCAGATTTCATGCGTTTGGACCAAGATCAACGTCAGGATAACTTTGTCACCGTTTAGTCTAAAATTATAATTTTCACCAGAAAGTTTTCATTGTTGATATTAGCGAACTGTTACTAAGAAAATTCAAAGAAAATTTGTTTAAAAAAAACGTGCTGTTAAATAAACCGGTTCGAGTAGGTTGACTAAAACGAAATCATCCACGCGATTAATACGAAAAAATACCTGCCACGTTTATAATTTGGCAGATACATTCCTTTTCTAAATATGAATTAAGTTTTCTTTTGGAAATCTCTTCAAACGAGGGCTTATTAGGACCCCTTAAACCGATTTTCAAGGTCTGTTTAAATTTAAAGTATTATCTCTGGTAATATGCCATACCAATAGTGTACAATTCTTATGAAAATTCACTACTGTAGCGCGCTTGCTGCGTCCTGAAATTTTTAATATTAAATATGATAAGTTTTCTATCGATGGTATATAAAACAAGCGCTAATAATTTATGTCAGCTTCAAATACTTTTAAAACTTTATGTACATAGCCAAGTCAAGTATCTTGACATGTCTTAAGTTGACAATAAATATTGAATTGTGTAATTGTTTTCGATAATTTAAGCTGTTGTGTCACGGAAGTTTAATTTATGTTAGTTTGACACATTTTACTTTTAGCGAACTTTCCTTTAAAAAATCTGCTTACCCAAAATAGATGTTTATGAGACTTGATACCAGTTTTTATTCAATAAGTGGCTTGGAGTGGTTCGTTATTGTTTTCCGGGAAAATATTGGGTTTTCATCGCAAGTTTTTTCGGAAATAGCAAAGGTATTGTAATCAAATTGGTCACGCAAAATGCTCCTGTAAAACGTATGGTATATGCAAAATTCAAACCTGTAGGTTAAAATTTATAAGCATCAAAAGAAAATTTGGCGCACTGGATTTCAAAGAACAAAATATTATATGTGGCCAACAAAATCTATTATGTATTACACACAAGGGTTAAGTTTGCTGGTGCAAAATGATCAGGAGGGTCCGAAAACATACTTTAAGATTATTTATTCTTAAAACGTCAACTAGGATCTAAAACGTCAAAATTGGTGACTTTAAATATTGTGAAAATAATGCGGGTTATAGACAACAGATGTTGCAATAGGTGGTTGTCATTAAAAAAAATTATTGTCTCGGCAACATTAAAAAATAGATGACGTCAAAAATGTAATTTTTACGTCATAACTTGGCAATTGAAAAGATAAAATTAACTTGTCCGAGCGTTTTTCTTAGAAAAATTAAATAACTCATCTATGATTTAAGTACCAACCTTTACCATCAAACTATGTATATCTAACCATATAAAAAAAAACTGACCCTCGATATAGATTCTAGGGGGCCTAGTTCGCGCTAATTCGAAGAATTTTTTCAAAATTCAAAAGTCGATATCAGAGATACGAACTCTACGAAAAAATTTCAAAAACATTTTGCAATTCAAGAAAAGATTATTTTTTGTTAAATCGGTAAATCCATTGGCCATTAAAGTTAAGGGGGGGGGGGGGGGGCATTTGTTTCGATCCATCTTCCATCTAATTTAGATAATTTGTAACCGCCACCAAAAAAGATCAATAGTTGCATATGAGCGAAATACCCAAGAAAAGTTCATAGAAGATAATGTGTTTAAAAAGCTCATAAAGGCTTCTTTCATCTATAGAGTACAAACTTTATAATGTTAACTGAGGTTTTCTAATATATGCTATAGGGCCTTGTTTAGTTTACTGTTCAAGAACAATACTGCCAATTGCTGTAAAATTCAAGTTGCGAAACAATATCACTCTTTTATGGTGATTTAATATTAAGTCAATTGTGCATTTATTTCGATCCATCTTCCAGGGTTTTTTTAATTTAGATAATTTGTAACCGCCACCAAAAAAGATCAATAGTTGCATATGAGCGAAATACACAAGAAAAGTTCATAGAAGATAATGTGTTTAAAAAGCTCTTAAAGGCTTCTTTCATCTATAGAGTACAAGCTTTATAATGTTAACTGAGGTTTTCTGATATATGCTATAGGGCCTTGTTTATTTTACTGTTCAAAAACAATACTGCCAATTGCTGTAAAATTCAAGTTGCGTAACAATATCACTCCTTTATGGTGATTTAAGATTAAGTCAATTTCTTATTAATACGTGCCTATTAAATGTTATAAACTCTCAACTGGAGTTCCAGAAGGGTTGGGTGATTATTTGCATCAATATTTCCAATTCTTTGCAGATTTCATGAAATCACAAAAGTGACAGTATTGGCGTTTTTCTCTTTTCTTGGGTTTGGAAAAATTATAATACACACATGCGCGAATTTGCGCATATTTTGTATAGGTAAACTGCTATATATTTACTAATAGCTTTGTGAGCTCTACTAAAGCGGATTTCTCATTGACTACATGTTTTATATAATACCTGATTATGGTTAATTTGATTGTGTTGGGGAAAACAAAATAATTATGTTATTACACAAACTAAATGTTATTCATTTGCCACAAAGAAGTAATTGCCTGTACTGCTTTATAGACGATTACTTGTAATGAACATATTCTGAATTTTAATGGATGTGATTAGCCCATACCACTGGCAAATAAGCAGTTCTGTTATATCTTGGGCTGTTCATCTTGAACGTTTTGGTCTCTTAATTCGTGTTATTTAAGTACAAAAAACAAATTGCGTATGTATACAGTTACGTAGCTTACTAACTAAATTGTTTCTGGAGCTTTTCAACACGTAAAACACCTAGATTAATGTAATGGAAAACAGACTAAAACTGGCTATCATCCTTTAAGACAGGGGTTCTTTATTTTAATTTATTATAGAAGACAAGAATTTTGAATACCCGCGACGTATAACACGAAATTTAAAAAAAATATGAAGCTTGCAGTAAAATGTTATATAAAAAAACGCAAACTCGTCGCTGAACAATTCTAGACTCTGGTTTGGAATACAGGCAATGGTTACCGGAAAGATAGCTGGGCATCCAGACATATTACACACAACCAGAAGAGAGCCAGTTCCTACAATAATAATTAGTCTTTTTCCATTATAGTTATGTAATAACGAAATAATAGTGACTGAAAAAATGTCCAGATCTGTGATAAATTTTCTCCCCCACTCAGATAGGATCGCATTGCTGAGAATACATGCCAAACGAGTCAACATCAACTTTATTCAGGTGTATGCATCCACAGCCGATTCGACTGAAGAAGAGATCGAGAAGTTTTACAAGGAACTGAAACAAGTACTTAAACAGGTTAAACATCATAAGATAAACCTCATAATAGGAGACTTCAACTCTAAAATTGGAGACGGAAGAGTCGAAGATATAGTGGGCCCTTATGGATTAGGAACCCGAAATGACCGGGGTGAAAGCCTCCGCCAATTTTGCCAGGAGGAAAACCTAAAAGTAACAAACACTTGGTTCAAGATGGCACCTAGGCGCTTGTACACATGGAGAGCTACAGCCGATCGTCCAGACAACATCGTACGTGATCAGATAGATTACATACTAAGTAATAAGCGTTTCGGAACATCAGTAAAAAGATTATGTACATATCCTGGTGCCGACGTTCCCTCGGACCATGTTGTCCTAGTAGCAGTAGTCAAGACTAAGATTACAAACATCAAAACCCATATAGAACAAAGGAAGATAGATTACGATAGACTTAGAAGCGAAAATCTCAAAAACGAAATAGTTGCAAAAATTAATGAAAGAATAATAGCTTCCATAGAACCGAAGTTGGAAAAGACTACAAGCATAGATGTCATATGGGGAGAAATGGAGTAAACCTTGATAAGGGTCGCAGAAGGTGAACTAGGTCATAAGCGGAAAACACAGAAACACAATTGGATGACAGCAGAAATCATGGCGCTTTTCGCAGAAAGGAGAAGAGGTAAAAATCAAGGAAATCCAGAGAGCTATAAACAAATCCAAAGAATTATTAGGGGGAAAATAAGAGCGGCAAAGAATGACTGGTTAAGGAAGCAATGCGAGGAGATAGAACAACTACAAGAGCTTCACGGTTAATTTAACATACACAGAAAAATAAAAGAGGCGCCCGGGGTTTACCAGACCGTATAAAACGAACATGGGGAAATGGCACAAGATGATCGGCAGCGAAGAGTTATTTAAGAGGAATATATTAACAACCTTTTCGGCGATAATAGACCTGATATAGAGGTTACGGAGGACGCAGACCTGTCTGGACCACTTATCACCAAAGAAGAAATTGTAAGAGCAAGAAATGCCTGTCTAACTACTAAAAATACTAGACGACAGGGGCATTTTCGTACTGCACAGAGTATTTAACAAAATATATAACACGGGGGAGTTCCCTAAGTGGATTACATCACATTTTATCCCCCTGCCAAAAAAGAATAACGCAACGAAGTGCGAGGACCATAGGCTGATCAGTCTAATAAGCCACACGTTAAAGATATTCCTCAAGATTATTCACTACAGAATTTCCATAAAATGAAAAAGATGGGTAGGGTCTACACAATTTGGATTTAGAAGGGGACTAGGTACGAGAGAGGCTATAGTTGCAACTCAAGTATTGATCCAGAACTGCAACGACCAGAGGAAGAATGTGATGCTATGCTTTATCGACTACGAGAAAGCGTTTGACAGGGTCCAACACCACAAACTCATTTAAATTTTAAGAAGGATGGATATAGACCAGAAGGATATCCGCTGCATAGAAAGCCTTTATTGGAACCAAACAGAGGGATGCATTCGCGTTCTCTCTCCACTCCTCTTCAACATGTATTCTGAAAGCATCTTTCAGGAGGCGCTCGAAGAACGCGACCTTAGTATTAAGGTGAATGGGGTGTGGATCAACAACATACGGTACGCAGGCGGCACAGTCCTAATTACAGACAACATGAAAGACTTGCAGGATCTTCTTAATGCTATAGACGACAGTAGCAAAAACTTGGGCCTTAAAATCAACACCAAGAAGAAAAAATTCCTGATAGTTTCTCGCGAGTCGGAAGACCATAAAAATACAAGCCTAACACACAACAGATGCCTAGTTGAACGGGTATATAAATTTAAATATTTAGGCACGTGGCTGTGTGAAAACTGGACGTCTGAAACAGAGATCGGATGCCGAATCGAAATGGTCCTGAACACATTTATGAAATTCAGGAAAGTTCTTACCAACACTAATTTTGACCTCAACCTAAGAATTAGATTTGTAAAATGTTACGTGTGGTCAGTGTTACTATATGGTGTGGAGGGCCGGACGCTGAAGGTGAATACCATGAATAGACTTGAAGCCTTCGGAATATAGACATACAGATGTATACTAAAAGTCCCATGGACGGCCAGAAAAACAAACGAGGAGATCCTAAGAACGGTTAAAACAGAATGTGAACTGTTGAACACCATCAAGCGCAGAAAAACAGCATATCTGGGCCACGTAAGACGGAATGAAAGATACCAATTCCTACAATTAGTAATCGAAGGAAATATCGAGGGGAAGAAAGGAGTCGGCAGGAAGAGGATGTCATGGCTCAGAAACGTGAGACAATGGACAGGACTAAAAACTGTAGGAGACCTATTCAGCGCCATCAGAAATAGGGAAGAATGGGCACATGTGATCGCGAATATACATTAATGGATAAGCAATAGAAGAAGAATAATAACAAAACACGAAAATAAGTCTCTGGCGTTATGGTGGCGACTAGCGACTATTATTTAAAAAGTCCTTGTCGCCTTACATCAGATCCTTACAGCTATACATTTGCAATTTAGTGGGTACTATTATACTCACAGCATTATGGTCTGCTATAGTTCGAAGATATGGACATTCTTTAAAGGAAATTCAAAATTTTTACACCGAAAGTAATCTGTTTTATATATCTTTTGTAAATAACTTTTCTAAGTTATTTATAAAATGATCGTATCTGCCAAGTCATCAGAATCTGTGAAACATTTGTTGACGTATCGTACTGAAATGTTTTAACGATTTGGCCTTTTTGTTGTTAGTACATTTATATTTTTTAGGTTATTTTTCAAACTTTGGGATCTAACGTCAGAAATGTTTGATCAGTTTTCACAACAAAAGTCTTTGTAAGCATTTTGTCAAACCTAGCGCTATATTTCACTAGATATGTAGTTTCAATATTACTGTTTGCTTGTATTTTTCTTACTGTCTGTTAAAAATGTCCAAATAAGAAGAATCAACGTGGACTGAACGTTTAGCACAACTTTCTTAACCTTTCACCCCAACTACCTACAAATGTAAAATAATTAGATCATGTCATTGACACATTGAACAATAATAATTCTCTCCCATCCAATTCAGGTCCCTTCTATTAAACCAGAGGTTTAAATCCTCATTATTTAAAGCATTTTTAGACCTACCAAAGCTCAATACGGATCCTTAAGCTTTCTCAAATAATTTTTTTTAAATTTTCTTTCCTTGTATTTTTTTCTTTAACGTCGGCTTATTTCCGCGACTATGTCCAGTCACCAACGCCAGAAACCAGTTTCACCTGATTATCCTGGAATTTTTGCCGAACCCCCTTCTTTCTATAAGGAGGGTAGGGATATTTAACGTGCCCAACATTCCATGGTATACAAGACTGACGACACTACGCCCTCTCAAAGTGGCGAAACGTGCAGACATCAAATTGCTCAAACACAATACCAGGAACTCGATTAATGTTAATTTTACAGTATGCATTGAAAAACAGTTTGACGCTTCTGCTGGGAATCGAACCCAGGACCCTTTTATCCAGAGGCACACGTCTTTACCACTAAATTATCGCAGCTACAACTCTTTATCTTTATTTGTTTCTTTAAAGTCGGTCAATTTCCGCAACTATGGCCGATCATCGACGTCAGACGTTTGTGGCATTGCTTCGCTAGTTCTTTTTGTGAAAACGATTTTACTTCAAAACAATCCGAACCGTTCGTTTGTCGGGTGCCAACTGTATACCAAATTTGGAGACGATATGTCAATTCGTTCTAAAGTTATCGTGGCTACAGACAGACATACAGACCGACAGACATAAAAAGTGCGTTCCAGAGTCATGTTTTCTATATGCTTTGACACTTTTACGACGTTTAAGCGATAAAAAATTTAAAATTTTTTCGCCGATGCCATATTTCCACACGTATTGACGATGTGGAAGAAATATGATACTTAACATTTTTATAAATGTGCGCTACCATAACGCATTTGCTGCGTCCAGACTTTTCTTATGTTAACAGCTTTTATACAAATCCAATTAAATATAAACAGGTTAGAAAAATATTTTTAATTGCCGTTTTTATTTCAGCAATACATAACCTCAGCTTTGTTCCCTACGTAGTTGCTAATCCTTAGCAAAACATAAACTTTTTGGAAAAGCTTTAGTTTCCTCTTGTCTCTAGACAATCAGCAGGTGTTTTCCCAAAAACAATTTTTACGTTTTTGAATTATTTAACGCCTTAAGTTGATTACACGGTACGTTTTTAAATATATGCCTCATTGCTTTGTTTATTAGTCGTTAATAAGCGGTGCCTATGATCAGAGAGAATTTATGATTTAGTAGATTGATCGATGATTCTAGCGTGTCTATAATTCCACAACACATTTAAATTGTAGATTAATAATAGAGATTTAGAGATAATTTTTAATTTCCATGTAATTGGATTTTTTTGTTGTTGTTGAATATTTCAATTTATTTTCTTGGGGGTCAAGTATCAGTCCAAATGCGTTATTAAACAAAAATCCATTTCTCCGCGGTAAGATCCTGATAAATGGTAATCTTAGTGATGGCTATCCTACTAACCCCCGGTAGCCGCGTCCCAACTTAACTGTAAACTTTGAGCCAGCAAAGCCAACTGCGATAAAAATTAATCGCATTATCGCCGACACATCCAATAAATAAAAACAATCTGTGTGGAATTTAACACCTGTTGGAAGATACCAGATAGCATCTTCAGATATAATAAGAATGTGAGACGAGCTTCTGAGATTGCAACTGGTTGCGGTGACCACAGGCGAGAAAAATCTGATAATTATTTTCTTCGGGCACCATTAATCCATCTTAAGAGCTGAGACAAAGGGGTGATAATTCCATGTAGACATACTATAACATCCTCTTTCAGATAACTATAATCAGTTATAGCAATCTCAGAAGTTTTCGTTTTATGTGGTACACGTTTCATATCATGTTAATTATAAAATTAAAAAGTCTCGACGCAGCAAGTGCGTTATGGAAGTGAATTTTCATAAACATGTTTTTTAATACCAAATATGCTTAATGCAAGCAGGCATGAATTTTGTTACCAGTATAACTTATATAGCAGAAACAATGTACCATATTTTATCAAAATAACTTATTGTTTGAAAATGTACAAAAATTTTCCGAAAATAAACTTTAAATGTTTCCGAGAAAACTGGTTTCCTAGCCACCGAACCTTACTAAGTCTCGTTTTTCCCTTGCAAACATGCATCATATTTCGATAAAAAATGCAAAAATGCAATAATATAATTGTTGTCGAAAAAAATTGTAGGTATCACCAACGGCTAATAGGATCATTAAAATAATTTTATAAGATGCAGCTCAAGACACCCTATAATTAATGTATACAACTTTTTCTCGTATCTTGTATAATAACAAATATAGCGTGCTTTACCGTAGACATGCGTCACCCTATATATATATATATATATATATATATATATATATATATATATATATATATATATATATATATATATTGTTACGTTCTAGGGTTCTGGATTCTTCTTTTGATCTAACAAAACACAGCTTTTCAAACTACTAATTTATTATTATCACCTATTTTCCAACACCAGTGTCAACTAAAATTTATCTCTTCTTACTATTATTAAATGTCCATAGAACTATATTCCACTATCGCCTTCTATGATCGCTTCCTATATACCAACACTTACTGTTAACTCGCTTTATACTCTATGATCACTTTCACACCACCTTATTCAATAGTGCACACTATTCTATACTACTCTACACCTGTCACTTCTGGTCTATTCTTCGAGAAATGTCATTCCAGAGTGTTCGCTGTGACAATATATATATATATATATATATATATATATATATATATATATATATATATATATATATATATATATATATATATATATAACGGATAAAAACTGAAACTAAGCCCGGATATGGATTTTAGGGGGCCTAGTTTGCGCTCATTAGTCTTTTTTTTCTAGGAAAATTCGCTAAAACCACAAGGTTGCGTTATAATGTGCTTCTCTTATTTATGTATCCGACGTTTCTAATGTGCTGTCACTTTCTTAGTATCCAGAGTCAAGTTTACCACGTCAAAATAATAATCTGGTAATTGCATACAGATAGAAATACATGTTTCAGAAGGACGTTTATTCGTTTGTATTTGTTTATTTGGTTAAATATTTATTGCAAGAACAGGAAGGGTTTAACGCAAACCATATGCCTAAATGATTTATTTTTCGCTACAAGTGGAGGCAAGTGACGTAAATTTGGGACGGATTTGATGAGTAGAAAAATAAAGCTTAGTAATTTGGTATGTCGACATTCTAGCTAATGGTGTTATGAAGCTTTTTGTATTAGCTGCCGTGCACATTTTTCTTGTTTTTTCTGCACGAAACTCTCTACCAAGCAGGCCTGACCTGTCCTGACTTTATCTGACCCGACCCGACCTGACCTTACCTAACTTGACGTGACCTGACCTGACCTGACCTGGCCTGACCTGACCCGACCCAACCTGACCTGGCCAAAAAACGTATGGAAAAACTGAATGTATGTATGTATGAAAATCAGTAACAATATATATATATATATATATATATATATATATATATATATATATATATATATATATATATATATATATATATATATATATATATATATATATATATATATATATATATATATATATATATGACTAATTCTGTAACTATATAAAATTAGGGACTTTGAATTGGTTGACTCAGCAGTGACAATTAAGGAATAAAAACATTTACTCTTACATTTTGTAAAGAGTGTTTTGACAAAGCACAAAAATAAATCAGGTCGTCCGTGGAGGCGTATCCTCTGCCAATCATCTGTCAGCTTTACACTCTCGTCCTTCTGAAATATTTCTATCTGTAGCAGACAGAAATGACATACCTGCGCTCAAGTGGCGTCACTTTTCATCTTAGTCGACTGTGCTCTTTGTTTTCAAGATCTCCTCTATGCTTATAATGCATATTATATTCTCTCGGGTTTGCGGCGATGCCAGTCTATCTGTCACCGGTATCTGTATTGAATAATGCAAATTCTCGGACATGGTACACGCATAGAAGAAGCACAGAATATCTGATCAAGTATCTTGCATTCAACGTTTGTGCTGGAAACTGTTATGACTTCCGAAGAATGTCTGCTATGGGCTGTAGTTGCAGCGTTCCACTCATGTCTCATTTTTCATCTTCCATGTGGGTAATAATGTTAAATAGGCCTGGCTCTCTAAGGTAGTTGAATGATTTTGTATAATTAGGAATATGGATTTCATGTAACAGAAATTAGATGATAAAAGACAGGCTGGACACTGTGGCTGGAAACTGAAACAAAAAGCAGAATCACCTCAAACATTATAAAAATAATAACATATAGTTATGCTTTAGATACGTATTTCGACAACGAAGTTGTCTTCATCAGTAGCTGTCGCTAACGGTATGGGCAAAATTGTCTTATTTATATACCTAAACGGGACACCAAAAATGATGTAATAACAATGATGCACTACCGGATGATGATGCGATACCGGATGATGCAGCACGCGATGATGCAGCACCGTGTGATGCAATATCGGATGCCGTGATACTGGGTGACGTAATTCAAGGAATATTGTTGTGTCAGTGGATACGCGCAACCGGCTGTGTTGATGTTGAAAGCAACCATCGATTAGTTCGTGCTATTTCAAGTGCTGAATTGACCGGACCCATGTCTGAGTTCATCAGGTTCTGTGGATTTCCAAACTTTCCAAACCATCTAACTTGCGATACTTTGTGATTACCTTCAACAACTTGAGATTACTATCGCATACCTTATGTCCCAAGTCAATTATATGTTGGGCAACGCTAGATTTTTCTGCTCTATTGAATCTGAAATGAGCTAGGTTCTCTTTAAATCTTGTTATTGATCTCTGCGTTTGCCCAATATATATTTTTTCGCAATTATTAAAGATATTTGATTAATGCCCGATTTTTGTCCGAAGTCAATAGTATCCTTTGGTCCACCCAAAAAGTTCTTCAAATTATCCACTTTCTAAACAACTCTCGGGTCATTGTCTTCAGATTATTTTCTTTGGTCCTTTGATAAGAAACGGATAAAAAGGAAGTACAGCGAACTTTTTGGTTAGCTCATCGAATTCACGCTTCAATGTAATGGTACTTACCGACATTTTCCGCTTATGCTTAGTAACTCATCTATACACAATATCTGAAGAGAAATATCTATAATTTTGTTTGTCTCTGAATTGTATCGTCTAATGCTAAAAAAAAAAACTGAGTACTCTCCAAATAAGAAAGCTAAATTGAGAGATTTTTTGACCGACTTGATGATTTGATAATGATGGTATGAATGGTATGAAATTAGATGTATTAAGGTTCTTCTACAGAGACAATATAAATTAGATTTGTAAAGCTAAATTTTTTAGTATTAGATTAATGAAGATAAAAGTGAATGAATTGTCACTTTATAAAACTTGAGAAAAGGTAAAAAAGTGTCTTTCTCGAATCCAATTATATTACTCTATGGTTTTCTCTGTAGTGTTAAGAAAAGCGTAACTATACTGACTGAAAATTGAAACCTGTTATAGCACTGATGAGTATACTTTTGAGAACCCAATTTACCGTAACAGTTTTACGACCTGATGATCGTTTTGTTAACAACGCTAATGTCATCATGGCAGATTGGCAGGCAAACAGCGGCCTCTATTTGTATACCTTCGTTGAGGGCTCTCTTCGCGATTGCTTGTCAACTATAGTCGAGTCTAAACTGACCTGGGAATGCAAAAAAATCCTTAAATCAACTGCGGCTACAAACAACAAAGTAACTTTCATGTGGGTATGTAGGGCATCAAGGCATTGAAGGAAATGTGGAAGCAGATAGCCTTGAAAAAAGGGTAGCAACAACACAATTCTATGGTTCAGCGCCTTATTGTGGAATAATAAAAATCCATGTTAGAAATGAGCTCGATACTTGGGAGGAGAACGAATTGCTGTCGTGCCTTAGAAGAAAACGCTAGACTTAAGGCAGGCAAAACGACTAATCAACAGAGCAGTTTGTTTCTTGGATTGAGGATTGAACGGGAACGACTTGGGAAGAATCACAGGACTTTTCACAGGACACTCCCCAGTAAGGTTTTACCTTATGAAGATGGGCAAGGCTGACAGTAGAAACTGCAGATACTGCACTGAAGCAGCTAAACAGCAGATCAGTTCGGCAAAATGCTCAAATACCTTGGAGGGGTGACCCTAATACCCCAGGAAATAGGTAAAATATCCCCCAAAAGATAGTAGACTATATTAACAGTCTGAATATTTTGGGTTGAGTTGTTAGAAAACAAAGTCATGCACAAAAGACCCATTGGGGTTGAAGCGCAAGGGGACAAAGGCGTATAAGACTCATTAAACAACCTGCATTCTACAATAGTCAAATTTCACAATTCTAGTCACAAAGTTCTTAAATATTTCGTGTCGTTTCATTTAGAGGTTTCACTAGCGCACGGAAAATATTGTGGAAGGTTGAATCGACAATGAAATTATTAAGAAATCGTAAATATAAGCCTTTTGTAGCTGGTAATGTCTAAAAAATTATTATGCTTCAAAATGAGGCCGAATGCTAAAATATTTCTTTAACCTTTTATATGTTTATATCTATATTTATCTATAAGTGACTAGGTGAGCGTTTCTCAACCTTTTAGTATTTGTGACCCAATTTTCAATCACAATTTTAATCGCGAGAAGTTCAGATCTGTTTCGAACATTCTAGAACGTCTGAGCGGCGAGTATAAATGCTGCATCTCGTTCAGTTCCAGCCAGTCTCAGTAGAGTCGAGCCTTCTACCGTGAATGCGTATGTTGTCATTTGCGTGTTACCTGCAATTCACTTTATTCGAATAGCAGTAGATTTACACAGTGTACACAGAGACATGGACAAATTTTTGAATGGGCGAAAGCGAGCATTTAACAATAGAAAACCATCAAGAAGTGCATAGGCGAGAGTGGTTCTAAAACTAAAATCAAAATATATTCTGAAGGATAGTTAAAGTTTTGGTTTATACGCACTGAAGAAGTAAATAATAAGAAAGGTCTCTTTGTGTCATTTGCTCAAAAATTTTGGCGTCAGACAGCCCGAAACATTTCGAAACGCTTCATAGTGAATATGTTAGCGAACGAGAATTCTTCGAATTACGATTAAAATCATATAGAAAGCAAAAATCTTTTTTTGCAAACTTTGTGAATGAAAAAGCTTTACTTACCTCTTACAAAGTTTCATATCAAACAGCCATATTTAAAAAGCCCCACACTATTGGTGAATACCTTCTTCTGTTGACATCGTAGAAACTATGTTTGGAGATAATTTTGTCAAACAATTGGAGTACATACCTCTATCAAATGATACTGATGCTCATGAAATTCGTGATGTAGTTGAAGATGTGCAGCATCAGCTTTTCGGGGAGTTTCGTGACAATTTTTTTTTTCAATTCAGCTTGATAAGGCAACAGATAGCAATGCAGATGCTCATTTAAATACTTATGTTCGATTTTGTGATGGTATGTCAACAGTAGACGAACTACTACTATTCTGCAAACCAATAGAACTCAAAGCAACAGCACTTGCATTATTTGCTTTCTTAAATTACTTTTTAAATCAGGCAGATATAGAGTGTAAAAATTGCGTCGGAATGTGCACCAATGGTGCTCGTACAATGTTTGGAAGATTTCAAAGCATAAAAACAAAAATTTCCACAGTATATCTGCATCCATTGAGTGGTCCACAGAAAAGCTCTGGCTTCCAAAGAAATGAGTCCTGGTCTGAATATTGTACTAGCGACGGTGGTAACCGTAGTAAATTATATAAAAACGAGACCGTTAAAATCAAGAACATTTTCTGCACTTTGTAAAGGCATGGGTGCAGTACATTCAGCATTACTATTTTATTTCGAGGCATTTCACATGTGAAATTCTCCCAAAGTGTTTACGAATGAAGGATGGAATCGCCATTTTTTTAGGAGTGGCAAGCCGACCGATAGTCCAAAGATGATTTATTTGTGATGAAATTGAGCTACTTGGTCGACATATTTAAGAAATTAAATACTTTGAACCTTCAACTCCAAGGGGGAAACACATATATGTTGGATACGCGCGATAAACTTAATGCGTTTTGTTGAAAACTGGAATTATGGAGTTGAAATGTAAAGAAAAAAGACCTATAAATGTTTGCAAATGTGGATGAATGTGTTAAAATGTACAAGACTGAAGAACAACTGTGGAAGTTGGTTTTGTAATTATTTAAAATCATTTAGCCATGCTGGCAAATAATTTTGAAAAGTATTTTCTTGCTGACTTGAAGTTGATACCGAGTTACGAGCGAGTTGGTGACCCGTTTTAAAATACGCCTGAAGGTCTCTTAACTGCCAAAAAATAATTATTTTTTGGCTCACAGCACGTGGCGAAATCAAAAGAAAATTAAGCAATAAATCACTCTTTGCATTTTGAGCAGGGTGGATAAAATGAGTTTTCTGCACTGAAAACAAGAGCATTTCGTATACTATGACCATTTTCAACATGCCACCTTTGCGAAACTGAATTTTACGCGGTGGCTAATTTAAAGACAAAATATAGATCTTAGCTAAATATAGAAAAAGTGCTTAGAGTGTCAGTTTATAATATTAAACTCTCTTTCGAAAAACTTTGCGCTGCAAGACAGGCACTGGGAAGTCACCAATAATTAATTATTGATCTTGTTGTTAATTTAATATTGATAAGTTAATTATTAAATACATTGTGCAGTACTGATACAAACCTACTTTCTCTTTTTTTAGTGAATTTTCGTAGAAAAAATTAACTAATGGAGAGATCCCGACTTTTGAATTTTGAAAAATTTTTTGCAAATGAACGCGAACTAGGACCCCTAGAACCCATATCCGGTGTCAGTTTCAATTTTTATATGTTTATATATATTTTGATATGCTCTAATGAAATGAGGGGAGGGGGGGGGGGGGTAATTGAATAAAATGAGCGCCACAGTTTCAGAGTCGCTGGACTAGGTGAAAAGTGGATAATAATTTGCCTTTTGTTGAAACTTAACTGGTGTCGTCTGTGTATAAATAACTTGAAGCAATTTGTTGATCAAGAAAACGATGCTAGTTTTTCAGAGAATTACTCAAATTTTTAGCGAATTAAAAAAAATCGCTAATGAGGAGATCTGTGTTTATATATATATATATATATATATATATATATATATATATATATATATATATATATATATATATATATATATATATATATATATATATATATATCCGACCGATAACTCAAAAAATAATGGACCGATCTTGATCAAATTCGGCGAGTACCTTCCTTTTGCAAGTGGCTTGTATAAGTTCCTTATCCAGGAAAATCGGACCAGGTTATCCCGGAAAATTTTGTGTTTTCTTTCTAAAAAAATTCATGTCTCCGTAAATAACAAAGTAAGGGCAATTAAATTTGGTGCGTGTTTGTATTGTAAAGAGTGAACTCTGTACCAAAAGTTAGGTCTCTAGCTTTAAAGACAACGAAGTTATGGGCAGTTAAAAAACAAATTTTGGAGTTTTCCTCAAAACGTCAAACTCGCAATTTTAAACGTCAAAATTGGCAATGTTTAGATAAAGAATGTGAAACAAATACCGACTGTGAAAGGATTCAGATTCAACCCTGATTGCCCTTCATTTTACTAAAATACTTACAAAATATTCATTTCAACGAGACCCTTTCTTTGATGCTTTGGCTGTCAGTTGAGTTAAGTTGGTGCCTTTTTGGATATTTATTTGTAGGTTTAGTGAAGTTTATGGTTTAACGGTCTATAATTTTTTTTAGCTAATTTTCGTAGAACAAATTTGTTAATGCATTTTTGCATTTTTTATCGAAATATGATGCGTTTATAAGAAAAAAATCTGGACGCAGTAAGTGCGTTTTTGTAGCGCATTTTTGGTAAATTTGCAGATTAGCTCCCGAACGCTTTTCAAAAAACTGTTTTCAGGAACCTGCTTAGGGCCCCTCTGGATCCACAAAACCCAAGAAAAATTTCTTGTTCATACCCCCCAAGGAAGTTACGGGATCAGGAGTGAATAGAGGTGCTAGGTGGGGTAGGTAGTAAAAAGGAAATATGAGCAGAAAATGCGATTAAAACGGGCTTTAAAGTTGTCTTTTTCACGTCTTGAAGCCATATCCCCCTTAAACCCTGCCTACCCCGCACAGCACCCCTATTCCCCCAAAAAATTTCTTGTTCACACCCCCCAAGGAAGTTACGGGACCAGGAGTGAGTGGGGGTGCATAATTTTTTTTAACTAATTTTTGTAGAACAAATTCGTTTTTTATCGAAATATGATGCGTTTGTAAGAAAACAATCTGGACGCAGTAAGTGCGTGTTGGTAGCGAATTTTCTGTAAATTTGCAGTTTAGCTCCCGAACGTTTTTCAAAAAACTGTTTTCAGAAACCTGGCTAGGCCCCCCCTGAATCCACAAACTCCAAGGAAAATTTCTTGTTCACACCCCCCAAGGAAGTTACGGAACCAGGAGTGAGTAGGGGTGCATAATTTTTTTTAGCTAAATTTCGTAGAACAAATTCGTTAATGCATTTTTGCATTTTTTGTCGAAATATGATGCGTTTGTAAGAAAAAAATCTGGACGCAGTAAGTGCATTTTGGTAGCGAATTTTCGGTAAATTTGCAGTTTAGTTGCCGAACGCTTTTCAAAAAACTGTTTTCAGAAACCTGCCTTTCGTGCTGCTATTCTATACAATATTTCCATAAACTATTTTCTGTTGTTGGCTTCCCCGTTCAAGGGCTATTTTAAAAGTAAACAAAACTGTAACAAAGCAAATTGCTTCTGTTTATTTAATCATCCAAAAGCTATTAACTAGTTGTGCGTACTAGGCAAGAAGACGGTTTTGCTTTGATAATAATTTTCTTTGTATTGTATCTCATTATTTGTCAAAACCATTTGATGCAGCAGTATTCAAATTTATTAAATAAACATTCAAGTGAATTTATCGACGTATGCATTAGATACGTGATCAACATTATTAGTCATTTATAAATAACATAAAAGATGCCGATTCAAATATATTAATTATTTTTAATCTCTAATAAGGCCATGCGTAAAATAAGTTATGTGACTACGTTTAGTGACAGTAGAGTGGTTACCATATCTACAGTTTGATATGTAAGTGTTGAAAGTACATTCTTAATATAAGGGGTACTTAGATCTAAATAGTTACGATTTCATTTAGTGATTTGAGAGGTGCATATTCGCGAATCCCACCAAGTAGTGCATGGGCAAGTTCATAACTAGATTTGATTGGTTCCCAGTTCAGCGCGAAGTGAAGATTGGAACCTGTGATCAGCACTGATAAGTATAATTTGGAGAACCCAATTCATCATTCACAATACAGTTTTTAGACCCGACGATCGTTTCGCTACCAAAGTTAGCGTCATCAAGTGGATGACTAAACTGAGTTTAGACCCGATGATCGTTTCGCTCTAACAAAGTTGTCACCAAGGGGATGAATAAACTGAGTTTATTCATCACCTGATGCCGCTAACCTTGTTAGCGAAACGATCGTCGGGGCTAAAGACTGATGATGAACTCTGTTATCTAAATTGTACTTATTGAATGCCGCTGCTAACGTTACTTGACATTTGTATCTACCGTTAGGGCACTATGCATTTCGAATTTTGATTCTAAAAGTGCTCAAAATATTTTATATTTTATGAGGTACTTACTCAATAAAATGCCATTATTGAATAATTTTGCAGTCTGTATTATGTAAACCGAGCCTTTTATTTATTTATTTTTCTCGGGAATTAATACGTTTGTTTGCAAAAAAGACATCCTAAACTCAGAGGTAAAACTGTTTCTCTGGCTTCACAAATGTTTGTTTTTTTCTGTGTAACCAGTCTCGCTGCTCGACAGCATCATCAGACAGGAGAAAATTTAATTAATTAATACGAATTCATGACAACTAGAAATAAAACTTCGTTGCTACGTTATTATGTTTTAATTAAAAAATTATTAGAAAATAAATAAAACCAAAATAAAAATGACACATGACGTCTTCAAAATGTCTATCAATATTTAACACAAAAATATAATTGACCCACCAGAATAACAAGTATAACAATAATTACAACAATAAAAGAATATAATAATAACAGTATTAAAGCAGACTATATACAACGAAAATATCGCCACACATCAACTCATTAGGTACCTTATTACCTTTGTTTTAAAAAATAGTTAACACGTATTTTGTTTGCTGTATTTAGTTAGAAAGAAGGATCTCCAAGGAAGGGGAATCCATCAAATCATTTGCTTTTTTACTTCTAAAGCTTAAAAAAATTCAAGTTTGTGTTTGCCATTACAAAAATGTAGTGGCTATATGCGGTTATTTACTCTCGGTCTATTTTTTTCGCTCAGGGCTCGTCCGCGACTTTGCCGTCCCGATAGGACTGCAGCCTTTGGCTTATTGTGCATGCCCTTAGTCTTTTTACTCCACCCATTCCAAAATCACTATGCCTAGAATTAGTCTGCACAGCGATTGGTAGGGTGAAGTTTTATATTGCTCTGTCTCTGGTCTAGACTGATCGTGGATCAATTGTCTTTTGCGGTCCAGAGCTTTATACTCGCACAAGATGTGCTGGGCTGATTCCTCTCCCTCACCGCAGAGTCTGCATGTGAGGTCCCCCTCGAACCGCCCCATTGGATGCAGGTGTTTCTTCATGGCCATGTGTCCCGTCAAGAAGCTGTTATGTTTCTGAGCTGTCCTCTGCTAAGATTTAGCAGCTCCACAGATCTCTTTGAACTGGGTTTGTCAATTACTGACTTCCCATGTCTGACCCCTGGACAGTCTGCCCAATACTCCCCGTGTTCGTGTCTGACCCAGGAGTTAATGGCTCCCCTGGCCGTGCTCTTTGTCACGCCCAGAACCGGTTCTGGTCCCATAAATGGTTTTGCTGACCCGCTCTTCGCGAGACTGTCAGTTTCTTCATTGTCTTTGACCCCTGAGTAACCCGGCACCCAGATGAGGGTGACCTCATTCTGCTCAGCCAAGTCGCTCGTCTCGTCTCGGCACTCACTCACCAGCAATGAATTTACCTGTGGGCTACTTAGGGCCTTAAGAGTTGCCTGGCTCTCTGTGGCTATGAGGATCCGCTTGTTGGGCATGGGCTCCGAGGGACATACTATGACTTACCCTCGGTCACCCGTCCCACGCTCCCCGCCGGATCCGTCCGTGAACCAGACGAGCGCGTATCGTGGTATGCCCGGCGTCCACTCCCGTCATTCTTCGCGGTTGGGATTTCCACTGTAAAGTTGTTTTCCCTGCAGATTCGCGGGCTCGCAAAGTCTGACCTCATTTTAAGCGCAGGGGCTCCTTCACGATCTCCTGAATTTTGCAGTGGCCCCTGAAGCCTGGGTTGATCTTAAATCTACCATTGCAGACTAGTCTGTATAGTCCTAGCCTGGCCTCCCCCATAATAACTAAGTGCGTGGGGGGAGCAGATCCAGCAACACCTCCATGGCGGCTGTTGGGGTTGAAGACATAGCCCCCGTGATGCCTAGGCAAGCCATCCTTTGGATCTTGCCTAGTTTTTGTTTGTCACTGGATTGTGTCACCTTAGGCCACCAGACCAGTACCGCGTATGTTAACGACGGTCTGACCACCCTTGTGTACAGCCAGCGGGCCATACTAGGTCTTAGTCCCCACTCTCTGGGTCTATGCTAAGTATAAATAATATGTTTTGCAAATGTTGATTTGTCAGCGTAGTTATTTCTAAGTGCATAAATATGCCATTAGCAATTTTTTAAATGAAAATTCGCCAGCATAACGCACTTGTTGCGTCTAGACTTTTTGTTTTGTATTATTACAAAATTGTCTCCCTTTCTCGGAAAGCTGCAAGCATTCACAGCCCTAGGTTAAAATAGGCTCCGGTATGGTTGTGTAGATTGTCGTTTTGATTTAGGATTTCCTTTTGTTTGGCCAGAGTAACGAGTTCAGTAAAAGAACAGCCTTCTTTCCTTGTTGTGCCCTGTTTTATATATATATATATATATATATATATATATATATATATATATATATATATATATATATATATGTATATGTATATATATATATATATATATATATATATATATATATATATATATATATATATATATATATATATTTGTTCCGTCTTCCGAAATAATGCTTCCCCAGTATTTAAATTCGCTACATTTTTTAGTCTGTGCAGTTGTAGGTGTGGGTCTTCTTCATGCGCGTCTCCTATCTCCAGATATTCTGTTCTAGTGATGTTTATATTTAGACCTCCTTTCTCGTATTCTTCGCTTAATTTTCTAAACATATGGTCTGCGTCTTTTTCATCATTCGCTATAATTATCTGGTCGTCAGCGAATAAGAGAATTGTTAAGTATTTGTCGCCCTTTTTATGAATGGAGTCTATACATGCTATATTTCAGTCTTCCGGAATGTTATTACCGTTTTTTAAGCATTTATTAAATAAGTTCCCCAGATTTTCAAGTAGTATATATGGTCGGTACCTTACTATCTCAATAGGGGTTTCCAGGCCATGCAGTTTTTCAGTTTTTTTTTATTTTTGCAAAGCTTTCTTTATCTCTTCCACAGTTATTCCGATCACATCTTGGTTTCTGGGTGTTTCAATGTTTATGTTCGTTACTTTGAATTCTTTCCTATTTTCACTAAGCAGTGTTTTGTAATGGTTTACCCATTCTTTCAAACCTATCAGGTTTAGCTTGACATTCTGTCTTCCTTACTTTCTCAACTTTCTTATAGTCCTTCATGCTTCAGCTACTCTTGTTCCCCCCATACATCTGTCTACCTTCTTGCATTTCCGCTACCACACTTTATTATTACTCTTTGTTACCTCTTTCGTTACTTCATGCAATATTTCGAGAATACAACTCGAAGAGAAACGAAGAGGTAACAAGGAAAACGGGGCGCGTATTGACAACAGCAGAAAGAGTAGAATGCAGACAGTTTGTATGGTACGGGCACGTTATCAGGATCGAGGAGACACGATGTTTAAAGAAATCTCTGGAGTATAAACCACATGGAAGGAGAAGAAGAGGAAGACCGACAACGCAATAGATAAAAGGAATTTGGGAAAACATGAGAGGTGGAGCCATCGAGGCCCAGGACCGGAGGGATAGGAAAAAATGGCGGTTGAAATGCGGGATGCGGCAAAGTCTATAGGACCCCTGCTTATATATATTACATCAAATCTTACAGTGGTCTTTCATTTACTCAACATTTTACTTGAAAAAATCCAATTTTTAAGTTTTCCCTTGCATATATTGCCCCTGCCAGAGTGACTTTGTTGGGTAAAACAGCTGACCAATGTGTAGCCTTCGATTACACACAACTTATCGGACAGGGTTAGAGGCAAATGGTGTACGATACCATGTTGATTGAGGTGTACCTTCATAAAATTATTTTTAATAACACACGAAGGATCATGTAATCTACCAATCATAGGAGCCACTGTGTTCGTTTTTCAATGTGAAAAGAAAACAAAATATTTATTTAGCTTAAGGAAGACTTTTCAGCGTGTCTACATTACAAGATAAAGAGATACAGCCTGTTTATATAGATCAAAAATGCCGGAATTGCAGAAAAAGAGTAAATAGTGTTGTGTCCCTTTTGCAGAACGCCGCTAGCGTGTTTCCTCTGATCAGATAAAGAGGACTGTAATTACTGAAGCGAATTTGTTCGAATAAAAGTCGCTCTACAAGATAACGTTTGACAGAGAAATTGTATTTTTATTTGCATTAAGTCTGCACAGTTCAAGTTCCAGCAACAAAAGTAATACAATTACGAAATAAAATCCAATTGAAACCATATTGTATTAGTTTTAATATTCTGTCTAATGTCACTCTTGTTAACTTTTCATCATTGTTTATAATCCATGTAGTCAAGTCATTTTGCTAAAGGCACAGAAATGTCCAGCATACTTTAAATTTATGAATCGAAATTTACATGGATATATGATGAATAAACATGTACAACCCAAATCACCACAACATATCTTGCTTATCAGTGCTCGTCACAGGTCCCTATCTTCACTAAATATATATGAGGTAAGAAAGATCGATCATAGGCATGGATACATAATTATACACTAAGCCGACAACCGTAGATAAATAAACAAATGATTTACACTATTTTATTGAACGTATAACTGCAATTTCGCTGAAGTTCTCAGCTTTGTCAAATACAGAATTCTGTTTATTTATGACAATGGATTTAGATCAAGTATTGTCCTCCACAATATCATAAAATGTGGTAAATTTTTCGTCTAGATAAGGACGGACAATGTGACATTTAAGTCTATAAACAACATTGAATATTTGTATCTGTACAGTGTGTTTACGGTCGTGTCATTTTAAACAAGGTTATTACAGTTTGTGAAGTTAAAGTGTTGCACGATGCGTGCTTGACAAAGTCATACATTTCTATTCAAATGGTTACTTTTTCATTTAATTAAAATATTTGCGGACAGTTGATTACAAATAGATCCTTTTCGCCAGGTTGAATATGTAGCGACGTTAACATTTGGGACAGTCAATTATTCTTTACATTAAATTATTTGCAAAGAAGGATTCTGAAACAAATGTGGCTTCTAAAGCACAAAATTTTTGTCTCATGTCATTTGCCTCAATTATTTGCCAAAATTGTATTGAAACAGACTCTTGCCAGTCTTACTTTAAAGCTATAGTCTTTTATCAGCCTAAAATAGTTTTGCAGCAACAAGTGCCTTATGGTAGCAAATTTTCAATAAAAATGAGTATTTTCATCAGAAACATGGTTATGGTAAATAAGTGCGGAAAAAAGTCTGGATGCAGCAAGTGCATTATGGTAGCGAATTTTCATAAAAGTGTTCCAAATTTTAATAACTCATTAAGATAGAATCATCAATGTTAATACATAGTAAAACCTCTGTAGAAGCAGAATACTATATTTTATAAAAATAATGCAATAAGCTTAGAAGATGCAAATGTGTTCCTAAAAAAAATTGTTCGAACCGGTTCGATTGTGTTGGCCGAAACGAAAATTTCCAGTTGATTAAAAGGGGAAAATACTTGCCGAAATGTAGCTCCTTTTTGTAAATATGTTGCATGAGTTTTTTAGGTAATTTTAATTAAATTAGTAATATTTTTTTTCAACGAGACTAGTTGTTAGAGTTGTTATGTTGTCTGTTACAAAGTTATCAAAACTGAAAATATAATAAATTTTTTAAATTTATATATATATATATATATATATATATATATATATATATATATATGTATGTATGTATGTATGTATGTATGTATGTATATAAAACTGTGATGGCTAAAAATAAAAGGAAATGTAGAAGGATATACTCATAGTTGCATTTTACAAGTTGTCAGTGTAACTAAGTGGTCATTTACCTGTCAGTTTAAAGTTTCAGTTGACATCTCGCAAAAAAAGTCAATTATATTTGACAAGCAATGTCAATTATGTATTCACTATAATTTTTGTGTATTATACATATTTTATATTATTATATTTCGTTTTCTTGAATTTTTTCCTGACAGTTTTAATGTTTTGATATATTCTTGTCCCTTCGCCCCAAATATTTGTCTTTTGTCTATGAAATTTATTAGATTGTTGTCCTCCTACAAAAACCTTAAGTCTTGTATGATTTTGGTCTTCCGAAAGAACGAAACAACATTTTTAGTACTATATTTCCATAAAGCTAGAAATTTTAAATTACGTGTCGGGACATAAGAATTATTTCCGTACCGAATGTTATTAAAAAAATTGGTTATTTCCGAAAATACAAAAATGCCCCGAAAAAAACTGGTACCTATAGCGGGACGAACTTATCGAAACTATTTACAAAATAAACATATGTGCCACGTCATCAAAAGGCGCGGTCTCCTCATTATGGAACTGTTTATAGAAAAATTCCCACAAAAGGGTAAAAATCATGGTAAACACCTGAGGATTATATATATATATATATATATATATATATATATATATATATATATATATATATATATATATATATATATATATATATATATACACTTGCTTTCAAAAGAATCCAGAGTCGCCCAATTGCATTTAAGTTTTCTGTAGTACTCTATTTTATCCCTGGTAAGATACCTTGGCTAAGTTTGTTAGCCAAGAAAATCGAAAGATGTTTTCCGGGAAAATTTTAGGTTTTCTTTCGAAACAAAATGGATTTCCGAAAATTAAAAAAAATATGGTAACCAAATTTGGTAAGCAGGTTTACATTATAAAAAGTAAACTATGTAGTAAAACTTAGGTCTCTATATTGCAAAAAAAGTTATAAGCATTTAATTTAAAAAATGTTTGGTACCATATCATTTATGTGAAAATTGACTACCATAACGCACTTGCTCCGCCAAGACTTTTTTAAGTTTGATTAAACGTACTATGTATAAATTTTATTAAAGTTGGTGAAACTCTTACTGGATTTTTTTGAAAGTCAGTGTATATATATATATATATATATATATATATATATATATATATATATATATATATATATATATATATATATATAGGGTAAAGCATATAGTTATTGGCCTTCTCGACTTTGTTTTTTTGGCCGCGGCCAATAACTGCAATATTGAATGGCCAATAACTGTACTATACATGTAAATTTCTACTGTACAGTTGTTTTCGTATATTTTCAACCACCCCCATATCCCCATAGTATCTTTATTAGTTCTTCTACAAAAAAACTAGGTGAATACCTAGGTCATTAGGTCAGTTGAAACTAAGTAACATAGATACATACCTGCTTTATGAAATTAAAAATAAAGTAAAAATGAGGTACTTATAAGGTGATTCAAAATAAAGTATACGTGAACACATGTAAAGTGAATCTTACTTATTTTATGGCTAAATGAGAAAGTAAAGAAACGGTTTTATATTTTTATAGAATGGCAAAAACATGGGACTGCAAATATCAAAAAAGATATTCTGAGGCGAACATTATAGAAGCCCTGGGAGAAATTAGAAAAGGCCAAAAAGAGTGGTGTGTCGTAAATATAACATCCCTAGGGTGGCCTTGGAATTTCGACTTTCAAGCAAATTTTCAAAACCTTTACAAATTTTGACCCTTCAGGAAGAAGAAATGTTAGTGCAATGGATAAAAGAGTGCCACAGAAAAGGATTCCCCCGCCGTAAAGAGAATGTACAAATGTTAGTATAACAATTTTTAGACGTCAACCCTCGAAAAAATCCGTTTGTTAATAACTCTTCTGGAGATGGCTGGTATAAATCTTTCATGAAAAGGCACCCGGAAATAGCGGTACGAAAATCGAAGGCTGTGTCGGCAGCCTCCTCAAAAGTAAGCGAAAATGACAGAAGGAAATGGTTTCAAGAAATAGCAAAATATCTGCCTGAAAAGGGCTACGAGCACATATTAGAAAATCCAAATCGCATTTCCAATGGTGACGAAACGATTTTTTAGTTATGTCCTCAGAATAAAAAGGTTTTGGCTCCAAAAGGAGCAAGAAACGTGTACGAAACCGACACAGCCCAAGCAAAAACTTCCCTTACAGTGATGTTTAGCTTCAGTGCTTCAGGTATTACTACGGCACCGTTAATCATATACCCTTACAAGAGACTGCCTGGTGAAATATGTGAATCTGTCCCAAAAGAATTTAGTATCGCATGCGGCGATTCAGGATGCATGAAGACTGGGATATTCTATGAATACATAGGGAACAACTGTTATCCATTTGTAAAAGTCACACTATTTGTCGATGGACATAAAACCCACCTAGAGTGGAAGCTTAGTGAATTGTGCACAGATTTACAGATAATACTAATAGCTTTGTACCCAAACGCAAGTAGAATTTTGCAACCGGCGGTCGTTTCCACATTCAAACCATTAAAAGATGGTTGGAGGAAAGGTGTTCTGTTTTGGCGAAGATCTCATCCCACGAAAGATCTGACCAAGAAACACTTTGCATTGTTGTTAAAATGTGTCATATCTGAATATATTAAGCCGCAAACAATAATAAATGACTTCCGTGCTTGTGGGTTGTATCCGTGGGATGCAAATGCTATCGATTTTAGCAAATGTTTGGGTACAAAGAGCGTGACACCAAGAGTAGAAAGCTTACAGGATAAAAAACAGTTATTTAAAACTATTTAAGTTTAAAGAGATAGTAGGAAAGGAGAGATTAGAAAAATTTTAAACCTTTGACAGCTCTATCGAAAACAATGATTTAAAAGTACTTTTGCAACTGTGGAAACAATTTCAAACTAATGCTGAAGATAAAGAAGATGAAGACAAAGAAGCTGAAGATGATGATAACTTGGTAGTTGAAAATCATAGTGCAAACGATATGAACATATTCGAAGAAAACGAACACAGAGCAGATAGTGATTATGACGATTGGAACACAGAAAATAATAACACTATTGTCGAAATGTGTGAAAGTAAAAAAACCTCAAAAGAAAGTGAAGAAATATTTGATTTATATTTTAATTTCGGGAAATGACGGTTATAACTTTCTATAAGTTATTAACATCGAAACAGAGGAATTAAACTCAATAAATGACCGAGAATCTAATTTTAAATTATCCGACATCGATAATTTAAGTGTTCTTGCAGTTGTTGGAAACAATGGAATTCTTCGAGAACTTCCAATAGTGGATGGAACACTTGTGAGTGCCAATATTGATATTTTAAGTGTACCTGTAGTCGTTGACAACAATGAAATTCTTGAAGAACTTCGCATAGTGGATGGAACACTTGTGAGTGCCAATAATAATACAATTGGAGATCATTTATATTGGCCTGAAACGCCTCAAAAAACACGGGATAAAAACATCTGAAAAAGTTCCTTATGTTATTACTTCTTCTACATGAAAAGAGATGAAAGACAAGAAGGAAGAAAAAAAGGAGCAAGCGATAACTGAGAAAGAAAATAGAAAACAAAAGAGAATACTGAAAAAGTTGGCCAAAGCAAAAAAGTGCTCGAAAAAAAAGCAAAAAAAATTATTCAACCAAACTCTGCAAACAAACCAAAAATTAATGTTATTTCTAATGTCGTAACTGAGTCCGACTTAAACGACAAAGTCGGCTTAAGAATGTTACAAGAAACATATTTGGCACAAAAGCTGACTTTGAAATTGAAAATGTTGGTTCAAAATCTGACATTATGCTCGATAACGACCATGTTTTGAAAGGATTGTGGTTTGTGTGCACAAACAATCTCAACACAGGAAATTTTGGTATAAAATGTGATAAATGCAAAAGAACATATCATATGAAATGCATTGTTAAACATAATTTATATAAATCAAATGCAAATACTTTTACATGTTTGAAGAAAATTCGATGTTAAATTGTAAAGTTTTTTTGTATTTTGAATAAACATCTGTACCTTTATTGCGATGTTGTATTTTGTCTCAGTTTTGTATCAGTCTATAAGGAGTACCTACATAGGTACCTACACCTCTGTAAGATAAATGAATATTAAATTATTTAGAATTCATTTAAAGTACAATACCTACCTATCCGAGTTCCAAAAGGCGGCCGATAACTGTGTCCATAAGCGGCCAATAACTATAACTAAATGGCCAATAACTATGTTTTTCACATTTACGAAATTTTTTTTATAAAAAAGGGAACCTACGAAAATGCATTAATTGGTCATATAAGAAACTCTGAAGTATTTACACTTTAAGTTACAAATTTACATTTAAATTTAATAGGAAATAATTTTCATATTGAGAAAAAGAAAACCCAATCCTTAAAGGGCCAATAACTGTATTTCTTACCCTATGTGGTTTTACAAAAATTAATTTAGTAAAATTTGTGTTTCGAAGAAGTATAAATCTTGCGGCGTACCACTATACGAGGAAAAGGCAATTCGAAGTTTCTTTACAAATGACTTTCAAATCTCGATCGATATATAGTATAATTATCGCCACTAATTGTTTCAAATAACAGTTAAAGACCTGTGATTGAAAGGAAACTGCATTAGCTAAATATTTTTTTGCTATTTTTTTCTCTTCAATGAATTAGCCTCTGGCAGATATCACTATGCGGCACTACAAAGTCGTACAGCTGTCCTATGAAAATTATAACATCCAATCCACATATGCGTGGGCTTATCAGAACGTAATCTGAATCTTGCTGTAATCTAAGCGAAAGCTACTGCATAAACAAACATGCTGTGTGGTTAACCATTTTAACTGGAACGGTCTTTGGCTTAGGCAATATAAATTCTGATACTAAATTGTTTATGCAAATGCAAAATTTCAAAACGCTATCATAATGTTTATTGAATAATTGAATTATCCGCTCAATTTTAGATCATAATGGGGGTTTGCAGGTAGGTTTATGGCCTAAAGAGACGTTGATAGATATATTGATCCAATTATGATAACAGTTAATTGATGCTTTGGTTTCAGTTATATCGTTTCGAAATACGTGGGCCAAGATTTTTTGTTATTTAATTGAGCTGTTGGGAATATCAAACTTTTTTCGATGTACTAAAAAATAATAGTATATTAAATTACAGCGTGCCAATCTGATAATCGGCAGCAGATTTTTTTTTAATTCTTGCTACTTTTTATGATACTTTTACCTTAAAAGCATCCCAAGGAACTTTATAGACACTAACATATTAATTTAATCTGTGAAGTTGCCATTTTGGTACATTTAGGTAGAGCTCTTTAGATAGCTCCACTACTTGCTTCATTGTCAACATCACAATTTGTTTTTAATTTAGCTTTGATTTTGGAAACCCCTGTATATTATTGCCGTATTAAGTGCAGGTTTCAGCTATTTTATAGAGTGTCTCAAACATGTGTCATAAATTTAAGAGGGGAATAGTATAACTCACAGCAAAAAAGTCTTAATGACCATAGGATTGCTCCTTGTTTAGCATCTGTGTAGTTTTTGCTTATATCTTTGTTTATTTATTTATTTATTTTTATATATTTTTTCAACAACACACTACGAGGGCTTACAGCCTAAATACTATCGTACCGTGGGTGTTGACAAGGAGGAAAGAGGCAACTTGTTTATTCTGGACTTGAAGGTTTGGAGTTTCGGGAGAGAAGGAAAAACATGTGCCGGCAAGGAATTCCACAACTTGGAAGTCCTCGGGACAAAAGACTGGGCATAACAAGATGCTTTATGTCTGGTGACCTGGACAGTAAAAGGGTGCATTCGCTCTGTTCCCCTAGTAGATCTGCTGGGGGCAGCAGGTGGAGGAACTATGGAAGAAAGCTCCTCTGAGCAGTGCCCGTGCAGATATATATATATATATATATATATATATATATATATATATATATATATATATATATATATATATATATATATATATATATATATATATATATATATATATATATATATATATATATATATAAAGAGAGAGAGGTCACTAACGGCACGTCGGTGGGCAAGGGATGGCAGCCTTTGCGTGAGGGTAGGGTCAACGATGAGACGTATAACTCTCTTTAGAATGGAGTCCAGGATAGCGAGTGTAAAAGCGGCAGCAGCACCCCAGATGTGGGAGCAGTATTCGAGGTTTGGTCTTATTTGTGAAGTATATAAGGTATAGAGATTAGCTGGTGAAAAGTATTTGCGACCCCGGAAGAGGAAACCTAATTACTTAGCGGCCGCTTCTCCAATTGATGTAACATGTTGGTGCCAATTGAGATTTCGATCCACAGAAATGCCAACAAGTGAAAAGGACTCATTACTTTGAATAACTTGGTTGCTCATTGTGATGGGTCTAGGGCTGATGTATCTCTTATGAGAAAGAAAGCAAGACTGTGATTTGGTGGGGCTGAATTGTACAAGATTTCTACCGTCTAATATTTTTTGGAGATCCACGGAGACAGACAGAACCCTCCATGAGTCTGCGATCCTCATCTAATTGGGCTAAAGGGACAGGCTTAGAATATTGTATATTTGAGTGGAGGGTGTTGTCGTCTGCGTAACTGTGAACTGGGTTGTATGTGCTAGAGAGGAGGTCATTGATGTGGAGAAGAAACAGAGTAGGGGCTAGAGCTGAACCTTGAGGAACTCCTGCATTAATTGGATACAGTTTAGAGGAATGGCCATCCACGACAACAGAAATGCTCCGGTTTGGTAGGAAGTTTGCTGTCCAGGTACAGAGTTTTGGTGGTAGGCCATATGCCGGAAGTTTATTAAGCAGTGCTGCGTTCCAAACCTGGTCGAATGCTCTGGATATCTATAGAGCGACAATCTGAGATTCACCGTGTGGTTCCATAGACTTGTTCCAAGAATAGGTGACAAGAGAAAGGAGGTCGGCAGTTGATCTGCGCTGACGGAATCCATACTGCCTGTCGTGGATTAGACTGTGTTTTTCAAGAATTTTTTGTAATTCGGTGTTTATATACTTTTCCATCACTTTAGACGCGACTGAAAGGAGAGCAATAGGCCTGCAGTTGCTAGGAAGCGCTTTGGATTCTTTCTTGGGGACGGGTTGTACCGAGCAGTTTTCCAGTTACTAGGGAATATGCCTCTATTATAAGATGTCTGAAGCAGACGAGTCAGGACAGGAGCAAGTTCTGGTGCGCATTTTTTGAGAACAATTGCTGCAAAATGAGAGCATTACATATCTTACCATAGTCGACGGATGTTCTGTCATACATAAAATTTTGCGAAATCTCGCTATGCCTGTTTATTTAGCCTTGTAGCTAAAATGTATTTCATGTATGACGGTGATAATGGAAATGCCCGAGAAGCGCAACAACTTTATGTCAGCGTCATCCCAATCGCCAAATCCCGCCAGTTTGCATTTTCCTGGAAGACTCCTTAATGCTGGTACATTTGGGAAACATACCTTTCATTTCGGAAGAGATAGGTTGGTGTCCATTGCAGGCAGCAGGGACAATTTTAGCGCAGGTAGACCAGAATCCGGAGATAAGTTTGCGTAGAATATCAGCCGATATAGCAGCTGGTACTCCTTCTGTTTGAAAAAATCCAATATATACAGCAGGTATACCCGCACAACGTTCAACGAGTAATCCGCTAAATCAACCCGATTAAGCACACAAAATAAAGTTATTAATTTTCACAATACACATTTGTAGGTCGAGAAAAATCGCCATGCTATTATGGTATCCACTAGGTACTCTTTTCATTTAGCATTTTGATGGGTGTTTTGGGCGAGAGGTTACTGCGTTCGGTTGTTTTACCAAACTGATTAACAGGCCCTGCTTAACTAAACCTTCTGCAGAATGCATGTATAAGACGGCATTCCTTAGAAAAAACAAAAGCAACAGATGTCGTTCCAGCACGATGGTGCCCCGGTGCATTTTTCGATTGCCGTTAGAGGTCACTTACACAAAAAATTTTGACGAAGATGGGTAGGAGCGGACCTGTATTGTGGCCTTTGATACCGCTCGTTTTAAACCCTTTTGATTTTCCTCTTGAGAGATAGGTTGAAATTTTAGTATAGGTTACGCCTGCAACTAACCTCGAGAAGCTGTAGCAGCGAGTAGATCAAGTCTGAAAGAAGTCTAAGTGCTTTGTGGATGAGATGTCGTCGCTGCGAATAAATTGGGGGAGAGCACTTTAGACATCTCATTTGACTTTTTGACTTTATTTTATACATTATACGTAATAAAAAAGTGGTACGTAATAAAAAAGTGGTGTTAATGCAAAATATTTCGTCTCTTTCAAACCGTCTATTTGCAGACCTATGTCCATTAAGATTTTTCTGCATATTTTTTGCCACACTATTCCCTTAAAAGTTTGTGACACATTTTTAACACCCTATATACTGATACAAATCCACTTAATCAGATGACATGTTTTTCCTAAAAAATTAAATCAGAATATAATATTCGGGAAACCATTTGCTGTAGAAGAATTAAATTTGAAGGAAAGTGAATTTTTGCTTGGGACATATACGAAATTTTGTTACTATATGTCAAACGGTTTCTATATATTAAGTTTAATACTATTTTTGTAGCAATTTTGTACACTAATATTTCATAGAGGCTAGGGCAGTTTTCATCCTGTCTCGCATGGGCTGATAAACATAGATGGTTGAATATGTCTACAGATGCTACTTACATCCACCTTCTATGTTCCATAAGCTTTTCTTATTTATCTTCTTAGCATTGCAAAATATAGATCTGGTGCTTACAATAACGATACTAAGTTTAGAGGTCGTGTGAACATACCGCTCCAAAAATGTCAATTTTTAAACGATGTTTCTTATACCAGGTGGCTTATGTGTATAGTGATATCCCTGAACAAATGAAAGTGTTGAGTTTTGATGCTTTCAGAACAATGTGAGTTAGTGCAGGCAGCTATTTACTTAGTCTTTTTAGTGAATTTTTATATAAAAAAATTCACTAATAGAGAATTATCGATGGTAAGACTTTCAAAAATGTTTTCCAACGGGTACGAACTAGGACCCCTATGACCCATATCGGGGTCAGTTTCAATTTTTATATGTGTGTGTATCCAACCGATAAATCAAAAAATAATCAACCGACTTGGATGAAACTCGGTAAGTACCTTTCTTTTAGAAATGGCTTGGATCATTTCGTTAGCCAGGAACATTGGGTAAGATTTTCCTGAAAAATTTTGAATTTTTCTTCGAAAAAAAAATTTTCCGTCGAAAATTACAAAGCTATTTTAATGAAATTTAGTGGATATATTGCGTAGGGAAGGGCATTGTTACATACCAAAATTCAACTTTCTAAGTTCAGATAAAATTGAGTTATTCAAATTCGAAATATTTAATGAAAATTCACTACCGTAACGCATTTACTGCGTTCTGAATTGTTATTTTAAAATGTACATGGAGAATTGCTATGTTTTTGGAGTGTGCCACTGACTCATGTTGCCAACAACTTATGTGGAGGATGGTTATGGTTAATAAGGGGAGGATAAACATTATTATGTGCAAAATTTTGATCGTTTAATTCAACTTATTTGTAATGAGTGGAATAACGACCTTTTATCTATTAGTTTTATTATTTACATTAATTATCTCATTTTGAATTTTTCTATCCTGACTTGCCCTATGTTTTCTCTTAGGCTTAACTACGTGTGTGGTTATAGCCATGAAAAGCTAATTTTAGTATTTTATGGTTAACATTTTTAAGGAAAACTGCATTCTTGATTACATAAATTTAGCATACCAGTTGCAGAGTGTTAATGTTATTTTCTTATCGTTGTAGATCAATTACAACCGACTTCAATAATATTTTCTTACTGTCACGTTTAATTTTAGTGAATTTTCTTTAAAAAAATTCACTAATGAGGAGATCTCGACTTTCGAATTTTGAAAAAATTTCAAATAAGCGCTATTTAGGACCCCCGGAACCCAAATCCGAGGTCAGTTTCAGACTTATATATATATATATATATATATATATATATATATATATATATATATATATATATATATATATATATATATATGTGTGTGTGTGTGTGTGTGTGTCACACCTATAACTTAAAAAATAATGGACCGATTTTGATAAAATTTGGCACATACCTTCCTTTCGCAAGTCAAATTTATATCTCCAAAATTAACAAAGTAAGGGCAACCAAATTTCATACGCGGGTTTATATCATTAGAGGTAAGTAACCTACCAAAATCTAGCTCCGTAGGTTAAATGACAAAAAAGTTACAGGCATTCAAAGAAAAATAAATTTGGGTTCTCCTCAAAACGTCAAAATCGCGATTTTAAACGTCAAAATTGGTGAGTACCTTCCTTTTGCAAGTGGATTGGATATGTTCGTTATCCAGGAAAATCCGACGAGGTTTTCCCGGAAAATTTTGTGTTTTCTTTCGAAAAAAATTTATATCTCTAAAATTAACGAAGTAAGGGCAACCAAATTTTATACGCGGGTTTATATCATTATAGGTAAGTCACCTACCAAAATTTAGCTCTGTAGGTCAAAAGACAAAGTTATAGGCATTTAAACAAAAATAAATTGGGGTTTTTCACAAAACGTCAAAGTTGCGATTTAAACGTCAAAATTGGCAACATTTAGGAAAAGAACTTGAATCTAATACGGGCTATGGAAATAAAATGTCTCAAGAAGAATGTTTTACAAACCCTGAAGTCTTAGTTTCAACCGTCATTGTCCTTCATTTTAATAAAATGTTTCCAGAAAATTCATTTCAAATAGACCCTTTCTCTGACGCTTGGCAGTAGTCTTAGCTATAGAGTTTATCGTTAATAGTATATAATTTTTGTAGAATTTTCGTAAAAAAAATCAATAAAGCTCAATATATCTGTTATTATACCAGATATGAAAAAAAATTGTATATATTAATTATAGGGTGTCTTAAACTACATCTTAAAAAATTATTTCTACAATCACAGGCTGGCCCATAAGTCGTTGGTGATACAAATTTTCTTTTCTTTTTAATCAAACACGCCTTATGTTATTGCTTTTTACATCGAAATATAATGCATGTTTGTAAGAACAAAAATTCTGGACGCAGTAAGTGCGTTGTGGTAGCGAATTTTGATCAAATGCTTAATATTTGAATAGCTCAATTTGCTATTAACCTATAAGGTTGACCAAAAAACGAGTTGTTTCGGGAACACTTTAAGTTTACTTTCGGAAATTTTTTTACATTTTAAAACAATAAAGTTATTTTGATGAAACATGGCACATTGTTTTTACCATATAGATTATACTGGTAACCAAATTTGATGCCTGCTTTCTTAAAAAAACACACATTATTGCTATTAAAAAATAGTTTTATGAAAATTCACTACCATAACGCACTTGCTGCGTCCCGAGATTTTTTGTTTTGCATCAAGCCTTTTTTGATTTTCTGGGTTTGTGGATTTCTTAGGAGTCTAATAATATCGCTGCCCTATAATACTGTTTACTAAAGAGTAAACATTTAACATTCCTTATGCTAAAGTCCCAAAAAGGGCACTCTTTAATAGAGTTTCAAGAAACCTTTAGCGTCAAGGAATGTGTGTGTTTGTGCTCGCGCGTGTTTGGGATGATCTCGGAAGATTAAGTCCATTGGTCACAGATTTTTGAACATTTTTGTTTGTTTGATTTCGCGGATACAATCATATGGATTTATTTTTGTGTCTTTTAATGTCTTTCAGTGAGCCTCCTATTTGACCATAGCTTTACAAATTGATAGTACTTAAATATAATGTAAATAAAAATAACATCTTTTGTCATCAACTATTAATTATGTATATTAATATTTTTAATATCTTATTAGGGAGTTTATTTTTAATTCTTGAATTTTTCATCGTGTTTTTTTATTCTCTTTTTTTTGCATATTTTTTTTGTATTTTTTTTTGGTTGGGGATCAAAACGAGGACACTGTCGCCTAGGGGCTCGTCAAGGCTAACAGACAAACAAGACTAAGCCACGGACAGGTGGGGAAAACAATAGGACAGTCATTATGATACTAAAAATTAATTTACATAATTCTATATAGGCCATTGAGCACCTATATTCACATACATGCATTACTATATAATTACAACTAATGTAACACGATGCCTGGTAGAAATTTAGTTTTTATAAGTATTATTTACAGGGTTTGATTTCATAAATCTAAGTTTATATTTCTAAAAAATTTATACAAAGCTATCTTGACTTCAATTTTATGACTACTTAGAAGGTGTGTTAAATTCATAGGGTGTTTTGTGTATTTTTCCAACGTTTTCATGAGGTTGGTTCGCTGTGCAGAATACTTAGAGCATGAAAATATAACATGATTTAAGTCAGCAATATTGTTTTCGTTGCAGTCACAATTAGGACTTTCGGTCACACCTATCTTATGCAGGTGCGCTGGAAATCTTCCATGATTAGACTTTAGTCTTGTTAATATTGTAGTGACGCGCATTCACTGGAAATTTCTTTGACCAGATGTAATGGAAGTTGTTCGTGTATAAGAGCATAGTGGTTTGAACTTGAGGTGACATAACGGTGCCATTCTATATCCCAGTATTTAATTAATTGCTGTTTAATTTCCGGTCGAAAGTCTGTATATGGGATTTTTCGGTTTTGTTGATCGCTTTCCAAAAATGCTGCTTGCTTGGCTAGATCGTCTACTATTTCATTTCCTTATATTCCGGCGTGCCCCTTGACCCACAGATATACTATTTCAGTGATTGCTTTTAACTGATACTCGTATTCCTTTATGCGAGACAGAATAGCATTTTTAAAGTTATCTTGTTTATGGTTCTTAATTGCCATAAGTGCTGACTTTGAATCACTTATTATAATACATTTTGCTATATTGTTCTTAGTGATCCATTCTAATGGCTGGTCAAGGAATGTGTTTCTGCATCTGTTGTGAGAATGTTTTGCCAAGTGAAGACGATACAGCCTTTACACCTCTTTCTTCATTGATTTAAATATTATTACAGTGTGACCTATTTGCATTACAATATTATTCTCTAACCAGCGTTTCTAAATTAAAATGATATTTTATGTTAAAAGCTACTCATCGGGGGGGCGCCAACATCAAGATTTAACATATCCTTTTCGAATATATGTGGCCTAAATTCTAACCTGAACTTCGTCCACCATTTCCTCCAGGCTAACAGGCCCCAACTCCTCTTCCTCACCGAAACCCAAATCAGTGCCAAAACAGCCACTAATCACCTTAATTTCCCGGGGTATGAGCTCCTTACTGCCTTTAGATTGCATGGAGGCGTGTGCGCATACGTCTGTAGCAATCTACCCTGCACCAGACTTCCCAATTTAGAAGCTGGAAGAAAAGACATACTATGGATAAAACTCTCTCTTAGGGCTGCAACTAAATTCGTCTGTTGCATTTACCGGTCACCTTCTGACAACAACTTTGTCCACCTCTTTGACTACCTTTCTGAAAAAACCGACTATCTGATTTCTGAATATCCTTCCTCCGAGGTCACTATTCTTGACGACTTCAGTGTCCATAATAAGGAATGGCTAGGATCTTCAAAAACCGATCCACAAGGGAGAGCAGCGGAGGCCTTTGCAGTCAGCAATTCTTTGGCCAATATGGTTCAGCAACCTACTTACTTTCCTGGTATCCCAACCCACAGCTCAAATCCCTTGGATCTCCTTCTTACTACAAACCCTGAATGCTATAAGATATCAGTCACCGCCCCCCTTGGTCGCTCAGACCACGGCATGGTCACTGCTTCGTATGCAATGCAACCCGAGGTCACACAGTCATCACACCCACGTATCGTTTGGCACTACAACTCCGCAAACTGGGACGAAATGCGGGATTACTTTTCCTCATTTCCATGGGCGTCTGTCTGCTTCTCTCATCCTGACCCCTCTGATATCTCACAAAACGTCACCGAAATTATCCAAGCTGGCATGGAATTATTTATTCCACGTACACAGAAAACCTCTTCAGCCACTCAAAAGCCCTGGTTCTCTAAATCCTGTGACAAGGCTAGACTTGAAAAGGTCAAAGCTCACAAAACGCTTCTACACAATCCCAGTCAAGAAAATCGTCAAGAATTCAACGACGCAAGAAACCGCTATGTCCGCATTCTTTCTGAGGCAAAAAACTCGTTTAATAACCACATCAAAAACAAAGTCCTCTCAAGCTCCAACGGCGGCAAACCCTTCTGGACTCTTGCTAAATCTATTGGGAATAATTTCTGCAAAAGCACGTTCCCACCTCTTGTCTCAGGGGATGAAATTGTTTCTACCGCCCTGGGCAAGGCTGAACTTTTTGCTTTGTTGTTCGCCGGAAATTCTACTCTCAACCCACCTCCAAATGTTCAACCACCAACAGTCCCCAATGTCGCGCATAAAATGACTGATATCATTTTCAAAACTAAAAAGGTACGAAAGATGCTCTCTTCTCTTAATACTAGGAAAGCCTCTGGCCTTGACGAGATCCCAGCAATTGTTCTCAAAAAATGCGCACCAGAACTTGCTCCTGTCCTGACTCGTCTGTTTCAGATATCTTACAATAAAGGCATATTCCCTAGTAACTGGAAAACTGCTCGAGTACAACCCATCCCCAAAAAAGGATCCAAAGCGCTTCCTAGCAACTACAGGCCTATTTCTCTCCTTTCAGTCATCTCTAAAGTGATGGAAAAGTATATAAACACCGAACTACTAAAATTCCTTGAAAAACACAGTCTAATCCACGACCGGCAGTATGGATTCCGTCAGCGCAGATCGACTGCCGACCTCCTTTCCTTTGTCACCCATTCTTGGAACAAGTCTATGGAACAACACGGTGAATCCCAGATTGTTGCTCTAGACATATCCAAAGCATTCGACCAGGTCTGGCACGCAGCGCTGCTTAATAAACTTCCGGCCTATGGCCTACCACCAAAACTTTGTACCTGGACAGCTAATTTCCTCTCCAACAGGAGCATATCTGTTGTTGTGGATGGCCATTCCTCTAAACTGTATCCAATTAATGCAGGAGTTCCTCAAGGTTCAGCTTTAGCCCCTACTTTGTTTCTTCTCCACATCAATGACCTCCTCTCTAGCACATCCAACCCAGTTCACAGTTACGCGGACGACAGCACCCTCCACTCAAATATACAATATTCTAAGCCTGTCTCTTTAGCCCAATTAGATGAGGATCGCAGACTCATGGAGGGTTCTGTCTCCGTGGACCTCCAAAAAATATTAGACTGGAGAAGTAGAAATCTTGTACAATTCAACCCCACCAAAACTAAGTCTTGCTTTCTTTCTCACAAGAGATACAGCAGCCCTAGACCCATCACAATGAACAACCAAGTTATTCAAAGTAATGAGTCCTTCTCTCTTGTTGGCATTTCTGTGGATCGAAATCTTAATTGGCACCAACATGTCACATCAATTGCAGAAGCGGCTGCTAAGAAATTGGGTTTCCTCTTCCGGGCTCGCAAATACTTTTCACCAACTAATCTCTATACCTTATACACTTCACAAATAAGGCCAAACCTCGAATACTGCTCCCACATCTGGGGTGCAGCTGCCGCTTCTACACTCGCTATCCTGGACTCCATTCAAAAGAGAGCTATACGTCTCATCGGTGACCCTACCCTCACCCAAAGGCTTCCATCCCTTGCCCACCGACGTGCCGTTGGTGACCTCTCTCTCTTTTATAGATATCTGCACGGGCACTGCTCAGAGGAGCTTTCCTCCATAATTCCCCCACCTGCTGCCCCCAGCAGATCTACCAGGGGAACAGAGCGAATGCACCCTTTTAATGTCCAGGTCACCAGACATAGAACATCTTGTTATGCCCGCTCTTTTGTCCCGAGGAGTTCCAAGTTGTGGAATTCCTTGCCAGCACATGTTTTTCCTTCACCTCCGAACCTCCAAGCCTTCAAGTCCAGAATTAACAAGCTGCCTCTTTCCTCCTTGTCAACACCCACGGTACGATAGTATTTAGGCTGTAAGCCCTCGTGGTGTGTTGTTGACATAAAAAAAAAAAAAATCAACAGACAACTTTTTTTTTGTTATTTGTTTCCCCACTTTACATTTTTGCAGCCTTGAACAACAAAAACGCCTAATTAATATTGTCTGAAATCGATTTGATAACGCTTCCTTTTTCTTGTGGAATATGTCTGAATAAATTAATAAAAATGTTCACAGATGCTTGTCCTGTACAATAGATTCACACACACCAACAATTGCAAAGATCCTTATCCGTCGAAATGTCTACTTTCAATTTTAAATTTAGTCACGTTCTATGCCATTCGAATTTTGCTTATGGGTATAAATTAATCGCAGATATGATACCTGTTATATCTCTTATATCTCTGCTCATTGTGATTGCGGAAGCCCATATGAGACCAATTTTAAGTCTGAATAAACATTAACATATTTTATGAATTGATAGGTCATAGACATCCGTATTCTAAAGTTTAATCAAATCATGTTTGGAGAATGGTTTGTTATATGGCTCATTGTGCATACAGACTTGGAGAATACTTCTCTAGCTTCACTGTTGGTTTTTAGTGGCGAAGGACGTAGCCAGCGCGTGAGCTAACTGGAGCAAGTGGCGCTTCGAATTCTGGAAATTCTAGGATGTTCTTCAATGCTTCTGTGACTATAGTTTCGCTGCTTGACAGCATTTTCAGACAGATTAAAATTGAATTAGTACGAAATCATGACAACTACAAATAAATGTCTGTTGCTAGGTTATGATATGATGTTTTGATCAAAAAATTTTATCAAATTGAAAATAGAATGAAACACAGATGACAGATGAGGTTTTTAAAATGTCTATGTGATGTATGTCAATATTTAACATAAAATCTAGAACTAGCCTATAATAACTATGATAACAGTTACAACAATAAAATAACTAAACAATAACAGTATAAAAGTAGTCTCTATACAACGAAAATATCGACATACATCAACTCATTATTTTATTACAACTTTTTTGAAATAATAGTTAAATTTATTTTCTTTGACATATTTAATTAGAAAGAAGAATATCTAAGAAAGGGGAATTCATTAAATCAGTTTGCTCGTTTAAAACAAGGTAGTTATTGTCGTGTGTGTGCCTTTTGACTTCTAAAGCTTCAAAAAAGTCTAGTTTACGTTTGTCATCATAAAAATGTAGTGGTTGTATGCGATTATTTATTGTAGGTCTATGTTCGGTATCAATAATATGTTTTGCAAATGTAGATTTGTCAGCGTGGTTATTTCTAAATGCAGAAATATGTTCTTTGTATCGGGTGTTAAAATTTCTAGAAGTTTGACCTATGTAGATTGCGTTACAATGTGTACAAGCTAATTTATAAACTCCAGCTTTTGTCAGGAAACAAGATTTTTCTTTCGCGTTAAATAACAAGTCACGCGTCGTGTTGTAAGATTTAAAAGCAACCTTTGTATTTGTACAAGTGTTTAAAATTTTTGAAATGTTTTCTGAAATGGTTCCAAAATAAGTTATCGAAACGTATTTGTTGTCTTCTTTGTCTCTAATATTTGGATAAATTAAATTAATCGCTAATTTGTATTCTTTTCTCTCTATCATTTTATCTATTATTTTAACAGAGTAGCCATTATTAAATGCTGTTTGCTTAATTATTGAAATTTCTTTTTCAAAATTGTTTTGTGACATAGGTATTGAAAATGCACGATGTATCATAGAATGATAGGCTGACTGCTTTTGTGAAAAAGGGTGACATGAATCGTATGGTATGGTTGTGTCAGTGTAAGTTGGTTTCCTATATACTGAAAAGTCAAATGAATTATTTTCTAATTTTCTAATTGTTAAGTCTAAAAAGTTTATACAACTGTTAGCTTCTTCTTCTAAAGTAAACTTAATATTTGTGTGAAAGCTATTAATAAAATTTAAAAATTCATAATATTGTCTTTTGGTACAGATACGTAGATGATATTTTAGCATGTTTTCAAGGTAGTCATACAGAATTAAATGAATTTTTAAATTTTATTAATAGCTTTCACACAAATATTAAGTTTACTTTAGAAGAAGAAGCTAACAGTTGTATAAACTTTTTAGACTTAACAATTAGAAAATAATTCATTTGACTTTTCAGTATATAGGAAACCAACTTACACTGACACAACCATACCATACGATTCATGTCACCCTTTTTCACAAAAGCTGTCAGCCTACCATTCTATGATACATCGTGCATTTTCAATACCTATGTCACAAAACAATTTTGAAAAAGAAATTTCAATAATTAAGCAAACAGCATTTAATAATGGCTACTCTGTTAAAATAATAGATAAAATGATAGAGAGAAAAGAATACAAATTAGCGATTAATTTAATTTATCCAAATATTAGAGACAAAGAAGACAACAAATACGTTTCGATAACTTATTTTGGAACCATTTCAGAAAACATTTCAAAAATTTTAAACACCTGTACAAATACAAAGGTTGCTTTTAAATCTTACAACACGACGCGTGACTTGTTATTTAACGCGAAAGAAAAATCTTGTTTCCTGACAAAAGCTGGAGTTTATAAATTAGCTTGTACACATTGTAACGCAATCTACATAGGTCAAACTTCTAGAAATTTTAACACCCGATACAAAGAACATATTTCTGCATTTAGAAATAACCACGCTGACAAATCTACATTTGCAAAACATATTATTGATACCGAACATAGACCTACAATAAATAATCGCATACAACCACTACATTTTTATGATGACAAACGTAAACTAGACTTTTTTGAAGCTTTAGAAGTCAAAAGGCACACACACGACAATAACTACCTTGTTTTAAACGAGCAAACTGATTTAATGAATTCCCCTTTCTTAGATATTCTTCTTTCTAATTAAATATGTCAAAGAAAATAAATTTAACTATTATTTCAAAAAAGTTGTAATAAAATAATGAGTTGATGTATGTCGATATTTTCGTTGTATAGAGACTACTTTTATACTGTTATTGTTTAGTTATTTTATTGTTGTAACTGTTATCATAGTTATTATAGGCTAGTTCTAGATTTTATGTTAAATATTGACATACATCACATAGACATTTTAAAAACCTCATCTGTCATCTGTGTTTCATTCTATTTTCAATTTGATAAAATTTTTTGATTAAAACATCATATCATAACCTAGCAACAGACATTTATTTGTAGTTGTCATGATTTCGTACTAATTCAATTTTAATCTGTCTGAAAATGCTGTCAAGCAGCGAAACTATAGTCACAGAAGCATTGAAGAACATCCTAGAACTTCCAGAATTCGAAGCGCCACTTGCTCCAGTTAGCTCACGCGCTGGTTACGTCCTTCGCCACTAAAAACCAACAGTGAAGCTAGAGAAGTATTCTCCAAGTCTGTATGTAGTATGGACAAGTTTAACCAAGTAAGGGCAACAACAATCAATGAATATGGCTCATTGTTTTGGTATAGTGAGAAATATACTGCATCATGTATTTTCTATAGCGATATTCGTCTAGACCCGCTAGGAAAATTTTAATATTATTTTCACAACTATCTGCGCCACAAATAACAAAATATTTAACCAATTCCTATAAAGTTGACAGTGGTATTTCTTGTGTAAACCCTTTGGACAAATTGATCAGGTACATGGAATAGTTCTTACGGAAAAAGTTCCAACTTTTTTCTTAGTTTTTGAGTCCCATTTTAGCTGTCGTTTTTAAATGTGGTTTCTGGAACCCTAAAGCACCAGTATGAAACCGTCATTAAACGAT